>OX439141.1:140549177-141208718 GCA_949318255.1 Pollenia labialis | reverse complement strand
TTAGAATTATGTACCAAATTTCATAGAATTATCTTTTAAATTGTAGCCAGTAGTTGGTGCACAGTGTTTACATGGACAGCCAGTATTTTCTAGTTGTGGCAAATAGTAGGATCTGGATTGACTCTAATGGCATTTAAATTACAGACTTTAAGGCCCTAATTCTGTAAAACGCAACTGTAATGCCAAAAATAATATTAAAAGCAAAAACAATGTCAAAAATTTGTCATAATTTTGTTGTTGCTTTCTATAGAAATTCAGACCGCGTTTAAAAATTTTCAACGCCACAAAATATGCAGCGGTTGAAATTTAAAAATTCAATATGAATTTCTGGGGAAAACAACAACAAAATTATGAAATATTTTTTATTGTAATTTTTGGCGTTGCGTTTGCGTCTTACAGAATTAGGTCCTTAATTTAGGCGGACTATTTTTAACAATGTGATGTTTTGTTAAGGTTACTTTCCCTCTAAAATAATTATTAAATGATTAATTAATTTATCTCTAAATAACTTTAAATTTCCTTAGACTAGGAATATAATAATTTTAAACTTCTTTTAAAGTCTCCCAACCAACAAACAGTAATAAATTACTGTTCCCAGCATTTATTAAATTAAGCGGTTTTTTATTAAAAATGTTAAATCTTCTTTTGAAATCAAACTGCTAACAATCTCTTTTGAGAATTTCATTTTAAAAACCTCCTACCAATTCTCAAAAATAAAACGTTTTTTTTTTAAATTTTATTAGTCGCAATTTTAATTAAAATACAATTTATGTTCATAGTATAAAGATTTCTTGAATGTTTTACTGCCAGAGCTCAAGCCAAAAAGAACTTAAAAGACATAAAACTTTTACCCATTTATTACACAGCTTATAAATGAAATATAAATTATTTTTGATTTTTCTTATTTGGCATTGCAAATAATGTAAAAAAAAAAAATATTATAAAAAAAAATTTTAAAAATATTTTATTATTTATATGGTGTTGTAATTTAAAACCACCTACTGTCTACTTAAACATAAATTTTATTACAAAAAGTACAACAAAACTACAAAAAAAAATCCCTTTTAAGAAAATCTTCTTTTTGCAAAAATAAGATCAGATGACGTTTTCGTAGGGAATTAAAGAAATGCAATAAAAACAAGTTGGTTTTTTGAGAGAGAGAAAATAAACAACTGTATTTTTTTTTAATACAAATGAAATTATATTTTTGTTTCGAATTATGATTTTTTTGCTCTTTTTTGCATCGAACTGGTATATTTAATGCCAAGATTATATTAACAACCGAGAAATTTATAAAATAATATCATAAATTTTATATGATCATAAAATTTTATGATTTTTCCAAGACAACACCCAAAGAGTTACAAACGACACATTTTTTTCATAGTAACATATTGCCCTTGTTGAAAGTGTTTGGGAATTCTTTATGTGAATTTATTTCATTGTTTTTTTTTTTGGAAGTTTTGTGCATTTTTTGTGCGTTGAATACAGTTATCTTGTAATCGGCTTTAAGAACGTCCCCTTTTAACACACATAATCAATATAATTGGTTAAAATAAGAAGAAAAGTCAAGAAGAAAGCAACTTACTTCTCTTTTTTTTTAATAATCTTGAAAACACTGTGAACATATCGAAAAAAGGAAGTTAAATAAAAATTGTATAGGGAAAAGATATATGAGGTATTTTCTCAAAACTCTCCTTGTAAATGTTGTTAGGAGCAAAGACTTACGTAGGATTGTGAAACATACTGCAACGTTATTTCATGCCAAATGCGGTTGAAATTCAGCATAAAAAAACTTGTGCGGAATATTTCTGAAATAAAGTAAGTAAGTTTGTACCAAAGAATATACACATGGGGTATTCACAAGGTGTGCTATCATGTTATATTGTCATAATATTCTAAACTTTTACAATGGTTTGAAAATATTGTTGCTGCTTTGTAAACATAAACGCCAGTATTTATAAAAATTGTTTAAATTTAATAAAGAATTACAAAACAAATTTGGTATGAAAATTTGCCTTAATAAACGTTTGTTAAATTTAATAATCGTTTATAAATACGGGGGAAAGTATCTTAAAGAAATAGTACTTTGCTTGCCATGTTTATTGTGCTATCATTACTAATCTGAAAAGACCTGCGCCGAACGGCTGTTTTTGTAAGCCGTCGCCGTTGATGGTAAAATTTTATCCAGCTAACATCCAAATTTGAATTGCGGCCAGCAATTTTTGCAACATCTAACATGCCGCGTCAAATTAGATCAGCTTAGGACTCTGCTGTTTGGTAAGCAACCAAATAAAATTTTTTTCTAATTTGCGTCTGAAAAATAGTCAGGTAAGATCTAATTTAATTTTTTAATTCATGGATTAGAATTAAAAAATATTTTTATGTTTTCTAAATATTTATTTGTTATATTTGTTTTAAATCAGCTGATTTAAATTGAAAATAGCTCACAGAATTATGAGGTGTAGTTCACGACAGTCGTATTTTGTCATGTTATTATTTTAAGACATATGGCTTTATGACACCTTGTAAAACCCCCAATACATCATATAAAATCTATATATCAACATTATTTTAGAGTTGTACCCTGTTCATTTTATGAAAAAGTTCCGAAATTTTTTACAATTGCGAAATAATGCAAAAGCATAAAAGTATGAACTGATTATTAAATAAGAAATAAAAAATTAAAATAACACAACCGGTAACAGTTTTTTTTTATCCATATTTACATTATTTTTCATTAAAAAAAATAATTTTAAGTAAAATACATGTGGGGTTTTTTTATATACGCAAAACAATGTCGCATACTTTGTAGGAATATAAACGTCAAATTGTACAAACTCGCAAGATAGGTAACATTGATACACGTCAAAATTTTCGTGTGAGATAATCAATGTTGCTCAACATTTATTACAAATTTGAATAGAGTACTAGGCTTTATTACAAAAAGAAAAATGGAGAAAAATAAATAAAAAATAAAATGGAGAAAAATTAAAAAAATAATAAAAAAATTTAATTTTTACTGTTTATTTTACTTTCGGAAATTAAAAAAATAGAACACTTTTTTTGAAAAACCCATGTTTTTCTTAAGTGCCGGTTCATACACGTCAAGTTTGACTCGTCAAGTCTTTCGAAAATTCTGCCACGACGTCTTTCGAAAGCTTCACAAATCCGCAGGTACTCGTCCTGTTGTTTTACATTTTGTTGACCAATGAATCGGTTTGAGCCTTATTAACGGATCTAGCCTTAATATTCGATGTATAGGAGGAACTACTTACATACATATTCTATTCCCTAGCAAAAATAAAGTGAGAGCTTCCAATTACGAGGGAAAAAACTTCGCGATGAGATGAATTTTTCCCGTGAACATTTTTCACGTTATTATTCTCCTTTGAATTACCTTTTTTCATGGGAGTTTTTCATTATCGCAAATATGTGAAAAGGCGAAAAATTACGAGGGAAAAATTATTCACGATAGGGGTGATTATGATTAATTTACTTACCCGTTTTACGTCTTACAAAATGATAAAGCACCAACATCATGCCGAAATAGATTTTACTTTAGAGATCTTATGCACATATTTAACCAAAATTATAAACTCAATGAGAAGCAAGAGTTAGCATATACTTTTTAACCATTCGTGGTACACATGAGTCTGGCCAGACCTTTTTTCAATGTGTTCAGAAAATCAAAACCTGCATAAGCCGGAGGGTTAAGCACAACGAAAAGTTTAATCTTTTTTTTTTGCTTGATTTAAGAATTGTATGCTTATTTCAAGAAATTTCTGGACACAATGTTGCTGAGCAATTTGAGTTTTTGATTTCAATATGAGACTATCGATAGGCCTTTTAATGAGTGTCGTTGACGCAAGCAAAAAACCCGTCGTTTTTTAAAATTGGTATTATAATTATTGTATGCGATTTACATTGCCGTGATTTTGAAATCATAAAATGAAAAATTCGAACGACTACGACAACGATTCTCGTAATAAGAATGTGTATTAGGGTGGGTCAATTTTTTTTGTAAGTAGGCGTATAGCAAAAACGTAATCTACAATAAATTCTAAGAAAACTTGACTAAGAAAGTATGGGTCTAAAATCAAAACCTAGCTCCCGCCGAGAGTCATGATGGAATCTTGAAAATTGGTTTCAAAAAATAATAGGTAATGAGAAAAAAATACTGTTTTATGCAAAAATTACACATTTTTAATGTTCCGTACGCAAAGAGTGAAAATGAAACCTTATTTCTGAGACTTCTTTGTACGTGCGTCCATCCGTCTGTCCGTCACAGTCCCTATTCTCCGGAACGGTGAGGAAACGGTAAAAACTAAAGAGCTAAACTTAAGACAGAATATGTAGAGTAAGTTGGCCGCTACAACAACAAACACTGAAAACAACAAAAATAGGAAGGCTTACAGGAGTCCCCATAGAAGAAACTGTATTTTGGAGCATGCCATTGTTTTTGTGCAAGTGCATTTACTGATATAAAATATGTATATCATTCAACGATGTCTCAAATACTGAAAATGTATTACATCTTGATATGTTTTTTACACCTCTTTATGATATTTGTTGAGAAATATATTCAGTTTTCTTAAAATGCTTTTTCTATTTATCAGTGCAAAATTAATTTTTTCCCAAATTTCAAGTATTTTGTTTGCAATTATCGGAGAAAATCTTGAATACGATTGTTGTTTTTTTTTTTTGATTTTTCTTTTTCGCGTTCACTTAAGAAAAAATAATACTTTAAAATATCACGATAACTTGGCAAATGTAATCCACTAAATTCACTTGGCATGCCAGTGATACTACCGTTCTGATTAGTCAGATAACTTGCCCCATTAGAGTCAATCGACATCGCTGATGATTCCATAATTTAATGATTACTTTTTTTAAAAATAAATTAACACACGCTTACTTTTTGAAAGTTAACTATCAATATCAATGCATAAGTCAATCAAAACAAATGTTTAACACCACGTTTTTATAAAATGCATTAACGGTAAATTTTTACAAAGACTAGAGCTATTAATAACATTGAATTCTAATTACTCTTACGGGGCTTAAAAAAATCATTCTCTTTTTAAATCTTCATAATTCGTATAAAAATTAAAACATTATATCGATCCAACAACATACATCTTGATCAATAGTTAGTGGGAACATAATAATTTATTTGTAATCAAATAAGGTTTAAAAAATGCAATAAAAAGGTCCAAAAAAGCAACCATATTTGTGTTTTGTGTATGGATATACCAGATGTAGCTACTTTTTTATTTTTCATAATCAAGCCTCTCGGCGGGAGCTAGGTTTTCATTTTAGACCCATACTTTCTATGGGTAATTTTCTTAGAATTTTACGTAGATTTCGATTTTGGTATACGCCTGTCACGTTTTTTCTCCCCCGAACAAATTGACCCACCCTAATGTGTATAATTATCAAAATAATTTTCGTGGGAACATAAAATTTAATTTAAATGATTTTGTTAATCGTGCTTAATTCCCAATTTTTATTATTTGATAAAAACACTGAAATTTATTGTTGATGGGATAAGCGATTCCTATGCGCATTTAACTGGTTGCTTAGATTACATTAAATTTTAAGGACAAAGACAACTTAAGAGATAAAGATTGGAAAAAAGTTTTTGTTTTGGACACAAATTTGTCATTGGATGTATGAACTATTTTTCTGCATACCAAACTTTTTTTATTCTGTCCGTATTTGCAATTTAAACAGTAAGAATTATTTGAAAATGTGTTGGTTCTATCCTGATGAACCACAGTGTACATATAAAAAATTTAATATCTTTGAAAAAAGTAGTTCCAAAAAATCACCTAATTTTAAGCATTCAGATTTAATTTGGCAAACATACGGAACAGCAGCTGGACTTTTCACTGATATCTGAGAATTTAATAAGCTTAAGAGTTTTACACGTTTTTTTTTTAAAAAAGGAAAGCTTTTAAAAGATAAGATATCAAACCAAAAGGATTCATAATTTTTGGCAGGAAGATTTATAGGAATAAAATTTCAAGACTATCCAAAATCCGATTAAGGCAACACGGCTTCTGGTTTAAATCAGAAATTCTTTAACATCAATACTTATTCACTTGTTTTACAGTGTATCAAAATCAACTTTAAAATTAAACTTTTTTATTTAACATTTTACATTAAAAAGACATTTTCTTTTTCCGTAAAAAATTGCAATTCTTTTCGAAGAGAACTTAAGAGAAAAAAAGCGTATAATATTTATTTCTTTATATTTTATGTGCCATAAAAAACTCCAAATTAAAATGTTCTTTCAACTACGAACTTTCGGCAATGAATTGTATATGAATGCATAATATACAGTCAGTCGTCGTAGACATACATAATTTTTAAACAACCATCGATAACAACTGCGACATCAACAGCAATAACAACAACAAGAGGACAACAGCAACAAAACAACACAAGTTAAACGACATAAACAATTGATTTAAGCAATGTCTAAAGAAGCAGCAGCAACATCACCAGTCTTAACTTGCAACAACAACAACAGCATCCACAACAACATTAGTAACAGCAGTTTTTTAAACACCAACAGTGTTTGCTGAAATTACTAAAAGACAATCTTTGAAATCTTTTAAACTTTTTTCTGGCAGTTTTAATGTTCTCTAAGAAATACTTAAAAATAACATGCCACAATATGTTGTTTCTGTTTCGGTTACTAGTTGAATGGCCAGGAAAAAAGTAAAAAAAAAACGAAGTGGATGAAAAATTCCCTGTAGTAGCCAAGAATACTTTGTAGTAAATGTTGCTATTGTCGTTGCTATATTTTTTTGATGCTTCATTTCGTTGTTGTTGCAGTTGCCGCTGCTGTTGTGTTTGAGGCTGAAAAGACATTTGTCATGTCATTTGTAGCAACACATTTTTAAACACACAAAATACCCATCACGTTTAACAATAAGCAACATTAAGTTTTTTTTTTCATACATATTTCTCTTAAAGTTTGTAAGCAATGCTTATAAAATGCGTTTCAGTTTAAGACAATTTTTCTATAAAGTTGATTAAGAATTTTGGTTTATGATGCAATAGATGAACTTGCATAAATAAACAAAAATTAAATATGTGACAGTTTCAGTTAAGAGGGATCTATGGGCAAAAATGAGTTTTGGAGAAAAACGATTTTACTTTTCTTATGACAAAATTAAAAAAGTTTGCGGTTTGCTGCATTAGAAAGAGCATATTGTCTATTTTAAGAATCAACAAAGAAGTAAAAATCGATTTTTCATCCATAGGTCCCTTTTAACTGAAACTGTCACATATATTAAAAAAAAATTTTTTTTTAATCACTTTTGGTACTTTTTTAAAAAAGTTATGGTTATGTTAAGTTTTCTATCATCATTTAACTGAAGGATTTGTTTTTACAAAAAGTCCACTTTTTATGAAATGGTACATTTTTAAAAAATGAAATACTTGTATTATAAATAATATATTAAATTTATATCGTGCATATTTACAAAAATCAATTTTTGGTTTTACAAAACACTTTAATGGAGTAGATGCTTTAGAGTGAAAGATACGATAAAAAAAAATTTTCAAGAAGGTACTTTTATAGAAATTGGTAATTTTGTTAAGAAAACTGATATATGCAAAACTTTTTTCATAATAAAAATAACACTTTTTATTAAACTTTTAAAGTAAAAAATATATTTTACCAAAATATAATTTTTTAATAAAAACTTTATTTAAAAAAATGTGAAATATTGCTAAAAAAAAAAACTGCTAAAAAAAACTTCTTCCCAATTTTTTAAAATTTTATCGCTAAACAATTTTTACTACATAAAACTTATGTATTAATATTTTGTATTGCTGGATCAAGATATATTATTGAGTTGTTATTTTGGACTAAAAGAGGCAATAAAAAATAAAAACTCAATTACATAAAACTTATTTATTTTTGCTTAGATTACCGCGAGAGAGATAATGTCAACATTACAAGCATTTTTTTACGAATTTTGAGAGCATTTCGCGTGAACTGTAAGGCAGAGTACCAGGCTTAGCTCGAAAGGGTAAATTTTTATTGAAAGGGTACTTTTATCCATCATGCATTATTTTAGAGAGAAGTATTTTATATACAAAAATTAAGTTTTTATTCTAAAAGGTACCATTTGATCAAAATGACATCTTTAAGTTCAAAAACTGTTTTTGTTTAAAAAGGTACTTTTAATTCAAAGAAGTGCTTTTTATTTTAAAGGGGCTTTTTATTTAAAAATGGGGTTTTTATATAAAACTATGCTTTTAATTTAGAAAGGTGTTTTGTCTAAAAAGGTACTTAATATTTAAAAAGGTACTTTATGTTTAAAATAGTACTTTTTATTTAAATATGTACTTTTTATTTAAAAAGGTACTTTTTATTTAAAGTGGTACTTTTTATTTAACAATAAGGGTATTCACGTTGCAAGTTGGAAAAAAGCAAAAGTGCAAACACAACAACAACCACAAAGAAAATTATTTACGCACAACTAATTGTCTGTGTGGTTGTTGTTATATTTTTGCAATTTTGCTTTTTCGCAAGGGTGCAACTTGTGACGCGAATACCCTTAATGTAGTTTTTTATTTAAAAAGGTGCTTTTTATTTAAAAATATACTTTTAATTTAAAAAGGTACTTTTTATTTAAAAAGGTACTTTTTATATTAAAAAGCTATTTTTTATTTTAAAAGGTAATTTTATCTTAAAAAAAGTAAAAAGCTTTTTTTTTATTAAAAATGGTATTTTTAATTCGCCAAGATCAAAAGAGAATTATATTTTCAATTGTCTTAATTGGATCATGGTTGGGAGACGAATATAATATTTGTGACCTTGGGTAATTTTTTTCACACAACAATAGTGAACAGCGTATTATACGGTTGTAGAGTTGTGTTTAACATGTACGATTATTCAAATCAAAATCACTTTCTGAGTCAATCTAACAATGTTTTTCCAACCGGACGGCTTGTTTTCTATCTACGTATAACTTTTGCGCGAAGTACAGGGCTTAATATTTAAGCTGATTTAAAAAAATTTGGCAACGACTTTTCAATTCAAATGAAAATGGTAAGAATCAAATGGCCCCCATACAAAAATTTCTCCTGAATAGTCTGTGTGCCCATAAACTTTCTTATTGTGTTTGTATTTGGACTAAATTTGGTCCAGAAGTACCTTATTGCGACGATAATCGTTTTACCAATTTTTTTTTCAATCGGTCAATATTTGTCCTTAGTTCACATAGAAATACTGATAAAAGCTTTTAGTGTCAAAACATCCTGTTAAATGTCGCTATTAATGATATCTTTTATAATAGTCACCATGTCTGGAAGTTCAAGAATTGAGCCTATGTTCCATATAAACCCTCCCTAAAACCACTTTAAGGCGAAGATCTAGATGATATTAAGCACTATGAGCTCTTATATGAATCTCAACTTTATACCATAATTTCTTTTGCAGGGTCCAATTTTCCCACAGCTTCCACATATTGCACCATTCTCGAAAATTTTTCTATATTTACTGTGGTGTATCAAATGGTCGGGCTTAATTGACTAAACTTTAATACTTGTTTTTAACTTTCGTATGTACATTTTTTTCCAATTTTTTTTTGATTTGATAAAACGATATCCATCTGTCTGTCTATTACAATGGGTTTTCCGAAGACCCCCGTTATAAAGGGGACTATTTCACATATACGTATGCCACATAAAATCCGGAAAATCTTGCCATTGAAATTCAGCTAGTTCGGTCAATAAATGGCGGAGATATAAAAAAAAACAACGAGTGCCTCTAATACAACCCATAAATTCTTGTTTTTTCTGTATATCTGGAAAACGGCAATAGCCAAAATTTCCGAATTGTGTACAAGCATTTTGGTTATCAATACACAACCTCTCAAAAAATGGGCGGGATGGGAGGGGTATCAGAGGAACCTTCCATAGAAATAAGAATTATATTTCTGCACACTCAAAAGAAAAATCAATCTATCTGTAATCAAATCAATTCCGAAGTGGTATAAATAGTAGGTTGAGTAATAATGTTCTTGAAAAAAGTACAGAAAGATTGAATCAAGTACGGATTTTCAATCGCGTTATACTTAACTTATTAATATTCAAACCCGAATTCGTACTTGAAATAAACCGAAAATTAAATTGATTTAAGTTAAACTAAGATTGAATCAATCTCAAAATGCTCGCGATTCAAAAATTGTCATGTTGATTTATTTCCGAATTCATACTTAAAATAAACCAAAAGTGAAATTAGAAGGAGAATTTTATTATGATTGATTTACTTACCTGTTTTACACCTTACAGAATCATTGGGTTTTACTTTAAAAACTTAATGTACAGAAATAACTGAAAATATGAACTAAATGAGAACTCTTGCTTTCAATTTTACTTTTACCCATGAAAATCGTTTTTAAACTACTTGTGTGGTGTTGCTGTAGTGTCTACAACAAATTTTGATAAGTTATATAAGTGAGAGTTTGCACCTTGTAATTTTACTCTCAGAGTGGCACTACCAAAGAAAAGTTCAATCTTTCTTTTACTTAATTTAAGAATTTTATACTTGTTTCAAGAAATTCCGCGATTGATTTTCGAAATTGATCCCATTTAGAATTGTTTAAGGTACGTTTAGTGTTATGGTTACTTGAATTTTTGAGTACCACTCGTACTTAAGTATGTAAGTTTTTTTTCTGTGAAGGCTTTGTCAAAATATAGCATCACAAACATTAAGGTGAAATCCACAAGCTAGTGCTGCCGCTTCGTTTTGGAGAAGAGCCATTGATGATGAGCTTAATTCAACAAAAAATATATAAGTGATATCGTCCAAGAAGCTAATAATAATAAAGTTGGACGCATTTAAATTATAGAGTCCCATTGCTCCAGTGGGAGCGAAGATGATACAAAGTTTTTCCACTTAAAAATTTCATATTTTTGATTGAAAAAAATGTTTGAATAGTTAATTTATAACTCTGTCTCCCATACCTTTGACTTAAGATTTGCGTCTTCATTCGGGTTGGTGTAAACAGACGATGAAATTCGTGAGCTGCCTTATTGAAATGAGAGCCACTGCTTTTTAGCATATTAAAGAGAAAAGCCAACAGATGAAACAAATATCTAGTAAAATTTGTGTCTTAGAGATAAACAAAGAAAGTAAAATGCCTTTAAAAATTAAACAACTATTTACTTATACAACATTTGCCTGAGAAACTTAAACAAAAGAAAAAATTATTTATTAATTTTAAAGAAATAATAAAGCTTGACCAATATGTTAAAGAGCTGCCTGTTAAAATGCTGCCTGTTTTTACATGTTCCCTTTCATTGGAAAAATCACACATTTACAAGGATTCTATATTTTCTACATTTTCTTTTACATGACTGATTTCTGTTTGGTTTTTTGCTTTAAAAAAAAAAAGAATTATTTTAATTTTGTTTATCTGTGTTTTTTTTTTTTAAATCATTAAAGAAAATTTACCAGTTTATCTGTATATTGGTCCTTCCGTCTAAGCGTCTGAGTTGTATATTTCATTTGTATTGTGTGACTGTTTGTCTGTCTGTATTTTATTTGTTTGTTTGTGGTTACACACAATAAGAAAATAATATTCAAGTTCATTCGTCTATGGTGCAGACCACCAACAAGTAATGTATACTTGCAACTTGCCACAACGACTACAACAAGAACAACAATAACAACAACTGCAAAAGCAGTAACACAAAAGTTATTTTTGTTTTGGTGGTTTTGTTACCTGGCTTATTACACTTTTGCTAAAGTCAACAAAAACAACAAGAAAAAACTTTTGATTTTATTATTGTTGTTTTTTTTTTAACTTCTTGCAACTTCTCTACAGTATTTTGTTTTATAAAGTACTTTTAAAGTATTCTTTTTAGTTTTCGAATGCTTTTTTGTTAATTTTTTAGCATTACATGCAGCCAACTTGGCTACATGGCCGACTACCTGCCTCCACTTTATGCCACTTAGTTTTTGCTTTTTTTTTTTGTTCTTATTGCAGTTGTTGTTTCTTTTCATAGTATATTTTACTGGCAGTTAGTTAATGACATGTGTAGAAGTTGAAAAGTAGCTGACATTTGTGGATTCTTTATTTGTTTAAATGACAGTCAAATGAATATTTATAAAGCAGATTTAAAAAAAAAATCAAAAGGAATACAATACATTTGCTCATCAGTTGCATTTTTCCTTACAACAACTTGATTTTGTATTTATTTTTTCTAAATTGTATTGTTTTTTCGATGTGGCAGTTTACCACAGACATAAATAAGTAATAAAAGAAATTAAATCCTTTTTATTATGGTTTTATTAAAACAATTGTTGCAGCTGTATGTGTGTGTTTTCTTGGAAGCAATAAGAGTGTTAAATTCTTGCATTTTATTGAGTGTTTAAATAATGTTTAAACTAAAATTAAATAAGTAAGGGAGTGGGGAGGGGGAATATGCAACTTCATGAATAAATGGAATTCATTAGGGGAATTTAAAGTTTTGTTGTTTTAATGGAAAAATAAATTGCTTAAGAACAACTTTTCTCTAAAAGAAAAATATGTATCTAATAGAAGATGCCTTAAAGAGAGATACTTTCTGAAACCAGCTTGAGACAGGGTTGGTTAAGCTAGTACGACTGCTTTTTTTTTTTAACTATTCCATTCTGAGTACAATGTAAACTAATAACTGATTTATTTAGCGTATGGATTTATGGTAACTCTACCATGAAAGTGTAAAATAAAATTGTTCTGCCGATAATTTTATAAAAATAAATTATAATTTATATAAAATTAAATAAAAAAAGAAATTAAAATACAGTGTTAGCATTTCCAATCAATAATAAGAATATAAAAAAAAAAAAAATAGCCACCAGAATAAATAAAATTGGAAAAGTTATAACCACGTGCTAAGCCGTAATTATTCTTCTGTATTCTACGAAAAAAAGCCTTAAAAAACATGCCACCAAAGGTAACTACTGATGCCCTAGCTCTTCAGCTACAAAAAGGTTTTCAGGAAATTAACAAGAACATTGATGATAAACTAGAGATGCATCGTAGGACTACTCAAGAGCAGATAGAAAAAGCTGTAAAAGACTTTGAAGCTAAGATTGATTCCATAATGTCAAAAATTAAGAATGATTTAAATGCTGAAATCAGTAAAATAAAATCAGATGTGAACCACTGCTATGAATATATTAAACAAATAGATAATAGTAATATGAGTAAATTGGTTGAACTAGAGAAGTCTCAAAATATATTAATAAAACATCAGAATCGACCTGATATTATAATTGCGGGTTTGCCTGCAGCTTTGCCAAATCTTAAAGATATTATCGTTAAAATTGGAGAGCTCTACGAAATTCCTGTTATGGATTGTGATATAAGCCAATGTATTTACATAAAAAACTACAAGGAGGTATTAGTTAAGTTTAACAATATACCAATAAGGGACAGCATAATGAAAAAGTACTTTGAATCTCGTGAACTAAAACTAAATGACCTTATTGGAGGCGAGCTAGTCTCAAGAATATTTTTAAACGAGCATCTAACCCCTATGGCCAGCAAACTTACTTATTTATGCAGAAAATTAAAAAAGGCTAAACGTATTATTAAATTCAAACTTCGTAATAATGATTTACCACATGTGGACATAACTACAAATGATGGCCTGGACTTGAAATTTAACTTATTTAAACTAATGGATGCATATCAAAATATATCGTAAATCTGCACTTGTTATCAAATAAAATGATAAGGTCGAATCCAGTTTATGTAAATATTTAAAATTTTTCTCTCGGTTAGTAAATTACACACATTTCGAAATTAATGTACATATTATGCATATACATACATACACATACCTATAACATATTTCTTTGTTTTGCTGATAAAAATTATAACGTTACATTATTAATTTTCTTCTCACTATAGTTTTTGAAATGTATGTATTTACATAAAAACAATAGTATGTAAAGCTAACAAATCTTTTCTGATTGATTTTCTAATATTATATACATATGTATGTGTATGTTTTGGACAAATATATTAATCTTTCTTTTTTATTGCTTTCGCTTTACACTTCAATCATACAGCTGTTTTTTAATCGTCTCTTAAATTTCTTCAATTTAATCAGTTGCCATACAATCTTGAGAAAATCACTAAATTCTGTAAATAAGTTTCTATTTTGTTCTTTCTTTTATAATACAAACTTTAATTATTATTTACTTCTTTATCTAAAAATCCAAATTATAATATTTGCGCAATTTACATTTCACTTATTTTATTGTTTTCTGGTATTTAAATTTTTATTTAATTTTTTCTATTATATTCACTAGTACTTATGTATGCATATACATATGTACATACACATATTATAAAATTATTGGTAGGTTAAGTAATAATTTGTAATCTGTTATTATGGTTTTTTTATTCCATTACTATTTAGTTAAGAAATTAGTTTTATTATTGCGGCTTCAATTTTTAACATTTATTTATGATGTCAGTTAGTGAGAATTTAGGTCCGACTATTAGTGATGGCCACGAGATTGGTAGATATATCAACACTGACCAATATAGTTTGACAGTTGGTCACTGTAATGTTCAGAGTATGAAACCATCACCATATTCCGTAAAATTTAACGAATTTGAGCATGTTTTAAGTTCATCATCATTTGACATATTTGGAGTTACGGAAACATGGTTAAAGCCATGTGTTCCAGATGGTGCTGTAACCATACCAAATTACAATTTCTGTAGGAATGACCGCGTATTAGGAAGAGGCGGAGGTGTGGGTATCTACATTTTACGTAGTATGCAATATAAAGTACTGGATGTTGAATCCCGTATAATGAATGTGAGGTATTATTTATGGAAGTTTATGTTGGTGATATGACTGTGCTATTTGGGGTTGTATATTTGCCTCATGGCAATATTAATGTTTTTGAGTCAACCATGGGAGATTTGTTTGAAAAATATGATAAAATAATAGTTGTTGGGGACTTTAACTATAATTTATTTAACCCTATTAAATCAGGAAAATTTAGATCATTATGTAATCGTTTAAACGTTTCAATTCATCATAATTTAGCACCTACTCATTTTGATATACAGCATGGAACTACGTCGCTACTGGATTTCTTTATCATTAGTGACTCGTCATTTTTAAATAAATCTGGACAGGTTCAATGTCCATTTCTCTCTTATCATTCTCTAATTTTTGCTTGTTTTAATTTTCGGTGTTTACCTAGCACAATGAGTTCTGTTGAGTATGTTGAATATCGAGATTACTCAAAAATCGATATTGATGAACTTCAATCTTGCATTTCAAGTCATGACTTCTCGTCTTTTTATAATACAAGTAATGTAAACGTCCAACTTTATTCCCTTGATATGTTGATATCTAAAATGTTTTCCCTTGTTCCAATCTCAAAATTTAAACTTAAGCGAAATACGTCGGAATGGATTAAATCTAGGAAAATACTGCATGCTAGGTCACTTAGAGATATTGCATATGGAATTTTTAAAAATAATCCTACTCCATATAACTGGAGTGTCTACTGTAAATATAGAAACAGAACAAAGGCAATCATTCGGAATGTTAAAAAGGTTTATTACTCGAAGTTTTTTGATGGTCTTAATACAAAACAAATATGGAATAGAGTGAGGAATTCTTATTCTAGTAGGCAAATTACCGATGATAATGACTTGGACCTTGAACAATTGAATAGTTACCTCTGCTCAAGAGTAAGCTCATGTTGCAATAATGTTTTCGACTATGAAGAGCTGGATGAAAATTCTGAAACTTTTTCATTTTCTTGCGTAAACTCAGCGGATTTATTAACGGAGCTTTCTAAAATAAAATCCAATGCTTGTGGTGTGGATGAAATACCATTAAGATTTATTAAAATAATTTTTCCATTATTAGCTGATCAGTTGCTTTATCTTGTAAATGGAATTTTAACCACATCTACATTTCCTAACATGTGGAAATGTGCTAAAGTCATTCCAATTCCTAAAGTGGGCAGCTCTTTTATTATGGACAATCTTAGACCTATTAGTATCCTTCCAGTGTTATCGAAAGTATGCGAACATGTTATGATGTCCCAAATCAACTCACATATTTTAAAATTCTCTTTACTGAATGATAAACAGACTGGATTTCGTAAAAATTGCAGCTCTTCCTTAGCACTATTGGGGATAACAGAATCCATAAGGGATAGGGTTAATGATAATAGGACTTGTGTGTTAGTATCATTGGACCTATCCAAGGCGTTTGATTGTGTTGACCATGCTAAATTGGTAAAAAAACTTAATAATGAATTTAAGTTTTCACGAACGGCCTGTTTACTTATGAATTCGTATTTAAGTGATCGTGAGCAATTTATTTCATTAAATAATAGAAAATCTAGCGTGCAGAGTTTAAATCAGGGTGTGGCTCAAGGCTCTGTTTTGGGGCCATTAATTTTCTCTATGTATTTAAATAATCTCTTTAGTAAAACTGATTCTCAATCATGTGTAGCATACGCATTTGCTGATGACATACAACTTCTATTTTACCAAAACCGATCATTGACTGAAATGCAAACAGAAATTAATAATACACTTAGAGAAGTGGAAATATGGATGATGTCAAATAATTTCACAATAAATTCGTTAAAAACAAATGCTATTAAATTTGGTCCATCTTCGGCTGAGGAAATCAAGATTGAATTGAGTGGTTCTGTAATAAATATGGTGGATAAGATGAAGGTTTTAGGTGTCACATTGGACAGTAAGCTTGATTACACTGATCACATTAATATTATTTGCTCTAGGGTAAACTTTACTCTTCGAAAATTATACTCACTTAAACTTACTTTACCTTTTCATGTCAGATATAAGGTTGCACATGCATTATTAATGTCTCAAATTTTGTATTGTTTAGATGTTACTTGCTGCACAACATCAACATGTGTTCGAAGAATCCAGTTCTTGGTCAATAAGATAGTGAGATTTGTATATCAGATTCGAATCAGAAACCATGTTTCTATATATGTCAATCGATTTCTGAAATGTTCTTTTAATGATTATCTTACCATAAAATTTTTATTAGGTTTCTATAATATTGTTAAAAATTCATCACCGTCTTTTTAGCTAATCGTGTAAGTTTTATTCATTCTTCTAGGAATACTCAAATATTTATTCCCAGAATAAACAGTGCGTTTTATGAGAGATCATTTTTAATCAAAACTGCTCGAGTCTGGAATGCTCTACCAAATTACTTGAAAACTTTTTCTTTGTCATCAATGGTTTACAGGAAAAAGCTTTTAGAATATTTTATTCGATGATTAAATTGAAGAGAAGGAAAAATGTGGTAGAATAATAAATATAGCGGAATATGGGATTGGTTCGTAGGGAATACTTTCTTATTGAACTTAATTGAATGATTTGTCACAGAGAATTTGAAAAACTTTTGGTAGCCTGAAATTCTTTATTATGAATAGGGCATTAAGGATAAACTATTAGGAAATTAAAGTATGTATGAGGATGTATATTTTGGGCATCACTAGGTCGGTTAATATTACGCTATTTTATAATTTCTAATTCTTAAGTTAAAAATTGTCGCCGTATATAATAAAATATAATTAAATATTATAGTTTTCAAATTGATTTATATGTAAATATACATATATATATATATATACATATATATATATATATCATAGAGTTACTGTTATGAGCAAAATGAATGACATACTCCACTGTAATATCTGTTGGACACATGAAGGCTTTTTTATTACAAAAATTTAATAAAGAAAAAAAAAAAAAAAAAAAAAAAAAAATACGGACAGAATGTACAGGGTGGCGCAGAATTAGCAATATGCTTTGAATTCTTTATAACTTTTTTAGTTGTTATTTTTACTCAAACTAAAAACCAACATTTGAAATGAAATCGTGGCCATTACACCCGGAGATTTGCGAAAACTTATTGAAACTATGGTATGCACGTATGTGCGAAGCAGAAATATCAAATCACTTACAGGATATTATTTGTCCAAGCTAATTGCAAAAAATTCCCCAATAATTTACTGTATATAAAAAAAAAATTATAATAATCGTATAAATAAAGGAGTTATTAACCATTAACCATTATTAACCATAAAGCTCGTTCGGCGCTACCCTGTATATAAATAAATATAAACATTTTTTTATTTTTTTGCTTTTAAATTGAAAATAAATATATTCTACAAGTTTTAAGAATTTAGCCAGGATATGATTTCGGGTGTTAGGTTCATGATTTCTTCAGTGTTTCCTGGGAATGACAGGACTGAGCAATTATGAATTATGTACAGCTGGCGTCATTAGCAAGTCCCCACTTGGTAAGGGAATCCCCAGTTCTGGCAGGGAATTTGCGTAAGCGGTTTAAATTACACCAGGTTTTGCGTGCAAGAATCAAAATCGGTGGCCCTACGTCTGCGTTAAATAAAGAACTGCTTCGTCCCCAGACGTTCTACTGCAATGTCCATGCAGTGCAAATCAAAATTATCATCGCATAGTTTTTTAGCCAAGAGCAGGGGTGGACTTCTAGATATTAACCTTGCATCGTATTGAACAGAAAGGTCAGAGTTTGGTGGAAAGTGCGGGTTTATGCTGATCTTGTACTCTACTACTCTCGAAGGAGTGCTTGACATCGTCTTAAGGTGGGGGGTGTGTAAAGGTTTGCTAACATTGCCAGCCATTCGATAGGTGTAGTTTTTAATATACCTGTTATTATTCGCATCGTGGTGTTTAACTGTGTTTGGTTTTTTTTACGTAGTGGCTGTTCAGCCATATTGGAGCGTTGCATTCGGCAGTCGAGTAGACTAATGCGTAGACTAATGGAAGATCCCTATCTTGTTCATCCGAAGTTCAGTGTGATGTTATTTCTCGACTTTATTTTCTGAGCGGCGTTATCTAGGTGACTTCTATATGATAACGTTCTGTCTAGGATTATACCAAGATATTTTGAGTAAAAATTGTGTATGACGATGGTACCATTAAAACGTATTGAAAGCTTCCTATCATATTTTTTATGGGCAAGGTAGACGCAGCATAATTCGGTATTTGTAGGGCTTGGTTTAGATCTCTATTTGCTGCAGTATGATATTATTTTGAGTAGGTCAGTTTCTAGTACTCTCCCTGGATGCTCAGTCCGTAATCTTGTCAAGCAAAATCTAGTCGGCATAATTGAATTTGCTTGTTTTTTTTGTTACATACATGCTGCTCTAAGGACCAGAGCTTTTCGAAATAATACATTAAAAAATATACAATTCTTTTAATCCGAAGTGAAATTTTTGAATCTTTTGAACACGATTTACAATGCTTAAAATCATTTTGAAAAAATATTGTTTTTTGTTAGTTTCTTATTGAAAAATTGTTAAGAAATTTTCATATAGTTTTTTTATTTTCTTAAGAGTTTCTTAATACTTTTGTTTTTAATTCATATTGACAAAAAAACAATCCTACGAAAATCCCTTTTCTACTTCTATTCTTTAATTCGACAATTAAACCAGAACTACAAAGAAAAAATTCACCAGTAAATACAATTAACTAGGAAAAAAAATTATCTTGAAACTCGATTTAAAAAGCGCCTACAAGTAACCATTTATAGGCAACAACATACGAAACGCACAGAAATCTTAAAACTACATCAATTGTTGAAAAAACAAAAGCGACAGTAACAACAATATTAAGGAGTTGAAAAATAGTTATAAGAAGAGCAACAACAACAAAAAATGAACTTAATTAAATGTGAAAATGCATGCAATATCTACCATAGTCATACTCATTCCATACACATGTTTCAATATTTTTTGCTATATTTTTTTTTTTTTGCAAAATATTGTACGTGTAACTCCTAAGAAGATCTGCAGTTGAGCAAAGCACGTAAATGAGGGATGGCTGAAAAGTGACTTAAACTGTAAACCAAACTAAGTTGCGTTAAAAAATCTCTTTTTTTTATGATAAACAACATTATTCATAACTTATTAATATTAAAAGTTTATTTTCGATGCAAAAATTATTTTAATTTAAAAGAACATTTTGAAGCAATAAACTCTTTTTTAAATAAAAACGCTTTTTAATAACAAACGTTTTTTTTTAATAAAAAATGCTTTTTTTAATAAAAAAGTAAATTATTAAGTCTGGGTTTACACTATTAAAGTTTCCTTTAAGAAAGTCTGAGTAGATTGATGGGAGTGGAAATAAGTCTAGCATGTTCTCTTCCGCTTCCACCAATTAACTCAGATTTTCTGATGGAAAACTTTTACAGTGTTAACACCCAGACTATTCTTTGAGTCAAATTTCAATTTATAAAGGAATTAAAAGTTCACGTAGTAAATAAAAATGTAATTTTTTAGCAGAGTTCCTTTAAAATTTTTTAAATAAAATGTACTTTTATGAGTTAAAACTGCATTTTTTTAATAAAAACTACATTTTTGAAAAAAAAACAAAGTTTTTAAATAAAATGTACATTGTTTGTTAATATTTTTCGGCATTAGGTCATGAGTTAAAACCAAATTTTTAAATAAAAAATATAAATATATTTTGTTTAAAAATTCCTATTTAATTTTATTTTATTTCCCAATATTTCGGTCAACTTTGTTGACCATCTTCAGGGGTTATTTTAAAATAAATAAACGAAAGTAAAAATGAAAACAAAAAATCACTTATTTGAGCTGCTGTTCAGCTGAAAGCTTTTGTCAACAACATTTGTGAATGAAAAGTACCTTTTTGAATAGCAAGTACCTTTTTGAATAAAAAGTACGTTTTTGAGTAGAAAATACCTTTTTGAATAAAACTTACCTTTTTGCATTCACATATGAGGCTATCAGCGCAGAAGTGGTGTAACCCACTATTTAATTTGGTTACAGTTCTGGTGTAAGATGTGTTCTTTGCACTGTTCTTTACAGTGCAAAAGTCGAGTAAACCAACTGTTTGTATCCAGGAGGCGCTAGTAACATAGTTTTTCACGGGCCGTTACAACCAAGTGCAAGTGTAATGTTAACTCCTCATTATCTCATAAAAAGTAGTCTGGGGTTACATCACTTCTGCGCTCATAGCCTCATATATCCCACTATGAGGCATATAACCGAATACGAAAATATCAAGTTATGTGAACATAGAAAATAAAACATTCCTATAATTTACACCGACATTACACCTTTTTGAATAAAAAGTACCTTTGAATAAAAAGTACAGTTTTTAATAAAAAGTAAATTTTTTAATAAAAAGTGCCTTATTGAATAAAAAGTACCTTTTTAAATAACAAGTATTTAAACGTATACTTTTAATCAAAACGTATCACTTTGAATAAAACGTATCATTTTGAATAAAACATAACTTTTTAAATAAGATGTGCCTTTGAGACTTTTTTGTCTTATTATTTATCGATTTACACATTGTTTTTCAATTAACAGTCCATTGCTTAATAAAAAGTCCCTTTTTGAATAAAACTAACTACCGACACTTTTTGGGTAAGAAGAACCTAGAGGAACTAAAAATACCTTTTTTTTTTAACAAAAAGCTACTTTTTACTTATAAAGAAATCAATTTTTTAAAAAGTTTCTTTTCTAAAATAAGAAGTTGCTTTTTTTAAAAAAGTACGTTTTATAATAAAGAGGTGAATTTGTAAATAGAAACCAACGTTTTTGAATAAAAAGTATCTTTTAGAATTACAAGTACTTTTTTGAATAAAAACTACATTTTCAAACAAAAAGTACCTTTTAGAATAAAAAGTACATGCTTAAATAAAAAGAACCTTTTCAAAAAAAAAAAAAAAAAAATTCTTTTTTTAATTATTATATTAAATATAAAGTATCTTTTAAGGGAAAAATTTCGTGTATCATAGAAAAAAGTGACTTTTTGAATGAAAATTACAGTTCTCAATAACCAAATTAACATTTTGAAAACAAGTATTAACTATTTTATTTGTTTTTTTTATATACTTCTCCGATTGCCTTCGTGTGAAAAATATTACTGTATGATTTCGCCAAGTAAATGCAATCGACCCTTCTATAACACGATGTACTCGGCGCATGTAATAAAGAAACCTTTAAAAATAAGTATGAATCTAAGTATTACTGGTATAAAGCAAACGCACAAAGTGAAATTTGCATTACGTACAAAGCATAGAACTATTTTCATGTTAAGGTGGGGATGGGATTGGTGTAGGGTTTTAAATAAATGACTAAAATATATAACAAATGTCGGAAAATATAACAGATATTAAATCTTTCGAGTGAAGACCGTTTTCTTAAAAAAATTCCAACTCTTTCTGAAATGGGGAATTTCTTTTAAAAAGAGAATTTGGTTAATACATAACATAAGAAACAGCCGAATAAAAGGACATTGTATGAAATCCTGTCAAAATGTGCACGTCTATTTAAGTTTTCATAATGGATTGTTTTATAATCAGATGCTCTCTCTCTACTTTTTGATTATAATTCTTATATATATTTTTTTTTTTACTCATACTTTTCTAACTTTGCCGTTTTTATTTATTGATTTGTCAACCTTGTTAAAACAGTACCCCATTATTTTGGTACCTTGTTATATTAAAATCGTGGTAGTAGAATGCCGTGCTTAAGAAGGGTCGACTGTATATATTTCTAGTATTTTATTTGCAATACATGCAGTTGTTTTTGTTATTCACATAAGTATATGAAGTAGATGTGGAATGTGCGTGAGCTAGGCATGCTCAGTATGAGTACGCGTACATGTCAATACAAATCCAATATAGCATATGTCAACTCATATGTATTGTAAAAGTTAAACAAAAATAATAACAATACCAACAATAATAGCAATAGTAAAAACAACATCAACTACACAAAACTTTATTTTAACATTTTATATCAAGACATTTTAAGCTGGATCGGCAATGAACATTGAACTACAAAATAAAAACTAAAAGAAAAATTTAACGAAATCCTACCCATAGTGTTCTTGTTTTATACATAAGTCTTAAGGTGTTTTTTTTTTAGTTTAAAGATCCTTAAAAAACGAATCGCAACAGAAACTTTAAATGCGGCCTCTTCTTTATTAACTTAATGAATAAAACAACATGCGTATTGTCTATTCTTATACCTCGTCATCAACATCAGCTACAAAACATCAGCATCAGAGAGCAACATCAGCCAACTACAACCTCTTGGTCTTGTTTATTTAATTCTTTTTTTTAAATTTTTTTTTATTTTGGTTTCAATGGTTTTATTCCTTATAGCAGACTTAGCCACCTTTATTTCAAATTCTCGCGGGGTTTTCACTTTCAGCTTCAATTTTTTTGTTCTTCTTTTGATATACATATAATGGAACTTTTTTTACAAAAAGCTTATATAAAAAAAATAGTTACAAATATAACTAATACTTTTTAAGTAAATAAGCAACACAGGGTAACAGAAAAGAAAACAATTTGTATGCCCTAAATGGCTCTATCGCTAAAATATTCAGGATTTTACATAGAAAAGCAACTTTTTGCACCATAATGTACTTTTTCACACATAAAGGTATTTCTTTATACAACAAAATGTACTCTTTGTTTTTATAGAAATAAAATTATTAAATAAAACGTTACATTTTTTAAAAAAGAGTAGAGTTTTGGGGAAAAAGTACCTTGTAAAAAAGTTCGTATAGAACTTTTCGACAAAAAGTACTAGTAAAGAAAATGTTCCTTTTTGAATAAAATAAATATGAGAAAAAGCCATTTGTGACAACAAATACAATATGAAAAAAATACTTTTGGAATAAAAGGTATATTTTTCAATAATATATAAAAAAACTGTCTTTTTATATAACAATACCTATTTTTATGTTTAATTACTTCTTTTAATAAAAAATATATTTTTGAATAAAAAGTTCCTTATTGAACAAAAAGTACCGTTTTGAAAAAAAATAGTAGTATTCTAAATAAAAATAACATTTTAAAATAAAACTTTATAAAAAATTGGCATTTTGAAGAATATTTTACTCAATTATTTAAACAACTTTTTTTAATTTCAATAAATCTAAAAGAACACCTTTAACAAATTTAAACTAATAAAAGGTTTCTATTTGAAAGAAAAAATTTTCTTCGAATTTAAAGGATTTTGAAATGGATTTTCGAATATACTTTAAAAGACTAGAAAAGGATTTTCCAGAGTCTCTTATTAGCAAACAATTTTCAAAAGTTTTTATGGGCTTTTGGCAAAGTAAGGGACGACCGTGCAACATTTTTTTAATATTTCTTGTATTGGACCAATTCATCAACCCATCGATGATGAGAAAGATATTCATGTGAGTTTAAGCAGCTTTCTATTGCTTTAGACACTATAATTCGAACCTTATTTTTTTTTTACTAATAAAAAATTCTTACAGGAGATTTTATCTTAAAACGTTATTTTCTAAATATTTATTTAAAAACAAATTAATTTGTATCATTAAATCAGGCAAAATACTGGAACTGTTTTAAAATTTTTTATTAAAATAAATTTTTATAAAAATTTATATAGGCCTTACCAACTACAGACAAACATGCTTTTTTAAACTAATACTAGAACAGAACATTTATTTTTATGGAAGAATCCACACCGAACAAAACAACCGAAGACCTGTCTTTTTGACTTACTGCAACAGAACTTTGATTGCAGCAAATAAAAGTGGTCTGATACAACATGCAAAAAAACGAAAAAAGTCAAAAAGGTCAACAAAAAATTACTCCTTCTCTACTCCCTTATCTTAGAAGCGAGTGCGGAAGGTGTATGTTATCTTTTATACCAAAGAGCCGAGGCCTTCTATGGGGCATTCTTTAGCTGTTAGATAAGAATAATAATTGAATCCAAAAAATTTTAAGGAGGTCTTTAAAAAGGCCTGAAGCGAAAAGGTCTTCTTAGTTTTCCCGCTAGGTAACTGATACAAATACAATTATTTTAAATCTGATGCCAATATCATAAGATAGTTTATCGTCAAAATAGCTGGTATGCGAGCATGTGAAATTATAAATCGATTCTGACCATTTTCAACAGGATGGATGGACATCGATAGATCAACTCAGAAAGTGATTCTGAGTCGCTCGGAGTTCTAGACTTTCTTTTACACTTGCAGCAAGTTAATATCAAAAAGGATAGACAGTGTTACAAAATTTAATTGATTGCCGATTATATCTTAAAACCCACACCACGATAGTGAAATATTAGTCCTAGACCCACCTTTAAGTATACCGGACGACTAAGAATCAATTTCTGAATTGATCTAACGATGTCCGTCCGGCTGGCTGGCTGTCCATGTAACCTTGTGCGCAAACTACAGGACGCAATGTTGAAGATAATTTAATAAAATTTGGTACATAGGTTCTTATTGGCACAAGGACCAAGCCTATTGAAAATGGAATCGTAGGACCACGAAGGGAGGTAAAGGGCAATTTCTGCCTTTCAGAAACTATCAAACCGGTTTAAATGTTCATATAATCATACACTGAAAGAAAAAGGCTTCATATATTTAATGAATCATTTTCATAAAAAAATGTTCATTGGTTAAATGAAATTTCATAGTTACAATGAAGTATTTTCGTTAAAATCGCTTCATGGGATTTCGTAATTACGTTAAAATTTTTCATTAGATATATGATAAATTAAGTTTGTCAAGTAAACAAAAAATTTTAATTGGGAACATAAAAAAACAATATACAAACATAACTTTATTCATAAATTAATACAAAATAATAGTTTCCTTAAAAAAATAATAAATTGTTAATTAAAAAAAGTAAGATTTAATAATTTCATACATCTAATGTAATATGCCATTAAATTTATGAAATCAAAAATTTTTTTATAAAAGCAACATATTTTAATAATTGAAAAAAAAAATTATTTTTAACATTCAATAATAGTCTCAATAATTAAGAGTGTAAAAATATTTCGAAAAAGCGTGCCTTCACAAATTTAAATTTTCATTATGACAATAAAAATGTCATTATAGTAATGAAACAAAAACTTTCAATCAATAAATATGTATGTTTTTAATTTTCTTTAATATGTACATAGTAATGGCAAAAAACATAGTTTTTTTATACAAAAATTATACTGCCCCGGTAGGCTAGCTGGTAGTGAGCTAGTCTAGTAGCGCCGAGGTTGCGGGATCGATTCCCGCCAGAGACAGAAAAAAATGAGATAGAAAAAAAGTTAATAAGAAAAAAAAAATAATTAAAAAGAAAAAAAAAACAAAAAAATTTTTACTTTTTTGAAGTATTCATCCAATTAATAATAATATTCATTATTCTAATGTAATGTTTCATTACATACATTTTAATGAAACAGGTTTCATTGATCCAACGAAGCGCTGCATAGGTTCCTTTTTAATGAAATTTTTCATGGGTTTAATGTCAAAATTCATTGGTATTGCGAAGAAAATTCTTTCAGTGTACACTCTTGAAAATTTGTTTTAAAATACTGTGGTGTAGGGTTTATTTTTTGCAAATATACATAAAGTAGGCAATTGATTTAATTATAAACCTTCGAGCTCATAAGAAAAAACTGTTTATTTAGAAATTATACTCTGTTTCGGACTTGGTAACTTTGATTTATAAAAAACTTTCCACTGACTGTGTAAACATTTATGCAACTCGCATGACATTCGAATATTTTTTCTACTTGCAAGTAACTTTCTGCATGTGAAAAGGTGTCAGGGACCACTATTTAAAGGTGTTGCATAAATCAGAATGTGAGTAAAGTAGATTTTAACATTATTATTTGTTTTTGTTTTACATGTTAGTTAAGCGATCGAAGTCTTCGTTCGAAAATGGATGAACAGGCAGTTAGTAAGCACATTGCTTACTTTTTAAATCGAAAGTTTTACAAAAAAAAAAATCTAAAAAAAAAATCACTAACATTAATTTAAAAAAAATTAAAAATTGTTTCCCAGTGTAACTATTTGATTGAAACTGATTTCTTGATTCTTATTGCGGCATTGAATAAAACAGCCAGTAAAATAAAATGGGACTTACACTTATAGTATATTTTCCTAAACGAAAGAAAATAAATAAAACTGTGAAAATATCTCCACAAAATAACCAGTTGATATCAATACACCTTTTATCTGTCTCTTTTTCAACTCTTCTACAAAGTTCTCCTTTTCTATGGCATCAGTTTTAGTTGGTGAATGTTGTCGGACTTTTGCTGTTTAGCTGAGCAATCACAAGCAAAAACAAAACATTATCTAGTCTAGTTTGTTCTTGTAACATGTACTGTATAATGTTTTTAATTTTTTTTTTCTTCCTTTTGAATTTATTGTAAATTAATGTTTAGTTCGTCTTCTTTTTCTACCACTCAGTTGTTGTTGGAAAACCACAAGAGAATTAATTGACCTTCAAAATCATTCAAGTGTTAATAGTATAAGAAACTAATAAATTCCTTTCATCGTCATCAATATCATCATCCTCACCAGCCTCGATATTTATGGAAATCGTATTAGTGAATGCGTGTGTTTGTGTCCGGATTTTATGGTGTCGATACTTGGAAAAAAAATTAAACATACGAAGAAGGATGGCAAATAAGATTGAATTGAAAATTAATTCAAGATAAAATAAATTCACTTTTCTGATAATTCCAACTAGATTTTATTTCATTTATTAGTTTCCTTTACAAAACATATCAAATTTTCCAGTTTCTTCAAAAGAATTCAAGATTATTTTGCAAATTGATGTAAAGCAACAATTAATGAAAAGCAAAAAATTTATATTTTCATTGGAACTGGGAAAAAGGAGGAGCAAAATTTAAGAAGATTTTGTTATAAAGTTAAATATATATTTACATACGTTAGTAACTACTTCAGGGGTTCCAATTTCAAAACAGCAATTAAGGTTTTTAATACATGTTTTAAAGAATTTAAATAGTTCTGAGAACATATATACTTTTGTGTAATTTATAGTCTTTTATATTCTAAAAACGGAAGTTTATATTTTAAATTTATTTTTTTATTTTTCGTACAATTTCTCATAATTTATTTTTTTTAGCATTTAGTTTACTTTATGTTTTATTGTTTCCTTTGTGTTTTTTTTTTTTTTTGTTTTTATTAAATACTTTATAACAAAACAGAAAATTATTTACAAATCATAAACATTATTCTCTGTCAATATTTCAGCAACACCTACTTTAAGCAAACACCTTTAAAATTGAATTATTTTTTTTTTGAAATACACGATAAAAAACAGAAAATGAAAGCCATATTTTTGAAAAAAATACAAATACTCTTAACAAGATGAATAGGGTAAGAATTTGAAAGTAGTATTTCAAAAAGACAGTACGACTTTAAACAATGCGAAATGGCCGCCTGGGCCTTCGAAATGTAACTGTAAGATCGCTATATTTAATGATAGCCCTTGTTCTATAATACTTCGCATTTGGAGTCTTCTTATACCTGCGATTTTTCGAATATTTTATTTATCATTGTTATCGAACGGGATTGTAAATCATTGTACAATTGCTGTTTTTGAAACGTTTGAGACGTTCTTTGTTCCATGATACTACAACGATTTATTTTTAGAATTTTAAGCTCTACGGTTGCCTGCAGGAACGAATCATAGTGGTTAGCATACCAAGCAGGGAAACCATAAGTATGCAATTTCAAGGTTTGCCTTGTACGACCAATGAAGGTAGAAACAATATATTTATCCGTTTTTGAGCTTTTAATGGCATCGATTTGTTAGTGCATATTTTTTCATATTTTACCGCTTGGGGCATTTGCGCATAAAAAGCGCTTTTTGGAGCATATTTCTGATTTCCCTGGTAATAAGTAACAACACAAGAATGTAATAGTTACATTACATCGTTTACATTAGTGCTTACATTATAGCACTGTTATAGCACTTATATAGCAAATTACTGATAAATGTTGTAAATAATTGTTCCCTAAATTTTTTAACTTTAAAAATTTTTAGGCCCGTTTTCACAACTTACCGATAGCTAAAGATGTTATCGGCCGTATAAAAAGGGTTCCATTTTTACAACTTTACTTTAACCTACCAGTTTGGATCAACCTTAATTTACTTTATCGCGCACTTTAGATTAAAGAAAAGTTTTAATAATGGACAACTTTTTATAAGGTCATTTAAAGTCTACTTTAAGCTATCGGTAAGTTGTGAAAACGGGCCTTAAGGTTTTAAAATTGTTTGATCAAAAGTGGACTTTAATTGAAAAGTTCTCAAATATTCGTTTTAAAAAATCAAAACATCCGGTCCGCTGCAATAATAAATTGGCAATCCTTAAAAGTGAAAATCAATTCAGTAGCTAAGAGTTTAGGGTCTTGTTATGTTTAGGGCAAGCTTAAAAAGTAAATCAAAAAATAAAAAAAAATTTGCTCAAATTATGCAAAAATAAAGCTTTAATAAAAATGACCTGTTCGTCGATTTCGAACGAAGACTTCGTTCGCTTAACTTACATGTGAAACAATATCTAATAATATGTTTTTGTTTTCAATGAAAGTTAAGCGAACGAAGTCTTCAAGGCAAATACATTTCTTATGCTTTTGAGATATCGGCCAACGAAAGCCACAAACAAAAAACAGTGTTTTGTTTTTGGTGTTGTACTTGCTGTACTATTGCCACCACCGTTACCATGAATTTGCTTTGGAAGTCATCGTTCGGAATTAGATGTCCAGGTAGTAGGAATACAGAAACAACTTTTTTGAAATTTTAAATCCAGCTTGTCAGATGAATATAATTTATTAAAAACATTTGTTTAATGCCTTTATTGGAGCAAACATTGACAATTATGTTTCGATTTTCTACAAGACCTCGTCCTTGAAGCTAATGATGAAAAAGAGCGAGTTGCGAGTTCGTTGCATAAAGTATTGCTCATATCGGCCATTGTTCTATTTCACCGGAAATTCGTTTTTATAACGAATCACGATATCGTGACATGTTAAAAACAATTTGTATACCCTTCACCACAGGTAAAAGGGTATATATAACTTTGTCATTCCGTTTGTAATTTCTACAATATTTATCTTAGACCCTATTAAGTATAAATATGGATCCTTTTAAGAAGGGAAGTTCAAATCCGGCTGTCCGCCTGTCTGTTAAAATGGGTTTTCCGAAGCCCCCAGATATGATGGTGGCTTGGTTGATACATATTTCTGCCAGGTATTCTTAATATAATTTTTCTATTGCAATTTAGGCAATTTAGCCAGATCGGTCCAAAAATGGTTGAGATATGAGAAAAAAAACCACGACTACCTCTAATTTTTTTCAAAAATCTCATGTTGTTGTATTTTAATTACTTTTTTCTGTATATCTGGAGCAAAGTTTCCAAATTAGGTACACAAATTTAAGTTATCTACACACAGCATCCCACAAAATGTGGGCGGGATTGCAAAATTGGGTGTGGTACCTCCCGTAAATAACATATCAAAAATTGTAAAAAAACCTGAATTTTTGGACTGTCAACGGCTCTTCAGCCACACTATCGCGAGCAGCAGCAATATTTTATGCAGTACGAGCATAAGCTGGTGTTTTTACACGATTTTTCCGATTGTACGCACATTTTATCGATTTAATTGACCGAAAAAATCACGAAGTGCACGATATGCATTTTGATTTGAACGCCCATTTTCATAACAAGCCTGAATAACTTTTCTTTGATTCAAATTGAGTTAGTCTGAAATTGAGAAATGTCAAATTAAATGTAGAAAAAAGCTTGACGTTTAGGTGTGGAAGGTTGGTGTAAACTTCACACTTTACACCACCGCCCGGATACCCTTTTAGGCCTGCAAATCAAATAAAATAACAAACAGATTTTGAAGGGAAAGACAAATAAGCAAAATGACTATCACGGTGAGCACGACCTCATACTCTTACTCAACCGGCATTTTTCCATTACGAATCTTAGCAAGTTTTGAAGAGTGCATCTAAAGAACTCGACTGATTTGACAATGTCTGTTGATGTTTTGGGCGACCGTATGTGTCTTTAAATCAAATTTTTCAGGAGAGCCAAAAAATCATTCTAGATAAAACTTTTTGAACATTGTTCTTTTGTTAAAAAATCGGAAATGGACCATATTTTTTCAGACATTTTTAGAACCATGTAAAGAGCGTTTAAAATGAAGCAAAATGGCATCAACAGCTTAAAATCGAAAAACGGGCATACGCGGTTGCTAAGAAAATGACAGAAGTGGCTGTTCCGTAACAGAGGACAGTAACACAAAATTTGCTCAATCTGCTAAGTAACCAACAGATGTTCGATGTATCGGGTCTCCATATTATTGCCCATTTTTCCTAGCCTTTTCTTTAATGAATACAATAAATTTTATTTTAATCCAAAAACGAAAACATGCTTTCTTACATTTTATTTCAATTGCCCCATTTCAAGAGTTTACAAAAAAAAATTTACTTAATATTTAGGTGTAACCCTTTACCCAATCATTTCCTTACCACTTGTTCTTTAACTTCAAAAATAAACTCTTACAATTTACAGTAAAAAATTACCCAAATTTAAAAATTTAATTAAATTAAAATTTAACATTTATCACCTGAATCCAAAAAAAAAAAGCAAAAGAGGAAAAATTAAACAATTTTTCAACCAAATAAAATATTTAACACGGCAAACGAAAGAGCAGAAACAATTTATATTGAATGTCGGTTTTAGCTGAACTATGGCAGTATTAAATTAAACACTTTAAAATTGTTATGGAGCTGTTTTTGTCTTCAACTTCTTTTGTGATGTTTTTTTTTCAACAAATTTTTTTTGGTGGTTTTGTTAAAAGTTTTGCCAAAGATTTTGTGGCAAGTAGAGGTTTACTAAAGCATACGAGTGTTTTAGAGTCACATTCATAAAAAATCGACACATAAATGCAGTTTTTTTTACAAAAAAAAAAAAAAAAAATACCCTGGTTGATTGTTAATTTGTGAACTGATATCATTGTAAATATACAATATATGTATGTAGTAATATGAATGTTTGTTTGAATGTCTTTAGTCAAGTATGAGGAGTACTTCTTTTAACGTATGGAATCATATTGAAACCCATAACAATAATAAGAAAAGCATGCCACACAATGCCTGAAGTGAAGGTACAGAAAAAAGGGTGGACCGTTCATTTAAACCGGGAAAGTTTGGTTGAACTTAAAAATGGGATTAGAGAAATAAAACACACAGGGAAGCTATTGAAAGAAGGCGAAACGAAATAGATCTGCAGAATCCAAAATGATTTAATAAAATGGGCGAGCTTAGATGCTTTCAAAATTAGGCAATCCAGAAATACGCCTAGTTAATTCAAAACGACTTAAGTTAATAGTGTTAAAATGAATTCTCAATTGCTGGTACTCCCAGGGGCTTGTATGGATCATCTTAAGGTGTTACATCCTCAGGGGAAATCAGGAGCAGTCAACACCTGGGATTCGGACAAAATCTTAAATTGACTGATCTCGGGAAATTTTCAAAATCTTTGCGGAAGTCAGAAGCCCCCGGTGGCATGGCAGCAGACTAGCTATTGGTTGAGGCCGCCGTTAGTATACTTCTTGTGGGATATGCTTTCTGTCTTTCAGAAATATTGTCTTGGCTAAAGTAATGCCGTTCCGTTGAAAAGATCCTTTTGGGGATCACTTGGTGGATTTTGTTTACTACCAAAAGTTGCGGGAGGGTATCTAATGAAAATCCCACAAAAGTACTGATTTTTCACCATTTGTGGGAGCGTTTCTACTCAACAGTTGATGCCTGCTTTCTTTCAAAAAGCAGCGGGGATTAAATTACCCCATCTTCTAAGCAAGCGGATAGCATATATTCTACCGGAATTATGCACTCAAATTGCTACCTGGGTGTGTTGGTTGCGTCTCGAACTAGGCCCAAGGGCACGTATCTATGCAAACCTTTTTCAAACCTACATGGTTCTCCGATTTACTTAATAATCGCTTTCAAATCGGGAAACTCTTAAAAAAATTCAAAAATTTGTTCTCCATTAACAAATGAATTAAATGCTGCTGTATTGGTTATTGACATCAATTGTATGTTACAACATTTAAATGAAGGAATGGTCGAATAAAGTTTTTGGCAGAACTGGTTGTAAAATATTGTTACTGTAACTGCTGCATTTGTTATTGTTGCAGTTGTTGCCTCGTTACTTTATTGGTGTTAGTATGACACTAACCACAAAACAATAAAAAAAAGTTAAGTCATGAACAAATAAAGGTGTAACTAAAATATTTGAAAGCTCTTGTTAAATTAAAACAAAACAATAATGAATTCTAAAAAAATGTTTTAAAATGAATGAAGGAACAAAAGCAAAACAAATTTCGGAAAAAACACGCAACAAATTTCCCAGTAAATTAAAAGAATCAGGAAGTTTTGTTTTTTTTTTTGGGCTGTTAGTTCAAGTACAAAAAAAAACAACAAACCCAAGGTGGAGATACAAGATAAATTCAGAAAAATAGACAGTTAAAGTACAATGTGTTGGAATTGAAGATGAAACAAATTTATTAATAATTTTCTTAGGGCTTTTTGAGAGCTTTAAGGAGAAAAAGGGACATCGCGCACTTGATCATAAAGAGTGTCTTAAGACAAAACTTGAAAATTTTCAGTAGATGCAAAACACATTTTAATTTAATACTAAAGGCGTATGAAAAATAATTTCTAAGCCAACCGTTCCTTTACCAAAATGTAGACAAAATAGCACAACATTTTTACAGCGAGTTGATATGTATGAATATTACGGATCGATTATTTTCCAAAATATTAAGAAACATTTCAGTTAATACCAACTTTATGATCAATTGCGATATTTTTTTCTTAAAAGATGAGAATTTAAACAACGTTTTGTGTTAAATAAGGCCTGACGTGTAAAATATTACATTTGTGCAAAAAATTAGATTATTTTCTAAAAATTCACTTTGTGGAAAAAATGGAACTCTTAAAATGTCAAAAAAATTACCTTTTAACTGTAAATGGTACATTTTGTGAAACCAAAGACCATTTAGGTAAAATAAGATCTCTGTAAAAATGTGGTGTGGCTTGCACGCTCTTTCGAAATTAGCAAGGAGCTGCCGTTACAATGAATGGCGAGCACTATCGAGCTATTCTGTCTATATTTTAGCTTTAAAAACTTAATTAGCTAAACATCAACAACATTTGATTTCAAGAAAATAGCGCAACTTGCCATACAGCGCGCTTACCAAACGATTTATTGTAAAATCAATGTGGTGACAACTTTATTTCCAGGAGTGTTTCTGTTCACTGGTCCCCTCGTTCGTGCGAATAAACGCCACTGGATGAATAACTATTTTGCTGTGTTAAGTCATTGGCTTATGCAAAAAAACCAGCAACTCTTGAAGCATTATAAGCCAATATTCAAGCTACTATTGATTCCTTACAGCCAGATTTAATGGAAAAAGTAGTCAAAAATTTAACTTATCGAATGGACTATGTAACTCGTAGCCTCGGCGGACGTATCGCGGAAATCATATTTAAAAAATAAATGCCATGAAATTATCTACAAGAAACATGCAACGAGAGAGAAAATTTAAATTTTACAAAATTTTTCTCCCATTTCCTTAAAAAATAAAAAGTAAATAACCGCTTATCCGCAAAAGACAGGCAAGTTAGTAATGTCAACACTATTCAGCTGTAAGATACGAGATTATTTCTTAATAAAGTAACTTTTGGGAATAAAAAATTTTAATTTACAAGATTTTGCTTGTCTTGCTGAATTCCTAATTTTTGTTCTTGATAAAAACATTGAAATTTATTGTTGTTGGGATAAGCTATGCGCCATTCACTGGTTGCTTAGGCCAGATCGTCAAAGAAACTTCATCCAAAGATTTTGATAAAAACTAAAAATACAATCAATTCTTTTAAAGAATTTGCGTAAAAATATTGTTTCTAAATTTTATTAAAATCAATCTTTTATCTTATTGAAAAACTTTTAATGTAAAATTTTTGAAAATTATTTTTGTTTTGTACACAAAGACAAATGTTTTTGCGCTTTTTTCACTCTCTCCTGTAAATGAAAACACCTTAAATAAAAATAAAAATGTCATTCTCATTCATCGAAAAAAACACTCTATCGAATACGTGACGTTTGTGTATAAAGTGTGAATTTTGTTTAAAAATTCAACTTTTTGTGTAAAAACTATTGTTTTTATTTATTCACTTTGGATTAAAAAATAACAGGGCTTAAAAACTGCAGTCGAAACCAAAAACTGTCGAAAGTTGGTTTGAATGCGACTGTTTACATTTTATGAATCATAAGTAAAAGCGACAGTTTTTTTTTTGACAGTGGCAAATGAAGAAGTGGATGAAATGGCAGTTTTTCTACTTTGACTGCAGTTTTTTAAACACTGAAAAATAAGACCGTCTGTGTGAGGAGTATGTATGCTTTTTTGTCTATAAACGGAGACGTTTTGTCTTAAAAGTTTGACTTTTGTGTAAAAAATTTTAACTTTTGTGTGAGAATTTACTTTTGTATAAAAAGTAGCTTTTTAAACTGAAACGCCTTAAAATTTTGGTCCTAGATCCACCTTCTTATATACCGATCGGCTCGGGATCACTTTCTGAGTCAAATTAACGATGTCCAGCCGACTGGCTGTCAAATTTTGCAGATAATTTGATGAAATTCGGTACAAAGGTCCTAATGGGCACCAAGCCTATTGAAAATGGTCCGAATCGGTCCATAATTTCACATAGCCCCCATACAAGCTTCTTTCCGGAATGGGGTCTTTGTGCCCATAAACCGATTTATTATCTTGGTATTTGCTTAAATTTGGTCCACTCTTAATTTATTGCAATCAAAATCATCTAACCCATTATATCGGAGTCGGTCCATATATGGCCATAGCTCTCATACAAACACTAATTCCGAAAATTGCTTTGAAATGCCATAACTTTCTTATAGGTGTTGATATGAACACAAAAATTGGCGATAATAACTTTAACGATAGCACTATTACATGGCAAAATGTTGTCCTGGTAGGGTAAAAATAAGCCATATGCCCCATATAAACCCCAAACCTAAAGTAGATGATGATATCTAAATAATATTTGGCACAAAGAACTTTTACATGACTCCTAGCCTCATAACATAATTTTGTAAAGGCGGGACCATGTTTGCCCATGCGTCCCAAATAGGGTACACTAGCACAATTTTTGTTCATAAGCTGTGGTATAGGGTATCATATCGAGCCCTTACCGCAAAAAAGCTTAAGCGACATCATATTCAATTTTCGATTTTCGATTATATCTTTTCATGCAACAATAGCCTATTCTCCTTAAATATCATGGTCCCATAAGGTACCGTTGCGATTTTATAGCAAAAACAATTTTACCTTAAGCGACAATCTTCATGCAAAATTTTTTTGAAATCAAATAAAAAAACCTTGTCCTATAAAATTTTGTTTTTGTCGCTTAAGCTTTTTTTGCCGTTATGGCTCGATATGGTCGGGCTTAACCGACTATAGTTTCTTACTTGTTATTTTTTTATCAGTTTTTTTTTAACGAAATTTTAGGAATGCATGTTAGTGGATTTCCTAAGGCTTAAGATGACTTAAAAATAGTCTGTTTAAATTTGTTTTTAAGGTTGTAAGTAACTCATCATGACACATTAGAATTTTATACAAAGAAAATTATGTTGGTTGTTACTATTTTTTGAATCTTTTGAATATGTGTTTTTATTAACTTAAAATTACAAATTTTTCAAAATTTTTCAAAAATGTTGTTTTTTAATTTCGTTATACATTTTTATATTATTCAGCTTCTTAATTCTAAAAGAAAGTTCATTAAGCACCATGTCTTAACTTTTGTATCTGATTTTTATTTAACATAAAGATTACATGTGACCTGAGAATTTAGTTAAAGACTCTAGTAGTAAATACCTGAAACAGCCCACCAACAGTGATAATTTATGCCAATCAACACACAATTTTTCTCTTTTTTGATTATGTTCATACATTTTTTCCTGTTTTGTTTTAGGGTTCGTTTCCTTAATATGTTAAAACAAATACAGTAAATAAAGTTAAGACTTGAAATGTTCATTATTGAAATATGGCGTAGTTTAGCATTTTTCGTTCTGTTGTTTTATTTTGGTTGCTGTTGTAAGTGCTTCTACGTTGCTTTGCGGCCATTTCCGTTGTTATTCTTAATATTTTAAGGGTTTATAACAACAACAACAACAACGGCAAAAGCAGCAGCCAGACAGTCAGCATCAGCTGTGGTAGTAGTAGTTAATGTATTTCTTAATGTTTATTACCATCTATGGATTTTGATAACTTAATTAGTTTGGTTGTGTTTTAAATTTTATCGAGGGCATAAGAAAAGTTTCTTAAACACTCACTCACTCACTACTCAGTAACACTGTCATACCAATCCAAAATAATAAATTGCCCAGAAATATTGCTCTGATGTCAACGACTACTGTGTAACAAGTTTTTTCTTTCTACCATTTTTTTATTAAAAAAAAACATAAAATCACAGATTTATTAAAATACATTTTTTTTTCTTAACAAACAAATTTATAAATTTAAGATGGTAATAAAATGATAGAAATTATTAACATAATCAAAGCTTTTAGTCTTCGATAAGAGGAGGAGCGTTTAGCAAAACCCAATTTAGTAACAGATACTAAAGGAAAATATTTTTTTTATTGGTCATTTTATGTTAAAATTATATAAACAAGTTCACATAATATTAAATTTAAAAAAAACGAAACAATGCCTAATCAATAAAAATATTGTGATTGTGTAATAAAATAAAAATTTTAAATTAAAGCATTAATAAAAGGCTAACCTTTTTAGGAATATTTCGTTGAAACGATTTTAGAGCATAATGGCTTTGAATATTAATTGCCTTTTAAAAAATGTATCAGATAATGTTGTTGCATAAAAAAACTAGAGAGAGAGGCCTAGTTTTAAAAATTAATTAAAATTGACACAAACTTGTACAAATTTATTTTTTACTTTCTAATATTTTAAAGAAAACATCAAAAAATAATAAAAAAAAAACAAAAAACAATATGTCCACCTTACTAATTAATAGTGAAGGTATGTTCAGACAAAACAAATTTTTGTCGAAAAAAATCTTGACCAGTAAATTTATCAAATATATTTTATAAATTTTATATTGATTAACTATACCTTATTTATACAGAAAAAAATGTTGCACCATTAAAACATTAATCAAAAATAAAATCAGTATTAATAAAAAAATTTAATGAAGTTAATTAAACGTTTAATCAAGTGAAATTAACTTTAAATCAAGTGTATTAAACGTTTATATGACAATATTAATTTGCACCAGTAAACAAATTAATAATATCAATTACACGTTTAATTCACTTGATTAAATTTTTAATTAATACTGATTTTATTTTTGATTAATGCTTTTACCGGTGCAAAATATTTTTCTGTGTATGAGAAGATAATTGCATAATGTAATTTAGAAACTTTTTTTTAGTTTGATCTATAAAATGTCTAGCAGAAGCAAATATTTTTTCAATAAAACTAGTGGTTACGAGCATGACGTCAAATATTTGGGCGTTATTGGGATAAAGTCCTATTCTAGAAAATAAGGAAATTTTTCTCTTAAAAATTTAATAAGCCATAGCTTTTTATACAAAAATAGTTTAACGATATTTTGCGGGTATTTAATTCTTATTATTAAACATATCCCTTATCTTTAAAAATATGACTATTTTCTAATTTCCATTTTTCCTCTTTCCAGGTACGTCTTGATTTCTTTTTGTTCGCTCTATACCTGCGTTTTTCTTATTTTTTGTTGTAAGTATCAGCCATAAATTTTCAAACAAATAGCAATAACGATTTGTTTTCACATATTTTTTTTTCTATTTATTTTTTCTATCTTATTGTCACCACCATGTCAAATTTAATTTTATTTGATTTTTTAAAGGGTTTTAATTTTCATGGTTTCGTGCACATCATTTTTTTCTCATACGGATGTATTTGGGTGACTGTCATTAAAAAAACACTACAAAGTCTAGTGTAAAAAAGAGCCGCCTGCTAACAAAGTTAACATGTCATGATTGTTTTACATGTTTAAATGGCATTAATTCAGTTTTAGTTAAGATAAGAGACATGAGATGTTGGAATTTTTTATAAGAAGAAATGAAAACTTGAATAATAATTTAATTTATTTAGAGAAATGGAGAAAATAGTAATTTTTTTCTAAGTGGAAAATTCATTAAAATCATTTTGTGAAAAGACACAAATAAACATTTAAAGACAATTTTGCGAATTTTTAGTTAGAATTATATTAAGGCATTTTCATAAATTATGTACATATGTATATAAATTTTCGCTTAATGCATCGTTACTTATGCGTAAATGTTGCGAACACGTAATCGTTGCGGGTGACTTCAATTACACAGTGCAACAAAATTCGGGTCATCGCCGCCAACCTCAATACTTGCAACGTGAATTAAAGCAAATCTGCCAAAGGGTTTCAAAAAGTAAGCTCGGGTTTTCAAAATCTCGTTCCTTGAAATGTTTGAATTTTTTGAAATGGCGTTTGAAATAAGTCAAAAAAAAAATATACTAAATGTACTTCTGAGCTAATAATTTTTTTAAAAAGTCTTCAGTATGGCGAATCTTTTCTTAGAATATATTAACCCTCTAAGAGGGAGTTCACTCGGTGTCTCTTCAGACATGTTTAAAAAACACGTCTGTTTTGTTTATAGGCGATCGGGGTAGAGAAGAAAGAGGGGCTGCCAAACAGACATGAAATGAGTTTTCATGTTTGTTTATATGAATTTTCATGTTTTCAATATGTACGTATATGTAAATTAGACTATTAGATATGAAAACAGACATATTTCGAAAGACACCGTGTAAATAACCCCTTTCTCTCATTTAAAGATGTAATTTATGCCCTTTTCCCCAACTTTTACACAGAAGTATACTAAAACAGCACTTTTAAGGGTTCAAATTTTCTACGAATATTTTTTACATCAAATTTTACTGGGGATCTTCGAAGAACAAAAGTTCGTACACCTTTGGATTAAAAATTGTTTAGCCTGTGTTATTATTTTTGCTTTTTATATGGGTTGTACTGCCATACGTTTCCCCCACATCAAAGAAAATTAACAATTGTGCGTCAGTAATTCTTTAAACATTTTGTTTTTGTGCACTCATAAAAATGGATAGTCTGGACGGTGTGTTACAGTGCAGCCACACGATCAAGATTTTCTTAATAGTCTTTTACATATACTGATTGTCAAAATATGCAAAAGTTGACAGCTGTGACGTAGGCTGCACGCAAGTTGGAAGCAATTTACTTTTTCAAGATGTCGTCGCCGAGAAAACAACTCAAATGTTTGCCTCACTTAAAGTTTTGGAAATAAATAACATCATTTTACTTATTAATTTTATTAATAAACATATTTCACTATTTTTTTAGGTTTTTAGTTAAAATTTTAAAATTCCCGCAACAATTTGTAAAAAAAAAGAACTTCAGCTTTTGCCGGCAAAATATTTGTGAAAAAAAAAAAACAAAAACAACTTCAAAAGAATTGTAATCAGCTGTTTTCTTGAACGAAAATTGATACACTCACTGGCAAGAGAATTTTAGAGGCAAGTTCGTATCAATTTTTAAAAGTATGATTGTATTGTTAAAAAAGTGTGAGTGTATTAAAACTTGATAGGCAAAACTTGATCGTGTAACCCTCAAGTTAGAGAAATTTTTTTAATGTCTTACTTAGTCTGCCTTCACACGTTTCATCTTTTCATGCTCAACTCTTTTGTTTTTAGGTGAGGGAAGAATGAAGAAAGGGGGTTAGTACGGAGATGCCTGTACTCGGTCAGTACGCTTTGTGTTTTTATTCGTTGGTATATGCACAACGATGGCTGCATGTATATTTTTTCTTTTCTTTTTCTCTTTGATTCGCTGTTAATAAAATTGTTGTTGTTTTGAACTGAAAAAAGTTGAAACCGATTGCTGCGTGTGATTATATTGGCATCTTTAAAAAGGAATTAAAAAAAAGTTGAGCATCAAAAGATGAAACGTGTTAATTCAGACTTACGGTTTATTTAGAGCAGTGCTGCCGTTGAAAATTTCGAAAAAATGTCATAAAAATCGTATTTTAGAAAAATGGGTCAAAAAAGGGTATTTTAAAGTAAAATAGGGCCAATTTTGTAAGTATGTATTAATTAAATACATACGACTAAAATAAAATTAATTATACATACTTGAGTTATAAATCAATGTTTTAACTAAGAAATAATTCACAGCTACATTCCAATATTAGTCATCTTATAAAAAAAAAAGTTTCTTCTACAAAAACCTTTGATAATGTTAATCACTTTTTAGAAATACCTATTCTATATTTTGTAATTAATTCTTTACTTGTAGTCCATTCTTTAAGCTCCGATTCGAGCAAATTTAGAGAGGAAAGCATGGAATAACAAGTTCCTATTTTAAGTTTGTTTGTAAATAGTGTCCGTGGCCACTATAAAAGTGGACGTTATGACATGCTACCAATTTTTATATGTATGTTCACAAAACTCATGAGAACTTCTATAAGGAATATGTAAACTTGTCCTTATTTTCAAAAAGGTTCAAAAAGTGTCATAAATTTTGTTAAAATGATACAAATGAATAAATTAAAGAAAGGGTCATAAAAGTGTCATGGCTGGTTTACAGTCTGTTCTAAAATAGAGAAAACAACAAATTTCCAATTCTTTTTAAGTAACAATGCTTCTGTGCAAAAATAAATTTCTACCTGCATCATTAATCATTTCTTGCTTTTAAACTTTTCTTTTTTTTTAATTTTAAATTTTGAAAGAAATTTTCTTAAAAGAAATTCCTATGATTCTCGGCTCCTGATTTTTATCTGTGCCATTCTTTGATTTAAAAGATTATGAACTTGTTCTAAATACAAATTATCACCACGTAATTATCACTCTATAAATCCAAAGTTGGCACAATTTTTTTTAGTTACCTTGTATAAAAAAAAAAATTAAAAATTATTTTGAGCTGAATTTCTTTCGTTTTTAGAAAACGAATTAAATATCAAATTTGGTGTTAACAACTTTTAAAAAATACAAAACTCTATTAAAATTTAGCGGACCTAAAACAAAACCAATTATGATGATGGTATTGAATAAATCTTTGACATTTTAAGTTTGACAAGCAGGCAGACAGACGTCTGATTGAACGGTTGAGTGGTTTGTGAAACTAAAAATTGTATACTGAAGCAGAGGTTCCCAACGATTTTGGTTCATTTAGATTTTAAGAATTTTTATTTATTTCGGGGACTTCCAAATATAGTTCAAAATTAAGAAGAAAACATTAAACATTTCAATTGACTAATAAGCAAAAAAAAATTCTGTTTTACTCTTAAAGTTGGTATTTGTATAAGCAAAGTTTGATTTCATTGTATAATATACTACTTCGAAATAGAAAACGCTTAATTTAATGTAAGACATGTGTTAGGCCACTCTCTTCGAGCTCTTTTTTAGGCAGGAGACGCTCGAAATCTGTGGAATATATTTTAATATTTTTTGTTTTTTTTTGGGGCAGTACTGGAATGTAGAACAGGTGGTTTCAGAAAACTGTCAAAATTGTCAATAGAGCGATCTACATACTATGGTGTACAGAGCGGAATATTTTAAACAATTAATTTGCGTAGCTGTCGTTGCTAAGCAACCAGTCGGGAATACAATTATATTGGGGTTCATTAAAGTAACAATTGTAGGTGTGTGATCGGAAGATAATTCTAAGGAAGCTTCAACATGAATCGTTTCTATGGGGATGTTTTTAACCACGCCGAAATCAATGACATCTGGAATTTTTTGATGATCAGTACGCCAATAAGTTGTCCGCTCGCTACCACATTTAAATCCATTTTAGAAATTGTGTTTATTAAAACACGACCTTTTGGTGTTATAAGTCGTGACCCCCAGAAGGCATGTTAAGCGTTATAATCGCCAGCGGCTAGGAAACACGGTCCTAATGATCTAAAATATTTATAATATTGGCTTTCTGATATTGAAAATTTAGGCGGAGAGTATAACGATGAAATTACAAGGTTTCTATTTAATTCCTCAACGCAAATGTTCGTTGCTTGGAGATAATCTTCACTCTATCTCGAGGGTCCTTGGTATCATATATTATTAGCATACATGGGCATACTGCATTACTTTTTTACTGCATTACACGTTTCAGTAATCAGTAAAAAGTACTGATTACTGAAAAAAAAAATCAGTATTCAGTAAATTTTACTGGTTATTGAAACAAAAAATCAGTATTCAGTAAAAAGTACTGATTACTGAAAACAAAAATCAGTATTCAGTAAAAAGTACTGATTACTGAAAAAAAAAATCAGTATTCAGTAAAAAGTACTGATTACTGAAAAAAAAATCAGTATTCAGTAAAAAGTACTGATTACTGAAAAAAAAAATCAGTATTCAGTAAAAAGTACTGATTACTGAAAAAAAAAATCAGTATTCAGTAAAAAGTACTGATTACTGAAAACAAAAATCAGTATTCAGTTAATTTTACTGGTTTGTGTAAAAAAATGCAGTAATAAGTAAATGATTGATAGTAGATACTGTGGCGTGTTTTCACTTTTTTAAATTATTTAAAAAGGAGATGTGTTATTGGGTAAAAAAAATTTATTTACATGGTTAAAACAACGAGTTATTTTAAATAAACAATGAAAAAAAAATTAGATGTATTTGTGAATACATGCTGTGCTATATGCTGTTAGCTTTTCTAAGCACAAGCATTTCAAAATTTTTGTCGCTAAGTTTTTGTCTTCTAGAGCGATTCACAATCCCAGCAAAAGAAAACAGTCGTTCTACAGGTGCAGATGAGGGTAGTGGGGTATTATATTTTATAAAAACGTTTTTTATTGCATTGTGCTTATGCAGGCAATTTGTTGTTGTATCCCGGTCGGCCAAGTATAAAATTGTTTCCTCGAGATAATTTCCCACATCGCTTAAATTGGACTGTACATCATCATCTGGTTAAGAAAATTGGATATTCAAATATACATACTAATATAAATATCAAAGGAAAATAATGTGCAAAAGTTAACATCACCTTCTTCCCCAAAATCTAAAAATGAATTTTGCGGCGTTTGAGGCACAATACGGGTTTCAGTATCCGGTATCTTTCCGTATTTTATTAGGTATGTATTTAACATTTGTTTTACATCTTCCTCTGTTTTTGATGTAGCCGTTTCCAATAGAGGTTTTAAAAATCGGAGCTTTATTTCAGGTATAGTTACCGCCGCAATGATAGCATCCCAAGCGTCTGGCTGTACTTTGAAATATTTTTCAAATCTTAGAAATAAAGCCTCTTTCATTTTTTTTATCGATGGAGATAGGTATTTTAAATTTGATTGCTCTAAACGCCAAAATTTTACCCTTAACGAGACTATGGTGGGGACGAAATGTCCGAAGTACATAGTATTTTCTCCCTGAAGGTAGTCAATTGCCTCTGCTATAGGTTTCATTACTAATAGAAATTCCTCCAAGTACTCCAGTTCGTCTGCAAGAATGGTGGGGATAGAAAGCCGGTAGCAAAGTTCCGGCAAATTACCTTTATGCTGCAACAACCTTTTTACGGAATCATAAAGAGAGTTCCACCTTGTTATACATGGAGTCAACAAATTGGCGCTTAAAACTCCGCTGATGACTTCTGCAGACTTCGGTCTATTGCATTTGTTCCAAATCTGTGTACATCTATAAGCATAAAAGTAAAAAATAAATCGAAGCGGTTTGTAGTATGAATTTTTTCAATTTTACCTGCTGAAAGATCTTTTATGAATATCTTTTATATCTTGACTTAAAGTGTCCATTATTTTATTGAAATCAGTTGTAGCCAAAAGATTTAGTGTATGACTTGCGCACGGAAAGTGTTTAGATAACCTTATATTAACAGGTTGAAACTGGGGGCCTAAAATGTTTGTTTGGTCATCCGAATCAGATCCAGAGTCCTCATCACTATCATTTTCATTGCATATTGCTGAATTATAGAAAATTATTAATATAATCCCATTTGAAATAAATATTTATCGCTTACTTAAATCAACACCGAATTCCTTAAAAGCTTTTAAAAAATTTGATCCATTGTCGGTTATTGTATAAACAATTTTGTCAATGGGTATTTTAAATTCTTTATTGATTGTGCCTATCAACTTCGTGATGCGATCAAAAGAATGGGTTCCTTTGAATCGTCGACAGGCCAGTGCTACTGATTTCCTCTCTAAACTATTTTCATCAAGCCAATGGCAGGTGTAGCCAAAAAATGATTTTTTCCCACTGGACCACACATCAGCAGTGACACAGACGTATTCGACTTTTTCTAACTTAGTTACAATGTCTTTTATAAATTTGTTTTGCGTTTCTAAAAGCAACCTTGTTATTGTACGTCGGCTTGGAATTTGTTTGCCGGGAAATAAGTTTTTGAAACTCTTGTCATCAATTATGGACAATGGAGAGGCAGTAGAGCATATAAAATTCAAAATGTCCTCAACAAAGGAGCTTTTGCGACCTCTTGTTCTCCTGTTCTCCTCCTTTCTTGCTTTTAAATCTCCAAGTTTTTGGGGATGTTCTTTTTTTAAATGTTTAATAAAATTGGAGCTCACACGCAAAGACCCTTTAATTTTTTTGTTGCAGACTTGGCAAACAGCAATTAAGCCGCCCATTTTCCGTTGGTGAGGAGTTTTGTCCATCTTATTTAAATTGGAAATCAATAAATTACAATTGAGAGTAAGTGCTATATTTTCGGCTATACCGCCAATCATAATATTTATATCCTTCACCAATTTTGTTATAAATAAAAGCTGAAACTGGGGTTGAACTTGGAACCTCTTGTTTACTGAACAACCCCTTAGGCCGTTCAGCTATATAAGGTTTAATTTGTTAGATAAACATTTTTAAACATAAACGATGTAAAAAAAACCAAATAAATACGTAAGTAGTTATAAAAATATGTTATTAAATTAAAGAAAAATAAAAACTAATTTTTCACAACACCGGTTTTCATTTAAATATTATAAATATTTAGCTGGATTATTAAATCATTTTATGGTGAAGGTTATAAAATATGCTTATATTTTATATTACCATTTCAACAATTTTAAAAAAGTCGTCACTAAAAATAATTGTATTAACACCATTGAGTTCATCTGATTTCAACAAATCTTTTGAGGTTTCACTAAAAAAATTTGAAAATCTTGGAAGATCTTCTTCACACAAAAAATCCGGATCTCTGACCGAGTCATCACTGTCAAAATCGGAAATATCGCTCATTTTTTTAATATTTTTTCACAACTGATAAATAAAAATTCCAAATATCTGCTACGAAAGAATTTCTGTACCGTTATGAATGAAACTTTTTTTTATATTTTTATTAGTTGCAACTTTTACAATTGATTATGTTATTATGTATCAATTTCAGTGTTGATAAAGTTGGTACAATTGTACTTTTTTTGGTACAATTCAAAACTTAAAAGTACACTGGTCATTTGGTACAATTTCCAAATTTTTCAAACCTATAGGTAAACATACTTATAATTGATATAAAATAAAAATATAAGCGGAGTTTAATGTACAAATGAATTATATGCACCTTTTGTTTTTGTTGTATACAATTGTTGGTTTTAAAAATAAAAAAAAAAAGATTAAGTACTATTTTAAAAGTTCCTTGGTACGATATTGGTTTTCTTATTTATCATCCCTGATCAATATTAATTTACAAATTTTATACAAAACAATTAAAAACGTATAAAATTTAAATTAACATTAATGCAAAGTTACGACGTGATTGGCGTGGCATACTGGTTAGTGTTTAAGCCGCTAATCCTTAGGTTCGGTGGTTCGAATCCGGCTTTGGCAGACAAGATATTTTCTCTTTTATATTTTAAATGTAAAAATAAATTTTTTTAAACATTTTAAAAAATAACAAAAAAAATAAACTTTTTTTTTCAAAATATAAATATGAATTTAAATATAAAAGATATTGGTCTAGTACTAGGCGTTTACGGCTCTCATCTACTAGGTCGTGGGTTCGACTCTCAGCTCGGTCGGCTTGAAAATTTTTTTCATTGTAAATTAAAATAACTTGTTGTTTTAACTATGATAATATTTTTTTCCACAATAACACATTTCCCTTTTTAATAATTAAAAAAAGTGAAAACACGCCACTGTTCATACAATGTGTATGTATTATTTTTAAGGCAGACAGTATCTACTATCAATCATTTACTGATTACTGCATTTTTCTACACAAATCAGTAAAATTTACTGAATACTGATTTTTTTTTTCAGTAATCAGTACTTTTTACTGAATACTGATTTTTTTTTTCAGTAATCAGTACTTTTTACTGAATACTGATTTTTTTTTTCAGTAATCAGTACTTTTTACTGAATACTGATTTTTTTTTCAGTAATCAGTACTTTTTACTGAATACTGATTTTTTTTTTCAGTAATCAGTACTTTTTACTGAATACTGATTTTTTTTTTCAGTAATCAGTACTTTTTACTGAATACTGATTTTTGTTTTCAGTAATCAGTACTTTTTACTGAATACTGATTTTTTTTCCAATAATCAGTAAAAAAAGAAAATACTGAAAAAGTACTGGTACTGCAAAATGCCCATCTATGATTATTAGCCATTGATTTTAAGCGTATTTCTTGAGGTCAAATGAGTTTCAGAAACATCATTACATCAATTTGTTTATTTTTAAGAAAGTATTCTAATTCTTTTTTATGTCGGCGGATGCCGTTTGCGTTCCAAAAACAAATTTTTAAAAAGTTCATGGTTTGTTAAGTTCAGCTTGCAATAACATCGATTGCATTCTTAGAATTTCCTGCATCATATTACCCATTGTGTTCGTAAAATGATTTACTGTTTGCACTAACGTTACCATAGTTTTTTCTAGACGACTTAAATTAGAAACTGGAGTTTCATCATTACTTGGCGCAGTACCTTGCATTGGCACATGGCTTGATTTTAGGACGTTAGCGTAAGAGGTTCTGTTTTTACTTGACTGCGGAGCCTGAGCGTCATTAGTAGTTACTTGATTTGTAACCTGCATTTGAGTGGGATTAGTTTTCGGTCCAACCGACTGCTTGACGACAGTCAAGCCCTTTTCTTCCAAAAAGGTTTTAATTTCCTCTGGGTCTACGCAAGGGTCTATGCCCTTGATTACTAATTGAAGACCTTTGCTGCTCTTCAGTTGGTATGTGTAAAGGCTTTTTTTAAGGGCTTCGAATTTGTTAATTATTTTACGAAAATCATTCTCATGATTAAACTGTTAAACCTTTGATATTGTTACAAGTAGAACTGTTGCTGTAATTCTTATACGCTTAACAGTTTTATTTGGTTTATTATCTTTAGTTTTTCTAAAATCTTTAGGAATGAAGTTTGCTGATGATCTGGCCTAAGCAACCAGTGAAATGCGCATACGAATAGCTTATCCTATCAACAATAAATTTCAGTGTTTTTATAAAAAATAAAAATTGGGAACTAAGCACGAATAACAATATCATTTAAATAATAATAATTATTATCGTTGCCCTTAATGCAATCTTAAGGTGAGGTAATTGGTTTTTTATTCTACTACGAATTCCTCTTAATAATTCCGATTGATAGAGTTGTTTTTACCCAACTTAGTCTGGTTTCAAACTATGAAAGTTTTCTTTCATATAGTCTGAGTTTATTGTTGAGAGAGGAAAGAAGAATAGGATGTTTTCTTTCCCTCTCACTGAAAACAAAAAAAAATTTAGTTAAGCCAATGGTATAATAAATACCAGGTAGGGCTATTAGGTAGAGTTGTCATTATTTTTGACATGTTATGTCAAATTCATTTATACAATTCTTGACGCTTGTTTTAATTTTTCTCTTATATTCTTTTGTTTGACGTTATATGGGTTTTAAAATTGGAAACGAAATTTCTAATGACTATAGCTTGTACTTATTAAACCATGGTTAAGCCTTTTTTTAAATAAAAGTAAAATAAAATAATATAATATTAAATAAAATAAAAGTAAACTAAATAAAATAAAACATAACAAATAAAAGTTCTTTTTTTGTGTTTTCAATTAATAAACTTTTTAAAGCTTTCATCATCAGCTAACATTGTTAAAAATATGAGCGTTATTTGAAAGCACATAAAAAAAAGTTATATGATAAACAGTAGATGAGCTTCGTCGATTCAACGAACAGTGACTATCCAGAGTTAAACAAATATATAAAGAGTATATAAAGCCGCTAAGTTCAAACCCGTCTTAATTTTCAATTTCTAGCACGTCTAGTTTTTTATTTTGGCCTCAACTAATATTTCACACGAAATAGGCCGGTTTGTTGTAACTTGTGCGATTGTCCGGTTGTAATCGAAATACTTACAATTGATTAGGAATAAATTGTTCTAAGTAAGCATTAGCGTCTCAAATGTACCCAATAAAATTGTAAAAAAAAAAACAAATGGATGTTAAGGTATGGTCTTAGGAAAAATGCATGAGCGTTGCATCGAGTAATATTTCGTAAAGTTTAATTTAGTAGTTTTTTTATCAATCTAGAACAAGTCACTTAAAATGCTCTGGCTACTAGCAAGCCACGAAGTAGCAGAAATTCTCTTGCCTTTCATTTGGGACTCTCTGCCCTTAAAAACAAAAAAACTTATAAAAAAAAAATCTTAAGCAAAATATATTTTAAAAATGAAACCATATAAACAAAACTCTTATTTGCAAAGTGTCAAAACGACAAGATGACATGATGTACTAAAAAAAACCGAGTTAAAAAAAATTAATCTAACAAAACCATTGAAATAATAAACAGCAACAACAATCAGACAAAACTACGTAAAGTAATTATTGCACAAACAGACGTTTCAGACAAGACTATAATTTTTTCCAAGCTCTAAATATGGCATTATTTAAGCCAATATCATTTTTCAACGTTTCATGTTACCCACTACAGATTTTTGCTGCAATCAAATGATTAAAGGGGCTTTGCGTTAATATAACAACAATTTGAAGTAGAATTAATTGATTTCAAGTTAATCACTGCATTGGATATTTATTTCTATGAAAACAAATTTAAAGAAAATAATGTTGGAGCGAGGAAAAACAACTTAACATACAAACAAATTCCAAAAACCACAAATCAACATCAATTTTAATTTGTCATAAAACTTTAAATTATCAAAATTTTTTGGTTAGGAAAAATCGAGTGCTTGAGAGGAAACCAAGCAAAACAAAAAATACACTTTGATCAGTTTAATCAAGCTTAAAATCAATTTATGTTTTATAGCCTGAATCAGTCGCTAGAGACATTTGCACAACAAAAAAAAATCTCTCTATTTACACACAAAGAAACCCTCATACAAGGTTGAGCACATGTGCAAAAATATTTTATTTTTAATTTGTTTTTTTTCACCTTTTCAAAAAATGTTATTGCATTTTTTCCTATTACATGTTACTTTATTTGGGCGTTTGTTATTTCTAAAACCCAATTTTGTTGGCCATTTAGGAGTGTGTTTGTGCCACAATAAGTCATTTTGTTGTGACACATATTAAAGGAAACTTGATGCTTTAAAGCCATTCATAAATTTTAATTGCTTAAAAAAAGATCTCGTGGCTGTTGCTGTTGTTGCATTTAAGTGACATAAATAAATCTTTAAAATCTTAGACAACAACAACATGTAACAACACACAGAGCAGAGACAACAAATACATAATTTACTAACAACACTTATATTGCACTTTACACTTGCTGGTATGGAAAACCGGGCAGCAAAAACAGAAACGGAAAAAGCAAAAAAAAAAAAACAAAAAAAAACACATGTTATTGGTAGGGCTTAAAAAAGTTTATATTTTTCTTCGAAAAAAATCATGTTGCCAGCTTGTTATAGGCTTAAATACTACTAAAAACCAAAAGAGCCGAATAAATGTACATAAATAGTTTTTATGTCTCTTGTTTGTTGTCGTTTTCTAACCGTGTCCCATATTGCCTTTGGTTATGTATCAAATATTAAGTGTTAAGCTTTTGTGTCAATCGGCTTAAAAACCAGATGAATGTTTTTCTTTTTGTTTGGCTTAAATGATATTAAGTTACTTTAATTCATATAGCAAAATGTTGCCTAGAAAATAAAAGTTTCTGTCTTAAGTCTTTTGTTTTGCAATTCAAAGCAAGCAAACTTAAATTAAATTTATTCGTTTTCTTTAACATTAAATAAAAGGAAATAGATTATAAAATAAACTTAATTATAATATACTTATAGCCACTGGATTACTGTGCTTTTTTTAAGAAACATTTTTAATATTTTTGTGTGTAACAGAGAAATGAAACCGTCTGAAGGAAATTTAGGAATAACAATTATACAATTAAAAATGTGTAAAAATTTCGACATCTTTCTATGTCAAAAATAAGACTAAAACAACTTAATTTTTATGATTACAGCTCTTTGACGATTAACTTTGCCATAAAGCAGTTGTTAAGTTAAAAAAAATTAATTGGGCCATAAAATGTTTCAATTTAATGTTACAAAAAGGTTGTTAATCTGAAATTCCCAATGTTTACATCAATTAGCTTTTCGGTTTAACAAAATTTATAGTTTAGAGATTTAAGCCAATAAAGTTTAACAAAAGTTTGTTATCTCTCCACAATTTTATATTAAAAAATTATAGTCGTCAAAATATCTGTTAAATAGTGAAAAGAAAATTATGCTATTTTTGAGCAAAATTGATCAATGGGATAAAGTTCAGCTATTTTTTTTAAGTTACGCAAAATCGAAACACGCCAAAGGAAATTTGAAGTTTTCATGGAATAGATAGCAACATATCGTGGGATATGTTCATACTTTGATAAAAGAAAGCTAAACTCTTTTTCTGTAATTCGTAATTAATATTTCCAAGGAAAAAATCAAAGTTAATCCTTTAATCCAGTTGGGGGGCAAACATTACCCAATACTTTTTAAACGTTAAAAACGTAGTTTCTTTCAAATATCTGCATAATAAAAGTAAACATTTTCAATTATAAATAGAAAAAAATGCAAATAACCTAACTAAATGCTAGTAAACAAATGTCTGCAGTAATATTGTTGATATAAGTAAACGCTTCCCTTGATTAAATTTTTGATTGACTTTATTTTTGATTAATGGCTTAATTAAAAAAAAAATTGGCGAAATTTTTTATGTGTATAAAGTTAATCGTTGCACTTGGAATTTTTGATATTAGGAAAATCCCAAATGATATTTTGAATTTCAATTTGAAATTGAGAAAATTCTAAATAAAATTGGGAAATTTTAACTTGAAAAAATTCCAAAAAAATTGAGAAATTTTAATTTGATAAAGATGCAAAAAATAAATAAAAAAAAAAAGTATGGAGCAAACAAAGATGAATGTTCTGAACGTAATATCCCCCAATGTAGGAGATCAACGGCTTACCTTTTTAGAAAAAGTGAATACAACAACTACACCATTTACCAATATGTTCTGGATCTGGAAGACATGCCTGACCCATTCATTTGCGCTGACAGCATCAAACTTACCCCTCCGGATGTTCTTTTGAATAATGCCTGATGTACTAATTGCACCAATTAAGTGTATGTTTGGACCGCGGAATGAAGGAATTAACTGCACTGGGCGCAGTCCAATTCAAGACCAACTTTGTTTCCTACGAAAAAATAAGTTAAAGATGATATCTTCTACCCAGACCACTTGTTTTCCAGCTCTACAAAATCATTATTTTTGCGTACATATGCTGATCGTTTTTCTTAATTAATATGGGTTACATATGAAGAGCTTTTACGGAATATATTTTTCCGGGTAGAGTATTTCCCACAGTTGTGGTCAAAACTTGTTCAACTGCTAATTAATTTTTTCCACAACTTCACGAAAGGCAAATTTTGTTCAAGGCTTCTAAGGCATGTATGACCACTGGAGATTGCAGTAGTACCATACAACATACTACACCATTTTACCAATCTGCTCTGGATCTGAAAGATATGCCTGTTGGTCAATAATACTGCGATTTGTATTGTTTTCATTTTTTCGGTCCTTATGTGTGTTATGTACGTTTGTTGGATCAATATTAAAAAAATATATAATTTAATTTTATAAATAGAAATTTCTCAATTTCATTTGGAATTTTCTCAATTTCAAATTAAAATTTCCCAATTTCATTTGGAATTTTGTCAATTTCAAATTAAAATTCTCAATATCATTTGGAATTTTCTCAATTTCAAATTAAAACTTCCCAATTTCATTTGGAATTTTCTGAATTTCAAATTAAAATTTCCCAATTTCATTTGGAATTTTCTCAATTTCAAATTAAAATTCTCAAAATCATTTGGAATTTTCTCAATTTCAAATTAAAACTTCCCAATTTCATTTGGAATTTTCTCAATTTTAAATTGAATTTCCCAATTTCATTTGGAATTTTCTCAATTTCAAATTAAAATTTTCCAATTTCATTTGGATTTTCTCAATTTTAAATTGAATTTCCCAATTTCATTTGGGATTTTCTCAATTTTAAATTGAATTTCCCAATTTCATTTGGAATTTTCTCAATTTCAAATTAAAATTCTCAATATCATTTGGAATTTTCTTAATTTCATTTGGAATTTTCTTAATTTCATTTGGAATTTTCTTCATTTCATTTGGAATTTTCTCAATTTTAAATTGAATTTCCCAATTTCATTTGGAATTTTCTCAATTTTAAATTAAAATTTCCCAATTTCATTTGGAATTTTCTCAATTTTAAATTGAATTTCCCAATTTCATTTGGGATTTTCTCAATTTTAAATTGAATTTCCCAATTTCATTTGGATTTTTCTCAATTTCAAATTAAAATTCTCAATTTCAATTGGAATTTTCTCAATTTCCAATTGAAATTCCCATTTTCATTTGGAATTTTCTCAATTTCATCTGGCATTTTCTCATTTTCAAAGAAAAATTGTGTAATTTATTAAAACTTTTATCAAATTTAAAGAGAAAAAATAAATTACCCCACATTATTAGAAGAGCATTATAATAATTAGGAATTTTTTTATTTTATCTTAATTTTAACTCAATTTTCATTAATTTCGGTAAACAACTTAAGTCGCATCTGGATTTTTTTCAACAGATCTTATCTTGATTTTTACCAATTAGCTTCGCAAATTTGTTCATATTCACTTTAGATGTTGTTAAAATGATAAATTATATGATTTTTAATTCCAGAAAGCTGAATGTCATACATTTATTAAATGAAACACCTGCTGCGAGTAAATTCATACATGTGTGTTTGTAAATTTATTAAAAAGAGTCTAAGATTAAATGGTTTGCAGTTGCAATTTATATTATAGCCTAATTTGGCAAGCAGAAGTAAAGTAGAAGTAAACATACCAGGACCACTAAAAAAATAAAGCTTTAAACGTAGGAGATTTGCAAGGGAAAATGTAAATGTTTCGCTTGTCATCTCTTTTACAGAAGGCATGACATTTATATGACGAGTTCCCTTGTGGAAGCACTAGATTTTTGACTCAAGCAGCACTTTATTCCAATAATATAGAAACTGGTGGGTGTAACGATAATTTTTATACACTGAATTTTTTGCTCTAACAGTTATTCTCTAATATTCAACATTAAAAACAGCTTTGTAGTAAAAGAATTCCGTAGTCTTTTAAATGTTTGGTTAGTTGAGGTTGAAAGGCTGATGCGAAGTCCATTGTGACGCTTTAGTATGTGATAGAGTTCTAATAATTAAACCTTGTGAAATATTTAAATCGCATAAAACAAGCAAGAACAAACTTACCAAACAGAAAACTACCCTACATGTACCCAGTTCCCAGTCTCCAGCAGAGCAGCCTGGTCATTCTCATTATTAATTCAGCTTCTTTAGCCCGAAGCCCGAGACATCTCTCATTCGCGCAAGAATCTTTTGTTAGTTGTTTATGAAATTTATCAAGAATTCGTTTACTTCATCAGGCCATACACTACCCCAGCTTACTGGCACAAACTAGTGATGTTAAATCGCGATATTCATTTCATGAAAAATTTTGCTCAGATGAGTTGTTGCAGCTAGTGCGCACCCCATTTATTATTAATAAAATTTTTAAAAAAATAGAAAAAAATAAAGAAACTTTGTGTTTTTAATTGAATAAAAAGTGTTAAGAACAATGTTGCAACCAGTGTTCGAAAGTAAATCGTACATTATTTAGCGTTCGGATCACATACCCAAGAACGATATTTATTTTTTATAGTGATTGTGTAGACGAACACAACCCTTTATACCATTCGTAACTCTTTTCAAGAAAGAGCCGAACATTATATATTGTTCTGTTCTTCGTTAAAAAAACAGAACAATTGTAGTGATACTGTAGACAAACATTATATTTTAATGTTCTATAATGTTTTTTTTTGTTACAATGATAAAGAAATGAATAAACAAACAAACCATTCTAGCAACGACCGCACGATGAACAGCTCCTGTGTGTATTTTGTTTTTTAAAAAAATTTTTGGTTTTTTTTATCAGCCAAAAGGGACGAAAATTAATGAGCCGAACCGAACACAATAAAAAACTGAACGGAATTAAATGTTCACATCTTTTGTTCAGTTGGATAAAAACAGTATAATTTTTGTGTTCACTAGATGACTAACAGGGAAACGTTATTTTTTTTAATGATTTTCTACACAAACACTAGAAGGATTTGAGTTTTCCACAAATTTACCGAACCGAACACTATGGAGCGATTATTAGTGTTTATTTTCGAACACTGGTTGCAGCAATAAGGTGTTACAACTAGTGTTCGAAAATAAACAGAAAATTATTTAGCGTTCGGCTTACCTCCCAGAAAAGATAACTTTTTTTTTTGTTTGTGTAGACTAACACGACACTTAATACCGTTCGTAATTATTTTCAAGGAAGAGCCGAACATTATAGTGTTCTGTTCTTCGTTAAAAAAACGGAACAATTGTAAAGATACACTTACAATATTCTGTACGTAAAATTAACTGAAATTGTTATATAAAATAAATGAAAATTCTGTTAAAAACCGCTCTACTTATTTTTCATTTATTTTTAACGAAAAGTTCATTTAATTTTTACTGTCAAAAATTCAACTCCATGTTCCGTAAAAACAAATGAATTTTTAGTTATTTGATATAAAATAACTAACAAAAAATTAACTGAATATTCCATTAAAAACAGAGAAATATTCAGTTTTTTTTAATAAATTCAGTAATTTTCGTTTACTCCACAAAAGTGCCGAATTTTTAAAAAATACCAGACAGACAGCTGTTCGCTAGTCTTCCTAAAGGGGGAAAGAGAGAGGATATTATTTTTTACTTACCCCGTTACACACGTTTGTTTTACTTTTGTTGTACTGACCACGTTGTTTACAGAAGATCTCTCAATTATAAGACACCAGCAGCATGGCCGATATGGCTTCGCAATTATTTAACTTTTAAAATTTGATGTATTTAACTAAATTATATTAACAAATAGAAACTGGGAATTGTTTTATACAAAACAAGCAAATCATTTTTTATAAATAAGTAAAAATTTATTTTTGGTAGGTAATTTATATAAAATTACGGAATTTTCCTTTGTTTCTTACGGAATTTACAATTGAACTTTTGACAGTAAAAATTAAATGAAATTTTCGTTACTTTAAATTAAATTTTCATTTAATTTTACATAAAGAGGAAATTAACATAATCAACGGAATACTTCTCAAACAAACTACAGTCCGTTACTGCAATAATATTGTGAGTGTACTGAAGACAAGTATTATGTTTTAATGTTCTATAATGTTCTTTTTTTTACATTGAAACCAAAAATTTTAGCAACGACCGCAGCACGAAAAGCTTGTGTTTGTGTACTGTGTTTGTTTGCGTAAGATAATTTTGCAGGATTTTTGATTTTTTTTCGTACCAGCCAAAAGGGCGCTTAGATCAACAGAAACGAACGAACGCTTATGAGTTGAACTGACCTCAATGAAGTTTGTGGATTAAAAAAACCGAATGGAATTAAATCTTTTTGTTGAATTGGATAACTGCAGTATTATCTTTGTGTTTGAAAGTTGACAAACAGGGAAACGTTATTTTTTTAATGATTTACTTCACAAACACCATTAGCGTTTGTGTTTTCCACAAATCTTGAAAACCGAACACTAAGGAGCGATATTTAATGTTTTTTTTCGAACACTGGTTTCAACAAACAAATTTTTATAACTTATAGTACCCTGATGTTTACTCTTTGACGATATTACTCAACTGAGCTTATTGCACCATACACAATACCAGAAACTAGAAGCATATGCAAAAAATCAAACTCTATTAGGGGCTGCTACATCAAAGCATACAATCACACAAAATGCCCATACACGGCCAAACCACTGGCACCAACAGTTGATTATGCCCGCATGCTGTAGCATAAATATGATTGTGTACTTTTAAAAATGTACCTTAAGTGCTTCGCAAAATGAGAAACAATTTTATTGGAGAGTCTCTGGCGGAAATCACACCCGCAACCTTCAAACTGATACCCAATTTTACTGCCAACCAATCTACAGGAGCACCCTGCTATACTTAGTCCCAAATATTAGACCTTTAATTTAAAATTAAATGTTTGGGGTACTTTTCAATGTTTAAGAGATTTCTTTATCCTTGTCTTAAAAAACGCCTTATATCTTTAAAAAATGTATTAAACATCAACCAAATTTGACAATTTAAAATGTTTTTGGTTCATTTAAAACATTTTGTAAGATATTAATCTTTACCTCTTTTTTTGCCATATTTCTAAAACAATCTTTAAATTAAATTTCACACAAAAACACACATGAAGCAGAAAAATTAAACGAGAAAAAAAACTTTAAAAAAATATGGAATGAACCAACCCACTCGCAATGTTCAATTGTTAGAAAGATGTATGAGATGGTGTTGTATTACTGGAGTAATATAGACAGACAGACAGACAGACATGCAGCTTAAACTCTTAACAGGAAAATAAAAACAAACATAACACACAAAATTTTTTTTTATATTTAAAAAAAAAATGTTTTAATAAAAATCTACCAGACCCAGTAACATAGAAACTGAAAAATTATACATTTGAAGTTTTTTCCGTTGTGGATTTTTGTTTGTTTGAAAGTTTCCATAAGTGTGAGTATTTAAGTCAAGCAGTAGCTTAAATTTTTCACCCACTTACAAAATAACTGATTTAGAAAAATATCTTTTTTTATATTTTATAGTTTTTTGTTTAGGAGAAGTTTAAAATATATTTCTAACATAAACCGTTAGTTTATTATTTAAAAGCTGAAAAAATAATTGTCATTTATAGTGTCATTTCAAAAGTGTGTTTTTTGTTGTAGTTAGATGTTTTGTTTATTTTTTTTAAGAGTCTGTAGATCAAGATCAAAATGATTAGAGTATTTTTTTTAAAAACCAATAGTTTATTTTTTAAGCAATTTATAGGCAAACAAATTTTGTGCGGATTTTGGAGTAGGAAAGCGCTTAAAGGCAAAATTTAGACCTAAAAGAAACAATGGTGTTTTAAAAGGGAAACCGAGAGGCTTTAAAAATAATGCGTACACCGAAATTGTACAGTAACAGCTCTACTGTTTCTCTTGCTGTAGCATTATTACGGCATCCTTAAACATATTATTGTTAGCGGCAACTATATTATGTCTTAGTTAGTTCTCCATGAAGCTGCCGCAATCACCAGAACATGTTATGGTTATACAATAGTTTATTTACCAACAAACAAACCTAACAACACAATTTAAATTGGTAAAAAGGATGGGTGGATGTTCGAAAGCAACCATAATATGGTTGAGGCATCTTGATAAAGAACCAATCTAACCGTAATGTGTTTTCTGCTGACAAATGTATGATTTAAATAACCATAATAAGTTTTAAGAATTTTCAATAAAATTAGTTTTGTTTAAGGTGACCATATCGAAAAATGTCGTCGGCTAAATATGCAAACCTGCACCCAGAGAAAAACATGTTTAAATATGGTCACCTCCAACAGTACTATGTTTTATGAAAATTTTAACCATATTATGATTAATTTAACCATATAAGTGTCAACGACAACCATATTATGGTAAAACTATTCCCCCATCAAGAAGCCACACCCATATTATGTTTGCCTCCGAACATATTATGGCTAACTAAAATATTTTTATCACTTATAATGGCATGGTTGGGTTTTAACCATAGCATGTTGCTCTTGGAAAAGAGGAAAATACTATTATTTATTTCAAAACAAATTATTGTCATATTTAACCATAACATGTTTAAAGACAACCATAATATGGTTGTGGCTACTTGATAGGGTACTAATTAAACCATAATATGGTTGTCTGTGACAAAAATTTGGTTGAATTAATCATAATATGGTTAAGATTTTCTTTAAACATACTATTGTTGGAGGTGACCATATTCAAACATATTTTTTCTCTGCGTGTGCTAACCCCTTTTCAGCACATTTTACAGAAGAGACAAAAAGCTTCTTATATATAATAGTTGAAGCTTGAGAGGAAAACCAATATTATAGTTGGTTTTACACACTTCACTACTCAAATTGAAGAAAACCACATGCTGTTCGACAAGGCGGATCTTTCTTTATAATGCGCTATCAAAATCTCAATTTATTTAAACAGTTGATTTAGCAGGTTTGCATATTAAGCCGATGATGTGTTGTTCTGCATGGCTCTGTTCCGAAAATTGCAAACATTCTGCGAAATTTCGGATGGAATTTGCGCGGCTCTGTACACTTAGAACGTATAATTGCCGCTAAAGAATTTTGTTTAATTTTTAAAAGATATTTAGTTAAAAATAAGCTTCATATTAAAACAAAAAGTTAGAGATTAATATTCAAAATGCCTTCGTTTCTTTTGGACCACCCTGGTAAATATTAAAAATTTGGAAAACCGTGTGATAACAATCAGTTTTTCTTACTCAAAATGATAATAAGAGTGGCTTTATGTCTTTTAAGCTCTTTATTGAGAGCTTTGTTGACGTTTGTGTTGTGCATTTTTTTTTGGCCCTTTAACCATAAAATAATATGGTTACATTAAACATAACATGTTTTAAATTTTCTTTAAAAATAGTTTTGTTGATGATGGTATTTAAACATGTTTTTGTCTGCGTGTATGCATGTACATTGGTAGAACGTACTCCCTCTAAAATTGGAGTTTAAGAATAACCTTGGATTTCTGATCGATATTTTTGCTTGCATTTGCAAGGCATCGGCACACTGTCAACATCAATCTGCAAAAAGTTCGTTTCACTTACCGCTTATTATACTTTTCACTTAAAAATTAATCTGACAGCACAGATAATATAAATAGGAAACGGTCCTTCTTAAATTAAGTAGATTTAAAGCAAAAATAATATAAGGAAAGTGGTACAAGATAAATTTGCAAGCAAATTCTTAAAGACTGCGGTAGTATAAGAAAAAAATATTACTGTTTTGTTGAAATAGGTAATAAAACAAAGGACATTTGTACCGAAAGGCGTGAACATATTTTGAAATGAAGGAACGATAGGAATTGCTTGAGTTAAATTTTTAAAATTGTTGGACGTGTCAAGACTGTAATAAAACACTTGTCTGAGTCTCAAGCAAGCCAAAAACAGGACGTCCACCCAAAATTTCCTTACGAGTTGAGTAATTTATAAAAAGGGCTGTTAGTAAAACTCCTACAACAGCAGCCGTGGAAATTCGAAACACTTTGGAAAATTACCCCAATATTAGTGTTCATTCAGAAACAGTGCGAAGTGTTCTGCGAAAAACTGCATTTCATAACCGCGTACCAAGAAAAAAACATTAATTAGGAATATAAACAGAGAAAAGCGACTCGACTTTGCACATAAGTATGCGGACAAATCCAAAGTCTTAAATTGAAATAATGAAATAAATATTTGCGTTCATTTAAAAATTTTGGGTTTATTTATTTTTTTAAATATGAATTTTTTTTGGAAAATTAAAGAATTTTTAAGGCGTACGTACTATTATCTGTGTGACTGTACATACAGTGTAGTATAAAATAACACCGTTCTTCCGAAAGTTCCAAAAACCTAGTGCTATCACGCAAATATCTTCTACATATACATACATATCGACCCCTTTGCGCGAAATTATCGGATGTTACAAATACCAAATTTTACAGTACAGCCATTTTTCTACTTTTTTCTGCTTTCACTTGCAGTATCAAAATGAAAAAATACATGTGCTGAGATAAGGTAAGATAAGACGAAGTGGAATTCTCCGACAATATTTTGCCAGATGACGTCTCTTTGAATGTAGAACAAGATTGCACCAAAAACTACATTTCAAAAAAATTGGCGCATACGATAATTTCGCGCAAAGGGGTCGATATGTTGATGTGCAGCAAAAGATCTTCTTTCTGTCTTTCTTTTATTAATTGCTATTATTGTTAACATTTTCATTCATCAATTTTATTTTTTATTAATTTACTAACACTTTTTAAAAAATATTTTGTTTATGGAATTTAATTTAAATGTTTGTATATGGAAGCCAGGGTTATCCGCAAACACAAAACGTTTATATGAAAAAATAATGGAACTGTACGAATATTAATGCATTGGCAATAATGTTGATTCAAGAAAGAAAACTCTATTTGTGTCAACCATGAATAGACGAAAGTTTTTGAATGTTTTTAAAAACCAAATTTTGAACATTATCGTTTAATACGATCACTTCAAGTGAGAAGACTTATGTTTTACAACAACAGGCTGTTAGTTTTATAATAAAAATGGTGACATTTTTTTATTTTTGACGTGTAAGATTTGCTTGCGTTGCCCATATCTAACGTTCTAAATCGACGAACAGGCTGTGAAATTTTATTAAAATCTGTTTGATAGTTTCTTAGGAGCAGAAATTTCGGCCTAACTTTTCCCGTGGCCCTACGATTCGCCCCATTTTCAATAGGATTGGTCTTTGTTCCAATAAGAATCTAAGTCCCAAATTTTATCAAATTATCTCCAAAATTGTGAATCGTAGCAATAAAAGTTTGGATAAATGTGTGTGGTACCTCCCATATCAATACAATATAAATTTTTATATACGTAAATGGTGTCCTTCAACAGTAAAAGAATTCCAATTTAAAAAAGAGGTTTGATTACAAAAGATACTAAACATTTCTGTATATCTATACAACGGTAATAGCAAAAGCATGGGCATTAAGTAAAAAATTGCTTCGTTATCAATGCACGAGATCTGTTTTAAAAAAATATTACTAAAATTATTTCAATGCGAGTAGCAAAGCACTTCAGGTTAAGCTAGTGAAACATAAAAATATTTGCTGACAAAATTCTTCTTAGTGCTTTAATCTCATTTTCACAAAAAGTTTTATTAAAAGAGAAAATAATTGATTTTTTTTCAATACTAATTAAAAGTTTTTATTCCAATAAGCTTAGCTTTTTTTAAACTATTTTTTTTTCTCTTACAATAGGGAAAATTAAATAAGAATGTATTTTTTCTATCTTTATATGATGGGTAAGGCATTATAAGGTACTTTTAAAAAATTTAAAATCTTACCCCGTATAAAAAAAATGTTTCCTTATATGTATTTATAAAAGTTTTATGAAACGAATTTTTTTTGAAAATTTTTTCAATTAACCTTTTATAAACCTGAAAAGCTATGCTACCAGACTAACGAGGAAAATAACCGCCGTTTCATGGGAATCAGATGCTGCTTAAGCCGCTCATAATCGGGAGAACAGAAGCTCGGTGGAACTGTTGGTCCGCGTGAACTATTTGATTTTACTTCTACCACCCATATCTGAGAGGCGTTCCCCTATCCGCCATCTGGGGACGCGTTCATTTGGTGTTACAGGCCCCCCATGGAGCTCTCAATCGCATTATAATTTTAGGACAACAAAGCAAGAAAACAAAACTTCATACCTCCCTCAATTGTAGAAAACACAAATTTTCTTTCCCTTTTCCTTATTTATTATTTATCAGATATTGTCGCTCTTATAACTGTACAAAATACCTTTTAACAAATCACTCGTTGTCCAAAGAAAATAATCTATTATACAACTGCTTCTTTTATTAATAATTTCTTTAAGGTTGCCTCCTCCTTCTATGCCACAACCATTTCCATCAATACATCATCGCAGTTTCTTAATACTTTTTGCTCTTTCTACTTTATTTTTGTTTTAGAGTTCGATTTTTTTTTATTTTGTGGCGTAAGCAAAAACAAAAATCCCCATCATCATCAATATGTGTATTTTTCTGGTTTCTGTCTGAAGTAAATTTTCTGATGATTGCTCTCATGCAGTTGTAGTTTTTATTTTTGTTATTGTTGCGCATTCTATAATTACAGCGATTTAATTTTCTGATTAGTTTTTACAAGTTGTAACCAAACATGTACGACAACCCCATTCCTTATTGCTTTTAAACAATCTTTCTACACGTAGTACATACAAGAATGTATATAAGTACGTATACATAAATATACATATATTCTTACACATGCATATATTTAGATGTACTCGCACTATTACTAAGCCATAAGTATGTGTGTGTATTAGCATGGCCCCAAAGATGAGATATAAATGTAACAGCCGAAAATACAACTTAAATTTGTCGCACCAGTAGGGCCAGAAGAGAATTTCCTTAGAAAGTTTTTTCTACAGATCCTTTTTTGACTTTGTAACAACAATAGGACACATAATCCTTAAATTAAGCTTTGTTTGGCTTAAAACGAGAAATATTGAATGCCAAACTTTACTTTCATTTTAGTTTTCTATATCAGACTTCTGGTTCTGTTATCCATTTAATGGGAGCCTCCCTAATGCGTGTATATATGTCCATGATGGCGTATAAGTAATTTGGTAAAGAATGTGTACTCACACATTTAGATGAACTTATTTATGTAGAAATAAAAAAAAAATATGTAAGTTTTATAGAACTACGTAGAATTTTCAATTTGTTTTACATTGTAATTACGAAGGCAGTCTAAATAGTAAGCAAAATACATTAATATATAAGACAATCGTTTATGGGAAAGTCAAAAGTGCATCTTAGAAAATAACAATTATAGCAAAATAATAACAAATAAGGTTTTTTATCCAGTCGGTCTGACAACTTCCATCTAGCTGACTGGCTTTGTTAAAATCAATTACGGAAACCTGATGCTACAAGATTATTTGCATTAAAAACCTTAGCAAAATTCGTTAAGATAAAATGCCTACACCTAAAAAATATTGGACGAAAATATTTTTTAAGCGCTCTTAAGTCTGCGTATGCCCTCCCTAGAGGGCTTACCGAAGACTCTGGCAAAACTACTGCACTTTGTTTTTTATTTTGCTCTCACACCCTCTTGCACTAATGCCTTGAATAATACCAATCAGTCTCATTTGAGCTTTGACGTAATTTATCGCTTGTTCCGTGATTCAATGTTACCATTTTAGTATATTTTCATGATTTTTAAAAAACAGATATACACAATACTCTTAAATAGTGAAAATATTATGGTTAAAAGATATATATTTTCCATTGAACAGATTTCAAAAAAGCGTATACACAGAAAAAATTATTAGTAGTTTTTTATCAATTAAAAAAATTATTTAAACTTAATTATTGTAATAATTGAATCAATTATTTTTTTTTTTTTGTTGAAAGAAAATTAAAAATATAATTTTGATTTAATTAACATTTTCGTTGTTTTGAAATAAATTTTGAATTAAAATAATAATCAAATACCAAAAAATTATTTCGTTTAAAATAAAATAATTTAAACTTGTGAAATTGTTGTTGGAAATTGTCAAAATTAATCAAAACGGCAAATGAAACGGCAAAGTTGTTTAATCATATTTTTAATTAAAATTAAAAATATTGTTTATTAAGTAAAAAATATTCAAAATATTAAATTATTACAATTTTTAGTAATCAATATAATCATTTTGGTAATAGGAGCAAAATCAAAAAATGGGTTGTTTGATTCTATGAATTTGGTATAAAATTGGTGATTAGAGAAAATTTTTAATTTTTTCTGTGTAAATAAATTAATGTAATGTAATGCCGGGTTCTGGTTTAAAGAAATTATTTTAAGGATATTTTACATTCTGGTGTTACATCTTCCGGGGAATCAAGTGTAGTCAATACCTGGGTTTAGTTAAAATCAAAAAAACAAAAGATCTCTAGAGATCTATTATTTGTACCAGGGGAGTCAGTAGAATCTGGTATCTCGGCACTGGCCTAAAGAAATAAAGAAATCCGAAAATACAATTTTTGGTATTGATATTATCTGTGCCTCTTTTATAGATATTTTTTGAGGCAGTATTACTTTTCTAATAGAAAGTTACTTTTCGCGGGGTAGTACTTGAAGAGGGAATGCTTTATTTAAGTTTGATATTTCCAATCCATTAAATAGTTACGTTCCTGAATTGTTTTTTTTTTTTTTAGTAAATTATATCAGAAACCTTTCTAGTTTGCCCCCGTAATTCTCCCTTTTATCAACCTCTCTTTCATTTGCCACATACAGCAAAGTAATGAAAAATTAAATCATGTTAATTTTTTTAAAGTTTTTTGGACCCTGTGCTGCAATTTTTTTCTTGTTTTTTTCTATTTCAAACTTGAAAATCGTGATTTAAATATTAAAAAGATAGATCGCTTTTAATATAGAAAGTGCAATGTTTGATATTTTACAAAAAAAAAAAAAACATGCAAAGAACGAATATAACAATAATAAAAAGGAAATGTTTGTTATGAACAGATAAGAAAATTTAATTTAGTTTTGTCATAAGTATTTAAAATAAATAATTAAAACTTTTTCATATTAGCTTTATGGCTGTCATAAAAAATAAGTTAAGGAATTTAACAAAAAATATTTTTTATAATTTTAAATTTTAGATATTTACATTCCCCATTCTTTTTTTGTTTTTTTTTACAAAAATAAGTTTAAATTTGAAAATTTTTTTATATATATTTATTTTTTTAATTATAATCTTCTATCAAATCTATCACTTAAAAAAAATCATTGTTTTTAATTTTAAAGACAAAAATATTAATCTTTTTTTTTTATTATTAAAGTATTTTTCTTTAATATGAATTACGACTTTGTGTTAAATGTGTATGTCTACCCATCAAACTGTCAAACAGTTGTCAAACAATATTTTATATCTTTCTTTTAACTCGTCATTATAAAAATTTTTAAATGTAAGCTGTCGTTTTCCCCCCACACACATTCAATTTGAAAGAAGAAAAAGTCAAGAGTTTTTTTATATTTTTCCAAAGGCATGAAGACATCATTAACCATTTTAAACATACAATCAATAAGTAGGAGCTAACATATTTAAAGACATATTTTTATGGGAGTCAAGCAAGATACATACATATTTGATTGCTTTCTTTAGAAATGTTTTCTTTAATAGAATGGAATTTATGAAAAAATTAGTAAGAAATGTCTGTAAGAAAGATTAATATAAGAAATAACAGTGAAACATTAATATTTTCTTCGTAAATGTCCTAATAAAAATTCATTTTTAGAAATTCCTAGTCGATTAAAATTTATGTTGAAAGCGGAAAATCAGTACAAAAGCAAACTATATATTGTTCTTGGCTAACGTTCTGTAGACGGATCATAAGAGTTTTTGAACAACACCACTCAGGGGAACTCTGCTGACACCTGTTGATCCGCTTGAAAAGAGCAGTTGAATCACTCAAAGGAGAAAGGGAACTACTAACATTTAATTCATGTACTTTATTTGAGTCACTGCTTAGAAACCAGTATTTAAATGAACTTCTTCGACGAGCTAAGAACATAAGGCTTGAATTTATTATTATTAAGTACATTGTCTTAATTGATTATCTCAAAATTACTGTTTTGACGTAAATCCCTTTCTGTACTTAGCGATTCAGTTATCATCAAATCATGCTATTTAATATGAAGTTTAAATTATCCTGATGCAAAAACTACATCTTAAGTTTCTGGTCTACTGAAATCTAAAAAACCAAAAATAGCGGTTGGGAAATTTTACATTTTGCTATCACTTTAATACAAACTTCAGTCAAAGATATTAAAGTGAATGTGTTTTGTTAACAGTTCTTATAGAACAGAATTTTTTTGTGTGATAAAACAATTTTAGAATTAAGACCATATTTTGTGCCAACATTTTTATATTTATTTAAGGGTGTACCCGACTCATAACCTTAAATACGATACAGTTTGATATTGCGCCATTTCGCAGATCACAAAAAAGAAAGCAGTTGACCAGAGTTTAATCGTATTACACAAGAATTAGTTAAACTCGGAGGGCATCTGAAATTTCACGTAGTGACTCTGCTTTATATATCAAAGTTACTCTTAAATTGGACAGTTCTTAATTTATGGAATGAGCTGTATTTTTTTAGGATGCACCAGACTATTAGCGTTGTAGTTAGGAAAAAAATCCAATTCCTGAAAACTTTAAATTTAAATTTAAAACAAAATTTAAGTTTTTTTTTATATATATTATATATATAAGAAAATCCAGCTGACTAGTTTAAAAAACAATATAAAATTTTTCCATTAAAAAAAATGATAGCGCACCTTATTCCAATTTCAAAAGTTGTACGCCTTAGGGCGAGAATATAATAAGGAATGTCAGTCCTTCTTAAATAAGAAAAACCTGGAAAATATCGTATTCTCAAAATAATTTCCCCTAATTTTTTTTTATTACGATTTGTTTTTTGAAATTTGTAATGCAATGAGAAGATTTGATGACGATGACAAGTGTTTACTAATAAAAAGCGAACTAAGCGACTTTTTGTGGACTCAAGTGTATGCAAAACATACGTAACAATACAAACGATTAAGGTTTTACTGATTAAGAACATTTTATTGCTAAAATGGACCACTTATTCTGTAAAGTTTATCTCTCTTTCTCTTTCATATTATTTTTCACATAAAATTTCCCTAGAATTACCGGAAATAAAGAATAAATTGCACCCGGGAATAATGGGAAAGATTAACGTGTGTATGTACGGTGGTGGCCCACCTCATGGCAGTTTTAGCACGGGTACACAAACAATGTGTTTAAAAACTGCCGCTGTGTGAGAGCAATCAGCGCACACAGGCAGCAACCCATCACTCCCCCCTTTGCTTCGGAACTGGAGCAACCTAAGCGCTACTGCGGTCTTGAACCAAGCAGCATCTGTTGAAAAAAAACAGCACACAGGGAGATCTGCCAATAGCTGAAATTATCCTTTTGGAAAAAAAAATTAGTGCCTGAAGTTGACTTTTAAAGATCTCCCTTCCCGTGACTTTGGCTTTAAACCACAATCATTACATGTTCCACAAAGAGTCTTCACCAACAGTCAAGATGGAACCGAAATTCCAGAGGATCCTGACTTCCATTGTACCGTATATAATCTCTGGTCATTTACGACATCAAGAGGTCTGTTAATTTTGTACTCGTACGAACTCCAAAAATTGATGTAACGGACGATGTAACACTAAAATAATAAATATTCCAATGTTGTCATACCATCGGAAGGCGCTCTCGGGATTGAAAAAAATTCGTAAAACCTTAGCTGCAGGCAGATATATTTTTAATTTATAGCTTTTGGCAGATCCCTAAAAGTAAAAATATAGCTGCTGAGTGGATTATGAATAAGTACCAAGGGTATAAAAAAATCGAAGAGTTTTTAAAAGCTGGGTATTAAAATGGAAATCACGGAACGGATTTCTAAATAATGCCGGCTTACCGACCTTAATTATGATCAATCGATGTGTGTGAATATCGGGATTGATTCTAAACTGCTGCTAAGCAACCGATCTTCAGAGGCTGCAGAAATCAGGGATCTTTGGTATTGGTTACATGGTTCTGACTGATGTGAAAATGATTTACATACAAAAGTTCCTGCCATAGGGCCAAATCTTATTGTGGATCTTAACTACTTCTTGATAAACAATGTGTTTACCAAACGAACCGTGTGCGGATAACCAACACACTCAGGTTGCAATTTGAGTGTTCCATCCGACAAGAGATTTGCACCCGCCACTTTTTTAGCAGCTATCAAACCTCCGCTGTTTTAGGATTGGCCAGAAGCATCTGTTGGATAGCACCAGCTCCTAGGGAGAACAGTCACAGGCCAACCTTTAAACTCGTTAACACATCTCATGATAATAGTCAAAAACCAACGCATACCAATAAACCACCACCGTACTTCGATACCTCAAGATTTAATCTGCTTTTTATTTAAGAGTCTTCACTGGTCTCCAATCAGTCTTCGGCCTTACTCTCAACTAACGTACTTCTTATCATACCAAAGAAAACCCCATTTTCAGTAGCTCACAAAATATAACATTTTCGTTTATTGTTTTTTTTTATTTTTTTTTTCAGATTATATAAATAACACTTGCAATATAAAGAAATAAAGAGATTCACAGCTGAACAAAGAACCAGAATAATAGAATTTTATTATTTAAATCAGAGATCAATTTTTTTAACGCAAAGAACACATCGTCGATATTTCAACGTCAGAATTTCGCCCGCGAACAATTAATCGTTGCTTAGTTAATCGTCATCGCCAACACGGCACCGTAACAGATTTGCCTCGTACTGGTAGACCACGTTTAAGTCGCACGAAAAATATTGAACGAGTACAGCAAAGTGTTAACGAAACACCAGAAACATCTGCCAGAAGGCGTTCTGCTCAGCTAGTAATGTTTCGTGCGTCATTACGGCGCATTTTAAAAAACATTTACAGGTGAAATTGGTACAGGAATTTAAACCCGCTGGTAATCGGCAACGTCTAAATTTTGCAGTTAAATTTCAGAAATGAAATCAACTTTATTGAAAATTTGATTATGAGTGTTGAAGCTCATTTTGATTTGAATGGTTTTGTTAATACGCAGAACTGTAGGTTCTGCGATTTTGAAAATCCAAGAGCCATTTATCAATGGTGTGGGATCACATCTACAAATATAATTGGGCCTAACTTCTTCGAGAATGAAGATGGAAGTAACCGTTAATTGGAGAGTGGTATCGGTTAATGATAGACAATTTATTACGTCCTGCTCTTGTTAACAGACCTGGTATGTGGTTTCAGCAGGACGGAGCCACAGCCCACACAGCCCGAGCAACAACGGCACTTTTAAGTAAAATTTTTGTAGAGCGAATAATTTCCAGAAATTCGAAAATTATTTGGCCAGCGCGATCACCAGATTTGACAGCCACCTACTATTTTCTTTGGGGTTATTTGAAGAAGCGCGTGTATGCGATGAAGATGCATAACCAAGGAGGCCTTAACAATGGTCAGACCGGTACGTTGTACACCGGGGGCCACTGGCTTCCGTGACACCAGATTTATAAGGTCTCTGGTGAACGTTGGTTCTCAAGAAGTTAAGCAAACTTCAAGAGGCCTGTCATTTTGGATCTTTGTCGTAACCCAGTTATGCAAACATCTAAAGCCACTTATGCGAATGCTCGCATATTAAGTTTTGGAACATTATTAATTTATGCTAAAGAATATTTTAGCTTTTTATAAAATGTGTTTATATCAATAGTTCTTCTAATTTAATTTTCCTTTCAAAATCGATTCATATAAACGTCGTTTATTTCAATATTGCTACAATTAATATATGAAAAATTGTTCATTTCCCCCTTATCTAATAAGCATGTGTCTTAAGTCTTTTGTTTTTTTTTAATAACATGGCCGGTGTCTATAGACAAACACTTACCAATATTTACAACAATCTTTGACTTTTTAATTATAAGTTTTTTTTAACTAATAACTATTGAACATATTTTATTTTTATTGAACATTTTGTAATAAAAAATAAAGCGTTTATCAAACGGATACACTAAAAAATAGTATATAATTTAAACCGTTATTAACTTAAAAAAAAAAACAATAAATTAATAAACTAAAAAACATTACACATTACGTCAACATAGTTTTAAGCAACTCCTAACAATTGTTTAACAACAAAATCGGTGTAAGAAATTTTTTTCGTAAATTGTAGGAGTATTCATTTTTTTTTGGTTTTACTAAACAATTTTTCTTTAACTCGTAACAGAGAACCGAAAAAATTTAATTGAAAAAATTAATAAAAAACTAGGAAATTTTAAATTTAAAGAAAACATTTTAAACCGCTAGTTTGTGTTGATTAATACAGCCGGAGGTTGGGCTAAAGAAATGATTACCGGTAACCAATAAGGTTGATGGTGCAAAATTAAAAATTCCTTTACGTTTATGATTATAACAAAGAAAAAAGCCTTTCAACACCCACTAATAAAGTTTTTTTCCTATTTTGTTAAATTAGAAATGAAAAAACGCTACTAAATTTAGTGAGTGGTAGCAGCTGATGAGATTCTTTAGACTTATTTTTATAAAAAAAAAATGGGGGATGTATCTAAATGCTTACGTTTTTTTGTCTATCTATCTATTTCGTGGTAAATTTTTAAAGCTGATGAAGCAGCTGTCTGTGTTAATAACAATTTTAAGGTGGGTGCTTAAATAATAGTTAATGACTTTATAATATTTAATCAGAAGAAATATGATGAAAGCAGCAGCAAAAATAGCGAAATACAGAAAACATCCATTAACTCTTTGATATTTAGATTGATTTCCTAAAAAGTCAAAATTTTGTCTCATTTTCTTTTAAATCTTAATTAAAACGACTCCCACCAACATAACTGCTGTTTTCTTTAGTGAATTTTAAATTTCTTAAAAAAAAACACATCTTTTGACTTCATAACTTATTTCATAATACATATTTCCGTTCATTTTCTTTTAGTATCTGGTTTAAAATTGTATTTAATTTATTTAAGTAATCAATGTTTGATCTAACCGCAATTAATAGCAGATTATGCAAATTTAATTGACTTACTTTGTTTGATTAAATTGAAACAATGTTTTGTTCAAATCTTAAATAGAAAAACATGTAAAACAGAAATGTTTTTAAAACAAAATAAAGTAGTGAGCTGCAGTCGCTTAAGACAGAGAACGAAGCTGATCGGTTATTTGCAAGAAAACAAAAAACAACTTAAACCGAAGTTCTTAAAATTCTAGTACCACAAACCATAACTAAGTTGTCAGTAGCTTGGTTTTTAAATAAAAGTAAACCATGTTGTTTTTAAGACTGCTCTCTTATCCTCTGTTTTTGTCGGACACTGTTCCTTACATTTTTTTTTCTCTACTGCATGTCTTGTTGAAACAACTTAAAATGTTTAGCATTTTGTTAACAAATGTGTAAAACTAGTTGGTGTTTTTTAAATTTAGTTTTCTGTGAGGAAATTTAACATTAATATAAAAGCCAACAAATGATTATTAATGATATATTTAAAATGATATATGATTTATTTAAATTTATAGCTAATAGTTTTTAGGTTGAAAGGTCTTTTTGTTATAAAGTTATTAAACAAATTTATTACTTAATTAAATAACCTGGGTCTAACTTATTCAACTTAAATATAATTTAAAAGATTTGAAGATAAAATTATGATGAGAAAAAAATTTCGATTAAAAGGTTAATAAGTTAATTTAATTAAAAAAAATAAATAAATGGACGTTGATAGTTGGGACAGTTTTCTAACGCTTAGAAAAAAGAAGGGTGTATTTGACACGAGGTGCTTAGCCTTTTAAATAAGAAAGAAATCATGCCAGGTACTGAGTAGTTGATCAAGTCAAATTAAGGAAACAAAATCATAGAGATATCAGCCCCATACGAGAGTTGAAAAGTTGGTTTCCAAATAGATTTTTATTTAAAGGGCAAGATAAAAAGGATCACGAAACAATAGATACTTACAGCTTTATTTGTAATGGCATATTCTACCCATTTTTCAATGATTTATTTCTGCTAATCATTATGATCGATAATAGCAAAATGCAGCACTTTTTGTTTTTATAAAGCGCCGCCATTCAACGTCCTGTCAAACTTGATGGCTTGACATTGGCGTAATTTTTGCACTTGGTGAATTTTTAATACGACAGCAAATTCTGGGCGCATCATAGTGTCAAAACCTGGCAAGATAGTCGTTCTAAAGCTCAGTATGTATAGCTTTTAATTTGATCACTTATATACCTTACCTAAAAATTGAGCCCATTTTCTTTTCAACACACATTTTACATTGACCCAGGCCGAAAAATTTGCACCACTCATGCCCTCTAATGAAAGGTACATACATAATAAAGCGAGTCGGCCTGCTAGCAACAAAATGTACCTAAGGGGTGGCTGATATGCAATATGATGAGATCATCGGACTTCAAATAGCGGTGCTGTTTATAAAAAACAAAACGTGCTGCATTTTAATGCGTAGCAAAAAAACTTAATTACCTGTTTTAAACATTTTATTTACTTGTCTTTCATTCTTGGGATGGCTGGCACATTTTTTTTTGTATTAAGGCCGACCCGTTTTATTGTAAGCAATTTAAAAAAGCCAATTGCCATCGCTGCCGTTATTCAGTATTCTAAAAGCATTGGCGAAATCATTGTTTTAGGTTAAAATGTAATCCCATGTCTTAAATATTGTTATCAGGTGCTTAAAAAAATGTATAGCGTCCACAACAAGTGTGTCCATTTGTTGACAAAAAGTAAAAACTTTTTTAAAACAGGTGCCGGGTTATGCATTTAGTGCTTACAATACCATTGGTCTTTCTTGTAAGGTTATGATCTGTAAGATGTCTGTCATCTTAAGTGTCACATCGACCCCTAATAGCAAAAATGATGTTACCAACAACAATTTAGATTTTTGTTTTTTGATGAAAATCGATAATTTTTGTTTATTTGCATCATCTCTAAAAATCTCATATCTCTGGGAAGTACCGTTACGAAATAAGAGCAAAAGCAATTTCAAACGAAACCCTAGACTTGAAGCAAAAATATTTAAAAAAAAACCTTCTCCTGTAAAATATTATTTTTGTTGGTTACATCATTTTTGCTATAAGGGCTCGATATATTGAGTGAAAGGTTTGCCCTTTACGAGTATAGATCGCTTAAAAACCTAAGAAAGCGTAAAAATAGTTAAAACTTACTACAAAAGCGAGGTGGTGATTAGGGTTGTCCTAATCGATTTATTGTGCAAGAAATTGGAAAGACTATAACGGAATTTGAAAAGACTGTGCGCACTAACGTAAATATTGCTCCTGTTAGAGAAAGTGTGGCGCATAATCCGAATTTGTCAATTCCACACCTTTGAGCGCAATGGCCGTAGGACAACCGACATTTTTATTTTGGCCTGCAATTGCAAATTTTGAGCTGCACAATATGTGATATGCAATGTACTTTTTTGTAAAAATGGTTCTTGTTGTAAAATTGTACTTTTTGTAAAATAATACTTATTGTATAATGTTATTTTTTTAAAATGGTACTGTTTGTAAAATGGTACTTTTTTGGAATAGTACTTTTTATAAAAAAATACGTTTTTTAAAATGGTCCTTTTTGTAAACTAATACTTTTTGAAAAATGGTACTTTTTGTAAAATGGGACTTTTTGTAAAATGGTACTTTTGGTAATATTGAACTTTTTGTAAAATTGTACTTGTTGTAAAATTGCACTTTTTGTAAAATGGTACTTTTTGTAAAATAATACTTTTTTTAAAATTTTACTTTTTGAGGTAATTTTTGTAAAAATATTTTTGTAAAAATGTACTTTTTATTAAAAATTTAATTTTTATTTATTTGTTTATGTGAAAAAGGTAGTTTTTATAAAAAAGTAGTTTGACTTAAAATAGAAAAAAAGAACTTATACATATCTAAAAAGGTTCTACTTGTAATAAAGTTAGTTTTTGATAAAAAACAAATACTCTATGTTAAAAAATAAACGTTTTGTTAAAAACTCATTTTTATTAAAAATTACATTTATTAAAAACGTCACCTTTTATTAAGAAAGGTACTTTTCATTAATACAGCGTTAATACTTTGATACCTTAAAAGAATGTGTTCAGGGATGTTTTGAAACCGAAAACGTAAAACGCAACATTTTTAAACGTCGTTTCTTAATAAGATTTTTGTAATAAAAGTATTTTATGAGTTAAATTATACAACTACTTGCTGTTTGGTCCCGGCGCTGCTCGGAATTTTCTTAATAAAAATAAAAAATTATATACTGGAGAATTTTATTTATACGCGCTATCAACCATCAATAAAAAAAAATTAAAATATCACGACAACTGCGCCACTTATCGGGATTTCTTTGTTTATAAACCATCAGTGAAAGAAGACCTTTCCAACTCATGAACTCGGTTGAGTGGTTCTCGAGTTATAAAATCACGAACATAGGACAACTTATTTTTATATATCGTTACTTTAATATAGGAAAGCCGTAACTAATATTTTCCTTACTTTACAGGAGAAGGAAAAAACTTAATAAAAATTATAGTCTTGTAGTCGCGATTTTTTTTAAACCCATTTTTTTATTAAATTGCTTAGAAAATTGAACAAACAACTGCGTTTAAAAAAAATCGTGACTGCAAGACTATAATTTTTATTAAGTTGTTGTCTTCTCCTGTAAAGTAAGGAAAACATTAGTTAGGGCTCTTCTATATTAAAGTAACGATATGTATATTGATAAGTAATTTCTATTAAATTTTTTATCTTTTTATTTAAAAAAGACATTATCTATAGTATTTTTACACAGAAAGGCTTAAGTTCAGTTGTTTATTGCAAATCTACTTTTACGCATTTTTAACTTGTAAATTTCGAATCAGATCATGATAATGCATGCTTTGAATTACAGTTCGTTTTGACAAATTGTCATTTTAGCGAAACATGTTGCATATATTTTAAAGCCGTATTGCCCAATTAACCGCATTCATTAATTTATAACTTAATTAAACCCCAAAGTAGTGCGCACCATATTCGTTCTACTTGGCCAAATATTGTTTTTACACACCACATATGGTTCTTTCAATTCCGAGCAACATTTTTTAATTTTTCATTACAATTTATTTTATTTTTACCCGTAGAGTAATTTATGATTTACAACATTTGAACGCATAAAGACAAAAATATCTACGAAAGAGGAAAAAAATGGCGTTGAAAAATTTTAGTTTGATAAATTATGGAAAGAAACGACATATATTTGCCACAAAACACTAAAATTCATATTATGCAATATGCGACATGTTGTTTTAGTTGTGTAGTTTTTTTTTTTTTTTTTATTGCTAATGCGTTAAGGTGTATAAATAATTGTAAAATTTGTGTTATTGTAGAGTAATTGCGCATTAAAGTTAGGAAGAGAAAGAGAGAGATAGATAGATAGATGAAGAGCGATTTTGTGTATTGCTTGCTAAAACAAAAGACTTAAGAAGCAAACCTGTTTTTTATACAATTACCATAAAAAATATTTTTATGGTTTTTTAATTCTCTTAATTTATTTCGAAAAAATATTTAGAATAATTAAAAACTCATATTAATTAAAAGTGACTCATATGAAATGAAATAGCGCAGAAATTGTTGCACAAGTAAAATGTAAACGCTCTAGAAATCATTTACCATAAATGCAAATTGGTACACACATGTGTCTGTTTGAATTATTGTCCGTCCGTCTACCTTGCTTTTTAGTGTTGGCAATACGACTATTTTAACAGCAAAATGATTTTAAAAGATTTATTTTTGCCAACAACAATCAACCAAGACCTTCAGACGCCACAGTCTATTGTAATTTTCAACAAAGTTTCTTATATTTTTCATACATTTCATGCTCGTATTTAAAACAACAGCTGCTTTAAATATATTTTATAAACTTTTTTAACTAATAACAATATTTATAATAAGAAAAAAATATTTTCTTGCGGTTTGCCGCTACCGCCTTTTTATTGCGAATTGCGTTTTTTCTATAAATCAACAAATCAAGTAACAGAAACCCACTAGTGACACATGTTCATGTTAGAAGTGCTTTTTCTTTCATGTTTTCTATCGATTTTTTTTTTTTTTTTTAATTCTAAATCCTCTCTATTGCTTATTAAAGTTTAATACTTTTATACTGTAATTAAATTTTTGTTTTATAATTATTCATTTAATTATAATTACTCCTACATGGCTGCAAATGCCGCTTGTTTTAAAGAGTGATTTTTTTTTTGTTTGAAACTCGCAATAAGAGTTTCTTTAATCATGTTTGTTGTTTGCATGATTTAAAGTCTTTTGTATTTATGGTGATTTTTATATGCTGCCATAAATCAAATTTCTACGAGACTTTTAGTCTAGTATGCTGCTTAGATCGGCAGATTTTAAAGTAATTTATAAGAAAAAAAAAAATAGTATGCTAAAAATATTTTGTTGACACAGTGGCAAAACCATTTCTTTAACCGGAATTTAATAGAAAAATTAGCTGGTTTGCCACCATGAAGTTTTACAGTAAACAAAATACAAAGATCGTTGTTTATAAATTTGAGATCACATTTTTTTTAGCATAATTTTTTAGTAACAATTAAAAAGTATTAAAATTAAACTAAAACTGCTTATTTTTACTTGTACTGGAAACAACGTCAGCCTTTTTAAGCAGAGAATAACAAAGAACATAAAGTGAAAGAGCAATTTATATAGGGATGGCATATAAAGATTCGAAAGCGTATAAACTTGCTTACTTAATTGTACTTTTTTCTGTTTAATTGTTTCAAAAAATAGTTCCAAAGAATGATTAAAGACCAAAAACTGACTTCATTTAATATATCGTCAGCTCATTATTGGTTTGACCTACCGAACATTTTCAAAAAAATTGAGTTAAGCATGGGGTAATTTAAATTATAATTTCTAAGCATGCGAATGTTTTCCGAGTGCATTTTGTAAAAAAACGTACCAAATAAATTTCACTCCCGCTTCGCTGCATAACCGTAAGAAAAACTGGTATTCAAAGCGAAAGCAAAATAAAAGGACAACATCTCAATACACAGCAGTTGATATACGTATGCAGCACAAAAAACTAATTTTTAGAAATAAATTTCGAAAATTGGCGCATGAGTCCCAAAAAATGGGTTTCTCTTTTAATTAAATTATAATGACTACTAAGTTCCATCACAAACATTCACAAAAATTAAAATTTTTCTTCAAAACATGTGCGTATAGAAAAAAGTTCTATCGGTTATATTTTCAGAAAACTTCATGCAAACCTTCGTTGTCATTTTTCTCCACTACGACTTTCTGTCATAAGCTGGCGGCAAGTTGTTGACGATGCCACATACTTATTTTCGTTGCACAAAGTTAAGACATCTAGTAATAATATTATATCGAATTTTTTTTTTTTAACTTGACTTTACTTTCAATAAATTTCAACGTTATACAAAAACTCAATATCTTTTGTATTTAAAATTTTGCAAACACATTTAAAAGCTAATTAGCTGCCACCCAATGTGTTTGTTCTACAAGGCAATAAAAAATCATTATTATAACAATCTTCGCTTATGAGATCTTTTCAAAGCTTACAAACTATAATTTACATTTCCTAATATAAAAGACTTAAAGTCAAATATCAATTTGAAATCAACCAAAAAAAATTACATTCACATACTCTGGCCACATACTCAGTGGCCAACAAATCTTCCTCATTAACTTATTTCTTGGTTCCAAATGAACAGCCTTTTAAACAAATAGCTACACTGCTACATATTCTTTTCCACTGCCATTGTAAATAAGTCGTCGCAAATTATCTGTTGAAATACAATTTGTTTTCTGTTTCTTTTTTTTCTCTTATAAAATTTTTGTAATAATTTATAAGATTTTATGTGACTTTTTCACTTTTCTTGAACATTTTTGATTTTGAATGTATAAGAATGCTTTTCTCTTTGAACAGAAAAGTGTGGATATAAACAAAATAGTAAGCAAATTATCTATTCTTTAATTTAATAAGCAGTTTGGAGAGCATGTTAACAAATACATAGGCAATACATGAAACTGGTCATAAAATTAACTTTGAAATGTAGGAATTAAACAGCTAACCGTGGAGAAAAAGAGAAAATGAAATTGAAAATTAAAGTGGCAGGCAACGAACTGAAAACTTCCTACGATTTACATATAAAATTCACACCTAGAAGTGACATGTATTTTTGATGTGATTAAGTTACTGGTTCTCTTTGAGGTCAAAGAAGCGATACAGTAGGCCAAAGACTGCACTATCAATATTACTATTTGTTAGGGGAAACATACAAAAGGCACCAGATAGGTGTGCAGCAAAATAAGGTTTTTTTGTCGTTTCCCTTAAAAAACAGGTATTACAGTTCGTTTAAACACAAAAAGTCATGGTAAAACTTCAGTCTAAGCGATAGTATCAAATGGTTTAGTATTCGATTTCCTTCAGGGATTTTAAACTCTTTCGCCCCTACCGACAACGCTTCGATCACTTACTTAGTAAACTAAATTCTTTGATAAATTGACATGAAAGAATAAATATATTTAAATCTAAAGCTTGTTAAAGATCAAATTAGGTTAGGTTTGGTTCAATGGGCAGCCGTCACGACGACGGCCCTTTGTGAAACCCCTAGCCAGTGACAAGAGTCAGTCAGTGTCAATCAGACTATTCCCCAGAGGCCACTGCAGCCTCGAACCACCCCGATTCCCAGCAGAACAGAGAGATCAGTTTCAGTCCCACATTAGCCACATCGTCCAGACATGGCAATTCCGGTCTCCCAAAATGCCTAAACCTAATGTCCCCCAGAGTGGTGCATTGGCAGAGAAAGTGAAACACCGTCTCCTCATCATGACAACGTCTACAGTAGTCATAGTAATCAAGACCCAAACTCCTAGTAGGAGTCCCTATCACCCAGTGACCCGTAATGACCGATATCACCGTCCTCATCCGGTCCCTACCGAGACCAAGTAGCACGCGCGTTCTCGCCGCGTTATAGCCAGGCCATAGAATCCTGGCCAAAAGATCAAATTAATCAGTACTTAATTGATACGATTAAAGGAATAAGAAAGCACACCAGTACTAGACTTTTAACAAACTGGCAAGAAAACAGAAAAAATAAAAAAGGGGAAGATGGACATACCATATAATATTGCAAATAAAAATATGGATTGGTGTAAGCATGACTACCACATTATGCAACCATGGAAGTTTTAATAAATATTCCTTGACAAATTAAAATTAATGTTCCCCAGTATATACATATGCCTTGGTACCCATATGATCGTGATATCAAGTTGCTTTAAGATCGTTTAAAGATCAGCGGCAGTCAAGTGATATTCTCGTTCTCAGGGAGTGGAAATCTAAGGCTAAACCATCGGCACGGCTGTTAGTGTAAATATTCACAACAATCGTCGGTCAGCAGTATCTCTGTCTGAAAAACGGATATATAATGATAATGAGCACTTTCGACTGTACTTCGAGGCCCACTGCTAGAACTTGATGCTTCATTTTCCTGTCTGGTGTGAACAATCTTTCTATTCGAGATTGTCGTGCTCATAACCCTGCAGTGTCCGCAGCTATTTCGACTACACTGCTGGGTACATTTGAGGTAAATTGCCAAGTTAGTCTCCATCTTTTTCTCCACCAAATCCAAGGAGGGTAAAAGAACGATAATATCCATCGCATCGGTAGGAGTGGTGCGAAAAGCACCTGTAATGTTCAACGAAGTCATTATCTTATCTTTCCTTATTCTTCCCAAAAATATGGGTTCCGGCGGAATCACGTACTCGCCCTGTTGATAGACCACAGCACCAGTAACATGTCACAAGTGTTGAAACCTCATTTCTAAAAAACTGTTTTGTAAGATTTCCTTTTCCGCGATTTTGAGTATAAGCCATAGCCACCACTTGTTTGCAAAAGGAGCCTAACCAATATCCAGTCCAGGTTCGGCGTGATTACCTTATTAGAAAGAAGAAAGACCTGGTAGATGTGCTTCTCCCGAAAAACCGGTATTGGCTGCACCTATAACAGCAAAAGGTCTCTGGATACCCTCGTGTGGCATTCAGGGCACTATAGGATTCCCTCGAGGGTCGTACCGGGAACTAAATTACCTCTAGATAGTTGATTTATATGAAAACAATTTTTTATCTCAGCATATTTTTTTTGACATAATCAAAAATCAGCTTATATTATTTCAGTAGCAGCATTCCCGATTAATTGGTACAAATTAATTCCATCGGCTAAACTACTCACAATAACATGTTCCGAGGTATTCTTAATATGATGCCTAGAGGGAAGCGAACTGACACCAAAGTTGTCTCGTGATAGGTATTTGGTGGTAGAGACCGATTCTAGTTCCAACACTTTATATGAATAAGACCTATCACTTTTACATGGGGTTGTCATTGGAGGGGGTCAATTGACACTATGGAACAGTCACAGATCTATGCTCAATGAACGTGCTTAGTATCAGTTACTACAATGTAGTTTTATTTCAAGACAATGTAGTAGTATTTCAATAAAACAAGTCGTAGAATTAAATTCAAGAACCAAATTTTAGAAAGTACCAAAAAATATATCACAGCAGCGGTGAAGACTGCACTGTAATTCATTACTTTGTCTACCTTTTTGTTCTTCATGAACAAGTCAAGGGATTGGCTCTTCTTTCACTGGTCATGAGTCCTTTCTTTTTGTCCTTGTTCCATTTTCACAAATCTCAGTCTGTTGGACCACCTATTGACATTAATTTCACGCAGGGATTGTCAATTCTAAATAGATTCTTGATTTAACTATAAAATGGATACCAGTGGCAATAATATGGTTGAATCGTAAGCAATCACAATTAAAAAAAATAATCAAATCGTTTTTTTTTCTCATAAACCAGTTAAGAAATAAAATCTCCAACAACCATGAAAATTTCTTTTGCATTAATGTCTTCTTTAACTGAAAAACATATCGGTATATCTGTTTTTATGTTGCTTATGCCGCTTATAGATTATCAACTCTGTGGAAAATGGTGCCTAACAGACCGACCAAAATCAGTTCAAAAGGCGTAAGATTTTCCAGTACCTCAATTAAAAATTATCTCTTTTTTTCAAAAATAAAAAAAAAATGAGGTCCACTTTCTTCTAAGAGGGGGTTTTCATCTGTGGATCTCAAACCGACTTTAAAATTCCCACCATGTTTTTAAAAAAATGGTTTTGCTCACCAGAAAATTTGTGAATCTTGAGTTGTGACTGTTTATAGTTAAGTGTGCGATATTTTTTAAGAAAAAAATTTTGTTAAAAATAGTTTTGTGGGAGATGACTGTATAGAAACATGTGTTTGATCTTCATGTACATATTTGCAAGACCGGCAGTAGGGCATTTTTTAACGCAATATTCATGTCTACGCATTCAAAGTCATTTAATATTCATAGAAACTGTTGTATCTGCTTACGCATGTATGTTTTCTTCAGAACTTTTTTCTTAAATTTTTCAACAGTTTTTTTTTCTTTTTGCTGATTTGTATTTTTGCAATATGCCCAACAACAATGTAGCATCATTCGCAAAATACAAGTTTACTGAATTTTAAAAAATTGTTTACTTTTAGTTTATATGCAGATGTGGATGATGGTGTGGTTGATTTTTGCGTATTTCTTTTTTTTATTTATATTTTTGTTGTTTTTAAGTATTTGTCTGACCATTTAATGTCCATAGTAGTTTTCTTTATTTTTACGAGGATAAATTATTATAAATGGACTGCTAATGAGATCTTGAAATGTTGGTTTTGTTCTTGTAGCTGTTTTTATTCTGTTGGTGGTGGTTATTGTAAAATGAGTATTGAAGTGTGTGTGTCGTGCCATGGTAAGTGGCCAACAGATGAACTAAGTTAGTAAATGGTATAGCAGATGATAGCGAATGGGATGTAGGTTTTAGCTTAATGTTTTTTTTCGGTTTTTAATTACACATTAAAGAAAAACATATTTTTGACCAAAATAAAATCACGATACGCAAAAAAAAATTGTTAATAATTTGTTGTCCAGTTTTTGTTTTTTCTTTACTTAAAAAACTTACAAAATATTTTCTTCTAGTTAATGATTTCAAATAGTTTTCTAGCTATTTTTACAAACTTAAAATTTAAACTTTAACTCATTTTTACATTTCAAGGCCTTTTAAGGAAGGCTTAACTATTCCTGCAAACACTTACATTGTGGCACCTTGTTTGCAGGCAAGAAGAGAACAAAAAAGAAAAATTAATTAAAATTTTTATCCATGTTTGCTTGTGTAGTTTTTTTTTGTACCCGATATCATTTCGTAAAACAATTAATCAAAAATTTCCATGTTTAAAATTAAAGCTCGTTAAAATGTTATGAAGATTACAAATAGCATTTTTGCCCCCATTCAATTTACAAATTTTATGGTGCAACTTGTTGCGGTTGTAAGGTAACATAGTCCAGCTTACTACCAAACCAACCAACTGCCAGCGATAAGAATAAAGTAATTTCCCATAACTTTTTGATAAGATCATCTCTCGTACTCTTTAAAGTTTAAGCATTTTTTGTTTTATAGAGTACAAGTACAATTTTATACATTTATTTTTTCTTTACTTTGAACAATAAAAAAATATAAATGTAATGTGGAAACTAGCATCTTTATAATTTTCTCTAAAAAAAATCGTTTAAAGAATTGACTTTGTACTGCTTGAAGCTCCAACTACAGGCATTATTTCAATGGAATTGAGTTATACGGAGTTAAAAACTTAGTGGCGAAGTGAAATAAGTATTTTTAAAAGGAGTTTTAAGAAAATTAAAAACTTACTACAGGGGTTTCTATTAAGGACGACGAATTTAATTTTATACCCACTACTAATAGTGGTGAACGAGTAAAGTTTACTAAATTTGTCATTCCGTGTAAAACTTTTTTAATATTTAGCTAAGACCTCTTAAAGTACATGGTATATTCTGGCCTGGCGTAACTCTAAGTCGATTTAGCCATGTCGGTCTGTCATCTTCGCAGAACTCAACAGTGCAGCACAAGAAATTATATTTTTGGTACTAAGTTTTTCTATTAATTGGCGATTACTAAATATTTACTAATAAATTGTGTGGGAACTTGTTTTTCTGCAATAAAAAAACTTGAACACCGAAAGAAAAAACTCGTACTAAATTTAGAGGGTAATTTTATTACTCACTTCACCTTGCGTTGAGAAAATTTTCATATAAAATTTTTTGAATTTTCAAAAAACAAAATTACCCCCTTAACCTGGCCCACCATGTCGACCGTTATCGATCGTTTAAATTTTCAACGACAAATAGCTCATTTGCGCCCCACTAATAAATTCAGCACGACAAGTCGATCGACAATGCAAGCGACCGATGACGTAACAGTTTTTTTTTTTAATTTGCCGCCCGCACAATTGTCAAAATCAGCCACTTGTGCTGTGGTTGTCGACAAGGGATTTTATTGGAATAAATAACGAAATTATTTCTTTACACAATTACAATAAATATTTTTTTTTTAATTACATTTTTTTTAAACAACAACCGAGCATTAATATATACATATAAAAAATAAGTTGTCCTATGTTCGTCATTTTATAACTCGAGTACCACTCAACCGATTTTCAAACGAGTACATGCATTGGAATTATCTAATTTCACTGATGGTTTATAAAAAAAATCCCGATAAGTGGCGCAAAAATTCTCCAGTATTCCATTTTTTATTTTTATTTAGAAAATCACGAGCAGCGCCCGGACCAAACAGCTAGTAAAATTATAAAGTCTAATAAGATATTGTTCACAGAATTTTTTTCCATATTTTTGCTTTGTTTGTATTAGAGTTGTATCTTTATGGCTTAATTTACAATAAATAATTAAAATACGTTTAAAGCTTAAGTCCAGATGAAGGACATGTCGATTGTTAGTGGGATTGTAGTTATCGCCCGCTTCACAGGAAAAATTCTCCAAAATTTTTCACTAATTAAAAGCAGTAATCAAAAATAAAATTAGTTTTAATTAAAATTTTAATCAAGCGAATTAAACGTTTAATCAAGTGATTTAAAAGTTTAATCAATTTAATTAAACGTTTAATTGATACTATTAATTTGTTTACTGGTGCAAATTTTATTAATTTATTAACAAACATCACGTATTTTTTAATTGAAATCTATTTTATTTTGCTCTGTGTTATGTTTTCGATCAAAATCGTGCGGCAGGCAGTTTATTTTAATAATATTATTATTTAAAACTTAATGTATTGGCAACCGTTAGCTTAAAATGTTATCCGGAATAGATGAATTGCGGTGAACAGGATATTAATTTGATATTAGAAAGTTGCAAAATCAAGTTTTCAATACGTGTGACTTAATTGTAGTTGAACTACATATATACAAAATGGTTTTACATCGGCCTAAAGAAAAGTATGAATCAAAAGGAGCTAAGTCTGGGTTATTAAGGTGTCCGCCTTTATCCAAAATTTTATCACTTATACAGCAATATGTTGAAAAATATCAGCTTTGTGTCTTTTAGCATAGTAGGCGTAAACCGCTGATTTGTTTCTTAATACAAATAAATTGTTGTATCTTTAAATCATCCGTATTGGAATTATCAAGATTGCATGGCTTATAATAGGGAACACCCTACAAAATACATATTACATTGGGAGAAGCTATTCCTATGCACATTACACTGGTTGCTCAGTTCAGCTCGTCAGGAAACTTCATGCAAAGATTTTCGAAAAACTAAAGATATTTTAAAATAAGACGGTTGAGCGAATAAGAATTATAAGCCCCAGTTAATGTAGCTGTTGTTCTATATTATTTACCTATTCCCTATAAAGTCCACGCTTAAGTATCTATATCTCTTTCTATGTGACGCACAATGGGGCCAACATAAATGTATATCTCCTTATCTACAATAGTGAGGATCACTATATTTTATGTATGTAACTCTAACAACAAACTGCATGTTCCAACAAAATCTTTGAGTTATAGGAGGGGAAGATCGGTAACCCCATATGTATATATATATATATCTGTGGCATTTTAAAAAACATCTTAAGTCAAATCTAAAAACTGAAAAAAATGTTGTTGAATATACGAATTTTTAATTCAAAAAAATTTTATATTTCAAACGAAATTTTTCTTTAATTTTGATTTGTTTTATTACATTTCAAACCATATTTTGCTACCTTATCTCGACTAAAAATGTTTTTCAAAATGCCACAGATATGTAATCCTTTAATTTCCTGTAGAACATAGGGCCGTCTACGTTTTCATAGGTTTCAGTAATCATTTTAACTTTCGGGAGAATTAGTGGTAGCGCCTCTCGTTCACCTAGGCTGGCGCTGGGGCTACTAGCTAAGCCACCATCCTGCACTAATAGAAAAGGCGTCATAACGCTGATGTATTTTGATATCAGTACTGTGACCGTGTCTTCGTTTTTGATCCCATGACATATTTCATCATTGTGATGTCAACCTTAACATCACTAGGCCAAAGTGTCATCAGCGTCAAAATGAAATTATGTTAACAGTGGGATGACACATCGGCATCATAGAAATGACGAATATGTCCTCAGTGCGATGACGAAGTAACATCGGAGAAAGGACAGATTAGCATCAATTTAATGACAGTTTGTCATTAAGGCCCAAATACACTGATCAAAGTACTCATCAAGCATTGTGGTAGTATTAGTGACAAATGTGTTTGTATGTGTGACACCGACAACGCTTGATGAAAATTAAAAAAATTTAGATACGACGACGAATATTACGTCCAGCACACGTACACGTTGAATTCGCCGGCTGGACAAGCATTTGACAAGTGTATTTGGCCCTTTAAGTCAAAGTCATTGGAATTGACTTAAGTCAAAGTGAGAGAATATTATTATTTACTTACCCGTTACATATGTTTGTTTCACGTTTGTTGAATTACGACCTTTGTTTACAGCAGAACTGTCAATAATAAGACACAAACACCATGCCCCATATGGTTTTCGTAATCATTATACTTTAAAAATTTGTTGTATTTAACTAAATAATTAAAAAAAAATAGAATAAAGGAATTTTTGCTTCTGATAATACATTGTAATCATGAAAATAATATTAATAATACACAAAATGTGGCATCGAATTGATGTCACTATAGTCATAAAATGACACGAAAAAAATTACAAAATTGTATGAAGATGTTAATCGTTGGATTAATGTTACTTTTTGCATCATTGATGACATTTGTACTAACATTGATGTCACAATTCTGATGTTAGGGCATCATCAATATGAAGATGCATTTTTCTATCAGTGTTGCTTGGTGAAAGTCAATAGCAAACTTAGCAAACATGCCTACTTCCCTAAACGTAATTTTTTTTAAATGACCATTCGAATATGCTACAGACCGTCGCTCGAATTCGCTCCCACCTCTACAGAGGTGGTCCCCAGGGAGTATCATGAGGAGGCTACTGCTGTAGCAATGGGATCAGTACGCTGACCTACGATTCGACTTGGATAGTGGGACCACATTACCTTATACTTGTCAGTTTTAGGGATGACAAGTCTTACTTCGAAACGCTTAACGCAATTTGCCTTACACACTCCCATACTCCCTTTTAACCCACATACATCAGGATTATACTTTTTCTTATACATGCGTCACTCGAAAGTAATAAATCACAACATTTGCACATCTCTACTAAAAACACATAAAACAATGACAACCACAACAACAGAAATAAAAGTTAAGCCAGAAGGCGCGAAGCGTTTTTAAAGTAAACTCAACGCGTGTTGGTACTAATTCTTACAAAACTTCTAATGCGCAGCATTAGTTTATCGAAAATAACGCTCATTTGTTCAGTCTTTGAAATAAGGCTATACTCTCTGCTTAATTAAGCCCAATTACTAACTTTATGTCCACTTAGAATGAGAAAATTAATTTTTTTTTTTTTGTATTTCCCAAATAAAGCACTTTCAAAAAATGTCTTTTTTTTAAATTAAAACCACTTGTGGGTTAAAGGATTTAATATCCAATTTTATTTTGCCTAATGATGCAGAATATTGTGCACTTCAAGAGGGTAGTTTTAGTTTTCACTGTACTCGAACTTGTTTTTAATTAATCCGGGAAATTAACGTCTTTGGCCCTTATGTATGTCTATATATATGAATATGTCTTTAAATCTGTTTACGTATAAATAGGCCTATGCCTATGTCCATGGCTTACCATTTCTTATGTGCATTCATATATGCCTATGTCGATGTCTTTTCTATATATATTTCTATGTTAATGTATATGTATGTCTTTTTCATTGTCAACATCTACATTTTTGTCTTTGTTTTGAATGATATTTTACTACCTCCATTTGCTCTTCCCCATCGTCATTTTTTCTTCTTAACGCTGCTTCTTAAAACACCCTGATGACTACATAAAACATTTTCAGCATGCACAGTTGAGCATGATTTTTTTTTTTTGTATGTTAAGAGCACATCAAAATAATGTATCTGACAACAAACAATTATGTATATTTTTCTTAACAAGGGTTTCAACTCTTCTCAGTTTTTACTTAAATTTTAAAACAACAACTTTTTTTTTTTGTATGACCACAAGTGCCAGTTAGTGACCATAGATTGGGGTAATTTTATACCAGCTCATCATTTGGTTGGCGGTTAAAAAATATGGGCAGATTTTTTTCAAGAAACAAATACCAATAAACTTTACATACAAAAAGGAACCACAACAACTTTAAAGAATTATATAAAATTAATTAAAGATGGTAAAGATAATTGATTAAGAACACCGATTAATAATACTTTATTGTAATACAAGTTAAGAAAAAATTGCAAAAAACTTCATTGATTGTTGCCATTAAAAAAAAGGTGATGATTTTTTTAAAGGGAAAATTTTATAAAATTATTATCAGGCGAAAAAGAAGAGTAATATTTTTCTTGGTGTTGCTTCCTTCAACAAAAAAAAAGCAAATAATTTTTTAACAATTTTAAACAGATATGTTGTGTATAAAATTCTTGATTATTATAATTTTTACACATAAAAAGAGAGATATTAGAAAATATTGAAGTAGAATTGCTTACAGAAGGCCTTATAGAATCTAAGATAATAAAAAAGGAAAATATGAATCTTAACATTTTGACAATTTGACACCAATCTCGGAGGGCACTTATTTGAATACAAAGGGCATTTTTGAAAAGACAACGACTTGTTTAATTCATAATCTCTTAAAAGAAGTAAAATTTATCTTTACCAATTACAACTACATTTAGAGTTCAATCAACCAATTGTAGCCGAGACTGTTTATTGTTGTTGTTTTTGTTTAAGCTTTTATATTGTTACAAGTAAAACTAAGGTTTATAATTCTTATTCGCTTAACAGTTTTATTTGTATAATATCTTTATTTTTCTAAGCAACCAGTGAAATGCGCATAGGAATTGCTTATCACATCAACAAAATATTTTAGTTTATCAATTGTATGAAATGGGAATTTAGCACAGTTAAACGAAACCTTTTTAAAAAATAAAATTTTTTTTTGAATCCCAAGAAAAACTTTGAAAGAATATCTAGTTTAACAAAAAAGTTTAATTTTTATCAAATAGTCAGGGTTGTCATAGAAACCAATATTGTCAGAATTGGTTTTAAAACCGACAAGAAAAAATGTTTTGGTGTCAAAGAAACCAATTTTATTGGTTTAATATTCGAAGTGTCGGTTTTAGGTGTCACAGAAACCAATGTTATCGGTTTTTTATTGGAAATAAATATAATTGCTAAAAGCTTAATTTTGTATCTAATTTTTTTAACAGTTATATTTCTTCCACAGATAGAAGTAAATAAAATTGATGAATTGGTAAAATAGTATTTTTTGCATGTTTCCGGTAGTATCCGGCAGCGGGCTGCTGCAAATTTGCAAAAGTCTTCTTCTCACTTTTTCTGCTAATAACAAATATGCAACAACAGCAGTGGTCACTTTACTTATTTATAATACATTAAACAACAAATTTGTTTATATTTTTAATAAATTCACTTTATAATTACATATTTTTACAAAACAATAAAATTGCACAAATTAAAACAACAAATGCAAATTCAAGATCATCTTCCAATAACAAAAATGCTACAACTAGGAATGAGCAAAAAATATCGATATATCAAAATATCGATATTTAAAAAAAATATAATCGATATATATCGCCGATATTTAAAATACCGATATATCGATGTATCGATATTGAAATACGACTATCGAATTCGATATTTTTGAAAGTCAGTCTTCATTAAGAACTCAAAATTTTAGCCGTTTTTCAAACAATATGTTTTTTAAGAATTGGAATCCTTGCATGCATCATATGTTTTTTTTAAACAAATATGAAGATCTAAAATAATTGGCATTTATAAGAAACAGTGCCGGATACAAGAAGCAGATTGTCTGGAGTGCACATAAAACAGAGAGTGCTCCTGATGTCCATATCTGATGATTACTGGTTTGACTAAAACCAGTTGGTACTTTTGGGGTGCAATTCAAATTTTAAGGAAAGTTGGTACTTCCATGACTTATTTACTTCCATTTAAATTTTTCGTAATTTATTTTTTTTTCTTATGATTTTTTTGTATTCTTTCCTTTTGTTTTTGTCATAATTGAATTTTTTTGTTTTGATTAAATTTTTTTGTTTTTATTAATTTTTTTAAATAAAATGAAACAATAAAAAGTAACAATTAATTTCTTCATACATATGTTTGTACAAAGGTATACCGGATTTTTTTAATTTGGTAATAGGTTCAGCAAAATACATTCAATATATCGATATTTTTGAAATAATAAATATCGATACTCTAAAAAAATATCGATTCGATATATATCGATACATTTTTTCAACTTGCCCATCCCTAGCTACAACTGCTGATGTAATTTTATTTTATTTATCAGCACTTATCACCTTTTAATAAGTTGATCAATTATTTTCACAAAAATCCCTTTTACTGATATTTTAATGAAAAATATATAATATTTTGTCAATTTTCTGCAAAAAAGTAAAATAAAAAATAATAAAAATGTAAACAACAGCTGTTTCGATATTGGTTTTATTTACATTCGAAATTACGCAATCCAACTTGGTTTCGAGACACCAAATGAAACCAATATTGGTTTTCAAAACCGACAATTAGCAAAACCAATATTGGTTTCTATGAAGCTAAGTAGTTTAGAAGTAGAATAACATTTGGATACTCATGTTTGAGTATTGACTGCCTGCCGTTATCAATGGCGGTAAGTATAAAATGGCTAACCGTGAAAATCTGGGTTCCATTCTCAGTTCTGTAAGAAAAATAATCAAGTCATTTTAAAAAGTTTTAATTAATTTTATGTTGTTAAAATTGCTTTCATCATAAAAATAATTTAATGAAAATTAAATTTGATGCACTTTAGCCGGACTAAAAATAATAAAATTTAGACTAAAAACCATGAACAGTTCAATAAAATAACCACATACTATTTATTAACATTTTTTTTAAATTATGGTTACACTTAATTTACAGAGCAAAAGAAACGAAGACCTTCAGCTCGTTGTAATAAAACTACTGTCATTGGCAGGAACGGAACCCGTAACTTTCACGCCTTAATGCTGGGCACTGTATTATTAAATAAAAATAAAGTTTTGTGGAAATAATAACTTTTCTTAAAAAGATCATGGGGTCATGTTCTGGAAATCCAAATCGAGTAAAATTGAAATCGATAAAGGTCAATTTCCAGAACATGGCTTAATATTTTTTAACCAAATGTACAAAGTCTTATAAAAAGTACATTTTAAAAATAAAAAAACCCTCTTTAGAATAACTAAGAATTTTATCAACACAAAGAACAATATCCAACAAAAAGTACTTTATAAGCAAAAAGACTTTTTTAAATAAAAAATATTTTTTTTTATGATAAGAACATTTTTGATAAAAACTAGTTTTTAATAACAAGTAATTTAATAAAAAAAGAGTACTTTTTTAATAAAAAGAACTTTTTTAAGAAAATAAACCTTTTTAACAAAAATAACTTTTTTTAATAAAAATATCTTTTTTAATAAAAAGAACTTTTTTGATAAAAATAACTTTTTTAACAAAAAGCACTTTTTTAATATAAATAAAATGCTTCATTAATAACAAGCTATTTTTTAAGAAAAAGCCATTTTTAATAAAAACTCCTTTTTTAATAAAATATTTTTATATTAGTAGAAAGTACGGTTTTAATAATAAAATAAGTACGTATTTTTTTTTAATAAAAATTACTTTTTCATTTCTATAAAAAAAAATATATGTTTAATAAAAAGAATTTTTTAATAAAAAGAACTTTTATAGTAATGCTTTTTGAATAAAAAAAATTTTTCGTTAATAAAAATATTTTTTAAAAAAATAAAAATATGTATTTGTTTAATAAAAGGTAGTTTTTCAATAAATAGTACATTTGCAATATACAAAATACTTTTTCAATGAAAAGTACTTTTACAATAAAAATTACTTTTACAATAAAAATTACTTTTTGAATAAAAAGTACTTTACAAAAAAAGTACTTTTGCAACAAAAATTACTTTTACAATAAAAAATTAATTTTTCAATAAAAAATACTTTTTAAGTAAAAATTACTTTTTAAATAAGAGTAACTGTTTTTGGGGGCACCCAGTTTGTAATGTACTTTTTATTTAAAAAGTCCTTTTTATTGATGAAATACTTCTTATTAAAAAAAACACTTTTATTGAAAAATTACCTTTTATTGCAAAAGTACTTTTTTGTAAAGTAGTTTTTATTGAAAAAGTAATTTTTATTGTAAAAAGTACTTTTTATTGAAAAAGTATTATTTTATTGTAAAAGTACTTTTTATTGAATAAGTACTTTTTATTGTAAAATAACTTTTTATTGAAAAAAGTACTAAAAGAAGAAGTACTTTACAGACTGGGTGTCCCGTTAGGCTATTTGTTAGAGAGATAGGCGATCAGTGCTCGGGTTGCGTGTTTGATTCCCGTCGAAGATTCTGGTCTATCACACCACAACGGACTGAAGGTCTAAGTTATTATTACTCGATTAATTAGGTAAGAATATAATTTATAGTTGCATTTGTAACTCTAAAAAAATAATGATACTAAATATTTTTTAAAAAGAACTACTTTAAAAAATAACTTTTTTAAATAAAAACTTTTTGCAAAAAAAACTGTTTAATTAAACGTTATAGAGATTTGATCAATATCTTCCCTGCGTTACAAACCAACTGACAAATTGAATTTAACTCCTACTTATCGTGTTGCTGAAGTGCACGAAGACAAACATCGTCAGTTTTGAAGTGTTGAACAACATGCGCCTGCAGTGTGGCTTCCGTTCTTTTATAATACTTAGCAGTTTCTTAAATTTTGTTGTTGTTGTTGTTGTTATTTTGTTCAAAAGTAACTAACACACAAAAAAAAATCGAAATTATAAATAAATTTTTTACATCGATAACATTGCACTTAAAAGCATTCAACGTTTTCATCATCGTCATCACCACCACCAAAGAGATTCTCAGCTTTTTTTATTGTTTATTTCGTTTTTTTAAGGTGCTGGTGATCTTGTTTTAGTTTCAAAATATTCCTCTTTTTTTAATTTTTACTTATGAGGGGTTGTTTAAAAGCGTTTTTTCTTTTATTAAAAAAAAATTTTTTAAAAAAAGTTACTTAACATTTACGTGCACAGTGGCCAAACTAATGAAAAGGACAAGCAACACATTTATAATAATCTGGCGCATATCAAAAATGTAACGCCTCTTGAAAAGAGGAGCAGCAGCGACAGCAACAGTTTTATGCAATAACTAAACAAAATATGCAACATGTTGCATACAACCAAGCATTTACACTCGTTCATATTCATTTTAGCTTAACTCTACTAAATGAAACTCATCATAAGCTTTTAACATTTTGTTTTTTGTTCTTAACTTTTCAATTCGTTTCTTTTTTTCCAAGTCTTAAATTAATATAATGGAAAACATTTTCAAGTATAAGTGTAGTTTTAAAGTCCGTCCGTTTTTCTGTCTGCCTGTATGCATGTGTAAATTAAAAAGAATGTTTAAAAATGGAGTTGATATTTGGTATTCATTTTTGTTTTTAGTTCGGTTTGCTTTAGTTTATAATGATGATGCAGACTTTTTAGTACAAACTCTATATTTAAAGCTAAATGATTAAATATTTGATCATAAACTAGAGATTTTAGTTTTTCGTTTAATGAACTAAAAGTTACTTTAACTTATAAATCGAAGTAAAATAAAATCATTAATTTCGATAAGAATCATTCATTTCGTCAAGTCGTAAAGCCTGAAGGTAGAGTTTAGTATTTATGAAAGATTGAAAAATTTTTATGAATTTAAAAAGAAGACAACTTGTTAAAAATCGTTTAAAATTGCACAAGCTGAAAAGATTTTTGTATGGTTTAGAAAAGCGCAATTATAATAAATTGAAAAATTAATTTTTACGTATGCTTAAAAGATATTTTCCTAATTAAAATTGCAATAATTTAGGGAAATTTTTTCATGCATCTTTTTTTAAGGACTTTTAAATGAAATTTGATAGAAAAAGTACTTTTATTTTAAAGTTATCAAAATATATAATCTTGTTATTTTATTGTTATCAAAATGTATAAAAATTCAAAACTTTTTCTCTATGAATTCTTTGAACATTCATCTAAAAACCTACTCTTATTATTATAATTATGCTATATTTGTCCTCTTAATTTATTGATTTATGAAGCGAAATGAACTCTTAAGACTTGATAATGTTTATAAAAGTATATATTTTTTGAAAAGCCTTTTTTAAATAAAATAGAATATCAAAAAGTAATTTCAATTTTTGGGAATACAAAATTTAAATTTCAAAAGATTTTGTTATTCGTGCTAAATTCCCAGTTTTTATTATTGATAAAAACACTTGAAATTTATTGTTGATGGGATAAGCTATTCCTATGCGCATTTCACTGGTTGCTTAGGCCAGATCATCAGGAAACTTCATCCATAAAGATTTTAGAAAAACTAAAGATATTAAACCAAGTAAAAATGTTAAACGTATAAGACTTATAGCAACAGTTCTACTTGTAATAATATCAAAGCTTAAACAAAACAACATCAACAATAAACAGTGCGTTCATCTCGTCTTACATTCCCCGCTACAATTAGTTGAAATTCTCTCAACATTAATTGTAGTTGTAAGTAGGTTAAGAAAAACAAAATAAAAAACAACAACAACTTACAAAAGATGTTGTCAATTAAGTGTTTTTTAGGCCGTGCACCCGCCTGGTTGTTATCAAAAAGTAATTTCAATTTTTGGGAATACAAAATTTAAATTTCAAAAGATTTTGTTATTCGTGCTAAATTCCCAGTTTTTATTATTGATAAAAACACTTGAAATTTATTGTTGATGGGATAAGCTATTCCTATGCGCATTTCACTGGTTGCTTAGGCCAGATCATCAGGAAACTTCATCCATAAAGATTTTAGAAAAACTAAAGATATTAAACCAAGTAAAAATGTTAAACGTATAAGACTTATAGCAACAGTTCTACTTGTAATAATATCAAAGCTTAAACAAAACAACATCAACAATAAACAGTGCGTTCATCTCGTCTTACATTCCCCGCTACAATTAGTTGAAATTCTCTCAACATTAATTGTAGTTGTAAGTAGGTTAAGAAAAACAAAATAAAAAACAACAACAACTTACAAAAGATGTTGTCAATTAAGTGTTTTTTAGGCCGTGCACCCGCCTGGTTGTTATCAAAAAGTAATTTCAATTTTTGGGAATACAAAATTTAAATTTCAAAAGATTTTGTTATTCGTGCTAAATTCCCAGTTTTTATTATTGATGAAAACACTTGAAATTTATTGTTGATGGGATAAGCTATTCCTATGCGCATTTCACTGGTTGCTTAGGCCAGATCATCAGGAAACTTCATCCATAAAGATTTTAGAAAAACTAAAGATATTAAACCAAGTAAAAATGTTAAACGTATAAGACTTATAGCAACAAATCTACTTGTAATAATATCAAAGCTTAAACAAAACAACATCAACAATAAACAGTGCGTTACATTTATCTTAATTAATTAAAAACTTATTTTGGATAAAATTCGAACGCGTTAGAAAAACCCATGTCATATGGATGAATCTAACATTTGTTCTACTCTTTTTCATTGTTTTAACTTGTCTCGTATATCTGAGCAATACAATGTCTGCTTTGTAGTTCTTTTGTTTTAACAGTATTTGCGTGTAAAATTCGAGTATAAAAAGCCCTTAAAAATTTTTCCCTATTCTTCTAAAACTTTCAAAGGCTGAGTAACTTTTTATTAATTTTTGCACTCCTTTTTTTTGGAGTTTGGAATATCAAAATCATAAAATTAAACAAAAAGAAGCAAGTGCTTTAAACTGGCATCAACCTTGAGATATCCTTTCGATTGCGGGTTATACATTGTATACAAAAGGAAAAACTCGTACTTAACTTAAGTTTTTTTACTTACTTTAGTATGAGCCGAACCCAAAAATTAAGGTACGAATAAGACTTAAAGGTACTTAAAAGAATGCAAAATTGTATAACTTTCGAAAACCAACATGCGTGTGTTTATAAAAGTTTCGCATAGAAACAACAACAACACTTCAAGAAGAAAAATACAGATTTTTTTTATGTAAACAGAAGTAAAACCATGAGCAATGATTCCCACATTCTATTTATTAAAATTATTTAGTTAAAAACATCAACTTTTTAAAATATAACAATTACCATATTTGGCATGCAGCTGGTGTCATAATTGTGAATTCTTCTTCTGTGCACCAAAAGGTAAATAAATGTGTGTAACGGGTTAGCAAAATAATAATAATCTATTAGAATACAAGATAAGATGCCGGGTGTCAAAGTTGCCCACCTCTGGTTATGAAAACTTTATAAAGCTTGTAACTTGTGTAACTATTGACAGATTTCAATGAATGAAACTACTTGAATGGATAAGCTATTCCTATAAATAAAATTTTGATAACATATTCCAGTTAGGGACCCACCTTAAGAAATTAAGATAGGGGCAAAATGTCGGAAGAAATGAATTTGGGTCGGTCCTATATTTTACTCTAAACTTTAAAGACCTGTTATATATCAATGGATAGTTAAATTGTATGTCTATTTCTTTATTCTTAAATTAAAGTTCGGCAAAAAATAAGAGGTCTTTATTGAGAAATCATACAAATTGGCTTTCCATGTTTTTTCATATATTTTTTGTTTGGGCTTGAAAGTTCATAAAAAATATCAGTTCAAGATATCTTTACAATTTCATGTTCATTGTTGTATACTTTTTATGCAATTGAATTAAATGGTATTGAAAAAATTACTATTTTTATAAAATCTGCTCGCCTGTCCACGTTTTTGAGCAGGCGGTTGGAGTTTAAAAGCCAGATTAATTGAAAAAAAAATATGTTAATTATAATTTGTGTTTAAAATGCAAAACAAAATATGAATTTTTTTCTTTTATTGACAAACTAAGATTTTTTCCTTTAATGCTCCACTTTCGATAATTTCCAGATATCGGTTCAAAAATTGCTTAAGAGTAATTTTCGAAGCCAGTTATTATTAATTATGTAAAAGAAATAAAAAGTTGTTTCGATATTGATTCAATATTAAATGTAGAGACAGTAATAAGTCTCTTACAAATATACCTGTAACTCATTCCCTGATAATGATATCCGAGGGATATCGAAATATTGGAACAAATAATTTAAAAATATTATATTTATTTTTAAAAATAATTGGCCTCGAGCTCGAAAAAATTTTTTATTTTAATTAAAAAAAGGTCGAAAAAATAATAAGATTTAATTTATGCAAAAACAAAGCCATTTTTCAAACTCATTTCAAAACTTCTACTTTGATTATTCCTCACGACTAGGCGGATCGAGGTATTCCACAAAAACTTGTTGCATGGCATTTCTAAATTTTAAAGAAATAAGAGGATGTTTTTGAAAAAATTATTGGAGCTTACCTATCGAATATATTTGCGAAAAACAAAATAAATTAAATGAAAACTATAAGAGTAATTTAGTGAAATAAGCTGGAATTTTTTTATTCTCCTAATAGCTAAATACAAAGTTTCACTCATTGAAATCTAATAATGTTTGCACAAGATACTCAACTTTGACACCCTGTATCTCACCTTGTATTCTAATACGGTGGAACAAAAACAAACACTATTTTCTCAAAGCCTATGTCCTCCTCTAAGACACGTTGATACATCATTTTACCATCCAAACAGTAGTTAAGAAAATTCGGATTTATTGCCACCGTGTTGACGGTGGGTTAGACAAAAAAAATTTAAAACACGGAAACATAAAGATTCTTTTTAAATAAGCAATTTTTTTTAGGGAATATGTAATTTTTACTTATCGAATCTAAAGCGTTTTTCAGTTTGTTTCTTAAGTTGTTTGTTCTACTATGGAAATACCAAAAAGGTAGACATTTTCAGAATTGCTTTAAATTTAAAATTTATTATTTATATGGCGAATTTGACAGCTCTTCTGATAACTTTTTTCAGCTTATAATTGCTGGATGTCAAAAGTTTGTTTATTGTGTGTAAAAACAAAGTTTTTGTTTTGTTTCTGTTTTTGACATTCCAGCAAACACGGAGGTTTGATTTCATATGGAAAATGATTTGAAATCAAACGCTTTCTCAAAAGACAAACGTTTGATAATGATTTGAAAACCATTTGAAAATCATAGCATTCTCAACAAAAAGCGGATATTAATTACAAATTGAAAAGTACCTTAATTTTCAACTTGATTTCAAACGTAATTCTCAAATATACTTCAAATGTGGATTATAATACAATGTGGAACATAAATAAAGATATTTTTATATTTTAATTTAAACTCATTATTTATTTAAATAAACTGTGAGATAAACATTGAAATAATGTTCTTTCCGTCCTCTAATTCTTGAACAGACGAAATACTTTACTCCCTTTTATTTTGAGGATTTTAGCACCGCGATCATAGAACAAACTTATAATTTTTTCACTTTCCCGTTTTATTTTTTTTTTTATTCGTATTCTTAATCATTGTAACTACTCACAAATAATTTTTATTTTTTACAAGAAAAAAATCGTTCACTTGTAAAACACATTTAACCACGAAGTAAAAATTTAACTTTAATCGACATTTTTAATGTGTGCATTTACTTTTAGCTTTAATATTGCCAAGTTTAGTTTTGATTTGAATTTAACATTTGATACCAATTTGATATCAAATTGATAAACATTTGATGTTAAATGTTTATTTTAAAATCTTCAATTTCAATTTAAATGTTAAAATCAAACAATTGAAAAATGTTTGAGAATTATGTTTGAGGCCAAATGATAAAGTCATTTCATATCAAAGGTTTGACTTTGTGTTTGTTGGGATTGTACAATTATTCCACAAAAAGATAATTTGTTTGTAGATGTACTTGTTGTAGTATTAAATGAATTCGCCTTAGTAATTGCGCTTATTTTTTGATTTTGTTATCTCTTATTTAATTTTATGTATTTGTAAGTTTGTTTTCTAAGTCTTTCATTTTTATTAAGCATAAAACTCATTCTTGCATATTATTTTATATGTACAACGAATTCCATACAAATTACAATTTTAAATCATAAAACAGATTTCGTTTGTATTCTCATTAAAGTATATAATCTTGTTTTAATCCCTAAATTAAAGACTAATTATCTCAAAAAAAAAATCATTCTTTTAAAAACGATTAAAATTTAATTTGTTTCTTTTTTCTTTTCTTTTCAGGTAAGTTCTGCAGAAACATGTAAAGACAAACATGACTCTTAGGAAGTCATAATGAGAATGAAGAATAAAGTACCAAACTCTTTTAAAAATGTTTTCAAGAACAAAAATGACTCAAATATCTCCTAAATGCAAACCACAATATAATACTTCCGTTTAAATTGCTTTCAAAATGTAAGTACAACTAGAAGTACGTGTACGTAGTAAATTGCTTTAAACATGTTTATGAATATAAACCAATTATAAAATGTAATAATAAGAAGAAACAAAAACAAAAAACTTATTGTTAATAGCCAAAGAATATGACTAGTCATAGTTAAAGGAATGTTTAGCAAGACCAACCCTTTTTTGCCAAGATTTTTTTTTTGTTACTTCTAAACGTTTTAGTTTTTAGTTTATTAAAAAATTCTTTTGTTGAGTGCAAAAGACGTAAATGGTTGTGGCTAAAAAGATGGCCATGTTAATTTGTATGTTAAAACAAAATGAAGGAATTCTCATAGTAAAAAATATATTATTACGAAATAATCTTCTTTTTTTTAATATTTAAAGACATGTGTAAGAGATTAAGTGGATGAGATTTTTATGGTTGAGTTGTTGCAACAAAAAAATTTTGATTTATTTATGATTAAAGTAAGGTGGAATTTTCATTTTGAATGAGAATTTTATTGCACAGATTTTATCATCTAAAAAATACGAAGGCCAAAAATGTCCGAAGCCAGCCAAATCGGTATATACACCGATTCAAGTGAACAATTGTTTCAAAATTAATTTTTGAACTTTCATGAAAAAATCTTTTCAAGTGTACAATAGTTTTATTCAACACATTTTTTTTAGCTTGAATTATTATGAAAAAGAAATTTATCATGTTATTTATACTATTTAGAAACAAAAATAATTATTTATGATTCCATATAAAATCAGAATTTTTATTAAATTTAAAGCGAATTTTATATTTTTATTTATGCCTGTCATTACTACAGAAATAAAGCAGGTCGTGTTTGTACCTAACAGTTATCTCTAGCTAATTCAACGTTTATTTTGCCTACGAATTTTTACCTTTAGTTTTCCTTTAAAATATGGCAGCTTTTACACCATAGATTTCTATGCACAGCTAGATTTCTTTTTGTAGAAATTACGGGCATTATTCAGGCTCAAGTTCGTCAAATTAAATTTTTACTAAATTATTTTAATAGACGAAGGAATTTTACAACATGAAATGCATTAAAATTTATTGATCATATTTATTCTTGACTGAACGAGGGGTTGAACACGGGACGAGCTTACATTTTTCGAGAATAACCACACTCTCATCGTCAGAGCTCTTTGCAGTTTTATCCTTTCTGCCACCATCGTTGTCAGTCTACAGTCAGAAATTAATCTTTAAACCAATTGTATTTTTGGTGGATCAAAATTGGCTGTTATTAATAATCAACTTCTACATGTTGCTTCCTCACTTTTGTTTTTTCGTACTTTTGCCAAGAATATTTCATTTTTGTTTGTCTTTTTTCTTCATTTCAAGCAAATATTTGCTGAAAATAATTGTTAAATAGACAGTTGGAATAAAACTTCTTTACATTTATTTTTGCATTGTTATTTCTGTGGCAATAAGGAAATGTGCTTTTAGAATACGGATCGAAGTTGAATGACTTTTTGAATCGATATAACAAAGTCCGTCCGTCCGGCTGGCTGTTGATTTAAGCCTTTAGCGCAAAGTACAGTTCGCAATTTTGGTGACAGTTTATTATGATGATATTTAGAATAAAATTTATCCAAGCGTATTTTATTGCAAACTAAATCATCCTACGAAGTTTTATTGGAATCAGTCCATATATTAACAAAGCTCCCTTACAAATACTACTCCCGAAAACATCTTTTTATGCCACAACTTCCTTGCAAATGTAAGTATTGACACAACAATTGGCGACAATAACTTTTACGGCAGCTACTATGGCATGGCAAAATGGTTTGCTGGTAGGTTTAAAACAAGCCATAGATTTCATATATAACTGCTTCCTAAAATCACTTAATGGCGAAGAAATCTCATATAAATGAAGATATCTTTATAATATTTACCGCAAGAAATTTAAACGTGAATCTTAATTTTGTTCTGGAGGTTCTTTGTTTGCCCATGGGTCCTGAATAGGGTACACTCTCGAATTTATTTTATAAAGTGTCATATAGTCGGGCTTGACAGACAAAACTTTCTTCCTTGGTTAGTTTTGCAGCAACGCAAGTTAACCCTGTATAGAGAATATTGGAAAACTTACCCCATTTCTCGTATAATCATTCCCTCTCCGCGGTTATAGTTTTCAATTCCGAAATACTCCGGACGATTTGCCAATGTATACTTGTGTTCGCAAGTGGACTACTATTTTCTTAATGCAAGTGAGACGAATGAATTTATTGACAACCTTTCTCTATCTGAACTATCAAATATGGTTCAGTTACATCTTGCGTTATTGAAAGAGTGTTTTCCATTTCTTAAACTGTTTTGTGCGTTAACATAATATGTATAGTAGATATTATTTCATATTTGGGGTATTCACAAGGTGTGCTATTGTGTTATTTTGATATTTGATATTTATTATTGTTTTACCCATACAACAAGATATACAAAATCTTTTAGATTATAGTAGGGATAACAGGTAGTTATACAATAAAACGTTTATAACATGGTACTTATTATTTTATATAAAACATTAACAAAAGTGTTGAGAAAACAAAAAAATGAATAATAATAAATGAATTACAATAACATTTAAGAATAATTTAAAAACATGCATAAAAAACAAACAAATAAAAAAAAAATTTTAAAACATAAAATGATTGAAAAATTATTAATATTAAGAAAACAGTTTATTAATTTCATTTTTGAAAATATTCGCATTGCTGATTGTTTGAATTCTGTTTGGAAGCCTGTTTCACAAACGGATAGCATTAAAAAAAACTGCCGCTCTAATGTTCTAAAATTTTACAATGGTTTAAAAAAATTGTTGTTGCTTTGTAAAAAGAAGTGTCCTAAATGAATAGAACTTTGTTTGGTTGAGCCGAACCGCATTAGTTTTTGTAGCCGTCGCCGTTGATGGTATAGTTTTACCCGGCTAACATCAGAATTGAACCTGCGGCTAGCAATTTTTGCAACAAAACACTTGCGGCGTTAAATTATATAGGCTTAGGACTCTGATGTTTAGTAAACAAACAAAATAAAATTTATTTGTGGTTTGCGTCTGAAAAATGGAAAATAGTCAGGAAAGATCCAATTTAATTTATTAATTCATGGATTAGAATTAAAAATTATTTTTATTTTTGGTAAATATTTATTTTTTATATTTTTTTTAAATAAGCTGACTTAAATTCAAAAGAGGACACTAAATTATTATGGGTTGTTCACAACAGTCGTATATTTTCATGCTATTATTTTAAGACTTATGACTTAATGACACCTTGTGAATCCCCCAATTATGAATAGTACATGCTATTGTACTATACAACCAAAACATAATAAAACAAATGTTTCTTAAATAACAACATGTTTATTTTTGCCTGTTTTGCCATTTTTCGTGCTATTTTTTTTACTTTTTCGTGCCATTTTGCCAGCCATTTAATTAAATAAATGTTTCTTAAATAACAACATGTTTATTTTTGCCTGTTTTGCCATTTTTCGTGCTATTTTTTTTACTTTTTCGTGCCATTTTGCCAGCCATTTTTAAACATTTTTTGTGCCGTTTTAAACTTGCCCTGGTAATGTGTATTGCTCCGATTCCAATTATTTTTCTTGGCATATTTTATTTATTAAGAAATACAATTATATACATATTAGAGACAATTATATACATATTAGAGAGCATTATTAACTTGGACTTTCAACCCGTTGTACTGGAATAGACCAAAGTCTCTGGCGGGAATCAAACTGATAGACTAGCCTAACGGGACACCCGTTTTTCTTAATAAATAAATTTAGTTTTGTAACAGTTTTCTTTATAAATATTCCATTTCATTGTTTTTAAACATGTTCAGGGGCGTGCTGGAAATCGCAATCGCAAACGCAAAACGCAAGAATTTGGAAGTTGTTTTTAATAAACTTAAAACCTAATCTCTATATATAAATCGGCTAAGGCAAAACAGTTAAGAACACTTTTTTCCTCTGTTTACCAAGCGACTAAAATAAAAAATACACCCTTTGTAAGGTTTTTACTGGCAGAAGATATTTTATTAAAATCTGTTCAATATTTTCAGAGTTAAAAGCGTTCAAAGTTGATACTAACACATAAGAGCGATATCTTTCTTTGTTTGTCAACCACTCACGTGGAACATATGAACCGGAGGTTGGTCCGTCGCCAAACCAATCCACTAAGACGGAAAAAATTAGTGCTTCGTTATATATGGCCGAATTTTGATCATTAGATAAACACTTGTTATTATAATTTTTTGTTTTTAATAGGGAAATATTTGTTTACTATTTGTCATAAAATTCTTTTATTACAGAAATCTTACTAAAAAACGACTTTTAAAATTCTTGCGTTTTACGGTTGCGATTTCCAGCACACCCCTGGTAATGTTTTCATTTGGCAACCTCTGTTTTTAATTTGTTGTCTTAAAGATGATTTTTCTATTTTTTTTTTTTTTTTGTTTATCTTTTACTATATTTTTTTCACTTTTTTTTGCAGATTTTTATTATAGTTTGTCATATTGTTACCAAAATGGCCACCATAATGGTGGCTCATAATCATTATTATAATGGTAATTTTGTTAAAGTGCTGAATGGTGATGACCATTACAAAAATAGGCGTTACTTTGCTTTTGTTTTCTCTTTTATTTATTTGTTGTTAATGTTAATGGGGTAAACTTGTTGTTGTTTTCTTTTTTGTAAACAACAAAAAAAATGTATTAAATTTTAGATTTTTGCTAAGAATTTTAAAAAAAAACAAAAGAATTAGCCTCAAGAAATATATAAAACAGCAAATTTATCAGGTCTTATATTTTAAAATGGCTTCCTATTTGAAACAAAAGAACAATACTTCACATAATAAATACAACAACTATTTATACTCTTACACACATTCAGAGTTGCCGTTGTTAGTCTTTTAAAACTCAATCTGGTCGGATATTTTTCGTTTGGTCAGTTAAATGCCTTGTTATTCATACGTTAATGTTGCGCACACGTAAACATTGCAGCAAACGTAAACTTGTTAAAATGTCTTGAAATGAAAATAGAAAATGCGTCATAATTTATATTATTTCTAAATTTTATAAACTTCTATAAAAATATTGATAAATCGTATGCGTCGATCAAATGTTCGCTTTGTAAATAAACATTTATTTATTTATTTATGTTTATAAACAACATATAATTATTTATCAGCTGATACGTAACAACGGAGAACATTTCAAATACGAGTTGAGCCTGTTTAATGAGGTAGTCGAGTGGATAGCTCACTTTATCTAAGTCAGTTATTAAGCGTGAATTCTATAAACTGCCACAGTTTGGGTCAATCCACCTACTCCTTACCCAGGGAATTGTGGCCTGTGATAAACGGAGGGCATGCCCTCAACTTAGGTTAAATAGAAAGCAATTTAGAAAAGTGATAACTGGGTATTGGATTGTAGGGACATATTACGAAAAGACTTGGTCTGAAATTCAAAGACTTCTACAGAGGTTGTCAAGACGAGGAGGAAGAGCAAACTGTGTTTTATTTTCTAAGTCAGTAAACTGGAATTGACGACATTAGGGAGAGAACTAAAGAAACCAGCAATTATCTGTTTGAATTATCTGGAAAAGATAGAACAAGGTTGCTTCTTCTTTTCATTAGGAAGAAGAATTGGTTTTATTTGGAAGTAACGCCTATCGATCAACTGATCTGTAGGATGAGCCTTGAAGCTGGGTACCACAAAGGGACCACTGAAGGAGCTGTCTTCTTGATGGCTGCCCAAGGAACCTTACCTTACCTATCGTATTGATGTTTTAAATATTTTTGTTGGCATAAAAGCTGAGTACAAAAAATATTAATTCAAACGACGTTTCAGAAGTTAAAGAAGAAATTTTAAAGTTTGATGTTGAAACTGTAAATCAAATAAAATCTAAATTTGACTTTAAGTGTTAAGACATCACAATTTTACAAAAGTGTTGTTTGTTTTCGTTAAATTTTTTGTGGCTATTTAGTGCATAATTAAAATAAAATAATTTATTATCAAAAAAAATTATACTTTATATTGAACATAAATATGAAAATATATGTGTCCGTATGAAAAATCAAATAAAGTTTTAAACATATTTCAATTATTATTAAATATGAATTTAAGTTAATATGCATGCGCATCAAACAAAACATAATTTAAAATAATATTAAAGATTTTTGGTTTCATTGGACTCATTTGCAGCATTTGCAGCCGTATTTCGCCTATAACTATAGAACAATTATTTTGATTACAGATTTCAACAATTAGCACGCGTTGCTTTGTTGTAAGTCGATGCATAATAAAATTTCAAAGCAACTATCAGCTGTAAAATGGGTGCTCAAATAAGGCAGTGATGCCAACTCAAAGTCTAGGCACTCTAAAAATACACGCTTTATATAACAAAAAAAAGCCCAGTTTATTTGGCAGTCATATTCTATGAATGAAAAACTTCAGAAAAGATATAATTTGCATATAAAGAATGCATATATTTTATGCAACTATGGAGGGTACCTTGCTTTTTCGAAAAATGCATGGAGCTACCTAGTTATTACATAAAAATTGGTATTATTCTGATTTTTGTTAAATAATAAATTATATAAAAATTTTAATCTGACAGAGCAATAGCAAATAAAACACACTCTGGAGCCTGATTCTGGCAGTGGTGATCGAGTACTTTCTCAATTCGAAAGCAATTTAAAATCTTATTATAACAGTCAATACTAAACGATTCGGAATTATTTTTTAGGTGTTGTAAAGCATTAATTTGAGTTTCACAATAAAAAAATTAATTTCGATTCGTTCAGTTTCGACAGAAAGAACTAGAAATAAAATTGCTTACGAAGCGTGAAAGTACTCGACCACAACTGCCAGAAATAGACCCTGGTGTTATGTCAATTTTCACAAAAAGTGGAGTAACCTAGTTTTTCCGTACGGCTACAAATATTATCAAAGTATTTAAAACTATTCTATATACAAGTTTGGTAGGATAGAAAATTTGTCAGTGGCAACGCTGCTCTCATTGACAATCTACCACTACCACTATACAAATAGCAATATTATCAACCATTATGGTGATAAAAGAGAACTACTTGTTGCCTTAAAAACGAGTATGAGTATTAAATGTGTAAAAGAGTAAATATGTGAGGAGTGTGTTTATGTGCGTGTGTTACACATATTTAGATTTATACTTATTTAAGTTTGTTAAAGTTATTCAATACTATTTTATTTTATATTTTTTTTTTACTTAATATCTTTAATGTTTTTTGTTGTAGATATTATTTAGTTTTTTGTTTACTTCTTAAGTTTCTTGGCTTTTATAGTTTACTTGTTGTTGTTATTTTAATTTTAAGTGTTAATATAAGATTGTATACAGTTTATTTTTTTTTGTCTTTGCAAATTGGGTTGTTTCAAAACAAAATACTAAAATGTGTCTTTGCTTTTCGTAAATATGTGGTCTTAGTTTGGATCTCTTTACTGCGATTGGTGGTAAGAGTTGCGTGTCATTTAAAAGCTTTGCTTCGTTTAAAAAGCAAAACTTTTAAGAATTTAAGATTCGTTTTTAATGATGTGGAATTTAGAAAAAACACTTTTTTTTTAATTAAAATTTGTTATGAGCATGATCTATATGGAATACTCAGAACATTTTTGTTGATGCAAAATTTTTGTTTGTAAAACTTTAATGTGATATTTTTAATATGCTTTAGTTTATAATACAAGACAGCACTCTAATATCACTAAAAAAAACTAATTACACAGAACAAAACTAAAAAATTATTTAAAAAAATTTAACTTTAATTAAACTTATTGAAATTAACTCCAGTAAATAAACCAATCAAATATTTGTTGCTATTAATAAGATTATCTACAATAATGCTGTTGGTATAAGTAAACGTTTAATTCACTTCATTAAATTTTTTAATAAAACTGATTTTATATTGAACTTATAATTTAATTGAAAAAAAATTGGCAAGAATTTTTTCCGTGTATCTTGACGAAGTCAATATTTAGCCCTTACATTCAACTTCTTCCTTCCATATGTTCCACTAGAATATTATCACTGTGGGATAGAGATGAGCGATCCCGTGATTTTTAAGGAACATCGTGATTAGTGAACGTGATTTTAAAATCACTGTTATTTAAAACTGTGATTGTGATCACAACTTTTATTTTTGTTCTAGGATATTTGAAAATTTTTTGTTATGGAGTTTGACAAAGAAATAAGGCAACAAAAACGATCACCTGTTTAGTTGGACATACTTGAACAAATAAACATTGGCTGAAAAAAAAATTCTAAAAAGGAAGAAGAGAGAACAAAAGAAAAAATAGCAACAATTACATTCATGAGTGCAAAAAACGCTATTACCCACACAAACAGTGAAATATCATAAATTTGTGTACGAAACAAAATAAGAAAATAACAACTTAGCAAGTACCTGTTACTTAACAGATTTGGTCACAACTGTGATTCGTGATTTTTCAGTAACAGTAATTAAATCACAGGTACGGAAATATCGCTCATCTCTACTGTGGGAGTCTATAACATTTTCCGAACTAAATAAGTATTTTTGAAGAGCTGTCATATTTAACTGGGACATCAATACAATTTTTTTTGGAAGAGCTACATTCTTTTTCTTTTAAACAGATTCCAATTTTTGCTTCTCGCATGCTTCTTAATCGAATTGCTTTATTCGATAAATATATTGTTGTTATTTATTCATTGTATTTTAACTAAAAAATTACTTAACTTTAAAAAAACTCTTAAATAAAAAGACAAAAAATTTTATTGTCACTCCGCACGTCTGTGTCGATCAAAAACTGAGTTTAATATAATAAACAACGTTTTCTCGCCAAATTATTGGAAACATAACAGCTAAATCCGCCTTTCTATCGCCAGAATGAGTAAACGTCGATTTTGAAGTAACATAAGCAACAACAAAAACCCGCGAAAATATTATTTTCAACAGTAGTATACGATAACGGTGAAATAACAATCATTCAATGTTCGTCAGAATACTTAACCCCAGGTCTACACTAAAGATAAATATCTCAGCAAGTTAGCTAAGATACGTCGACGGAATAACAGTGCTTATGTTAAAGGTATGGAAAAACGTATTTATGTTAACTCATAATTAGAAAAAAACAATTAAGAAGGTGCAGTGTAAAAACTGACGCCATTTTGCAAAAATTATTTTTATTATTATAAATTCTGTATTTTTTGACTTTAATATTTAAATATATATTAATCTGTTTAATCTTTTTATATAAAAATATTAATTTTTATAAAATTTATTTTTTTTTTTTGTTAAAATAAAACTTATTTTTTTATATAAAAAAGAACTCAAGCTTAAACAAATTAATATAAATTTAAATAATAAAGTTAAATAAGAAACAAATTTTATTGATAAAAATAATTTTTGCAATATTATTGCAAATTTTTATTTAATTATTTTACTTCAATAATAATTTGCTACCATTTCACAAGCTTAATTTCTTTCCCACACAATTTGCTTCTATTTTTTTTTTGCTTCTTTTTTTCAATTGACAACCAAATTCTATGTTAGCAAAAATTATGTTAGCAATAATTGTCAACGAAAATGGACCATCAATTACTGCAACATAAATTGCCTGCAATAAATATGTACAAAAAAGTACTGTCTACATTAGAGATAACATAATTTTGACATTTACTGCAATATATGTCGTAATATTTATCTCTGGTGTAGACGACGGACAGTAAAGGACGATTGTGGGATATCATTAAAAAACACTCGTCCAACAATCGTTAAAATGACTAGCACAAACAACATTTGGAAAAGACAATTACAGTCGTTGTATAACGCGAAAGTATAACGCTCGTTTAATAATCATTCAAATCCTAGCTTGGATCTGCCAAAAAGCATAAAGCAATGCCTACACCTCTCAAATATTTGACGTGTTACACGTAACCACTTGTTTTTTTTTTTTAATTTTTTGTTTTTGCAAAACGTTTGATAAAATAAATATCATTAAGCAGTTTCTAAATTACATTGAATTACAACGAAAAAGTTAGTGCATTCCATGCCAAAACGTTTAGATGCAGCTATAAAGCAAAAAGGTTTGCCAACAAAGTATTAAATGTGGTATACCATCTAATAATTTTAATATTTTATTGCTCAAGTACAAACATTCAGTCGATAGTAGCATCGACATATCGATAGTGAAATCTTAACTATCGATAAATATCGATAGCAGAAAATATCGATAGTATCCCAACACTAATAGAAACAACAAAAACATATTATTTTCATGCTTAAAAAGTAAAATGGAAAGCAAGAGTTCTCTTTTAGTTTATATTTTTAGTTAAATATGTAAATTGATGGGCTGGCCTAAGCAACCAGTGAAATGCGCATAGAAGCTAGCTTTCCCTCAACAATAAATTTCAGTGTATTTATCAAATATGAAAAACTGGGAATTTAGCACGTCATACAAAAATCGTATTAATAATGAGTTTTCAAAAGATTTTGTTATTCGTGCTCAATTCCCAGTTTTTATTATTGATAAAGCACGAATATGTAAATTAAGTTTTTAAATTTAAAACCATATCGGAAATGATGCTGGTATTTTATAATCGAAATTCTGTAAGATGTAGCACGGGTTAGTAAATCTATCATAATAAAATTCTCCTTCTAATTTCACTTTTGGTTTATTTCAAGTACGAATTCCGGGTAAAATCAACTTTATAATACTTGAATCAAGCGCATTTTGAAATTGATTCAATCTAAGTTTTGCTAAAATCAATCTCGTTTTAGGATTATTTTAAGAATTCGGATTAAATGAATTTTTTTAATTTTTAAATCAAGCGCACTTTGAGATTTATTTAATCTTAATTTTACTTAAATTAATCGCATTTTTGGATTATTTCAAGTACGAATTCGGGATTTGGATAAGTTAAGTATTTCGAGACTGCAAATTCGTAATTGGATCAATATTTCTGTACGTGATTCAAGAAAATCCGTACTCACCGCTCTATTAACACCGATCTAGATTGATTTGAGAACAGAGGGATTGATTTTTCTTTTGTGTGCAGAAGAATGCAATTCGGCAAATTGGCGATTGATCAAAGAAAAAAATAACATTAGATTTCAATTAAAAAAATTTGTTATATAAATTAAAAAGTTAATTAAATTTTCATCAGTAAACAAGTTAATAGTATCAATTAAACGTTTAGTTTACTTGATTAAACGTTTAGTTTACTTGTTAAAACGTTTAATTCACTGTATTAAACGTTTAATTCACTTGATTAAACGTTTAATTCACATGATTTAATTTTAATTAAAATTTATTCAATTTTTGATTAATGATTTAATTAGTGAAAAATTTCTGTGTACTAACATGTTATTTTTTACCAATCCTCTTTTTACCGCAAATTTAAAATCATCAGATAGTATTTTTGGTCAGCCGCGATCTCAAAAAACTCTGTTCATTTTAACCTCTGCCGAATTCCACGAATTGACTGCTGCAAATTTCCCCGTAGGATGTAACACAAAAAGATGAAATGTTCTAAGGATATCATTCAATATACCCCCGGAGGCAGTTTGGTCTACAGCAAAATAAAACTAAAAAATCCTACTAAATTTGAAATTTAAACAAAAATTTTCCAACAACTTATTCATGTTAAGCCGCTAATTTAAAACAACAAAAATAATATTTTGCACATATTAAGACTTCAGAAATTTAAAAAAAACTTCCTGGTTTTTCACAGCAAAAATCCTGCAAGAAACATTTAGGCTTTTGCTAAAATTTCTTAACCAACCGATAAGGTAATAAAAGAATTTGTCTAAAACTATAAATATTTGTAATTTTATTTCCTCTTTGTTTTTCTTATAAATCAATAAAACAAATATCATGTAAAATATTTATCTAATTCTTAATATTCGTAAAACATGTACAAACATTTTTCATTTGCCAAAATTTTATTTTAAACAAAAAAGAAAAAAACTTATTTAAAAATTTCAATATTCCTTAAGCTTTGAACTAAAGTATGCACCTTATATACCTTTTAAAGTATTATCGGAAATTTATTTTTCCACTTTTAAGCCATTTAAAAAAAGAGCAACACATTTTAGCACTCACTCATGCACACACACACATACACACACAACTCTTTTACAAACACATTAGCACAAAAGAAAATTCCCGTATTAAAACGGTAAAATGTATAAAGAAAAACAACCTCTTGTATCGAATAACCTTGTGCAAGTTTAAACATGTATTTTTCATTTAATACTCTGGCATTTGAATGAAAAAGAAGAAAAAAATCGCAAAAAAAAATTGCTAAAAAAATGGAGAAGCTCAGCTTAAAAAAGAAAATAAACAGTAACAACCAAAGAAACATATTTAATTTACAGCATTTCCTACTAAAAAAAATTATTTTTTCTGTTGGATTTTCTTGTTCTGTGATGTTTTTGTTTGGGGTTTTTTTTTTTTTTTGTGTGCACACTTGAAACACCAACATCACATCCATATGGTCGCCGGTCAGTGGCGGCCGCTGATGTTGCAAGTGAAAAAAAAATCAACCAACTAAATGCTCAGCTAAATACGGTATTTAAGTCGGAAAATTGAACACTCTTAGTTGAAAAATAAAGTAAAAAAGAAAAGAAATACTCACATGAACGCATACTATTCAAAGCATTGGGTGCAATTGCCATTAAGCTTACCCAGTGCATACTTTATATGCTGCATGAGAGACTAATGTTTCATATGCACCATTAGGCGCAACACAGCAGCAAAGAAAGTCAAGACACAAGAATTAACAGCAGCATCATGATCATCATCATCACCACCAAAATCCTTCTTCTGCTCCTCAGCACATTCACATTTACAACTACTGTTCGCTGTAGTATTACCATTGTCATCATTATGATCAACTTTTTAGCATATGTATAAATGTATGATTATATTATTTAGCAAGAATGTGAGGGTTTTGTGTGTGCGTTTGTTCTTGTATGTTGCAAGTACATGAATACTACATATTGTAACATTAGAGAACATCTGCATCAAAACTTGAAGTCAGCAGCAACAATGTGTGTTTCGGATTTTTTTTCATTCGATATTTTCAAGATCTCAAGTTTTTCTAATGCGTTAGAAGCAGAGGCTTAAGAGAAGTAAACTTCTGAAAGAAGGAACATAAAGGCTTTCTGAAAAGTTTTTTTTTCGTTATATTCTAAATACACAGAAAAAATTGCATCTATTTTGCAAGTTTAATTATTGTTTAAGGGCATCAAAGTTTAATTTCTATTGAAAGAAGAAAACCAAATCAACAAAAATTGTTTAAGTTATGTTCAGACCAAACAACTATGTATTTCACGAAGAAATCAAAACAATCGTTACCAGTAAATTAATCAAATCTAAGCTTTATTTTTAACCCTTTTTGATTAATTACCTAAACTTTATTTGTAAAAAGATTTAACGTAATAAAGAAACTGTTAAATTATATTTAATCTAGCAAGCGTTTTGCAAAAGCACATGTTTTTAGAAATAAATAGCTTTGTTTATCCTGATCTAAGATTGTATTGAAAGCTTAATATTATTTTGTAATGGAGAAGAACAAAGAATTACTTGGAGAAACACGATAGTTTTGCTGAGACAACAAGTTAGTAGTTGATTCAAATGACGCCAATAAGGATGGATTCACGTTGTTTGTAGTGATTCAAATCTTTTTTTATGTGTTTTTAGCTATTTTATCTTTCTTGTCGAAATTTACAACTTGTTATTATTTGTTTCGTTCTTACCAATGTAGCCGCTCTTTACTGTATTCAAGTTTTAAAAAAGCCTGCTAGGCTTAAAGTGTTGGTTCTTTTTAGCCTCTGGTAACCATCGAAATGTAGCAGATCCCGAGCGCGGTAGTTAGGATGGACCATTATTTTATTTATGTATATGATTGAGTACTTTGTAATTTCCTCCTGAATGATAGGGATGTTAAGATCTCCATGGATAATGTAATTACGTATATACCAACAGATTATCTTCTTTGAAGCTTCTAAATATTTAATGCGCATGCAGAACCCCATACTCAGACGCCATATTTCCAAATTGGCTTCCTTAAGTTTCATAGACGGCTATAAACTGAATTTGGACTTTTTTGTTACATTTCGGCTGTTTAAATAGCCTTCTATTGCTGAGCCGTGTTTCTGTCACAATTTTTTGCTTAGAATTCTCTGGTTGGGAATTGATGGTTGGGGAAAGATTATTTTGCCATCAACTTCCTTTGAAGCTTTGATTTGTTTTAGCAGAATCTCAATTATTCAAATAGATTTTTTTGTATTTATAGAGACATAGTTATTTTTGTTGTTTATGTTGGTTCAGAATAGAGTATCGTTATTCGATTAATCGAGGAATTTTTCGCTATTATTCGATCAAATAAATATAATAGCCAATTTCGAATACCGAATAACTTGAACAATTTATGTCAATTAATCAATTAAAATGAATTTCTTAGAAAATTTTGCTTTTCGTAGAAAAAATTATTAGTAGTTTTTTTTATCAATTAAAAAAATTATTTAAAATGTATTTAAATTAAAGTAATGTGATAGTTAAATCAATTATTTTTTTTTTGATGAAAGAAAATTAAAAATATAAATTTGCTTTAATTAACATTTTAGTTGTTTTGAAATAAATTTTGAATTAAAATAACCAAAAATTATTTCGTTTAAAATAAAATAATTTAAACTTGTGAAATTGTTGTTGGAAATTGTCAAAATCAACCAACACATTGTTTGAAACGGCAAAGTTTTATGATCATTTTTTTAATTAAAATTAAAATTATCTTTTATTGAAAAAAAAAATATTTAAAATATAAATTTTTTACAATTTTTAGTAATAAATTTAATCATTTTGGTAATAGGTGCAATATCAACAAAAATGTTGCTTAATTCTATGAATTTGGTATAAATTTGCTGATTAAAGACAATTTTAAATTTTTTTCTGTGTTTTAATTTAAACATATTTTGTTTCAATTTCTAACCTTAAAACTAAATTACATGTTGTTACGTTTTGTATTAATTTTCATTACTCATACTTTAAAGCATATTTAAGTCCATTTTTAGATTTGAGCGTGTGTGACATATTATGTAAATCATTATTAGCAGGGTTTTAAAAACTGCAGTCGAAACCAAAGACTGTCAAACGAAAAACGAACATTTCTAAACAACTTTTTGCTTTTTGAGTGGGTTTGATAGCGACTGTTTACAGTTAATGAATCGGAATTGAAAGCAAAAGTTTTTTGGCCAATGACAGATGAAGAAGTGGAAGAAATTGCAGTTTTCCTACTTTGACTGCAGTTTTTTAAGCGCTGACTATAAACCTAGATATATAATAGATCCTGTTTTAAAAGATTATAAATTTATATATTAAACATTGAAATAAGAATAAGATAAGAATCTATAACAGAATTTCTCTTAAAATAGGGGAAAAATGCGGTGATTTAAAAAAATTTAACGGAGAAACTCCATCGATGTCAATTTTACTTGATTTTAAGAAATGATAAATTGGCTTAAAATGTTTTTCATAACTGGCTGGCACCCCCCTTTTTCTATTTATTAATACAATAAAACTATGAGATCAAATAGAGATGTTTGTTTTTCCCATTGGATAAAATTTCTTCGAGTTATTCGAGTAATTAGAACAATTTAAATCCTTTATTCGATTAATCGAGCAGTTTTATAATTCAAAAATCAATTAATTACTTACTCGAACAAAACAAAAATTAGAATAATACTCTAGTTCAGAATATAATGAAAATTATAAAAAAACAACTGCAGCAAGTTTATATAGAAATGAGAAATAATAGTTTCCACAAATTTATTTTCAAAGATCCACGCTTTTTAAAAAGCCAAAAAATTTAATAATATATAAAAAAATTATTGTTAAATATTAATTATTCATCATTTCATTCCTTTACGCACCTGCCATCATATATTTCATTTTTTCTATGTATGAATATATGTTTTTTGTATTTAACATTTTCCTGCTTAAATATTTCATGTTGTTCAATGCAGCACTTTTAACATAAAAGCTCACGAATTTGCATTCATTGCAACTGCATTTGGAGGAAAAAAAAAAAACTACCAGTGGAAATGATGATGATGATGAGCATCATCATTAGCATCACACTGGTGATCTGTTATATTCACAGATCACCATTCTGACGATAATGATGATCATGTAGTGGCGGATAATATTTGAATTTTTTTTTAACTTAGCGGTTGTAGTAGTTGTTTGTTATTTTCTATAAACATCTATTCACCTTTACGCTTCTCTCTTTAGATTGTTTTCCTAATATTTTTTTTTTGTTTTTATTTATTTTTCTACTTGGCCAAATCAAACATTAGTTAAATAGTTATAGTGCTGCCATTGTTGTGGTCACTATTTAGTTTTCTAATAAGATTTATCTTTTTACAAAAATTTTCTGAACGCCTTGCAGATTTTGGATTTTTACACAGAGGGAAAATTGTAGTAGAAAAAAAATACACGTTTAAGTTCAATTTTAAAACGGATATTGTTGAAATTTTAAGAGCACATTGTTAGTCATTTTGTTAACATTTGTTTTCATTTTGTCAACATACTATTGATAAATTTGCAATATATTGTCATTTCGACAACGTCAATCTGGAAGTGTAAAAATGGTTGCGAAATTAACTAATTGCTCGCTTTTCATTAACTCACAATTTATTGCAAATCTGAACTAAAAAACAAAGCAAGAAGTGACAATATTTCGATCTTGATTTGAAAATGGTTTGTTGAGAATATGATAACAAATGTTGTCAAAATTAATGACAACGCACCATGTGTTTACAATTTTGAAATGGGGTTTTTGCTCTGTGTACTTATTTTTTTTTCTTTTTTTATGGCGGAATTTTCTATTAAAATTTTAAGCTTGAGGTCGCTTTTTTTGCTAGCTGTTGTTTTTGGTTTATTAGCAAAGTTTAAGAGGCGTTTTCGTTGTCTTTTTATTTTGGTATTGTTGTTGGTGCTGTTGATTTTTATGGCAAAAACAAGAGATATTTACTAATTGAATCAACACCAAAATGGTAAATCAACAATACGCAAACAAACTCCTTAAAGTCATTATTTTTTTTTTGTTTCTAACCTTAAAAACAATGGAATCTTTATAAGTCGGCAGCTCTATCTTTCTTATTCTTTTTTTTACCATTGTGTTGATTACTAGAAGTATTTAAGCAAAGGAGTTGCTTAAGAAGTCATTTTGTGGGTTGGAAATTTCTTTAAAAAAATTTAGTTGCTGAAATCTGGCAATAAAAAGGGATTATTTGGTGTAGTACGGGCAAGTTTTAATACGCATAAAATATTCTAAAATTTAAAAGATTTTGCTTATCGTGCCTAACCCCAATTTTTATTTTTGATAAAAACACTGAAATTTATTGTTGAAGGGATAAACTATTCCCATGCGCATCTCACTGGTTGCTCAGGCCATGTCGTCAGGAAACTTCATCCAAAAATTTTAAAAAAACTAAAGTTATTAAACAAATAAAACTGTTAAGCGAATAAGAACCACAAGCAACAGCCCTACTTGCAGCAATACCAAAGCTTAAACAAAAACAACAACAATAAACAGTGAGTTTATCCCTTCTTACAATCAACACTACAATTGGTAGGAATTCTTCCAACATTAATTGTAGTTGTAAGTTGGTTAAGAAAAAACAAAATGGAAATAAAAACAACTTGCTTTATTGTTTTCGGAAACAAAAATAAATCATGTTGCCAGTTTAGTTTTTTTAGCCGAGCACATGCCAGTTTATTATCAAAGTAATTCCGTGGAAATAAAAAAAAATTTTTTTAATATTCAAAGCAAATTATTAAAAAAAATAAAAAGTGTTCTTGATTATATGCAAAAAAGCATGAATATTACTTGAACGCTAGAAAGACAAAACTTAAATGGATTTATTACAAGAATCCAATACACGAAGTACCGGAAAAGCCAAATTAGTAAAATCAACGTCAAAGCAAATCATCAGTGATATTACTTTTGAAAATATATAAAGCTTGTACTTTTTAGGTTGAGACAGACTTTGAATATCACGAGATTCTTAAATCAGTTTAAGTTGCCATAAATAATCTGTACTGTAAATAATTGATCAGCTTAAAGTATCACAGTTTTTATGAACAAAAAAAAACTAACAATATTCGATTATAACGAAGCTGTAGTTTTCTATTATAAAAATGCTCATTTTCATATTGCTGCACGCAAAGAAGAAACATGGTTGTGGTAAACAGGTTCTAAGAGCAACATATTATGATAAGATTTATGATTGTAGTCACCATACTACAATTATTATTGAAACATATTATGACCAAATTCGCAATATAACATCATAATATTTTCCCCTTTATCATATTCTTATCATATTAATCATAATAGTATAGATAATAGTAATGATGTATTAATATTATTGTCATGATAATCATTAAAACTTTAGAAATAATCCTATTATTATACAGTGGTGTTGTCACAACAATAAAAAATAAATTTAAATTTTTTTGTATCGTATTTTAATTTTATAATTTCTTTATTTTGATTTTTAATTTCTTTATACTTGTTTTTTTAATGACTATTTATCTTAAATTGTTTAACCACTCACTTAAAATAGTTCATATAATTCCATAGACATATTCTGATTCTTAATTTTTTTTTAAATGGTGCTAACGTAATATTATTAGAGTAAACATATTTCGTTTACTACTATGACTACACGTATAGAAAGCAATCATGTTGTTGCTATTAAATATCATTAAATGTTTGTGAGTAGTTTAATATGTTTTCCAAGTTATCATTATTAAGTTGTTAGAGAAATAATTATTTTTCAGTCAAAAATACTTAAATTTATAATTGCGATAAGCATTGGTACACTCTAAAAATTATGTAGTTAAATTCAAAAGAAATTTCATTTTAAATAACTTAAAATTCATTTAAAAGACGGATCATTTACATTTTATTTAAATCAAATGATTTTTACATTCATTTTAAAATTTTTTATTTATTAAACAGCATATTCCGCTAAATTGAATAATTTTTACTTTTAAAAAATATATTTTAACAATAAAAACTCAAACTACATAGCAAAATTAATACGAATAAATATTGTTTTAGTAGTTTTTTTTTTTTAATAACAAACATAAATGATGAAAAATAAAATTATTCGTAAAATAACTATATTTTTTAAATTTTAACAGTACGGAAAACGAATTTAATAACCAACAATCAGTTACTGTACAGTACAGTACAGTAACTATAATATTGCTTATATTTAATAAAAACAACAATTTTCTGTTTACGACAACAATATCGAGCCCTAATAGCAAAAATGATGTAACCAACATCATTAAAGATTTTTGTTTTTTTGATGAAAATCGATAATCTTTAATAGGGAAGTACCGTTAAGAAAAAAGAGCAAAAGCAATTTCAAACAAAATATTAAAAAAGCACCTTCTCCTGTAAAATTTTATTTTTGTTGGTTATATCATTTTTGCTATTAGGGCTCGATATATTGCCGTAACAATGCCGAACCATATTTTTCACTGCGTGCGGCAATAAAATCGCTGTTTAGCCGAATTTACATTTTAAAATGTACTTTTCGCTAAAAAATTTTTAAAATGGTTTATGTTATTGATATAATTTTCATGGTTCATTGAACCATTGTAAAAACAGTTTTCAAAATTATTTGTATTTTGCTTTCATAAAGCACTAATTGAACATTTAATACACAGTTTGGAGCCATCATTCTTCTATTGTTAATGGCGTAAAAATTGCTACCTGTTTTATTCTTTTGTTAAGAGAACTTTCAGAAAATAACACACACAAAGTATGTGTATGGCTCGAACAAAATATATAAATGATTTAATAGAACTTTTAAAAAATATATGTAAAGAAAAAAAAAAATTTAAGTTCAAATGCATTAAAACAATTTTTTTGTCAACATGCAAAAGAGTCATCAATCATGGCATCGTATTTAGAAACGGGCGATTCAACTTTTAAAAAATAATTTTACAAACAAAATGTTGAGTTTTCTGTAGCTAAGAGCAGCGATGCCAACTTAGTGCTTTTGGCACTAGTTATGGTGCCTTTTGATGTCTCAAAACGCCAATATTTTATCCTTAACTTGGTGCTTTTTCAATTTTTCATTAGTGTTTTTTACACTTCCAATTTTTTTCTACCATTTTGTAAAACTTCGGTTATAGGTATAGGGGATGATTTAGATGAGCTTTGCTATTTAGATTACAATTTTGAGAAAGCCTGTAAAGATTTAAAGATTTTATATGATAAAAAAAAGTGATAAAATAAAGTTGCATTCGTTTTGCCAAAAACTTTATTTACGAGGTTAGAGCTAGGCTTCCTAGCAATTTCGAAATTTTATAAAACGTTTCACTTTTTAGCGATGACAACATATTTAGTAATCGTAATAAAAACGATGTATTTGTTTGCGATAAAATTTTTTTTAAAGATGTAGACACTGTGTAAAAAATAGAAAATGGCTTGGAAAATACTAGGAATTGTGAATGGAAAAATAAACAACGATTTTGAGTCACAAAAGAACGCAAAGACTTTAAAAACAAAAAAAGAGTCGTAATTTAATATAAGGAAAGTGTTAAATTAAAAAAAACAGCTGACAGAAAATGCTTTTATAACGAGCTTTGTGTAACCTGCCATTTTTCATGCGCTTTAGTTTTCAAACGCACAACACTCGTCTCCAAATAACCCCGTGTTGTGCACTTCTACCCATAGTGATATTGCAAAAGGGTTTGACTAAGTATCCGAATTCAAAAATACATGTTTTTTCTATTTCACACCTTATAAACGTTTTTTATTCAAAAGCGTACATCCATAGGTTAAAATAATTGGATAATATCATACGCCAATTGTTTTATTAAACTTTGCAAGATGTTAATTTAGACTTATTTAAACGATAAAATAAAAAGTTTTTTATTAAAATATAGGCTGTCATTAAGTTTTATAAACAATGGTCGGTAATTGCAAATTTTCGGTAACTGCAACAGGCAATATTTTTTTGAGTTACAAAAATTGAGTTCGCACTGTATTACTTTAAAACGGTTTTATGGCCAATTCAAACATAGCTGATGGATCATCATGATTTGGAGGATATTATTTGTATTGAAGATAATAATAATACAACAACAACAAATGTAAATATATTTATTATTTAATCTTAAAAAAATGGTCCCCATCGCCTTTTTTTAAATTTTGAAGGCATATAATATTCGGCATAGCCGAATGCAACTTTTTTTGTATTTAATTAAATTGTTAAAATGGCTTAGTGCATTTTTACGCTTTTTTTGCTCGAAATAGTGCTTTTTTAAACTTTAAAGTGCTTTTTGCTCCCAAAAAGTTGGCATCACTGGCTAAGAGTTTGACCGTTTGATTTAAAGTATGTCATGGTGAAAAGGGGTGAGTGAGTTGAATTTAATATAGTTTATGGTTAAATTGTCATTTTGAGACCAACTTGCTTCTCTTTATTATTTAATTTTGGTTTCCATCAAAACATTGCGTGTTAAAGCCCAGCAAAAAAAAGTGTCAGTTTGTATTTATTTTCTTTTAAATGTTTCATAAATAGAGGTTGATGTTGAGAAAATCTTGCAAGCCATGTAATGTCAACTGTTCTTTTTTCCAACTAAGTATGAGAAATTCTCTTTCTTCTGTTATATTATTTTAAAGATTAAAGCTGCAACTAAGTAACAGTTCTTGTCTTGTGTTGGCTAAATAATAATAACGTCAAATGAGTTAATAATTGCTGGCCTTTTAAAAAAGGAAAAAAAAATTATATTTATTTTGTATAAAAGCGGAAGCGATTTAAATTTGATACGGGTATTTATTACGAGAGGCAACAGAATACCAAAATGATTAATATTTTTTTAATTAAAGACGGAATTTTCAAATAACTTTTAATTTTAGCCAGCTGCTGGCGGCTTTAAGTGAAAGGTTTTAGTATATCCGATCACATTGTAGGTAGAGAGGATATTAAGGTTGGTGCTTATTAAGAACATAAGAAAAAAGTTACAGATCCAGCTTCTATCTTTTCAATCGGCGTAGAATAAATTTTAAATAAAATTTCCTCACAGTTTTACCGACATAAGCACTTATTCGCCCACAAAGATTAAGCCTTTTAAATAAACTAAACAACGATTTCGATTCCCAAGATACCCTTTTACTTGTATAAATTACTCAAAAATCTTAACAAATTTTCCCACAATTTTGTAAAATATTAAATTAAACGCTTTTACCAAGTTTTGCTGGATTGGTCTACAAATACTCATAAGCAGGTAATTACATGATTTTCGTTGTGCAAACATTGGAGGAAATAACAATTTGGGGATTTACAAGGTGTTCTGTTCTATCTAGTCATATTGTTATGATATCTTAAAATTTTAAAATAGTAAAAAAAAAATATTGTTGCATTTCATACAAAAAAGTCCTAAAATAATCTAACTTTTTTTGTTGTGTTTATTCTTCTGTCGTAACTACACAATAGAGCGGGTAGAGGGGTGCCTGCAGAGCTCATATTTTTTCTTGTTGTTAATCCCCCAAGTATTTTAATATTTTGAATCAGGCTAAAGGTCATCCATCAAATTATTTTTATTAAGAAAGGAATTTTACAACATGAAATTACCCCCTAAATTTTATTGATAAATGTATGTATTCATCCGTTTTAAAAATTTTTATGAATTTTAGCATCGATCTTTTAGTGAATTTTTTTTGCATATTTTTACATTTTGCTGCATTTTTTGCTTAAAAATAAATTTACGTAGCATAAACTAGTAAAACAGACAAAACGGTGAAGAAGGTCGTCACAGGCTGGAATATGAATCAAAGAGGATTTTTTATAAAAGTGGAACATAACACCTATCAGGAATAAAAAATTAAATAAAATTATAATTTGACCATAATATGGTTAAACATTTGTTGAGTCCATCTAAACTGGATGCGACAACGACCACATATGCTAGCTGTGTAGACGCAATGACGAGACATTTCAAAGCACCGTCATGTGGATTCGCCGAGCGGTTTAAATTTTATAAAGCCAGCAAATCTCCAAACGAAACAACAAATGAATGGGCCGTTAAAGTGCGCATGAATTTGGTTCTATGCTGAGCACGGTTGTCAGAGATATATTTATAATGGGTTTGGAGCCAGGTCCGGCTCGAGACAAAATCTTTTTAGAATCGCTGTCGCTCACGTTTGAAAAAGCTGTGGAAATTGCAAATAATGCAGAATATATAAAAAATCAATATGAAGTTGAGGTTAAATCCGAAAGCGATATAAATTACATGCGTCATAATCCGTATGATGTTGAGGTTAAGTCCGAGGGCAATGTAAATTATATACGTAGGCATAACGGTGAACATCAACAACAAGTTTTTCGGAGACAATCGAGGAGTTCGCAGCAACAACAGCATTTTCAAAAACAAGAACAGCAAGGCAAAAAGGGACTGAAATGTTCAGCATGCGGCTTAATGGGGCATCAGAGAGAACAATGCAGGTATAGACTTTATAAATGTCATCTGTGTCAACAACAAGGTCACCTTAAGAAGATGTGCGGAGCAAGAAACGTAAATTTTTTGGAAGAAGACAGCCTCAATCTTTTTTCAATGTTAAGTGAAGATGATGGCCCGATTAAGGTAAAAATAAGTATTGACAATAAGGTATTTCAAATGATGTTAGATACGGGTTCTGAGTATAACGTTATTTCACAGTATACCTATAATACAAATTTTAAAAATTGTGATTTAAAAGATACACAAATGTTATTGAAAGCTTACAATGGTGCAGCTATTTGCCCAATAGGGGCGTTGAACGTAGACGTCGTATATGGCGAAAAACAAAAACAAATTACATTTTTAGTCATTGAAAATGGCGGTCCACCACTACTGGGAAGAAATTTTTTGAAAGTTTTTCAAATTGAATTGGCAAAATTAAACTACCTATCACAAGGATGTGTAAACGAGACTGCAAACGTTTTAGGCAAATTTAGTGAACTTTTTGATGGTAGCCTAGGGTTATTTAGGAAAAGTCAGGCCAGGTTATTAGTAAAAGAGGGGGCCACACCAATTTTTTGTAGACCACGTACAGTTCCTTTGGCTATTCGGGAAAAGGTAGAAGAACAGTTGGATAGATTAGTGTCCATGGGAGTATTGGAACCAGTTGATTATAGTGATTGGGGTACACCAATTGTTCCAATTTTAAAAAAAGATGGAAGTATTCGCATTTGCGGTGACTTCAAGGTCACTCTGAATAAATTTTTGCAAGTGGAAAAATATCCATTACCGCGAATTGAGGACATTTTTTCAAAACTTTATGGTGGTGAAGAATTTACAAAACTAGACCTCAGTATGGCTTATCAGCAAATAGAACTAGATTCAAATTCACGTAAATACACAACCATCTCAACCACAAAAGGGCTTTTCCAATATACACGTTTAATTTACGGCTTGGCTTCAGCACCAGCCATTTTCCAAAAAGTAATGGACTCCATGTTAGCGGGGTTAGAGGGTGTGGTTGTGTTTCTCGATGACATTCTTATAAGTGCTCCAAATAGAAAAGCACATGTCGAGCGATTGGAAAAAGTTCTTCAATTATTGTCAGATGTAGGGTTTAAATTATCAGCGGAAAAATGTGAATTTTTCGCTAAGAGAATAAAATATTTGGGCCACATCATTGATAAGGATGGTTTGCATGTGGATCCGGGTAAATTACGGGAAATCCAGAGAATTCCATACCCCAGTTCGGTAAAGGAGCTTCAGGCTTTTCTAGGGGTTGTAAACTTTTACAGGCGATTTTTACCAGATGTATCCACATTGCTGCATCCCCTTCATTGTTTATTAAAGGCTAATGCAACCTTTGTCTGGTCAAATGAATGCGGCAATGCTGTAGATAAGCTTAAGCGATTGTTAGCTTCTGATTTATGCTTGGCACACTTTAACTCAGACTTTTTAACAAAATTAACAGTCGATGCCAGCCCCGTTGGCGTCGGTGCGGTTTTATCGCAGATAGATGACAAAGGTGTAGAAAAACCAGTTGAGTTTGCCTCGAGAACAATGTCAGATACGGAAAAAAAATATTCTCAACTGGATCGTGAAGCTGTTGCAATTTTGTTTGGGGTGAAAAAGTTTCACCAATATTTGTACGGACGGCATTTTGTTCTGGTCACAGACAATAAACCACTTCAACATATTTTTGGTCCAAAAAAGGGAATTCCTGCTATGGCTTCAGCTAGGTTACAGCGCATAGCATTAGTTTTATCAGGATACCAATTTGAAGTTGCACATGTGAAATCAAGTAGTAATGTGGCGGATTACTTTTCGAGAGTACCGACAGGAGGTAATGACGACAGTAGTACATTTCCAAACGATGTTTATTTAAATTATGTTCAACGGAGTGCAAATAGAGTTTTAAATTTTGAGGAAATTCTATCAGAGACAAAAAATGATAGACTTTTAGAACGGGTAATTAGTATGGTAAAAAAGGGTTGGCCAAAAAGTTGTACCGATGAAAATTTGAAGCCATTTTTCCAGAAAAGAAATGAATTATCAGAAGAATCAGGATGTTTGTTCTGGGGCTATAGAGTGGTCATTCCTAAGGTACTTCAACGTGAGGTGCTGGGATTTTTACACCAGACACATATGGGAATAGTTAAGATGAAGTCTATGGCAAGGGAAAGTTGTTGGTGGCCAGGCCAAACTAGGGATATAGAGAACATAGCAGGGGAATGCACACCATGCTTAGAAACGCGATCTAACCCACCCCGTCAGGAATTAATACCTTGGGAAAGACCACGTGATGTATGGTCAAGAATACATATTGACTTTTTTGGTCCTTTTCTTAATCGTTGGTGTCTCGTAGTAGTGGACAGCTCTAGCAAATGGCTCGAATGTATTGACATGTCGAAAAACACCACAAGCCGCGCGGTGATATCCGTTTTAAGAGACTTATTTGCACGTTTTGGGCTACCAAAATGTATAGTATCGGATAATGGCACAGCTTTTGTGTCACACGAGTTTAAGGAATTTGCTAAATGCAACGGTATTGAGCTAATTACAACTCCTGTAGGCCATCCCTCTACAAACGGGCAGGCCGAAAACACAGTAAAAAGTATAAAAAATGCTCTCAAACGCAATTTATATAATGTGCCATTGACAGCTTTCAACGACGTTTTGAATAGGTATTTATTAGATTATAGAAATACAAAACATGCGTGTACTGGGGTATCTCCAGCATTTTTAATGTTCAATAGACGAAAATTAAGGACTCGATTAGATCTGTTAAATCCAAAACGGACCATTGAAGTTAAAAATAAGAAAGAAATTGAAAAAATTGTATTAAAAAATCAAACTAACCAAAAAGTTTATTATAAGGGCACAGGAAAAAATTGTTTTAATGAAAATGATATTGTAATGGTGAAAGATTATTCTGTTGCAGGAAAAGTATCATGGTTAAAAGCTAAAATTTTGAAAAAAATAGGGAGGCAGACCTTCACGGTGCTCACGGTAAATAACAAAATTTGGAAACGACATGCGAACCAAATTATTCAATGTAAAAGCCCTTCAGATCAAACTTTGCCAAGTATTCTTTTAGATCCATTACAAAAGCTAAACATTAACAATGAAACTTGTAAAACCGAAAAAGAACAGAATAATAGTTCATCATTAAATAATTTTCCAATACCACCGTACAACTTAAGACCCAGAAAAAATAAATAAAAACTAAATTGTATAAAAAAAAAAAAAAAAAAAAAAAATTTTAATGAAAAATATTGTGAAAATAGTGGATGAAAATTTTAAATTAAAATACATTTCAATTAAGTATTATTTTTATTGGATATAAGATTAATAGTATTAACCCAGATTATGATGGGGGTATTGTTGTATATTTTAATAGTATGCATGCTTACATCCCTGACATTAACGTAGTCGTAAGATCATATGTACATGATTTAAACATTAACTGAACATACCGTTTAAGAGGTATAAACTGAATATGTAAAAACTCATTCGTCATTCATTTCAATAAAGGTCAACTTGAATATACTACAGTGGCGACGAATATAATATTGTTAGTTTTGACCAAAATATGGTTAATTTTGCCCATATATTGGTTGATTTCATATTTAACCTGTAATCATAAACATTATTAAAATCCACCATAATATGTTGCTCTTAAAATATGGTTACCTCCAACCATATTTATTTATGTGTACCGTGCATAAAGAAGAAACCATCGCTACTGTAGACGTGAGAATGGCAGAGGACTCAAATTTATCGATCCGACACTGTTCTCATAAACTCGGTCTCTGCCCGCCAACTACTTAGAAATTTTGGAGGAAAGATCTTGGCCTTCATTCGTATGAGTTAAAATTGGTGCAGTTATTAAATCTAAGCCGACCGACCATAATTTTTGCATCGTGTATACGGTGATTGGTCTGAGAATCAACTGGAAACTGTCCAAATTTTTACTTCTTAACGGGTATGTAAGCTGTTATATTTGTAGTTTTTGAAAAAACCACAATTCTCATGAGACTCCATAACATTCCAAAAAAATCACTGTGTGGTGCAGTTTATATGCCAAATTCGTCTTTAAATCCAAACCAGGTTATCTCCAGAAACGGACCTGTGAATGTTTTAACTCGTTTGTGTGATTTGATATATTTGCACTACTTTTTATGGGGTTACGCCAAATCTCTGCTCCATGTTGATAATCCAGCTAAGATAAATCCTTCAAAAGCTAAAATTCGACGAACAATTGACAAAATAAGTCCGGGTATGCTCGAAAAAGTGGTGCAGAATTTGACCGACAGCATGGCGTTCCTAAGGCACAGGCGCGTAGGCCATAAGCCAGAAATTTTTTAAGCATTTAGTGCAATGAAATTTGAGAGCTAATGAAGCCAACATAAAAGCCAATATAAAAGGTAGCAGCGACCTCGGCGGCACATCTCCATCCGATGGTCCAAATTTCTAATGACGCTGAGTTATAATTATTTTGTAAATCCCTTCACCTTGGTTGAAAACTTTTCTTATGAATTTTGAACTTTTAAAAATTTTTAAGAAAATATTTTTTAAGTTAGGTAAATATTGTGCAAAGTAGCACTCTTAATTTCCAAAATAAAATTTTTTTTTTAATAAATTGATAATTTTTCTAAGCATATTTTTTTCTCTTGAATTCACCTCTCGACAGAAAGGTTAACATCATTATTTCACCTTCTGCCTTAAATGCTGGCAAAAAAAAAATGTCTTCAAAAAAATGTTTGTCTTTCAGTTTCATTTTCATTATTTTCTTACTTTAGATTTCATTTTGACTTTATTAACATGAAACTAATGAACTTCATAAATGTCATGAAAATAACACACTCAAGTCACTTTAATGAAAAAAACGCAAAAAAAAAACTATAAAATATTACAAATAAAAAAGTCGAATAAAAAAAATCTGAAATCTAAAACATTGTTGTAATTCAAACACGACTTTTATTTATGAGCATTAGACAATTTTATTTTTTTGTATTTTCCCCTAAAAGTTTGATAATATTTTGTAATATATTGATAGATTTTGTAGCAAAAAAAAGAATCTAGGAAAATATTATGTGGTAATAAGTAATGAAAATGTTTGTAAACGTTTTTTTTTTGTTTGTTGTCAAGTAAAAATTGCAAAATTTACACAAATCAAAACGTGTGTCATATAAAATATAAAAGTCATATGGTTACAAGAATTGTAAAAGTTATTTTTTTTTAAGAACACGAAAAACGATCATTAAACTCTTGTGACCTCTATTTCATTGTGTCAGTTCTTTTAGAAAAAAATATCATGGAAAATAAAACATGTAAAAGGTTTATTTTGGTTTTTAAAGCAGAGCTTTGACCTTAGCCCACAATAACGAAACTGTCCTCAAAGCTTTATTAGTCCGGAAATACAAATGTAGGAATCAATGTGTTTACATATCCTCAACAATTCAAGACCAATTCAATTGGCGACCTTCAACCTGTTGACTGATCTATCTAATTTCTGTAGATATTGAACTGCGTTTTAACTCAGGAGAGGAAAATGTGCACTTTGACCTTTCGATGTTCTACAACCTTAATGCCACTAAGGGCTGATAAATCAATGCAAGTTAAACTCTCCTTTTGGCTTAAAATGTGTTTAAACCAGCAAACTGATTAATCAGTAAACATATAAACCATATTTAAACGCTTAAAATTGGGCGTTTAAACTAACAATACAGATCATATGAATTTTTTAAGGTTTATGGGAGTGTTGCCACATTATAATTTTTGAAACAGCATATAATATATGGGACACTAGTTTACAGCTGTTGAGTTTTAACAACATATAAATTCAAGTTTAGTTCAACTAAACCAGCGTTTAAGCCAACTTCATGGTCTAGCCAGACCACGATGTAAAACCCCAGCCAAATAAGTAAACAAAACACAATTTTGTACTTAATTTGTGTTATTTTAAAATAATTCAATATTTTTTAATGTTATTGTAAAATGTATTAATTATTCTGTTAAACAATTATTGCAAATATACGTTTTTGTCTCTCTGCCATGTTGAAGGTCAAAGCTTTGTAGCAGTTTCCGCAGAAAAAACGAATTTTTCTCTGAGTTTTGATTTTGGTTTTACAAATACCGCACAACGGACGGTAATAATTTTAAAATTACGATAAATCAATTGTCATAATGAATACCATATTCGACAATGCAATTAACTTTTTAATTGAAAAGGCACGAACAACTAAATTTGTAAATATAAAAAATTATTTTGTTAATTAAAATTGTTAAAACTCATCAAATATTTATAACAATGAGTTTGTTAAATTGAATATTTGTTAAAAATAAATTATAATTTTTTATTGTAAGTTTTTCATATTAACAAAATATATTGTTGATAACTAATTTGAATCAGAAGATGCATTTAAAATCTGTTTTTTTATTAATTTTTTAATAAAATTTAAAATCCCATGACACATAACATTAAAATTAAGATTTAAACCTGAATGCACTAGAAGGCTCTGAACTCAACACAAAACGGAATCTTGACATGATCAGTAACATTTAAAAATCTAGAATTTATACACGCAGAGAAAAAATATGGTCGGGCATGGTTATGGCAACAACACTATGTTTAATGTAACAATATATTGTTGTCGTACACAAATAATTGTTATTTTTCTTTAATATCAACAATATTATAGTTACTGTAAACAAATCAATGTTTATCGCAATTATTAATTTGAGTATTGTTGACCGAAAAACAATTATTTTTCTAACAACTAAATTATGATAACTTTCTAAACATATTACATTACTCACAACCATATAATGATATTTAATAGCCATAACATGATAACTTTCTATACATCTATACATTTTATATACATTTAAGATGCAATCAACCCATTTTTACTCTAATAATATTATGTTAGCGCCATTTGTAAAATAATTTTGTATCAGTTGTGTCATTAATTTTATTTGTGAGCGGTTAAACAATTTAATGATAAATTCCTATAAAAAAATAAGCTTAAAGAATTTAAAAAAATTAAAATATTAGCGGAATTCATTCAGTTTAGTGATTTAATAGTGCAGAGGGAAATTATCGTAGTTTTTTTGTAAAATCCAACAACAAAACACATAGAGATTTCGTTATATTTTATAAAAGTGTTTTGATATTTCTGTTGTTTTCTTGGGCAACTACGTATGTCTTAAAACAAAATTTTCAGGAGAGCCGAAAAACCATTTTAGATTAAACTATGGGATAGGTATTGTGCACCACGTTAAAAAATCGGAATTAATACATCTTTTTTCAAAAGTTTTTAGAAACATATAAAGAGTAATTAAAATTTGGCAATATGGCATCAACATCTCAAAATCGGAAAAGAAAAATAAGAAAAAATGGACAAACGTGGTTGCCCATGAAAACCACAGATTTTGGATTTTCTCCGTGAACTTCGCTATTTGATTTACATTAAGAAAAATTGTAAAAAGCCACAAAATAAAAATCGATGCAAGAAAATTTTCATTTATTTTATATTTTTATGACAGTTATGAAAGGTGTTGCATCATAATATGATTGCTTTTTAATTTTTATGATTAACATGATAATAATATGATAACTTCTTAGCTTATTATGATTAACATGACAATAATATGAATACTATTTTAGCTTGTTATCATTAACATGATAATAATATGATTGCTTCTTAACTTATTATGATTAACATGACAATAATATGATTGCTTCTTTACTTAGTGTGATTAACAGAATAATAATATGATTAAGGGAAAAATATTATGATGAAATATTACGAGTATATTTAGTCATAATAGGTTTCAATAATAATCATAATATGGTGACTACAATCATGAATCTTATCATAATATGTTGCTCTTAGAATATGTTTACCAAAACCATGTTTTTTCTTTGCGTGTAGAGGCTCCGTTAAAATTTCTATATGAATCATTATATATTAACTCTACTTACCGTGTAGACTGATTAGATTGTGCAATAATCTAATCAGCGATTGATTAAATTTTCCGCTCTTTCTTTTTTTAGATTTTATATATAGAACCTTGCGCTCATTCAACTGACAGAGAGGATAAAAACAAAATGTTTAAAAATCCAGGAAGTACAAAACAGTTTGAGCCGGCATATAAATATTTTAGAATAAATTTCCACTTTTTTAACGCTTCCAAAACGGATTAATTATCCTTTAACAAATGTTTTGCACTATTGTTGGGAATAATCTACATAAACTGAATTATGTTTTTATTGAGAACCTCAACATGTGGTTGAACTTTGGCGAAACGATCTGGTGTATCTTAGCCACTTTTTTCTAATTGATCTAAATACCTTTAAACAGATCTGAACCGATTGCCAACATGTGGTAATGCTATTGTAGTGCTTCGGCCAGATATTATGTGTACTTAAAGGTAAGGAAACTTGTCAATTACAAATTGATTTTTGTCGGTTTATTTATTATGAATTTTTATAGAGATATTATTGATCCAAAAGTCGTAAGAAGAAAGTTAAAATGTTTAAGGTTCCAAAAATTTTATTTAATGACAATTTCACCTGCTAAACATATTTTAAAAATTCCAATTTAATCTTAAAAATAATTTAAACTTTCATTTATATATATAAAACACAACATTAACGCAACTTTTACCTTGAACCCTAAAATAAATAAACATCAAAAGGTAAAAATATCAAACAATTCATATGAAAACGTTTATTCACTTTATTATACAAATCGATGCATATATCAAACCTTTTGTTAATTTTGCGTCCTAAAACTAAATGAAAAAGAAAAATCCCAAAATGTCAACAAATTGATTGGCATTTAAAGCTCAGAAAATAAAAATTCAAAGAAGTACCAAAAACAAACCGAAAATAAAAAACTCTTTTTTTTAACAAAAAAATCTTTCAACACCACTACAGTAAAAATCATATTGTCGAGGCTGCTAATACAAAATTCTATGCAGGAGATATACAATTTATTTTCTACACATACGACTACAGGAAACATCAGCCAATATAACATGATCAATACGATGACAGCAAATAAATAAAAGGATGTTTTATACTGAATAAAACAAACTACAACAACATGAAGAGACCCTTGCAACAAGAAACACAAAAACTACAACTAACATTGCACAAAACACAAATACAATAAAATACCGAACATCAAGGCAACAACAGCAGCAGCAGCAACAACAGAAACAAAACAATTCGTTTGACAAAATTTATTGTAGCAAATGTTGAAAAAAATCGCAAAAATATAACAACAACAAAATTCCTGCCAATTCTATACAAAAAGACTTTGTGTTTGAAATTGTTTTTCAAAAAAAAAACACACGTAAAGAGCCCCAGCAACAACACCAGTTGCAACTACTACAACAACGACAATAAAATCAAGCTGAAAACATCCTTTCAGCTATTTTGCATACCATTCGTAAAGAAATACCAAAAAAAAAAAAAAAAAATGGGAAAAAAAGAAAATACCAACAACATCCAGAAAAATTAAAATTGAGAGGAAGAATAAACAACATCAGCAATAAGCAATAAGAACAACAACAACAAAAGCAACAACGAAAATAATGTTTAGTACAAATAAAAGAATGGACAGTTTAAAATAAAACTTTTTTCATTTTACAAGACACAACGATGAGTATTTAAGATCAACCATTTTTTAACTCGTAGTTTTTTTTGTTTTTTTGTTTTTGTGTCTCCTTTTTTATTATTATTTGTTTTAAGTTGCAATACACTGAAAGAAATTGTGTTAAGATTCTATGAAGAGTTAGATCAAGGCCATTTTACCCCAATTCCTCACAATAGACGACACATCTAGTTTTGAGTGAAATGGTAATAAAACAAAAGCTATTAAGAAACATGTAGAAGAAGGCTTTTGCTTTTTAGATAACAGAAACTTTTCTTTAAGAAAAGTCTTGAAGGAGCACAGAAAATAATAAAAATTGATTTCAATTAAAAAATTTGATATTAATTAAAAAATTTATTAAATTTGCACCAGTTAACAAATTAATAGTATCAATTTAATATTTTTTGATATCAACAACATTTTCTGCAGTAATGTTGTTGATATAATAATCTTTTAATTCACTTGATTAAATTTTTATTAAAAACAGATTTTATTTTTGATTAATGGTTTATTTGAAAAAAAAATTAGCGAGAATGTTTTCTGTACTGATTTTGACTATCAAAATTAATTCAGTGTTATTATAATATTGTGTTCAAGGTATAAGTGCTTTAAGAATAATTGACACAAATTTCCCACAGGGTAAAAAAAATATACGAATCATACAAATTACATACGTAAAATGTGAGTCCCCTTTTTACTATATGGAAACTATTAAGACAGTTTTTCAGTGTTAAAACAAAAAAAGTAGAAAAGCTCATAAATTTGAACTGGCGGTTTTAATTTCAGAGAATGAAATGTATAAAAAACGCTGGTTCTCATTTCCGAAGGATTTGAATTCCGATTGTTCTAAGTTTAGAGCGTCGACTGTATCAGGAAAACAACGTTTTGTTAAAACTTGGCAAAAAGCTTTTTCCAATAAACTTTTAAAATCCAATAATAGAAAATTGTTTTGCATAAACTAGTCCGAAAAAATAATTTTTTTTCAAACTTTAAAGAAAATTAAGCAAAAATGCGAGCAAAAGCTTTTTATTAAAAATTCAGCCAAATTTGCATGCAATTTTTTTCGTTAAGATCTAAACACAGATAATCTCGTGCTGATGGCGCTCTAATGTTTTATTAAATTAAAATCTTAAATGAATTTCGCAGTGTATTTAGTTGAAAAATTGAGTTAAAAAAATATTTTCGATTAGGTCTTTTTATTTCTGCCTAAAACTGAGCTTGAGCTTGGTGGTTTTGGTTTTTTTGGCTGTGTGCTGCTGTTGTGGTATGCATGTGCCTGCCTGTGCTATACAGGAATACATTTTTATTTAATACTTGGGATTGTATCGCGTATGTCGGCGGCGGCATGTGGTTATAACGTAAAATTTTGTATGTGAAGTATGTAGAGTTTGTGTTTGTTTGTTGCTTATTGTCTTTGGATTTTTTTGAGCTTTTTTTATTTGTATTCCTTGGGTATTTTTCTTATATTTTTTTTTGCAAGTATTTCTTGCTTACGTCCACACCATTGATGTTGTTGTAGTTCGATGACGATGATGAGGATACTGATGACGATGTTGCTATTGCTGTAAAGCTGCTGCTATGTGTTCCATTCCATACTAAAAGAAATTAAATTAACGAGATATGTCAACGATGAATTCATTGCAATGGCTTAAGCTTAAATGCCGCCATTCTTTGGCATACAATATATTTGTTATTGTTGTCGTTGCATATATTTTCGTTTCGTTGTAGTTTTTTTTAAGGTCTTTTAAATCTTCTGATTGTATTCAATACTGGCAGCAGCAGCAGCAGGAAAATAATCATTTGCAGCAGAGGCAGCAGCTTTAGCTACTCAACAGCCGTATTATTCCAGCAATTTCATTTGGGGATTTAAAGTGTGCCTGCCTGCTTTTACTCTGCCAACTCTGGTTGACTCGTCTGCTTGCGTCCTGCTAACCGCAGTTGAGCATTTACTTACTTTATTTTTGTTCGATGTTTTAAAACGATTTTTAAATTTCTTTATTTTTGTTTATTTCTTTAAAATACCTTTTTTTTTGTTCGGTTTTTAGCTTCTTTTTAAACTTCAACTACTTCTGTTTAGTATTGTGTTGTTGGTCTTTTACATTTTTTTCTGTTGGTGCAACAAGTGGTTAAATGAATTAGCTTTATTTTGCATTTATAGCTAAGCGTAGCAAATATAGTTTGGTTGCACCACTGGCTTTAGCTAATGTTGCAATAATGCTGCTTCGACTGTGTCCTCATATGTTTAAACGAGTATCATGGTTATTTTATCTCTAGTAAGAATTTTTTCTGGCTATTATTTCCCCTTTCCCTTTCTTAGATTTAAGTTTTATTTTATTTTTTTTCTCAACGAATTTGAACATTTAAGTTTGTCGTTGTCATCATCATCATCAGTTTCCATCGCTCAATATAATGACATTACAAAGCAATTCTTAGCCATGTTGCAAATGTTTTCGCTCTCAATGGTTTGTGTTATTTAGGGACCCAGTAGGTTCTTTTTCTTGACTTGCATTTAGATATAAAGATTTGTTTATTTTGTACTCGGGATTAGGGTCATAATTTGGTACTAAGAAGTTGAACAAGTTTAAAAACAAAAAGAAAAGAAGATGACAACGACAATGACAGTAGAAAGGAACTTGTAGATTTGTATCTTGGTTCTTGGGAAGTTTATGAGGGACTCTTAATAAATTTTAAACGAAAGATATGTTAAAGAGAAGAATTGTTTTTTTTAAAGTTTAAATGCAAGCTTTATGAAACAAAATTTAAATTAGAGAAACCTAAGGAAAAACTAAACTTTTAAAAAAGCTTTCCTAAAAACCTTATAAATTTCGTCTGAAAAAGGGTAAAAACATTTCATATTACAGAAACTATTTATATGAATCTATTCAGTTTAATAGGAGTCTGATATAAAAAGCTTTTAAAGGAACCGCCTCAAATATCTCAAATATCAGTTCAAAAACTTTCTCAACGAAAAAAAAAATAGCCCAATTTAACAACATGCTTAAATTCTTTTTACAAAAATACCTTTTCAACTCCGATGTGTAAAAAGATTTTTAATATGATAGCCCTAAAAACCCTTTTATATAAAATAGGCTAAAAAGCAGGCCTACTCTCAATCGAGAATTTGTTTTCAAGCTTTCATGAAAAAAAGCTTAATAAAAGAATCTGACAAAAATGCTTTCTACAGAAAACTAAAGGATTGATAGCATTTAAAAAATATTGTTTTCAATAATGATACACAAAAAGGTGTTTTTATTAAAAAAATATAAATTTTATCTAAAAGTTTTTTATAAGAAATCTGATTTTGCATAAAAAGATTATACCTGAAAACTTCCTGAATATATAACAAAAAAAACCCATGCGGAAAGCTTGTTTTAAAAGCCTTTTTCATAAAAAGTACCTTCTTGCATATAAACCAATTTCCCGCATAAAAAGGTACTATTTTCAAAAGAATATACCCTTATATGTACTTAAAAACTAAAAGAACTTATTTTGCATAACAGTAAGTGTATGCATAAGAGGTTCCTTTTGCATTAAATGTACTTTTTTATAAAAGGTACCATTTTGCACCAAAGGTTAAGTTTTGCTTAAAATTTACCTTTTTGTATTACAGGTACCTTTATGATTATACGGTACATTTTTGATTGAAAGGAACCCTTTTGCGTAAAAGATAACTTTTTCCATACAAGATATTTTTTGCATAAAATTTTTTTTAGTTTTGCTTAAAAAATATCTTTTAATATAAAAAGTAAAATTTTAAATAAAAAATTATTTAAAACAATACTCATTTTTTTAATAAAAAAACCACTTTTTCAATCTTAAAAGAAAAAAAGTTATTGTATAAAAATAATATTTTAAAACAAAAAGCAAATTTTTGAATTAAAACCTAAATATACGCTGAGTCGTAAATTATTTTACAATTTCCCGTATTCAACTTTAAGATTCCAATTATCTGCAATAACTTTATTTCATTTTACAACTTATTTTAATAATTTAACCGCTACCATTTGTTCTTTATTCAGAATCTTTACCCCAAAGCTAAGACTTTCTAATAACTGTGGCTTTAATTCAAAATAAATTTGTTAAAGCTCATAATTATTACCAACTATTGTTAGCGAAAAACTAAATTAGAGCTAATTAAAACTATTTGCATACAAATAGTAACAGTTGCACAGCTTGGTTGCCATAAAAGCTCAAAGCAGTTAAACTGAAGTTGTTCGTTTGCAACTTCCTTGTTAGTGTTAACAGTAGAATTATGAACTTTATGGCTTCGTCTTCTAAACAAAGAAATATTTATTGCTAATTAGTTAACAGAAAATTGAGTTGTGAATTGAAGTATTTATTTTATAAATGAAGAAAATTGCAGTAAAAAGGAAGTTTGTATTTTTTATAAATCAACTTGAAATTTATTTTTTTGTTTAGCAATTGCTTCTGTAAGGTTAACTGAATATTTTAGATATTCTAAACTTTAATATAATTAAATCTTTAACTTTTAAATAACCGTTATTATAAACGTCATGTGCTTTGAATATTGCTTCGCTTTATAACTAACCTCCAGCTTTTTTCAATCTTAAATTGCAACTAAATTTTTTAAATCATTTAATTTCCACAATTGATTTCAATTCATTTTATTTTTTCTTTAGCCAGCATTCATATTTTTTATTTCTATTATTATTTTATTTTATCTTATTGTTTTTTTGTTGTTGTTGTTGTTGTTGATTTTTTAATAATCAATTGCATGACTAATATCAACTATATTTGGGTCATGCAAAACAGTTTTTTTTTCGATTTCCAACACTGTGCAGCATTTTGTCTTTGACTGTTGCAGTAACAAACAAAAATCCAGTAACCATTAAAAATTTTATTTCTTGCAACCAAGAGAACAAAAAAAAATTTATAATTTACCAAAAACAGAAATGAAAAGGAAAAATAATATCTGCGAGTTTAAATAAAATTCGCTGTGTCGAACAGAAAAAAAAAATTAAAGCAATTTTTTATTATTATTTAACTATTCAATACAAAAGACACAAAGCAAGTGCATTATTAGCCCGAAAATAAAAACGAGTATTTGCATATTTTCAAATCAATTTAAATTACAGGTCATACTCATGCACAAATGCGCTTACACATGATCTTTTGAACGTATGCATAGGTTTGTAAATGGAAAAATATTTTAAAAACTTGTTGGAGAAAACGAATTTTATATGAGTTATAGAAAACATAATTTTAATTTAATTAAACAAAATGCTTTCAATTGAAAATTAGCTAACAAGTTTTGCCTTTTAAACAATACTACATACAATTTAAAGAAAACTGTTTTGGTAAAAGCTTTTGATTCAAACTAGAAACTATTGGAACTATCTAATGAAAAGTTTTTAAAATTTTTGTCTTAAAATCGCTCACACTTCTTTCTAAAAACCAAAAAGCTTTATATAAACGAATCATAGTATATGCTTTTTTTTAAGAATAAATAAATTATAATGTAAATTTTTACATTTTTTCCTTAAATAACTGATATAAAAACTTTTTTTAGAGAATGTCATATAAAAAATGTAATAAAAACCTAAAAGCTCCCAAAGCTTTTACAAATTAAGAGCTTTTTTGTAAATAGCTCTAGAAGCTTTTATCCATTTAAAACATTTTAACAAAAACGTTTTTAAAACAAAATATTTTATAATATTTAAAGACAATTTCTATAAAAAGTCCAATAAAATACTTTATTAAAAAAAGCTGATAAAAAATTTGCTTAAAAATCTGTAAAAAGTGTTTTATTCTATTTTTTTTTTATAACTGTTTAAAGAGATTTTTAAAGAAAAAGTCTTTAATAAAGTTATGTAAGTTAAAAACTGCTCAAAAGGTTTTCTATTAGAAAAAATTTATTCACAGTGGAAAGTAAAAAAAAAAAACTAAAATAATTCTTTATTTTGTAAACGTTTACATCCATTGAAGGTGTAAACTAAGGTCTCGTATTCGAGTTTAAAGTTTGGATTTGGGGCCTGCAGATATATCAGGGAGGCCGCCATTGTTGAGCAAATCAGGGCAGGGCACCTAGGGTAAAATTATAAACGATCCAGAATTCTTATTTTAAGCCTGATTCTAAATAAAATCTTCTGGCCGATTTCTCCAAAAAAAATGTTTGACATGTATAGAGTATCTCTTATAATTTGGGAAATATCGGACTTTTAAAATAAAAATGTTGACTATGTTGCAAATAGAAGACACAAAGTTATTACGTCTTTTCATGAATTACTTACAAATGAGTTATTATTTTACAAAAATAATTTTGAAAAAATCTTTTAAAATTAAGAACTTATATGCATTTGATCTAAATCTTTAACCCGAATACATACAAGTACTTTATTGACACCTGAAATTTTATTTCAATCGGACTAACCGTTTACTAAATTCACAAATTATGTAATTTTTTTTCAAAATATCCCACTGTGCTGTCATTGGAATATTTCAGGAATGGACTCTTTATAATATCTGTAAATTATTTACAAATCCCACACCAGTATTACAAAAGGAAATTGGCTATTATTTGGCCGATATGGAAACTTAATTATATCTAAATTTGTATGTACTTTTTTTTTAAATTTTATTTTAAATTCATATTTGTTATCATCAATTTTTGAGATTGATGGAACATTCTGTGAACCGTTGGTGACTTTAATTGCGTGCATAAATTAACTCCTTCTCTAAGAGAAATAATGCTATTTTCGAACTCTGATTTATTGTTTCCTAATTACATCTTGAAAACTTTTGCTATTTTCAAAAAATGTTTTAATAATATAAACACGTTGTTCCTTCTAACTAACCGGAATGTATTTAAAATCTATAAAAAAATTCCAGGTAGAAAAATAATCAAAGTAATTTTTGGGAATAGAAAATTTTTAATGAATTCGATTTTCTTTGTCGTGCTTAATTCCAAATTTTGATTCTTGATAAGAAGGACCAAAAATGCACGGCCTAAAAAAACTGAACTGGAAAATTGCTTTACTTAGATTTTCTTTTGTTTTTGTTTTTATTTGGTTTTTTTTAACCTCCTTACAACTACAACTAATGTTGGGTGAATTCCAACCAATTGTAGTGGGGAATGTAAGAAAAGTTAAACTAACTGTTTACTGTTGGAATTTTGTTTAAGCCATTATATCTTTACGAATAAAACCTTTTGAGTGCTTGTATTCTCATTCACTCTGCATTTTTATTTTCTAAAATCTTTGGTTTTTCTAAAGTTTTCTGGGAGAATGTTTTCTGAGGATGTGGCCTAAGAAATGCGCATATTAACTAGCTTATCCTTCAACAATAAATTGCAGTGTTTTTATCAAAAATAAAAATTGGGAATTAAGCACGATAAACAAAATCTTATTAATTTAAAATTTTGTATTTCCAAAAATTACTTTGATAAAATTTAAAATAAAGTTGCATCTTCCAACTAAACATAGTACTTCAATAAGTCTAAATTGATAAAATTTGTTTTATATATATGAGTTTTGGAAAACGCTAAAATTTCTCTTGTGTCCAGTTCCTTATATAAAATATGTTAAATTTGTTTATTTTATTTGCCGAATTTTGGCAATTTTTGGTGTATAATTTTGTGACGAAGTTGAAAAAAATCGGACGACCCTGGTGCTGGAGGGTTTAAAAAACAGTTTGCATAAATAAATTATTCAAAAAGCTTTTTGTAAAAAAACAGAAAGAAAGAAATATCATTAAAGGTTTTTTTTTAAAGTTAAAAATTAATACAAAACTTTTTATCATTGATGGTTTAAATAAAAAGGTCAAACTAATTAAACTTTCCTCTAACTCCCACTGTAGTGTCCCTTTAATAAACTAACCTAACTTGCCATTTTCATATACTTAAGTCTAGTAAATCTATTAGAAACCTCAGCAAATATTTCTTCTACATGCTGTGTTTGATAATTTTGTAATTTTTGCAAATGGTATTTCTTTTTGCACAATTTATATTTTTTTGTTTTTGGGAAAATGTTAAACGTTTAAGTCTAGTTTGGATTTTTCCAAGCTTCTTTTTTATTCATTACCGAAAGGATTTTTGTTTTTATTTGCTAAATTTTGTTATTTTAGTCTGAGGGGGCTCTTAAATGAAAATGTGGGTAAATGGTTGTAAACATTATTAAGCTTCTGGCTTTGTGTTTTTTTTTCGACAATCATCATTTGTAGGCATGGAGTGGTGCTTAAAATGTTTTTTTTTATTAATTTTTTTGGCCTTAAAATATAGCAACAAAGCAATTTTATCAAAAAAAAAAAAAAATAAATAATAATAATTTTAATTTATGCGGTGGAAAAATTTTATTTTCTGATAAGTTTGACTGTGTCTTTTCAGAAAAGTACTTTTTATATTGTCCAGATTTGTATGAAGAATTTAAATATTGAAACTAAATTTTAATTGGAAACCAAATATTTATCAACTTATCACAGATTTGTTTTTGTCCCAAGCTGTTTTGCAGCTTTTATTATAAAAAACAAATACAGAAGTTGCAATGATTTACTGCTGGTTACACTGTAAAATTTGCTATTTGTTATATCACCAAATAAAATATACAATTGAACGATTATGGGATATTGGATTAAAATATTAACTGCCTGTTTTATAAATAAAATAATATAAAAATAAAATAAAAAATTTCGCTAGAGAATTATTATTAAAACAACAATAATAAAACTCCAACTTGTTTTTGGTTTCAATTTATGTATTTATAATATTTCTAAACGAAAAATTTTATTTTAGTTTGAATAACAGGCAGTTAGACACTTAATTATTGATTATACCTTAAAAATATTTAATATTTTTATTTTTAGATAACTTAAATATTTTATAGTTTTTAAATTTTTACTGCTTTTTTTGGTTAGACATAATTAAAATAAAATAAAAAACTTAATAAAAATAAAGGCGAAATCAATAAAACTCTAAAAAAATAAATTTGAATACTTATAAGCAAATGAAAGAATGATTAAAACATACAGCGCAAAATATTTAAAGATATTACCATAACACATTTATGTTTAAAAAACTAAGTTAGTTAAAACAAGTAAGAGTGCTATATAAGGCTATGCCGAATCTTAAATACCCTTCACGATGGTGCGATACGAGCAGAAAGTAATAAAATAACCGTTTTTGGATATTTTGTGCAACGCCCACTTCTTCCATCCCATGCGAGACCACTTCTTCAATCCTTCTATTGCCGTTCTTTTAATGTAAACAAATCAATTTTTTCTCACGCCCCTTTTCCACTTCCGGTTAAATTTTGTCGGATATTGTATATTGATAACCAAAATGATTGTACTTTATTATGAAACTTTGGCCCAAGCCGTTCTCCAGAAATATTTAATGTCTTTACATATGAGAAGTACCAAGCCCACTTCTTCAATCCCTCCCACATTTTGTCTGAAGTTGTGAATTGCTAACAAAGGTTCTTGTTTCTAATTTCGAAACTTTAGCTCTTGGCGCTTGCCAAACATGCAGCAAAAAAAGAAAAAAAACAACAACAAATGATTTATGGGTAAAATTAGAGGCAGTCATCCAGCGATCAGGCTAGATTTGAATAGCAAAATTAAAGTCCCCATAATTTCTGTAGTCTTCGGAAACCCCATTTCAACAAACAGACGGACAGGCGTACATCGTTAAATCAACTTCGCTTATTATACTGACCCAGAATTTATATTCTTTACAAGCGTCTAAGTTCAATGTTGTAAAATTTACAAACGGAATAGCAAACTTTATTTACCCGCTTACCTTTGGTGAAGGGTATAAAAAAGCTTTTGAAAACCATTTTTATACACAATATAGGATCTAAAAGCTTTTGTAAAAAAAATATAAAAAAGCTTTCTATACAAATTATACAAGGCCACTTACAAAAAAGTTTTTATTCAAATATATTAAACAGCTTTTTTCAAAAAGGGCTTTCATTAAAAAGAAAGACGATTCTAATAAAAAAATTTCCAAAATCTTTTAATGATTATGAAAAAATAGTAAAAATAATCAAAAAGCTGTTTATGGCAAAAAAGTTTTGTAAAAAATAAACTTTAAATAAAATAAAATTTAATATATAAAAACCGTTTAAAGCTTTAAAAGAAAACTTCAAAAAACTTTCTGCAAAATAAAATAAATAATTAAAAAAATTTCAAAAGATTTTGTTATTCGTGCTAAATTCCCAGTTTTTATTATTGATAAAAACACTTGAAATTTATTGTTGATGGGATAAGCTATTCCTATGCGCATTTCACTGGTTGCTTAGGCCAGATCATCAGGAAACTTCATCCATAAAGATTTTAGAAAAACTAAAGATATTAAACCAAATAAAAATGTTAAACGTATAAGACTTATAGCAACAGTTCTACTTGTAATAATATCAAAGCTTAAACAAAACAACATCAACAATAAACAGTGCGTTCATCTCATCTTACATTTCCCGCTACAATTAGTTGAAATTCTCTCAACATTAATTGTAGTTGTAAGTAGGTTAAGAAAAACAAAATAAAAAACAAACAACAACTTACAAAAGATGTTGTCAATTAAGTGTTTTTTAGGCCGTGCACCTGCCTGTTTATTACCAAAAAGTAATTTCAATTTTTGGGAATACAAAATTTCAAGTGTTTTTATCAATAATAAAAACTGGGAATTTAGCACGAATAACAAAATCTTTTGAAATTTAAATTTTGTATTCCCAAAAATTGAAATTACTTTTTGATAATTAAAAAAATCTTTTAAAAAGCATTTTATAAAACAAAGGAATTTTTTCAAAATAAATTATACAAAAAATGCTTTTAAAACTCAAAAAGTTGATTTACTTTCTGCAAACAATCTTTTTACAAAAATAATATTTTTTTAGAAAAGAAGTTTAAAAACAAATTGTTTACATAACTAGAAAAATTATTTTTAAAGAAAATTTGCCCAAAACGTTGAACATGATTAATAATAATAAAAATTGTCTTAAAACCATTTTTTTAATAAACAGATCAACTTATAAAAGTAAATTCCTTCAATACTTTGCTTAACATTCAATAATTATTCCTCCATGTTGCGTGTTTGCGTTAACAAATTTTCAACTTTTCTTTTTCAATTTTGCACATGATACGAACCCAATACTTTACTAAACGGCTACTTTTGCCTCATTATTTTCTACTCATCCAAATCAAAATGAAATTAGTTCTTCTGAAAAAAAAAATTAGTTTTCAATCAATATTTATTCCATTTTTTTGTGTTGATGATGCTGACCAAACAAAAAACGCATAGAAAAATGTAATTGTAAGCGCCTCTGAGAAAAAATATCTTGCAGTCATTAAACCAAAACCGATTATATTAAAAAAATACAAAACAAAAAAAATTAAATTCACAAAAAGGTCATTATTTTGTGGTTTTAAACATATCCAAGTAGTATGTGAGAAATAAATTTTTAAAAATGTATGAAATTAAAATTTTACTTCGATACACAAAAGTTTAAAGAAATGAAAAAAAATTAAAAAAGATATATAAAAAAAGTTAAATAAAAAGTTATAAACAATAAAATGTTCGAAAACTTAAACTCATACAAGTTTAAAAACTTTCCAGTATTTATCAAAAATTTGTTTTTTTTAAAGTTTTACTGAAGAAAAATATATTAAATAAAAGATATTTCAAAAGCTTTTTTACATGTTTAATTAAAGCTTTTTAGAAAAAATTAGTCAAAATATTTGTTATAGGGAATTGTGGAAAAATTTTGCTTAACCAAATTTATTTAAAGTTGTGTATATTTAAAATGGCTAAAAAATATGTATTTAAAATTTGTTAAAAGCTTTTTTCTGTTAAAGGTTTATTAAGACACTTTAAAAAATTTCCTTGCATTGGATTTAATTTTTCTTTTTTTTAATTTAGACTAAATTTAATAAAATAATTGGGGGATTCACAAGGTGTCATAAAGTCATAAGTCTTAAAATAATAAAATGAAAATATACGACTGTTGTGAACAACCCCTCATAATTAAGTGTGCTATTTTGATTTTAAATCAGCTGACTTAAAACACAAAAACAAAATAAATATTTACCTTAAATCAAAATATTTTTTTGTTCTAATATACGAATTAATAAATTAAATTAGATCTTAGCTAACTTTTTTCCATTTTTTAGTCGCAAATCACAAATAAATTTTGTTTTGTTTGTTTACCAAACAGCAGAGTCCTAAGCCGATATAATTTAACGCCGTAAGTGTTTTGTTACAAAAATTGCTAAACGCAGGTTAAATTCGGATATTAGCCGGATAAAACTATGCCATCAACGGCGACGGCTACAAAAACAAATGCGGTTCGGCTCAGCCGCTCAGCGCAGGTCTCTTCTGATTAATTACGACAGCACAATAGACATACCAAGTAAAGTTCTATTAATTTAAGACACTTTTTGTTTACAAAGCAACAACAAAATTTTTAAACCATTGTAAAATGTTAGAACATTATGACAATATAACATAATAGCACACCTTGTGAATACCCCAAATGTTTCTATTTAAATTAGTTAAAGAGCTTTAATAAAAAATTTACTTCAGACATCAAATACTTTATTGCCTTAATTTTTTTTTTTTTTTTAATTTCAATTTAATGTAGATATTTTAAAAAGTCTTAGCATATTAATCAGAATACTTTCAGAAAACAATTACTGTCTCATGCAAAAGACAGTAATAATCGAACACTTTTTATACAGCCTATAACATCCTACCTTTTTAAAACTTTAAAAGCTTTATAAGACCTAAAAAAAAACTTAAAATAAATTAATATTTAATTTTGTATGAAACCATAAAAGGGTCTTTTAAAATTAAAGCTTTAAAAAGCCTTTAGCCAAACATCAGAAAGTTTTTTAATCTTATATAAAAGCTTGACATAACTGACTTGAAAATTTCTAATAGAAAAGCTGGGATCACACAATTGCCGCATTGCACAAATTTTCACACTTTTTAATGCCCCAGTCGTGTGACCGCACAACTAAATGGCTCATGTACCAATCGAGGACAATATTGTGCTTACTTTTACCAATCAAATGCAACCATGGTGCATCAATCGTGTGACTGTTTGCTATGCAACCGCGCGTCAATAAAAATGACAAAAATGCACCAATATTTATTGTGTTCTTATGCGGCAATCAAACAACACAATACGCGCCAATATTTGCCTTTTTTTATTAGATTTACTTTGTTGTGTTTCTTTTAGTAGGTAATGAAAATAAATATGTATGTATTTATTTATTTTGCATTTAAATTTTTTTAATTAATTATTTTAAGTATGTATGTATGTTCACAAGAATATTTAGCTGTTCTGTGCGAATATTTTTATTAAAGATATTTCTATTCGAACCTAAACATACATACGAAATTGTTGAACAGACTGTTCATTTTAGGAATATCTTAAAAAAAATTAAATAAAACTATTCAAAAATAATTTGTTTAAGTATATGATGAAAATTTAATTTTTTTCAATGAACAAACCAACAAGAACTTTCAAACAAATAAAAAATCTACCACCACATCTGTTTTCGCAGTTAATATAAGTAAGAACAATCATGTGACTGTGCTGCGGCAATTGTTGTAATCATTTCGCGTTGTACCAACTAGCGGCAATTAAATTTGTATAAAACAGGACAATCGTTTGATTTCAGAAAATTTGGTTGGGTCAATTTCATTATTGTGCGTCAATAAAGCAAAATAATAATTGCGTCGTATTGGTACATTTGCTGCAATCGTGTGATCCCAGCTAAATAATTGCAAAAAAATTGTCTAAAAACTTTTAGAGTTTTTTTTTTTTGCTAAACTCCTGCACAAAAGCTTTCCTAAGAAAAGTAGTCTTAAAATTGTATCATTACGTTTATAATTTCTATAAAGTATAACAGACGCATTCATAAACATTTTAAACACCATTTCAAATCTGTTTTAAGCAAAAATCGTTATAATTGTATTCATAAAAGAATATTACCTTAAAAATCCTATTTTCTTATTTATTTATTTTCTGTAAATAAACGAATTTTAAAATTGGTTCGACCCTTGTTTAAACCTATTTTAAAAAGTGTTTTTTTTTTGTTTTTGCTGTGTGCTTATAGTCATTTTGAACATTTTTGCGAGAAATTTTCATTCAATATATTATTATTATTTATACATTAATAATCAAATTAAATTCGAAAATATGTAAGTTTGAATGTATGTATTTTTCAATTTCACAAATTAAAGATCAAAAAATTATTAATTGTACAGAATGAACTAGTGATATGTAAACGATCAAAACAAATAAAATAAACCTTTTTTATCAGCAATTAAATCATCATCTAAATGGCTCTTTTACTTAATAATTTTTTAAATCTCTTTAATTTGTTAAATAAAAGAGAAACTATCGTACAGTTATTCATTTATAAAAAGCAATGTTTTTCTCACACACGACAAACAAAAATTGTAGATACGAGTACGAATATGAATTAATAACCACTGTTTTGCATTATTATGATTCAAGTGACAAATGAAACAGATGGTGTTGCCAGCTTCCAATAAAAAAATAGCGTAAAACGGGTTTTAGTTAAAATGCTGATTATAAATATGAATTTAAATAAAAGCTTTTTTAGGCTTAAAATGTTTTTTAACTAAAATGTATTTAAAACGTGAATTAAGATTTTTTATGAATACGGCTGTAAATGTATATGCTTGGTGCTTAGGAGCAGCGAAGTGGATTTAACGATGTCTGTCTGTCCGTGTGAACGTAAAAATGGATTTTCCGAAAATCCCATACATCATGTGGACAAGATCTGCAAATATAAGACTTAGATATGAGCAAAAACCACGATTATTTTCAAAATAAGGTACAAGCATCTTGGTAATAAATACCCAGCCTCTAAACAAATAATTGGGAATGAAGAATGTGGCGTGGTACTTCCTATATAAAGACATAATAAATAATAATATCTGGAAAACGGAAAAGCTTTCAAATAGGGTTGAAACGCCTTGATTATCAACACACAACATACCACAAAATTTGTGTGGAATTGGAAAAGTGATCGTGGCAAAAAATATTTTTTTTATATATAAAAACAGTAAGAGAAAAAATTTCCAAATTTAGTACACAAAGCTGGACAATTAAGAAATAGCATCTCTAAAAATATGGGCGGTATTGGAGAAATGGGCATGGCACCTTATGTACAAACACACTATAGATTTCTATACATCTGTAAAAAGGCAAAACTTACGTGTCTTCATATAAAAACTGTTAAAAATTGTTGTGTATTTTTTTAACAAGGCTCTATTTCTCAAAACTACCAGCCGCATCGATTTCGAACGTTGACAGTGCAAGTAACAAATCATCAAGTAAAATACGTTTAAAAAAGCAACCATTTTACAATTTTTGCTTCAAATATATTTTATTGTAGATTTGCAACTTGTAGTTTTGGGAATCAGGGCCCTGGTCGAAAATGACTTAAAAATATTTAACAATTTTAGAGTGGCATTGCTACCAAAACGCTATATTCTCTTATAATACCAAAACGAATTTTGTAATAGAAGATAAGACTTTTAAAAACTTTTACTTTTTTACATTTAAACCAAAATCATCAAATATAATTTTCCCTACTTCTATAGCACTTTCCAATATACCCCAACCATCCAATAGCAAATCAGAGAAATTTAATCAATGTATTTTTTATTTTTTTTTTTTGCCATGTACTACTATATACGGTCATTTCTTGATGACTACGTTCATTTTAAGATAATAATGTCGTTACTGATAATAATGAACAAAATCAACAGAAGAAGTATGAAATAGGTGTGTTTTAAAGAATTTTACTAATAATTTGCCAAATATGAAAAAAAAACACACAAAATGGCCAACAAGATAAAAGAAGCAACTGACAAACAAAAAACCTGAAAAGAAGCCTGAGCATAAAGCGCATAAAGAAGTAGCAAATCAGACAATTTCAAAATCATAAACATTAAAAAAAAACTTAAGTTTTAAACCAAAAACCTTTTTAATTCAAAAGAGAAAAAAAAATGAACATAAAAATCATCATTATATTGATCGAATTTGTTGCAAGTCTTAGCAGCCAATAAGTGGTGGTGTTAGTGAGATGTACTCGTACATAAAATTCATCAAGTACATAAAAAGACCTTAAAATAATACTCGTAATAATGCCGACACAGACGCCATACCTTTTTTTTTTTTTTTTTTTTTTTTTTTTTGTTAAAAGTAAAATGACTCTCGGTGTATGAGAGTGACTGACAGCTCGTCATTGTCAGTATGGACAAGTATGAAAAAATGAAAATAAACAACAACCTCATCTTTATTATAAAAACCACATTACAACCCAAATAAAAAAAAAAGTTGAAACAGAAAAGAAAATTTTTTTTTTATACTGGAAGCCTAATAATTACACTATGAAATACTCGTTCGCACAGGGCGAAAGCGACACATTTCAAGCACGACCAATTGATAGCCTAAACCACAGTATATACAGAAATGGGTAATAATGGACCTTAAAAAACAAATATTGTTAAGTTAAATAACATGTAAGAGTTCTTTGTGCTACATATTTTCTAAACATCTGCATACATTAAGAAACATTTGGGGCTCAAGCATAATTTAAAAGCTTATAGGGAAGAGGCTTAGAAAAATCGGGGTTGCCGGAGTTTTCTTCATAACTTTGTCAAAAACCACGATATTCTACACTTTTAAAGAAATAATTTAGAAGCAAATTGTCCAAGCTTTATTTTTGTGTGCAGAAAATATAAGTTTTTGCAATGAATTTGCTCATTTTGGTACCCAACATTAAAATTTTTCGAAATTTTCCCATACATTTTGTAAATAACAATTTACAAATTTTAAAGTTTTTATGAAAATTAATAAAACTAACAAATCAGTTTTAAAGATCAATTAATTTTATTTAATTAAGAAAGAAATATTTTTGAATTTTCTCTTACCGCTTCTGACTTATACCGATTTTCAGCTTTGTACACAGTTTATGATATTATTGCTCATACCCAACAAACAATTTAAAATCAAACGTTTTGCTTTTGCTTTACTTAAAAATTTTTTGGGACACACTAATATACATTTATATTGTTAATTAAAGGACTTTTGGAGACTGGGTTAGTTCTAGACCAAGCAGCACAACATTTTACCATGACATATTAGTTATTATAAAAGCTGTCAACTTTATATCAATGCCAGTATATAAAGCTTTTTTCCAGAGGGGTATTTATATTGGAACTATAGTCAAATATAGTCCGATATAATAACAAAAGTTTGATTGATTGAGAATAAAATTTTTAATATAGACATAACAGAATTCTTTATGGGAAATATATAATCCGGAAAGTAGCCAGCCCGACGGACGGAGAGGCTTAGTACTACGAATCGTTATACTAACAGGTGCGTCTAGAACTAATATTTTTATGTGTTACCCAAAACAATACAAACGCGTTATACTCTCTCCAGTTTTGTGGTGTGCATACAAATATGACACCAACCGATCAGGGAAACTTGCAATGAATTTATCTTTTATTACCCAGTTAAAACTTCGCTTAGTTTTTTGAATTGAATAGCTTCTTTCACTCATTATTTAGTAGCTTTTTTCTTTAACTACTTCCACAACAATTTCTATAATTACTTTTTTCTGGATGTATTTAGTTAAAAAAATAATGACATACTTTTGATTGCGTTAAATATGAGACTTGTAAAATTCATTGGTTCTTTCAGTAGAATTGTACGTAGTGCTTCTATGTTTTTCTGATTACTCAACACTAATAGCACACCTTGTGAATACCCCAAATGTTTCTATTAAAATTAGTTAAAGAGCTTTCATACAAAATTTACTTCAGACATCAAATACTTTTTTTTTTGAATTTCAATTTAATGTAGATATTGTTATAAGTCTTTACATATTAATCAGAATACTTTCAGAAAACAATAACTGTCTCATGCAAAAGCGATAAGTTAAATGAAGGTTCATCCTACCCGGTAGGTAAAAGTAATAATCGAACACTTTTTATGCAGCCTATAACATCCTACCTTTTAAAAACTTTCAAAGCTTTATAAGACTTAAAAAAAAACTTAAAATAAATTAATATTTAATTTTGTATGAAACCATAAAAAAGTCTTTTAAAATTAAAGCTTTAAAAAGCCTTAACCTTAATCTTATATAAAAGCTTGACATAACTGACTTGAAAATGTCTAATAGAAATAATTGCAAAGAAACTCCTGCACAAAAGCTTTCCTAAGAAAAGTAGTCTTAAAATTGTATCATTACGTTTATAATTTCTATAAAGTATAACAGACGTATTCATAAACATTTTAAACATCATTGCAAATCTGTTTTAAACAAAAATCGTTATAATTGTATTCATAAAAGAATATTATCTTAAAAATCCTTTTTTCTTATTTATTTATTTTCTGTAAATAAACGAATTTTAAAATTGGTTTTACCTGCTTGCTCTTGGGAAAAAAGAGGTTAAATGTTTATGCACATATTTTCTTATAACAAATTTGTATGCAAATCTTCTTCCTCTTCATAACAATTGCAATCTTCGTAAAAAATTTCATCAAATTATCAACTCGTACTTCGTTAGATCGATTAGAATCTAAATTTAAAAAACAAAGATAAATTCAGTTTAAATAAATCTTATATTTTTCTTTAAATTTCTTTATATTGGAATCATTTTATATGTCAAAGTTTTCTTTCAAAGTGTAAATCCATTGTTATGGCCATTTGCCAACATGTTAACAATTCTCACCAAAACATCCAGGGCTTCAACATGTGGCAATACAAAAATAAAAAACTTCTCATCAGTTTAAGTGCGAATATTTTTGCTTTAACCTGACGTTGTTACTTAAAGCAACCTGCAGCCAGAGAAAAACATGTTTAAATATGGTCACCTCCAACAATACTTGTCGGTGACAAAAATATGGTTAAGTTAATCATAATATTGTTTATTTTTTTCTTTAAACAAGGTAATGTTGGAGATGACCATATTTAAACATGTTTTTTCTCTGCGTGTGGGCTTACGTTATACAAAACATATGATGGAAACTGCCCAGACTGAATTTCTTCTATGTGAGCCCTTTGAACAAAAGCCTGGATCCTTTCTTGAAGCAATCGTAGAATCTTGACCAAAATATCGAAGCACTACCACTTCTACATAAGACCATCCTTTTAAATTTCAATGAAATTGTTTGTTAATTTTGTTCCGCATTAAGTTATGAGTTAAACAAATTTTTACATAAAAAAAATAAGAATATTTTGTTTTAAAAATTCTATTTTATTAAATGTAAAAAACGAATTTAACTTTCAGCTTATTTAAAGTTTTTTTTTATTTTTATTTTGTAAATATAAAAAATCAATATTAAAAAAATTAATATTTTTTTATTATTATTAAAAAGATTTTTAATAAACGATAAAATAAACTGCTTATTGGAAAAACAGGGTTCTCTGCTTATTTCTGGATCACACTACCAACATAAAAGCTTTTGTTTTGTCTCTTAGGGAAGCCAAAAACAGCAACAACAACAACTAGTAAAGTTCAGTTGTTTAAAGGAATAAACAGACTTGTAAGTATGTGTGTTTCTTCACATGGATGAGGACGTTTACTTAAATTGTTATTTTTTTTTTTTTTTTTTGTTTGTCAAAATGAAGAAAAAAACATTCGATCATACCCATCATTTTTGAAATTGCTTTCAACACCAGTTGGCTTAAAACACGATTTGTTGCAAAAAAATACAAAACAAAACACGTAAATACAAATACATACATACATATGTCTTTAGGAATAAGTGTGTTTAATATTTTAGTGGATGTTGCCTTCATCACTATCTTGACTTGATTTTCTTTAAAAAAATTGAGCCTGTTGTTTCCTTCGTATATAGTTAAAATATCATTTTTTATATAGCACAAACCGTATACAATACAATATATTTTGTTTTGAATGGTTATGAACAATGTATGTATTCTGTTTTTTTTTTTTTTTTTTTTTTTTTGTTATAATATTATTGATGCTTTTTTATAGATGTTACTGTTGCACAGTGGGGGATTTTACGAAATGGTAAAAAAAATATAACTTTTCTTAAAAAATAATCCGATTTGTACCAAATGTTAAATATTTCTGTTTGTTCACAGAAAAAAATTTTGCGCCCGTAAAAGAATTAATCAAAAATTAAATCAGTTTTAATTCAATATTTAATCAGGTTAATTAAATATTTAATCAAGTAAATTAAACATTTAATTGAAATATTGTCAATTAAACATTTAATACACTTGTTTAAATATTTAATTAACCTGAATAAATATTTAATTAAAACTGATTTAATTTTTGATTAATTCTTTTACTGGCGCAAAAATTGTTTTCTGTGTGCTTAAGATTTGAAATCAAATCAATGGTGGGCAATATATTCGTGTATACACAATTTAGCAGCAGAACGACAGCAAGCTGTCCTTTTTGTTACTTAAGTCAAAAAAAGTATGAGAAAATAGATAAAGTCTATTATGTTTAAGCTTTAAATTAAATCTAATGATGGACAACATATCGATCCCTTTTCGCGAAGTGATCGTAGGCGATATTTAGAAAAAAATAAAAATTAAATCAAAATTTTATGGGGCTGTCCATATACTTTAAGTAACAAAATGTCAAAATTGTCAACAATGTTAAATATATCGTCGCTGTTTTAACTAACCGACCTAACTAACATTTAACAAATTTTACAGGAGAGCACTTTTAATGTTTTGTGTCTTAAATGTAGCCATATTCTAGCCAAAATACGAATGGAGTTAAGTTTATGCATTATTTGTTAGGTAGTAAGTAAAACATCTTTTGTAATGTGTTAAATAAAAAAAAGAAACATTTTTATTTTAAAAACTTAACCCAATTTTAAAAAAATTTAAGTTGGTTCAGTCAGTAAAATCAGCGACGATAAAAGGAGTTCGATCGATTTAATCTTAAGTTATGTTAGCAATTTGCTGTTAAACTAATTAAACGTTAGCGATAGACAGTGGAAGCTTTTGAAAGAAACGGAAATTATTGTGGATTTTCTAATCGGGTAGTCCGATTAAATATAAGTTCAAGTGCTAATTTTAAAATTGTAATCAAGTCTAAGTTTAGGAGATGCTATCTATAGACATATCAGGAGGGTCTCTTTAGGAACCCTATAAAAGGGCACCTCGGATATTACAAAAATTAAAAAGAATCGAGAATGCATAATTGTACACGATTTAAAAAATATTTTTAATAAAATGTTCTCGTATTGAATAAAGATCTTAAATCGTGACCAAAAACATTTTTGATTTTTTAGACAAATTAAAAAAAAAATAGAAAAACCTTGTTCTGTAAAGTTTGTGTTTATGCTCTTACGATTTTTTCGCAAAAAGTTCTATATTATTTTTGATTGTATGTTTAAAGTGGATTTGCTTTAGAAAAACATAAACAAACTAGCGGCAGAGTAGAAACAAGTTCATATTTTTGTTACTTAATAGCCCAATTATACAACAACGAAATCTATTACTTAGGAGATTTCAAGTAAAACAAAAGCTAATTTGCAATTAGATTTTGACGAAATCACTAGAAAATTTCCCGTACCGGACCGCATCACAGGCTCAATGATAAGAAACTATCCAACGTCTGCTGCAAGAATCTTGCTGCTCATTTTTAATGCAATATCTATTACGAGTTGGCTACTTCCCATGCTCTTGGAAGAGCTCTGCAATTGTTACGATTCCTAAGTCAGGAATAGACGCTAGTCAAATTACGTCGTACAGACCAATCAGCTTACTACCAATCTTATCACATCTATTCGATAATATATTCCTTTTAAGTAGAACTCCTATCTAATGAATATGCAATCATTCTGGATCATCAGCTCGGATTTCAAGCAAGGCATGGTACAGAAGATCAAGTATGTACATAGAATTGTTACCCAATTTAGATCGGCATTTAAGAAAAAGTAATATTGTTCAGCATTGTTTATAGACATTTTCCAACACAGAAAAAACGCTTGCAAAAAATTATTCAATTAAATAATTAATTGATGAGCATTTATTATTTAATTTATTTTTTGTTTGCTGCAATTAATTTTTTTAATCAAAACCCATAAAATTAAATATTTGTCTATATGTGGTGTATTTTTTAGTTTATGCAATTAATTCTTTAATTGACTAAATTTGTGACCCATGACTCGAAAATACAAATCCGTTAATTGATACGAGCAATCTTTGCAGCTGCAAAATTAGTTAAATATTTAATTGTCTGAACGAAATGTTTAATTAAATTCGATTTTCTATTTTTTCTGTGAACCATTCGACAAAGTTTGGCATGATGCGCTACTCATTACAATAACACATTCGGTTCCTCAAAATACTAACAAACTCCTTGAGAACACTCACTACTGGCAGAACATTCATGGTAAAATCAAAAAATTAATACTCCCCCCCAAAAAAATATCTGCCACCTCAAGGTGGCATTTTAGGGCCGCTACTGTATATAATATATACAGCTGATATGCCAACAAGCCCGAGCACATATACTTATCCGTTTGCGGAGGACACAGCATTTATTAGTGTTAATCAGGACCCAAAAGTTGCATCGCAGCATCTACAGTTCCATATAAAAATGGAGAATTAAGTTTAAGCCGGATAAAGGTGCTTACCTTACTTTCACGCTCAGAAGACAAACGTGCCCAGCTGTAAAAAAAAAATAACATCAATGATCCAGCAGAAAATCATGTAAAGTACTTGGGAATTCATAAAGATATACGCTTGTCATAGTCTCGTCATATTAAAGCGAAAAAAATGGCAGGGAACCTAAAAGCCGCTCAACTACACTGGCTCCTCGGTCGAAAATGAAATTCGTCATTAGACAACAAAGTTCTCTTATGCAAGTCTATACTAAAACTCTACTAAATGGAAATATTACATCCAATTATGGGGTACTGAATGCGCATCTACATATATACGTAATGATATTATCAACATGGATCTAAATATCCCTACTATTCAGGAGGAATTTAAAAATTATTCAGTTAAATACATAGGTAAACTAATGGTCCATCCTAACTACCTCGCCCGTGAACCAGAAAATCTCGGGAAACATGTCGCTCGACAGGCTTTTTAAAAGTCACTTTCGATCTTCTGTATTATTAATGTTTACCGAGAGTGGGCTTTATATGAGACCTGTGGTATGGACCGATCTTCAGAAAATTTGGTTTTGAGATTTCTAGTCTTATAAACCGAATTTGTGCAAAATTTAATAACCATCGGTGCTTAAGCCTTTCTAAGGTTGTTCCACTTTGACACTAATATTTTCATTTTCTTTGGAGTCGTTCATCGAAGCTGAGTGTGTTTTCAACAGACGGACAGACAGATGAAAATGGCTAGAATTTCTTAAGGATGCAGAATAGATACATATACTTAATGGGGCATTAGAGGAATATTAAAAAAGTTTTACACAAAATAACAAAGTTACTATGCCTGCCCTCTTCACAAGTAGTGGTGGAGGGTATAAAAATGAACAAGGAAAAAACTGTTTTTAATTTTTTACTGAAATATAAATGAAAACTTGTCCCACAAGCAGCTTTTCCAGAAGGAAAGAAAACTCGATTTGTATGAACCACAGCATAAAAGCGTGGTGAAATTAAAAAAATTGTCTCCTGTAGGCGTTTTGCGGTAAGAAAAGTAGTTTAGCAAAAACAAATCTTATAGTTAGTCCCAATCCATATTATGAAACATTTGCTGCGAAACATTTGAATTTGTTGATGAAAGAAAAGGGGAAAGACTAATGGAAAAGTGTAATTTAATTCATGTACAAGCAGTTTTTGTATGTTTGCTATTGAAAGAAAGAGAGAAGGCATAGAAAATGCCTCAATGCTGCAAAACAAAATTTTTATTCTATGGACACGAGAAGAATTGAAGAAAGTGTTTGCAGCAAATGTTTCGTAATATGGATGAGGAATAAAAAATAAGCCTGTAAGTTCTCGGTTGTTAGAGCTTAGCGAAAATGATATGCGACATATAAGACGCATCGTTGGATAAAAACCATTTACCAGTGTAACACAAATAACCGTTAAACTAGAAAAATATCCAACAACTTAAGTTTCATCCGATACTGTGCGACAATATTTAAAGAATCAAGGAGTTATGTCATGTGTCCCAAGGAAAAAAAAACTCACATAAACAAATTTAACACACAGACATGTACAGACTTTGCAAAACCCTACTTAAGTAAGCCGCGAGTGTTTTAGGATCTCTTTAATTTTACTGACGAGTCGAAATAAAACTTATTTGAATGAACGCTTAATGATAAGACGCAGGAAGGTGAAGTTGAGAGAAAAGCTGAAATACAATAAAGACGGTTAAATAAGGAGGAGAACGTATTATGGTGAGTGGCTATATGTCCTCTTCTTGTATTCAAAACCTTTTAATTACTAAAAATGCTATGTAACAATAAATTTACTTTGATGTTTTAAAAATTATTCCCCAAGAGAGTGCAACAAACCTGGTTCCAACTGACAACTACTACTTCCAGCAAGACAATGATCACTACCATAAAGCCCGAAATGTGAAAATGCGGCTTTTGTAAAATTCTCCACGAATTCATATAACACTTCACCAAAGTATACATTTTAGTCCTATTTAATTAATATCGAAAATTTTGGAAAGAAATAAGCGAAAACACGAAACTAGAAGAAAATCCCCCCAACTTAAAGAAGAAAGTTAAGAAGAATGGAATAAATTTAATCCCGAAACAACAAAAACTTTGTAATAAAATATTAAAAAGGTCAAAATCCCGTTATATCATAAACTTCTAACTTTTGCGTGCCAGTTTAGAAATTAGCAGAATTATTTTATATTTTTTCTAATTTCCAAATGTTTTTGCTTGGAATTCTTTAAAAAAAAATTAGTAAACAAGTTTTGTTGGCTACTGTATGCTGTACACAAAAAAAAAAAAAAAATAATCGGGTTAAATTTAGTTCTTCATACTTTAAGTACGAGTCGTACTTAAAATTTCAAGTACGAATAACACTAAAACGTACTTTAAACAATCCTAAATGGGAAAACACTCAAAGAACTGAGCGCTTTTCATATAAATTTTACTATACGTTCAGTCACTTGTATTGTGAAAACAGCACATTAGACACATGTTTTATTACAGTCTGCACTGTTGACACGGCACGTCCAACAATTTTATAAATTGATCTCAAGAAATTCCCATCGTTCTTCTATATTAAAATATGTTTACACATTTCGGTACAAATGTCCTTTGTTTTCTTAACTATTTTGCAGTACATTTTTTTTTCTAAAATGACTGGAGTCTTTTAGAATTTGCTTGCAAATTTAGCTTGTACCACTTTCCGTATATTATTTTTTCTTTTAATCTACTTAATTTAAGAAGGACCGTTTTCTGTTAGTATTATCTGTGCTGACAGATTAATTTTTAAGTGTAAAAAAAAGTATAATAAGCGGAAAGTGACCCGAACTTTTTGCAGTTTGATTTTGACAGTGTGTCGATATCTTGCAAATGCAAGCAAAACTATCGATCAGAAAGGGTTATACTTAAGCCTTTCGCAACAAGTTTGTACTGGTTTACTAAAGAAATTTTGTTAAAAAAAAACTAACATAAGTATAATGCACGGAATACAATACGATTTTGAAAAAATTAGTTCTATTCGACCGGAAATCACACTGTAAAATTTCGTGAAGATCAGACCATTATTTACTATTAGACCCATATAAGCCTTGCTCCCGGAAAACCGTTTATTACGTCTAATACCGTAAAAAGTAATGCTATCAGAATAAAATTTAATACTTCACAGTTTTAAAAGTCTGGAACTCACACTTATAAATTTCTTGATGATCGGTCCATAATTTGCAATTGTCCCCATATAAAAACGACTAAGCAGCAGCAAACGTAAAATTATTTTATATGCCCTGCAAGTGATTGAACTAGTACCTAATTAGTACCAAACTAGTACAAAAATAACCAGTACTAGTTCTCAACTGTTAACTTTTCTATACCATCTTAATGCTAAAATTAGCATTGAGTGTGCTTGGAACATCACTAGTACTACTGCCCAATAAAAAATGGAGCTTCCAACGAAGCAGGTTTGTAAGGGAGAAACATAAACGTTTCGCTTACCATTGCGCTGACGGAAGACATGCATTTTATATGGCGAGTTCCCACTTTGAAGCAATACATTTTTGATACATCAAGCGCATTATTCACCGCATATAAAAATTGTTGTATGCAACGATCGGCCTTACACACTGAATGTGTTGATACAGTTATTTTTTAGTATTCTCCCTTACAAACCTGCTTCGTAGTAAGGAAATGCCGTAGCACTTAAAATGTTATTTTTTTTTATAAAAGTTGTTGAGAGTTCATTCACTTACTTTACTGCATTTATGTATGTCTTATTGCGTAGCGCATAATTGTGCGCTTAAGCACTAATGGTAGCTTCGCAAAATGATAAAATTTTCTATTGGGTGGTTCTCGACGTGTACTAGTACACTTGGACAATATTGGGTACTTTTTGCATAAACATTTTGCATTTTAACATTTTGAAATCAAATTTAAGAAGCAGTATCAAATAGAAATATGTACTGGAATTTTAGTTTTGTTATAAAAAACTCTATCAGTCTACAAGTAGTGCGCTTGTACTACATCATATACTGGTACTCATATGCAATAGTAACTCTAACCCCGTTAGCACTAGTACTTCTTGTTCTAGTAATTGTACTAATAGCATTTAGAAAATTAACTCTTAATATTCTGCAGGGTGTATTGTGTGTATATCATTTAAAACCATTACTTTCGTTTTTATCCATATGGATACATACAATGTTTTTTAAAATCTACACAGCTTTTTTCCGGCTTAAAACAGAAAACTATTGATGCAAAAATGTAAAAATATTTATTTGAAAGAAAAAAAAACCTTTTTTTCCAAAATTATTATTAAAAAAAAACATTTTTTTATATTTCTATTTTTTTCAATTTTGTAAAAATCCAAGAGTTTTTCATTAAGAATGATTCATAAGATCTTCAAAAATAATAAGATAACGATATCTAAGCCAATTCTTTTATCTGGAGATTGCCTCTAAAGTTGAGTGTATCCATATGGATGCAATATAGCGAAAGGGTTAAGCTCCAATTTTAGAGGGAGTACGTGTTATAATCTGTGTGACTGTATGTACATTAAGGCCCTTATTTTGTAAAACACAACGCGACGACAAGGAATTACATTGAAAGCAAAAACAAATTCAAAAAATATTTTGTAATTTTGTTGTTGCCCTTAACAGAAATTCACATTGGTTTTTAAGATTTCATACGCCTCATTGCTTGTGGCGTTGACATTTTTTAAACGGTAAACAAATTTCTGTACAAAGCAACAACAAAATTACAAAATATTTATGAATTTGTTCTTGCTTTCAATATAATACTTTGGCGTGCGTTGTGTTTTACAAAATAAGGGCCTAAGTTTTTAAATTAAAAACCATATCGGGAATGATGCTGGTGTTTCATAATTGAAATTATGTAAGGTATAAAAAGGGTTAGTAAATCAATCATAATAGAATTATCCTTCTAATTTAAATTTTGGCTTATATCAAGTACGAATTCGGGATTGATTCAACTTTATAGTACTTGATTCAAGCGCATTTTGAAATTAGATCAATCTTAGTTTTGCTTAAATGTCTCTAATTTTCGAATGATTTAAAGTACGAATTCAGGATTGAATGTGGATAAGTTAAGTATATTGAAAATCCGTACTTGAATCAATGTTTCTGTACATTATTTAAGAAAATCCGTAATCACCGTACTATTAATACCGCTTTGGATTGATTTGAGTACGAATGGATTGATTTTTCGTTTGAGTGTGCTGAATGTTCAAATTATAATGAAATGATAAAACTTTCTTCTAAGAACAGCAGTTTTATTATCCTCCTCTTTTACCAAAACTCCCCCACTGTATGTGTGCTGTTATTGTTGTTGCTAGGTTATAAAGAACGACGCCTTAGAGCCTTTTACTATATGATTAGTTTAAGGTTTTTTTTTAGTATATTTCTTTCTTTTTTGTTCCTTTGGAATTTTTTTTTGGTTGCTTTCATAAAAATGTACCTGTATTACAAGTTTTTTTTCGTTTTGTTAAATTTTTGTGAATTTTATTTTTATTTGATTGCCTGGCAATTTAAAAAAGTCTAACTCCATTCTGAAAGATCTTGTTTTTTTTTTGATTTCGAAAATTGTTTTCTTAATTCAAAATTCGTTAATTTGCTGATATTAAAAACTTTTATCTGTTGCGTTTTTTTTTCTTGTAAATGTATTTTGTTTTTTATATTGTTTATTGTTAATTTGTTTTTTTTTCTTATCGGTAACTCTTTTTGTTTTTTGGTAGTCTTTTATATTTTTATGTTATTTATTGTATATTAAAATAAATTAAAACAAAATTAGTTTTTTTAACGAAGTTTTTAGCATGATTGAGGCTAAAGGGAGTCAGGTAAATTTAACAGGTGCACTATTTTTTTAAATGCTAAATGCGGGAGAAAAATGTAGAAATTAATTTAATATTTTTCAATAATTTTACTTAAATATCTTTTTGAATGCTGGATTAATAATGCATTTTTTTAATTTTTCTCTTTTCAGGTAAATAATGGCAAATTTTCTCAAATGTGGAGAGTAAGTTTAGGAGTATCTTTCAAATGTCAAATTAATTGAGAAACGTTTTAAGCTCTAAGGCCCAACTATATTATGCTTAAGTTGAAGTAAGCAACTATGCGAATACACGTAAGTCATATGTGTCAAACCATATTGAACTTTTGGCAACGTTTTCTTAGGTTTTATTAATCTGCCAAAGTGCAAAACTGATCACACTTTCCATTCCGAGTGAAATGCTTTTGATTTTTGTTTTAATAAATGCATTTAAGAAACTTTTAGTTAAATTTTGACAGAACCTTCAGCAAGCCTATGCATATAATAGTCTTTAGTCTAATATAAGTGAAATTTCCTGACACGAGAGTAGTTTTTTGAAAATTTTAATTTTTTACGGCAAAAAGTACCTGATGTTTAAAGACAAGAACATGTAAAGGAAAATAGTTGATTTTGTATGCAATAAAAGTTCTTTTCTGCTAACGAATTCCTTTTAGGCAAAACGGTTATTTTTGAGATAAAGTGATTATTCTACAAAAATTTTTTTTAACAAAATACTTCCATTTTTTGATAAAAAAAATATACTGCTTGTGAATAGACAGATCCTTAATTTTAAAATTTAAAAGAGATACTTGTGGTAAGAACTTCGGCTTTAGTTCGGATTTGGAGTCGAATAATAGTAGATTTACAGTAGAATTATAATAGAATTAGAATAGAGTAAAGTAAGAGTAGAGTTGAGTTAGAGTTGAGTTAGAGTAGAGTCAGAATAGAGTTAGAGTAGAGTTAGAGTAGAATTGCAGCATAGTTAGAGTTAAATTAGAGTAGAGTTAGAGTAGAGTTAGAGTAGAGTTAGAGTTGAGTTAGAGTAGAGTTAGAGTAGAGTAAGAGTAGAGTTAGAGTAGAGTTAGAGTAGAGTTAGAGTAGAGTTAGAGTAGAGTTAGAGTAGAGTTAGAGTAGAGTTAGAGTAGACTTAGAGAAGAGTTAGAGTAGAGTTAGAGTAGAGTTAGAGTAGAGTTAGAGTAGAGTTAGAGTAGAGTTAGAGTAGAGTTAGAGTAGAGTTAGAGTAGAGTTAGAGTAGAGTTAGAGTAGAGTTAGAGTAGAGTTAGAGTAGAGTTAGAGTAGAGTTATAGGAGAGTTAGAGTAGAGTTAGAGTAGAGTTAGAGTAGAGTTAGAGTAGAGTTAGAGTAGAGTTAGGGTAGAGTTAGAGAAGAGTTAGAGTAGAGTTAGAGTAGAGTTAGAGTAGAGTTAGAGTAGAGTTAGAGTAGAGTTAGAGTAGAGTTAGAGTAGAGTTAGAGTAGAGTTAGAGCAGAGTTAGAGTAGAGTTAGAGTAGAGTTAGAGTAGATTTAGAGCTGAGTTAGAGTAGAGTAAGAGTAGAGTTAGAGTAGAGTTAGAGTAGAGTTAGAGTAGAGTTAGAGTAGAGTTAGAGTAGAGTTAGAGTAGAGTTAGAGTAGAGTTAGAGTAGAGTTAGAGTAGAGTTAGAGTAGAGTTAGAGTAGAGTTAGAGTAGAGTTAGAGCAGAGTTAGAGTAGAGTAGAGTAAGAGTAGAGTTAGAGTAGAGTTAGAGTAGAGTAGAGTCAGAGTAGAGTTAGAATAGAGTTAGAGTAGAGTTAGAGTAGAGTTAGAGTAGAGTTAGAGAAGAGTTAGAGTAGATTTAGAGCTGAGTTAGAGAAGAGTTAGAGTAGATTTAGAGCTGAGTTAGAGTAGAGTAAGAGAAGAGTTAGAGTAGAATAGAGTTAGAGTTAGAGTAGAGTTAGAGTAGAGTTAGAGTAGAGTAAGAGTAGAGTTAGAGTAGAGTTAGAGTAGAGTTAGAGTAGAGTTAGAGTAGAGTTAGAATAGAGTTAGAGTAGAGTTAGAGTAGAGTTAGAGTAGAGTTAGAGTAGAGTTAGAGTAGAGTTAGAGTAGAGTTAGAGTAGAGTTAGAGTAGAGTTAGAGTAGAGTTAGAGTAGAGTTAGAGTAGAGTTAGAGTAGAGTTAGAGTAGAGTTAGAGTAGAGTTGGAGTAGAGTTAGAGTAGAGTTAGAGTAGAGTTAGAGTAGAGTTAGAGTAGAGTTAGAGTAGAGTTAGAGTAGAGTTAGAGTAGAGTTAGAGTAGAGTTAGAGTAGAGTTAGAGTAGAGTTAGAGTAGAGTTAGAGTAGAGTTAGAGTAGAGTTAGAGTAGAGTTAGAGTAGAGTTAGAGTAGAGTTAGAGTAGAGTTAGAGTTGCGTTGCTAATCTTTTAAGGGTTACTCTAATATGGATACCAGGGAACCCGGAATACCCGACAAACCAGATGAGATGGCCAATGGAGATGTTTGCATGTATGACATATTCATTGATCAATTCGTTGGCTTTCCAATGGCTCACTGTGAGTCAGTTGTCAAGCGCGGTCTTATAGAATTGCGCAGAGGTCACTGTGGCCTGGCTATGATGAACGGAGAACCAACTCTCTATTTAAGTTTACTAGGGACCAACTTAGAACAGTGGTATCAGTTGTAACTTGGCACTGGCCGGTATGGTACTCATGCTAGAAGACTGGTTCACATCTTCTCTTCATTAGGAAGACGAATTGGTTGAAGTTGGAAGTTGCACCATCTAAGTAACTTAACTTTAGGGTGGGAATTGGGGCTGTTTATCACAAACGGATCACTGAAGCCATCTCTCGATGGCTGCCAATGAAACCTAGCCGAATCTTAAGTAGAATAAGAGTAGAGAAATAGGAAAGAGTAATTTTGAAGTGAGACCAAAGTGTCGAATTATGGTAGTCTCAGGGTAAAATCTAATGAGAATAATAGAAGTATTTTTGCAGGTAAAGTTAATTTTTATCTTTAAATAGCGTTAATTTTATATTTATGAGTCATGAGTTTTTGTTGAGTACTTATTATGTGTACCAGAAAAGTTAAGGAAACAATTTTTTTTCCTAGCAATTTCAAGAAAACATTTACGACTATAATAATTATGAAGACTTAAAAAATCACAACATTGTTTAATATTACAATTCATGTATAAAATTATATTTTGGAATTTCCCGTCCTGTTACTGCAGTCTTTACCGTTATAACAACAAAAACTCTCAGAGAAACCCAATTCGACACATTCCCACAAATTATTATTTCTTATCGGGCTTTTAAAAAAAGAAATTCAGTTTAAACATAAATTTCTATTTATACTTAAGTTATTATCAGCTGTTGCTCACAGAAAACTACAGTTTTACAAAGAAAAAAATATAAGTTAAGCTTAAAACCTCTCCAAAAGGAGAAAAAAATGTATAATTTAAAACCCTGTATGTAGTTTAGACACAATAAACAACTGTAGAAAAATGATTCAACAATTTAACAAAAAGAAAGAAAACAACGAAAAACGTTAACCCATACAGACAGATGTTAATTTTCAACTATAAAGCACGCATGTAGCACAGCAAGCAGCGAATAGAACTGCAAAACTACTCCTTCTTGGCTGTTAACTACTAAACTTGACTAAGAAGATCACTAGAAACAACAAATTAAAGAAAAAAAAACTCGAGAAAAAACCCAACAACGGAAAAAGAACACCCAGTTTTAAAAAACTCAAAGCTGAAAGTAAACTTTAGGAAATTTGTACGTGGTAACAGTAGAAGAGGAAGAAGTTGTTGAGGAATAAAATGCTCACGCATGTATTTATTTTATAAAATAAACTGTAGTCAGGCTAAAAGTTGACAGCTTATGAGATTATTATGTCATGGTCAACAAAATTAACGATTAACTTTTTTAGCTTGTTCGTTCGTTCGTTTGTTCCTTCTTTTATTAGTTTCTCCACTGTGAGCCAATTCTTTCACAGGATCTGGGGTGTTTTGTTTCCATAAGAATTTACTTGTATCTCTTTTTTTAGTTGTTTTTTATTTTCCTTTAAAAAGCTAGAAATTTTAATACAAATTTTAATTTATTACCACGTTGTGAAAAACTAACAGTTAACTAATCACTTAGAAAACTATTAGTGAAAATGTAGAAAAAAATTAGCAGATGAACAACAGTTTAGGTTTGATTTAATAATCCTCTTTTCAGTACAAAGGCCTCCCAGGAAAAACTGGGTGTAAAGTTAGAAAACTAATAAGCAGTTTGCCTTAAAAAACAAATAGCAGAAATGCATTAAAACATGAAAGAACTTGCAGATTATGAAGGTAATTTGTAGGAAAAGGGAAGGAGCCTAACATTACAGAAAATTACGTGTCCCTATTTTGGCGCTGCAATGCAAAAACGTATCAAAATATAGTGTAGATAGTGAAAAGAGAAGTGGTTGAGTATAGTTTAAGCAGAGATAGAGTAGAATAGAACAAAGTAGAGTACGGTTAGGGTAGACTAGTGTAGAGTGAGAAATGAGCAGGGCAAAGGAGAGGTTAAACAGAGATAGAGTAGAACAGAGAAGAGTTATAGAAGAGTAGAAAAGAATAGAGTAGATTGAGAAAGGAATAAATATACAATTGAGCTTAAGCAGATAAAGAATAGAGTAGTACAGAGTAGAATAAAATAGAGTAGAGTAGAAAAGAGTAGAGTAAAGTAGAGTTAGGGCGCAGTTAAAGTAGAGTATTTGGGTTGGATTAAGATTAGGATTGGAGAAGTTTTACGCTAGAAATAAAGTACAGCAGAGTTAGAATAAGGTTAGTAAATATTAGCAATTCAATTATGAATAGAAATTTCACGCAAGAGATTTCTCTTCCCCCATATTTACAATATTCACAATTGGGTTGTATAATTTGAATAAAGTGGCATAGTTAAAATATTGTTAAAGCTTATTTGCAGTAGAGTTAAGAAAATATGCGAATACACTATTCTATATGGAAAAGAGTCTTAAAAAGGTTGAAACCCACTTTAAATAATTTAAAGGATATTAAGTGCAAAGTGCAAGCAAGGTTTGAATAGGGTTTGCATAAGGTTTCAGTAATGCTAAAGTAGAATCAAAATCAAAGTTCAAGTAGATTAAAAAAGCCTTGTGTTATATACAAAGAAGACTTTGTGCAGAGATTGCTTAAAAGCTTAACATAGTTCTTTCATTATTCCTCTACTATTTGAGGATTATTCAAGGTATTAGTGCCTTTGTAATCAGTAAAATTTCTCCTTTTTGAACTAAAATATTGTTTAGCCATCTTTCCCTTAATTTTAGCCAACCATTCATTTTGCTAGTTAAAAAATTTTTTCATATTCAATTTTCTCTTAGTGCGTAAGGCTTTCTTTTAATACATTCATTTAAATTTCTATAGTTTTTCTACTTCGCTCTTAATACATTTTTACAGCCCAACATTTGTTTTAAATGTTTATGTAAAACTGGCAGCAAAGAGGCAACAGTCCAGCAACAAAGACGCAAAGTAGTAAAATGAGTGAAAATCCTATTACGATATTCATCTACCAGTTAAGATTTAAACCAAAATTAAATGAACATCATTAAGTCTCACATACATACAAATTAAAACCCAATAGTTCGAAAAATAGATACTTAAATATAAAACGCTTTTACGTGGAAAGTCTTATGTCGCAAGGGAAAACGTTGATTGCGATTAGATAACTTGGGAATCTAATATTGGCAATAAATATGGAATAAATGTGTTTTTGTTGTTTGAAATTCACCGAATTTTAGGGAATATTTTGCTGTTACCACATGAACTGCAGGGCCCGGACAGCAGCACATTTTATTGTTAAATACTTATGTTTTTTTTTTGGTGAGACTCTAACATTAAAATTGCCATAACTACAATGAAAATAAAATGAAAAACTTTAAAAAGTAATACATTTTGCGTTAGTTACTAACTATGAAAGCATTTTCATGTGAAAAAAAAACAATTTACTATGTGTACAAAAATAAGAGTTAAAGACCAACTAGTTAGTTTTACACACTACTCATGTCCCTGTTGTATTTGCCTAAACTTAGCAATCGTTAGTATTTTAAGTTGTTGTTAAAAATTGTACCAAATGTTGCAATCACTACCAATTTTGGGCTGTTTGTTTGTTTGGTTGCTGCTGTTGTGCAGGTTTGTTCATTGCAACTTGCACTAGCTGGAGTTTGCTTGAGCAAGACAACGAAAAAAAACCTGCCTAAAGTTTGTTGTCTTAGAGGGTTAGAGGGGACTGGAGGGGAGATGTTTTTAATATGATGCGTGGTAAACTGGCAAGTAAAAAGATGTTCGTTTCTTTTGGCTTATTGTTGTTGTTATTGGTGATGTTGTTTTTTGCCTTAACCATATATTGTACTACTAGTGTTCTAGGTCTAGTACTCGTTGTTAAAAATAAAATATTGTCAATGAGAAAAGAATTCGTTTTTGTGGCCAACAGGTAATTAAATGTTATTTTGGCTTTATTTATGGTATTTAAAATGCAAATAAGGTAATATTTTTGTTTAAAGTTAATACTGTTTGCAAATAAGTAGTTTCTCTAGATGTTATTGTTGGTATTTATCTCTTTCTTTTACAGTCTTACGAACTATTACTTAGCTGCTTAATGACTTGGGAGTATATTTTAAACATGCTTTTTTAAATAATTTTTTATTCAACACCTACGTTTCATTCAAAAAGGAGATTTTTATGAAAAAATAAATTTTTATCAAGGTAAATTTTGGGAATACAAAATTTTTAATTTACAAAATTTTGTAAGTCGTGCTTAATTCCCAATTTTTATTCTTGATAAAAACACTGTTAACCGAATAAGAATTATAAGCAACAGTTTTACTTACAATACAATACCAAAGCTTAATTTTTGTTAAAAAAAAAGATAAATTCATTAAAAGTGAGCTTTGTAAAACTTTTAGACCACAAAAACACTTTAGAAAAGATTTTTACCTTTTTTGCCAACTTTGTACTTAAAATTCACGATATAAACTTATCAATAACCATTGTAAAGAAATATGGTATCGCTAATATGAATTTTAAATAAAATTTGTTATCGATATTACACATATCAACAACACTATATAATTAAATTAGTATTAGTATCCCATATAAAATGTTTTCAGTAATATGTCTTTTTTAGACAAATGTTATCGAAGAAAATTGTTCTCAATAATATTAATTAGTTAAAAAAATTTTATCGAACTTTATTTAGAAAAATGTACATACTTTTTTAATATTTAATGTTGAAAATTGCTACAACCGTGGTGAGTATCGATTATTACACTCACAATATTATTACAGTAACGGACTGTAGTTTATTTAAGAAATATTCCGTTCAGTCATTTTTAAATAAATAAACATTTAAAATTCCAAGCAAATTTATTTTTAACTGATTCTAACAGTTATTCAAAAAACTAAGTGCATATTAATACGGATTTTCAGTTGCAGTTAATTTTGTCCGTTGATTAAGTTAAATTCTTCTTTATGTAAAATTAAATGAAAATGTAATTTAAAGCAACGAAAAGTTCATTTAATTTTTACTGTCAAAAATTCAACCGCGAATTCCGTAAAAACAAATCAATATTCAGTTATCTGTTATAAATTAATTGTCAAAAAATTAACTACATATTCCGTAAAAACAAAAAAATATGCAGTTATTTTATAAAATTTTACTGTCAAAAATTCAACACCATATTCAGTAAAAACAATTAAATATTCAGTTATTTTATATAATTTTACTACCAAAAATTAATTTTTACTTATCTTTAAAAAATGAATTGATTGTTTTGTGTAAGCAATCCCCATTTTCTATTTGTTAAAATAATTTAGTTAAATACCTACATCAAATTTTAAAAGTAAAATAATTGCGAAGCCATATCGGTCATGCTGCTGGTGTCTTATAATTGAGAGTTCTTCTGTAAACAACGTGGTCAGTACAACAAAAGTAAAACAAACGTGTGTAACTGGGTAAGTAAATAAAAATATTCTCCCTCTCTCGCTTATAAGAAAAACAAGCGGACAGGTGTCTGTCTGGAATTTTTTAAAAATTCGGCTCTTTTGTGGAGTAAACGAAAATTTTAATAAAATAACTGAATATTTAATTGTTTTTACTGAATATGGGGTCAATTTGACAGTAAAAAATTGACAGTAAAATTTTAATAAATAACTGAATATTTAATCGTTTTTACTGAATATGGTGTTGAATTTTTGACAGTAAAATTTTACAAAATAACTGAATATTTATTTGATTTAACGGAATGTGGAGTTGAATTTTTGACAGTAAAAATTAAATGAACTTTTTGCTAAAAATAAATGAAAAATAGGTAGACCGGTTTTTAATAGAACTTTCATTTATTTTATATTACAATTTCAGTTAAATTTACGTACAGAATATTGTGAGTGTAGTAAAAACTTTACATTTGATTGTAAAACGTAGCTATTTATTTTGTTCAATTGTAATTAAGAAAAATTTATTTTAATGCATAGGTTTGCTATATTCGGCTATCCCTTCACCATGGTGCGATAGAAGCAGAAAGCTTTGAATTCACATCGAAGCTTTTTGTACCAAATTTGTAAGCTTTTACTGCTACACAGTACTTTATTCCATATACAAAAATAAGGTGAAACAATGTTGTTCCAATGTTTGAAAAAATAACTGTACTGTATTCGTATCTAACCAAATTACATGCAGCAAGACCATTTTTTATTATAAATGCGTTTCTCCGCTGCTAGAGGTCGCTAAACTTGTCCTAATTTTTAATAAAATGTTAGAAGAAATATTAAACTTAATTCATGTACTAGGAAAATAATTATTAAAAATTTATTTTAAAGAAGTACCCCAGTTTATAAATTAGTATTTGATAAAAAAGACATTCTTCTCTGATATGAACCCACACTTTATTTAAAGTATGTACTTGTATTGCTCTAGATGAATCTTAAAAATTGTTGCCGTAACTAAAAAAAGAAGAAAAAAATTTTTGATGGACAAATAAAAAAAATGAGTGAATACTTTTATCAATTTTCTCCGCCGATTTAGGAATCAAAAGAGAAACAAACCACATTTTAGTTCTTACTTAGAGATATATGATCTTTTTTAGAGGCCCAAAACGCATTTATTATTTTTTATAATTTAGTACTTTAGATTAAAGGCTATAAATATTTTTCTGTACGATAAAATTATCCTTTTTTCTTTGTACTGTGTTTAAAAATTAACGTTTTAAAGAAATTAACTTCAAGAAAATCTCTACCGTTCTAAGACATTATTATATAGCCGTAAAAAAATGCAGGTTGCTTTTGCAAAAAGTATGAAAATCGTCAATATTTTTACAGTTTTTTTAAAGAATATATGCTCCGTAGCCCTTACTATTGATGTAAAGAAAAAAATATCCCACATTTTAAGTTTAAGTTTAATTTTATGTCCTTTTTCCGGAACATCAAATTGTACTTGTTTTTTTATATTTTTTTGTGTGAAATATTTTGTATCATTGAAAATGTATGTATGTATGTAAGAATAAGTGGCCTTATCGGAGAAAAGGGACATAGTGTGCCAAAAACGGGTTTGAACTCAAGAGTTGATTCTGGCACCGAAAAGGGTGTAGAATAAGATGAATTGCGTTTTTCTCAAAACTTAATTTCCACACACTAGGTCTATTTGTCTCGGAGAAGGTCATATATCTTAAATAAGCCATAATTATACATTACAAAAAATACTTTAATACAATGATTTAAATAAGTTATTATTATACGATTCTAAGTAATTATTTAAATAAATTTGCTATTATCCTAAAAATATATACTTAAAACTGTTAATTTCTAATGAAATCTAGCGCTCCAGGATCGATTTATCAACAAAAAATTTTAAATCCTTAAAAGGACATACATACATGTATAAGAAATGCATATTCTTCAGTTTGTTTGGCACTTAACTCTTTAAAATTTATACATTTATAATTTAAATGGAATATGGCATAGTGATCTTATATTTTTGTGATCTTTTTAACAAAAGGATATTTTAAAATACAAAAAACCTTGCTAGAATTTATAAAAAAAATAAGTGCATCAATTTTAACATTATATTTAGATAGATTTTCAACAATTCAACATAAAAAGTGTTAACAAATTAAATTTTTATTAAAAAAAGAATATGTGGGTGGTACATGAATACTTTGACGGAATTTTTTCCGCACCGCAGTGGTGCATTGGTTAGAACTCAAAGATTTTCCGAAGATAGAACGTGGCGATTCTTGAAACAAGTAAAAATCAACACGGGTTCAAATCCCAGCTCAGCCAAGAAAAATTATCAATAAATTTTGATAAAAATTCCAAGTTGTAAAAAATTCCTTCCTCAGTGAAAATAATTTAATGAAAATTAAATTTGATGAACTCAAACCTAATTAAAGAATATCAAGAAATTAAAAAAATTAACAGTTCAACTAAAATCAAAATTGTTCTTAAAAATAGCTATGGCACAAGCTCTAATGTTTACATTTGTACTTTAATTTGTACAAATAAAAAATGGCGATGAAAGTGGACAAAAAAAAAACATAATAAACGAATGTATTTAGGTTTTCAAGACAAACTTTATAATAGAACTTTTTGAAGAAAGCACATAAAATTCAAAAAAGTACTTTTTATTCAAATATTTAAATTTAATCAAAATATACACTTTATTTATTCAAATAAATAGTTTTATATATAAAAGGTAATTTCTTAATGAAGATATAAACATAACGGGTGATTAAATTTTAACGGCCGATGTTGAATGTGAACCACACCTGAGTATTTTTCTGCATTTCATTTGATATTTTTCAATTTCAGACTAACTCAATTTTAACCATAGAAAGATACACAAGGCTTACAATGAAAACGGGCGTTCAAATCAAAACGCATTTCGTGCACTTTCGAAGAAAATCATCTTCCGTGATGAGGCACATTTTCATCTCAGTGTATTCGTCAATAAGCAGAATTGCCGCATTTGGGAATTGCCAAGAGTGATTGTCGCACGCACAAAGAGTGACGGCTTAGTGCACAGAAAAAATGTTTGCAAAAAATGATTCAATTAAATAATTAATTGGTGTACATTAATTATTCATTTAATTTTTTGTTTGCTGCAATTAATTTTTTTAATCAAAACCCTTAAAATTAAATGTTTTTGCATTTGTGGTGTATTTTTTTGTTTATGCTATTAATTTTTTAAATGACTAAATTTGTGTCCCATGGGTCGAAAATACAAATCCGTAAATTGATATGATCAATTCCTTTGCAGGGGCAAAATTAGTAAAATATTTAATTGTTTGAAAAAATTGATTAATTAAAGTCGAGTTTCTATTTTTTCTGTGTGCGGTTTATGGGCTGGCGGCTTCATCGAGCCGTATTTTTTCCATAATGAGGACGGCCAGGCAGTGATCGCTATCGTGAGATGAAAACGAACTTTTTATGGCCCGAATTGGAAGAAATGGATGTGGGACGATATGTGGTTTCAACAGAACGGTGCCACTTACCACACAGCTAAGGAAACAATGGCTCTTTTGTGCGACAAATTCAATAGCCGTATTATCTCACATGGTGGCGATGTCCATTGGACGCCTAGATGATGTGATTAGACACCGTTGGTCTTATTTCTTTGGGGTTATTTAAAAGAAAAGGTGTACGTCGATAAGCCAGCAACATTTCAAGAGCATAGAACCTCAATTATGTCTCAGTGTCATCGAAAATTTGGACCATCGGTTGGAGGTGTACATTTGGTCGATATTTTGTTCCATACATAATTGAACCATACCAATTTTATCATAATAAAAAGAAATGGCAATTATTTCCTAAATAAATTGTGTTTTATTCAAAAACAATATCGGTCCTTTATATGTTCTTTTATCTCCTCTGGGGAGCATAGGGCCTCCACAAGTTGATTCCAATGATCTCGGTCATCAACGCGATGTTTGACTTCATTCCACTGTAGTCGTAGTTTTGGATAGTTCGGTTGTGATTTGACCTGCTTCCTGGGTGTTGCAGTCTATGGCTTTCTAAGCGATATTATCTAGTGGCATGCGGAGTGTGTAATTTTGTATTCAAAAAGGAAACATTTTTTATTAAAAACCATACCTCTTAATACAAACAGTAAGCCTTTTTATTCATGTAGGTAAATTTTTTTAATGTGTCTTTTTTCATACAAAAGCGTTCCTCTTGATAAAAAAAAAGAAATACTTTAAGATAAAAAGTGGAACGTGCGGTTACCATTTTGCTTTGCAATTATTTTTTCAAGTAAATATATAGACTTATCTTTATCTTGCCATAAATTAACCCCAACAATGTTCAAGAAATATCGAAAAAAAATACTCATATTAATTTCTATATACAAGTTCTTATTTAGCCACATATTTTATGTGTGTATGTGTTCATTATTAAGCAATAATTTAATTGTTTTAAATAAATGTTACTCATACGCCTGAGAGATAAATTTAACGAAAAAAGTAAGCAAAAAAAAAAAATAAACCACAAAATTTATATTCAGACTATTCGTACTGGTATTTTATATTACGAGTTCAATTATGCAAAATGAAAAAGGCAAACCACACAAAGACAAAGTCCCAAATCAAATGAAAAACAAATTTGCTATAAAACAATAAAATGACAGGTGCTTTTTGTTTGGCAACACTCTGAATCAATTGAACATATAAAAATTATTTGTTAAACTCTAAACGAACACAGTAAAATAGTAACTGCAACATTCAGGCAGCTGTAAATGAAAACCTCCAACACCATGAAGTTGGGTTTGTGTTTTTTTTTTTTTTTGCTTGAGCTCATAGCAAAAGAAAAAACGTTAAATTAAAACGCCAATGTTAAGCAAACACTGTCTTAGACATACGAGATATTTCGTTTTCATATACCAAATTATATTAAAAGTTTTTTCTTTCGATCAGATAATAATTGTTTTAAGTTACATTTTGCTGTTTATACATAATTCACTCTAACAGCAAAATATCTGTAATTGTTTCAAAATGCCAAAAGTCTGTTCGAATGTGAGTTTTGTTTAAAAATTTCGAAGCCACAAAATGCTAAAGTATTGGTTACATTGCGTTTATTACTTAAATGTATTATTTGGAGTCTCTGAAATTCACTGGTGTTTCTGTTTTTATAGCTGCCAGGATACTTTTGTTTTCATCATCTAAAACTTTAAAGTCTTTAACACTATTTATTTTAAAATTGTTTTGGTGTTGTTCGGTTTTTCGTTACTTAGACTCTAAAACACATGTCGTTGGATAATGATGATGGGAAATTATACGATACGAGAAAATAAATAAAAAATTAAATTTAGCAAACACATAATTTGTCAGAAGACAATTACAGAGAAGTCTGTGTGTTTATTTCGGGGGAAAAAACTTTATTAATAAAAAATAAAAAAACGGTTGTTATTTTCACTTTTCTATGGAAAAATGTTGTTTATAACATTTGTTTTTTATAGCAAAATGATATCGATAAAAACTTTCCTATAAAAAAAGTGTTATCTGTTACTTGTTTTTTATAGAAAAAAGTTACAGATAAAATGTATTTTAAAGAAACGTGCTATCGATAACATATAATTTAAAGAAAAATGTAAAGCAAACACATCTGTTTTAGAGAAAACTGCAATCAGTAACATGTGTTTTATAGAAGAGTGTTATTGATTACAACTGTTTATAGCAAAATATCATTTGTAACATATTTAGAAGAATATTATAAAAAACGAATCATTCCTAAATGTATGTCCATACCTATAGCTTCGATGTTAACCAAAGGCTGGCTTAAGCAGAAAAGAATATGAAATATTGAAGGAAAAGAACTTTTACAAAAAAAGCTTTTAACTTGGAAATTTACCTTATAGAATTCATTCGAAAAATAAAAATGTTTTATATAAAAAGGAATATGTGCAAATAAATTTTTCTCGGATTCTATTTATAAAAAATTTTAATCGATAGAACCTTTTTTATAGAAAATGATAACCACAACATTTTTCAGAAACCGGTAAACCGGCAAAGGCAAACCAGTAAAGAACACTTCCTCCTTTGTTTGACAACCGAACCTCAATAAGAAGAAAAAAGTATCAAAAAGTGGGAACTTGAAAAAGTGAATGCGGAAACATAATATTATAGGTGCATAATCCTGAGAAAATAAGAACCTACAAGATGGTAAATGTTGGTACTTTTTTGCTATTCATCTGGTACTTTTAGAATTTTTGTTAATATTGGACCTAAAGATATAAAGGTCCTGAGTGCATAAAAATATGTAAGGCGGAGCTTTTTGGTACTTTATCGTTCTACATCTGGTACTTACATAAATTTTCGCCAATATTAGACATTGAAACATGCTATATTCTGAGTGGATAAGAACCTATAATAGAAGACTATGATACTTTTTTGTTTTTCAATTGGTACTTTTTGATATTTTTTATATTGAACTAAGACAATTTAATTAATTCATGAACCGGAGGTTGGTCCCTCGCCAAATCGATGCACTAAGACGGAAAAAATAAATGCATGAAACATGTAAAACGTACTATGTTTTCTTAATATGAACATAAAAATTTATGGTCGAATTTTGACCATAAGGTGAACACTAGTTTGTATAAAAACTCTAACCCCGTTAGCTCTAGTACCTCTTGTTCTAGTTAATATAATAGTGGCATTTTGTCAATTAACTTTTAATCTCCTGCAGGGTTAACGATTTTCATACTACAAATACTATTGATAACATATTTTTGATAGCTATAAGTTATCGACATGCAAAACACTTCGGCTTAAAAGTATGTGTGTGCAAAGTCAGTTCCGTGCAATTAACTCTTTTGTATTACACAAAATCATCTAGTATGCAAATAGCAAAACAAAAGACTTAAACATCAAACTAAATATGTTATTTCATATTTTGAATGATTTTTAATTATCACATCTAAACATTTTATATTTGTTTATTTGTTTATGATAATCTTTAATAATTACATCTTTATAGACCAACATATTATAATCTTGTTAAAGTTTTCAAACATTTTAAAGTTAGCTAAACGAAAAATGTTCACACACTCCTTTAAAAGACCCATTAAAACCGACATACGGACGGACAGATGGACAGACAGACAGACAGACATTTGTTCAATTCATATGTATACAAACTAGTAAGTACGAGTAGACATGTTTAACTAATGAACAAAACTATTGATAATTTAACAATTTTTCATTTAATACATTTTAAAGTCATTTGTAAAAGAAAAAAATACAATTATGTTGGCTTTTTTACGAGTGTGCATGTGTTGTCCATTAACAATTAAATTTAGCATCATAAAACTACCGCTTATTTTATATTACCAATCATTTGTTATAACAACAATAACACAAACAAACGATGGACTAGCCAATGAACGTATTTACTTCGGAGTAGAGCAGTTTAGACGAGGAACATTAAGCAAATGAAGATAGAAAAATATTTTAACATTTTTTTTCGCTGTACAAGCAAAACAAACTACAACAGGCCGTTATTAGTTTAGTAGCTGAATTCATATAAACAACTTTATACTTCAAAAGATCTTATGTGAATGTTTAGCGTATGTTTTAATACCTTAATAAATATATTTCTTGATTTTGCTAACTCTAACGCCACAATAATACACACATTTGTTGAGGATATGATCTGATCTCTTATATGAACAAAAATTAACAGCAACTCATGCATACTTACGGCATTAGGAAGGAAAATATTAGCACACATACATATGCACACATGTTTAAGTGCTTATATTTTCTATGTGTATTAATTTACAAATGTGGCAATTACAAACTGTCATGATTTGTATACCCACTATGATACTTCAGTAATAGACTGGTGCCCCAAACAAAGCCATAACATTGCATATGCCACCAGACGTAGCACAATATTACGATTCATTTATATTATGCAGCATTAGAAATTTTAAAGAAGTAAATTTTTAGAAAAAATAATGAATAATGAAAACAACTCAAATAAAGTAAACCCCAACCGCTAAATATTATTGCTGGAAGTAGTAGAAATGAGCAAAAAGGAAACATACAACAGCATTAAACAACATTGTTGCATCATCGTCATTATCATCCATCCACCAATAAACACCGGGAGGAGCAAGCAAGCCAAGATTTCCAAACAAACAACAAACAAAAGACATTCTTTTTTTTGCGAATTCATATCTCTTTGTATTTTTGCATTTTTGTTCGAACATGATTTTATATGTTTCTGATTTGAATGAAAGACAATGTTTGTTTGTTTGTTTGTTTATTTGTTTGTTTGTTTTGTTCATATGTAGATAGATATCTGTGTTACTGAGTTGACAGTTAAATCGTTTTGATTGTGAACAATTATAACTTTTTCTATAAATCATAAACGACGAAGCTCTTTGCGGATACGAGACACTGAAACACTGGCGCAATATAATTTGCATAAAATAATTGTGAAAGATAGTGAGAAAATTACAGGATACAGGCATATTTGAAAAGATAAAACAAAATTGGATGTAGTAGGGATTACCGAAGAAGTGATAAAAATAACAACGAGAGCAGGTCAATAAGTCCGTGACTTTAAAATGAGACAGCTTTTTATTAGACTCATTTGAGCTTTATAAACTTTGACCAACGTGTTTTTTGATCCCTTCCAAAAAAATAAGATTTATTAGGCCATCAAAAAAGACATTTGTTTGTTAAATGATCTCTTTGCGACAAACCTTCTCTTCAGGTTTGCAAACAAAAAGTAGTTTCTCGGGTCTAAATTCATAGAAAATCGTTAGATGAAACAGCAATTCGTAGCTTGAAAAATCAATTTTTCCTTTTTCTCCTCAATTCACGAGATTATAAATGACTGTCCAACACAAACTAAATCACGCGGGAATTTCAAAAAGTCACTGACTTTATGATCCGCACTTGTGAATCAATAAAGTTCATCTCATAAAATTCACATTTAAATATTAAAACTGGCAATAACTTAAAACTTAAGAAAAAACCAAACAAATTGTTGTTGAAAAACTGTTTTCAAGAAATCATGCTATACAAATATTATATAGAAACTTGTTTTCACAGAAAACAAAATAATCGATAAAAAATATGGGGTAGTGATAAAAAATTTCAACACAATATATTTGTTAATGATAACATTACTTTAAGTTACCATCAAAATGTTTTTTTTTTAATAAATTAAATCAATTTTGTTTATAGAATATATTTAAGAGATTATATTTTCCCAAAGAAAACAAATATTCGATAACATTTTGTTAAGAATGCATATTATTGATAACAGTATTTTTTAGAGAATACATGTTATCGATACCAATTTCTTTAAGAGTTTATGTTATTTATATCATATCGACCCCTTTGCGCGAAATTATCGTATGTTACAAAAACCAAATTTTACAGGACAGCCATTTTTCTACTTTTCTCTGCGTTTGCTTGCATATAAAAATGAAAATATACATTCAATTTTTGGAGCAACGAAGTGGAATTCGCCTACAATATTTTGTCAGGTGACGTCTCTTTGAATGTACAACAAGAATGCATCAAAAACTCAATTTCAAAAAATTGGCATATACGATAATTTCGCGCAAAGGGGTCGATATATTATAGAATAAGTGATATCGACAACATTCTCTTCTTATCTAAAGTATCTTGCTATCGATAGCAAAAATATTTTTTTATGAAATACAAATAATCGATAATATTTGGCTTTAACACGCATGATAGCAATTACGTTTTTTTATTAGAGAATAATTCTTCGCTCCCTATTTGTGTGCTAAAAAGTTTGTTTCTTAAATCTTTTGTTTTTTTAACACATTCAATTCCCTGTCAAAAGTGATTTCTTCGATTTCCTTTTGTTTTTTTTTAACAAATCATAAAAACCAAATTACGAAAAAGAAATCCCATAAATTTCAATATCCCTATAATCAAACACTGACCACAAATTGCCAATTTACTATCGGTTAATAAGATCACCTTCGACGGCGTCATCGTCATCACCGCCATCATCCTCATCATTACTATTATTGTTATTAAGTCTATAATACTTGAAAAAAAAAGTAAAAATACCAATGAAATGGAACAGTAAATACCAAAATGAAAGAAAATGCTCGTAAAACTAAATCCCAAATAAAACCCAAACAGTTGTGTGCAAAAGGTCTGGCCTGTTTTGTTCATTCTGATGTTTGGACTATAAAAAGCCAATCGAATTTTTGCACCTTATTACCAACGTGATGAGATTTTTTTCTCTCTGTTTGTTTGGTATTTTACAGTCAGAGTTTAAGAGTCCAGTAAGACAATCTATCGATTTGTTGTTTTTACTGAAGTTTTTTTGCTAACAATTGTAAATAAAAAGAAAAAAAAACGGAAAATGAAACAGCAGCTTTAACAAGTTCACACCACAATTTCCTGGCACGTACTTAACGAGAAATAATAAAGTCGGCAAATATTATTATTTGCTTATTTCAACAATAAATAAAAAAAAATAAAATCAAACAATAAAGTTGAAAGAAAAATTATTTAAATATAAGCCGGGGTTGTTTGAGAAATAATTGAAAACCGAAAAATGTTAAAAAATAATTTTTTTTTTTGATTTGCCTGAAAAATCAAAATACAAAATAAATAATTGATTAAGGCCGTTTTACACTGTCCCACAAAGTCTTAAGTATTTTATGAAAATGCCTCCCTGATCTTATTATTGTTTGAACATTTTCAAACAACAATAACAACTTATCATGACAGGGTTGCATTTTCGTGAAGTACTTAAGACTTTGTGGGATAGTGAATAGCGGCCTTTAGTGAAACACAAGGGTCAAAATTAGTTGATAAATTATGTGTCCGGATTTTTGTAATTGCTTGAAAAAAAATTGGACTTGATTTCCTACAGTTTGGCGTTAAATCGTAGCGAGTAGTTACTTGACACTATTCTCAACTATAATCTGAGGTGTATTCTCGACTTAATTCTTGACTTAACACTTGACCTTAGTCGCGATTTTATAAAAGAATATTTTCTTGACTATATTTTAACAATAGCCTCTACTAACTATTATTATTTGTTGCTTTTACGCCAGATCGTGGCGCATAGTGCCTCTACTATATTTAAGACTAAAGTGTACTACATTTTCGAAAATTGTTTCTTAACGTCAAGTTTAAATTCTTTAGTTACGCCCTTATTTACGAATATAGTCTTGAATATGTATTATATTCTAGACTTGAATATATTTTATATTCTAGACTATAGTGGACAATATTTTTGAAAATAGTTTTTTGACAGTATTCTTGACTGAATTCTCGAATTTTTTTCTACCAATAGTAAGGAACTTAGTCATCAACCATGACTTTAACAAAATGTGTTATTATGCTCTAAGATACATTTTTGAATAGAATATTATTTTTTTACTATATACTCGACTTTTTCTTGACTTTATTCTCGACTATAGTGTTAAAGCAGAACTGCGTCGACACCACATTTGCCATACAAATTGACATACAAATTTGTCGTAGAAAGCCGTCGTGAAGTAAGATCTATTTTATATTAAGAAAATTTTTTTACTCTCTCACATAAAGACAGTTATTCACAAAAGCATATAAAAAATTAAAGCAATAAAATGAGAAATAATTTGAAGTTACAGCCGACGCTTTAATTAAGGGCTTTATGCTAGGAACATGATTGATTCGTATGTGGTATGAGCGTAGGACGTAACGCCGTACATTTTTAGAAACACGCTTCACGCACCCACAACGCCGTGGTTAACGTATGTTGTTTTCATTTGAAAATATTATTAACAAATTCCAAAGATATTCAAATTATTATTTATTTTTTTTTTCCTTTAATTTTGTTATCAAATATTCAATTTGAAAACACTAAAATAATTTAATTTTAAATTTAATTTTTTTTTTCTATACTGGTCGTAGCTGGCATACGATATAGAATTAGATCTAAGTCGACGTCCAACGTGGATACGCTTTAATGTTTACGCCATCTATTGTGTGCCTTTGTATACAATATTATCTGTTTTTATATAACAAAGCATCATACGGTTTAATTGTGTTCCTACGGTAAGGAAATTATACCTGAAGTTGTAGAATCAATTCTGTTTGAACACTTAAGGTAATATTATAATATGCTTAAGTTGGCTTATGCAACTGAGAGTATACATAAATATCAAACCCTTCTTGTTAAGTTTTATGAATTTGTCATTTGTTTTATCTTAAAGACAATTTTTTTCCAAACATATTTTGTTACCAACGGACAAAAAATATATAAGTTGCAATATAACACGGGTCAACACAAAATTTGTCTTTGACATTAAATCATAAAATTTCGATATATTAGGTCTTAATTAGACGAAAGAAAAATATACGACATGAAAAAGTTTGCTTTTGTATTTAAGAGACCGATTACACGACTCAACAAACAAATGTTCGTTCTTTGTCCTAAAGTTCATTTTGTGATTTTTCAGTTAATTATACACAAAAACGAAAAGAAAATACATTTTTTGTGTATAAAGTTTGCATAATTATGCGATATTTTTCAAAATATGTGTTTTTAATTTTTACTATAACTTTCACAAAAGCAAACTTTATACACAAAAAATGTATTTTATTAATTGTAGTTGTAAGAAGGTTAAAAAAAACAAATAAAAACCAAATCAACCTGCTTTTTTGCTGTTGCAAAATTATAGCATGTTTATTATGCCAGTTTATTATCAAAGTAACTTTTGGGAACACAATTTTTTATTGCCTTACTGGAGCGAATTAAAAACATAAAAAATCACATTTTTTCAAGTTCAAAGTCCTGTAGTTCAGTAAAACTCTTTCCGATCGACACACTATAGATATGGGCTGACAGAGAAAATATATATCTATAAATCTTGTACAATTCAGATGAACAGTTCTCAATTTTGCTTAGAAAGTATCTAAATTTTGAACCTTGTGGCATAGTGTAATTTAAATATTTGTTTAAAAAGAGCGTTGAACAGCATCTTATTTGCTCTTTTTTCATATAAAAACTATCTGATTAAAAATATTGCTAATGTGTCATTCCATGCTACATTCCGCATATGTAACTAGAATATATTCTTTAATATATTTTCCACTATATTTTGGACTATACATTCGATAAAATTCTTGATTAAAAATTAACTATCATTTCCAGTGAAATTTACAAAAAGTCATGACAATATCATAGACTAACTTCCGCCTGTTGTCTTAATTATATTCTTCTTCCATAATTAAGTCTATAGATCAAAACCTTATCTGACCTATAATCTCAACTAAAGTCGCCAAAGTTTCAAACCAATTTTTAACGCCTTCAAAGACTTTTGTTTTAAAGAGCAAAAATGTCTTAAATATTTTAACAAAAATTTCAATCTTAAAACAAAAACAAATGTTACAGAAATGTACAACACCACGCACTTACACTAAGTACTGGAGCATTACAAAACTTGTTAAACTTTTAACAAACTTATTAATAGCCTTAGACAACAGCACAATATAAATATCAGCAAATCAAAAAATATTATAAACAAAAAAAAACAAAAATCAGTCTTAACTGCCAAATATTATACACATGTAGAGAAAAACACTTTATTAAACAAATTCACAAAATAAAAACAAGCAAAATTTCAACGAAAACAGCAAATGAACTCTATTCAACTTAATGCACCAGCTAGACAGAGAGACAGACAAACTTCCCAAATATCTAGCCAGTACAGTTAGTCTTTTAGCAGACTTGCTAAAAGTTCTCCTAAAAACTAGATCATTATAGAGTCTATTCGAGGAATCGTTAGAAAAATATGAATATTTTTGTTTTGTATATCCAAATGAGTATTGCCAACATGCTTGAAGTCATTATTATTAATTTTCTATGCCGGTCACTGCAATTTTAGTGTGCAAAGCAACAGTTTGAAATGTTTTTTTGTTTGTTTTTTTATTTAAGTTTTATAATATTTTTTCCTTATCTCTGGTATTGACCATGTCGGTTAAATCAATATTTAAAATCACATAAATTTAAGAATTACATACACATTCGCATATGTGGTAAAATAATGCTCGTATTTATATGCAACTAAATTTTATTAAGATCACAAATAAAAACAAAAACAAAAAAAAAAAAAACAAACTACAAACTAAACGATCAACATTAAGAGAAAATTTTGCATGTACGTTAAAATGTGCTAACATTAAAATTATTAGAAAAAAAACCGACTGAGTCACAGAGGCAGTGGTGCACTTAAAGAAATTAAAAGACTTCTAGCCCTGAAAGGTTACTCTTTATTTTAGTACATTACTCTTCGTCAAATCGACGAACTTTTAAAAAAATTAATTTTACCGGAACGATTTTTTAAGTAAAAGATAAAAACTCTTTTTTTTCTAAAATTCTATACGAATTTGAACTCCTTTTTTGTTTTAAAATTTTTTTTTTTTGTTTTTTTAATTATAATTTTCAAGGTTTTTCAAATTAATTAACTTTTTAAAAGAACAAAAGGCAAAAAATAAATTAGTTTTTTCTTTTTCAGCCTTTAAAAATAATCAGTCAAACAATACAAAAGAAAAAAAATATTTAGTTATTAGCCATATTTTAAGAATGAGACACAAAGTTCAATTGTATGTTCACAACAGATGCTTTTCTGGCATATATAACATACACCTTTCGTCATTCTGAGTTTGCTATGGAGACAGAGATGACACATTCTACGCTCCTTTGGGCCTTCGATAACATTTTCGACGGATTCTTTTTTATTAGTTATTTTGTTTTGAATTTTTTCCTAAATTAAGGCCTGCAATGGTGGTGTCTCGAATCTGCCTCTTAAATAGGGAGCCACAAGGGATTAAAAAAGATTTTTCAGATTCTGTTGTCGGTTTTTGGGTTTTCGATCTTTATATAACATATTGAAAAGAATATTTAAAATTCTAAAAAATAGACACATAAACTTACACTAAGGCTACGTCGTTGCGACGAGTACACACCTCTGAGTTTTAACTTTAAAAAAATTAGGATCCAGCGTTCGTCCACTCACTACAAGCTTACGGCATCAGCTTACGTTGCGGAAAAAAAGAGTGTTATTTGAATACATATTAAAATGTTATATGATAAAATGTTAATGAGCTTCGTCGATTCGACGAAGAGTAGCCGTGCAGAGCTAATTCTGTTGTTAGGCTATTTAAGGAATATTATCTTTTTTGTTTTTTGGTCTAAGGCCTTGAAGAAATTCCTATCTACTGGCCATACTATTAACCATATCAATATCTAAATTGTAGAGTATGGACTATGACCATTTTTTTCAATTAAACCATTAATCAAAAATTTAATCAGTTTTAATTAAAAATTTAATCAAGTGAATTAAACATTTACTTATATCAACAACATTACGGCAGAAAATCTAGTTGATATCAAAATATATTTAGTTGATAACGTTAATTTGTTTATTGGAGCAAATTTAATTAGTTTTTTAATTAATATCACAAATTTTTTAATTGAAATCGACTTTAATTTTTTTTCTGTGATTGATTTTTATTTATTGATAGTCTAGCATACTGTCCATATTAATAACTAAAATCCATGATTTACAGCCAATGTCCCAGCAAAAACTTTACATACAATCCTAACTTTAATACATCCTGAATTCATTTCTTTGTAAATTTATTCGCCACTTTTTGAGTCATTTTTTATATATTAAATAATAACTTTGTTCCGAAATATTCCAAGAGTGAGGTTATATTGATTCTAAGCTAAACATTTACCCCACAGAACCAGAGAGAATATTATTATTTTACTTACCCGTTACCATGTTTTTTCACTTTTGTTATATTCGGGCCTTTGTTTACAATCAATTATTCTACTTTAAATAATTTTATGTATTTAAATAAATAATTTAAAAAATAGAATATGGGAATTATTGCTCCTTATTTAACTTTTAAAACTTAAAAATAGTCTATCAAAGTTTTTCTTGGGATTCAAAAATTAATTAACAAGGTTTCTTTCAAATGTGCTAAATTCCCATATCATACTAATGAGAAAGTGAAATTTATTGTTGAAGGGATAAGCTATTCCGCATTTCACTGGTTGCTTAGGCCAGATCGTCAGGAAACTTCATACAAATAACAATCAATTTCAGTTTCTCAATAGTATGAAATGGGAATTTAGCACATTTGTAAGAAGCCTTGTTCAATAGTCTATATTTTTCTTTTTGTAGTGTTGTTGTTGTGTCCACAACATACTTTAATTAACACAGGCGGATGCACGGACATTGGTTTTCAAAAATTATCGCGATTTGGATCAGTACCTTTAAGTGTTATCCGCACTTAATTTTTTGAGTACGACTTGTACTAAAGTAAGTAGAAAAAACTTTAACTTACAACGAGTTTTTTCTTTCTGTGTTGACTATAATCTAATGACTAGACTTATATTATTACAAAAGGTTGCAATATTATCTATTTTTATATCTTAATTTTTAAATTCTCTTCATAGCTGTCTTAAATACATTTCTAGATCTGCGTATCGATCACGGGTTCCATGAGGACCTGCCCCACTCTGGCTTTAGGAGATATCCTGCACATTCCTCCATTGCACATTTCTTTAAGGGAGGAAGCCTACAGGGGTGCTAGTAGGATGCCGCATATTGCTGAATATAGGGCAGGTGACTTGGTGGATCACATGCGGATCCTGGATATTATTAGGGATGATCCATCCATTGTGGTCGGTGATCATATGCTGCCTAACCTGGTATTGAATATGAATTTCAATATCCTTATACCTGATAAGGACCAATGTTCGGACCAATCCTGGTGGCGCGCATGCGCGGACCAGGTCTGGTTCACGAACGGTTCGAAACAGGTAAATGGGGATACTGGTGCGGGCATCATGGGCCCGGTTTTCAAAGGGGCTTGCCAATCGGCAAACAGCCTTCGACCTTTTAGGCGCAAATCTATGCCATCCTCATATGCGTTAGGGAGCAGAGACCTGCGCCATCAAGTTTTGTCGGCGACGGTTTGCAAAAATATTGCCGGCGGCGGCTCAGAGCCGGCTTAAGCCGACTTAAACTAAAAATATTTTTTTTAACCAAATTTTATATTTTAGTTTGAATAATAAAATAAATTTGCATATATACTTATTTTATATAAATCAACAGTATTAATAGTCCTATAAAATAGGTGACTTCGGTTAAGTGGTATTTAGCGCATGGCAAAATGACCAACAAAGGAACGCAAAAATTTTAAAAATTCGAAAACTATAGAAATTCGGAAAAATTCTACGAATTCAGAAAATTGGCAAAAACAGCGAATGTTTTGAATATATCAAACAAGCCACGGCGGCATAATAGCAAAGTCTTCTATTTATTAAACATCGTTAAAGCTGTAAAGAATCAAAAAAATTACAATACAAAAATCTGTTTTATCGAAAACTAAAATTTGCAACAAATTGCTTAACTGAATGTTATTATTTTTCTTCTTATTGCTGAAAAATTTTTAATACTTATATTTTTAGCTATTTGTTGAAGAAATCTAATAATTATTCCCAAAAAGTGTATAAATTGTTTGTAAACAAACTATTTAATGTTTAAACGAAAGTTGTTAACCTATCGAATGACATTTCGAGTAACGGCATTCGATCACGACTGCGACGATTAAAATTTTGGATTAATAAAAGATTCGTAACTAAAGTCAGAAAAAAAAAATTCGTAAAATTTTATAATTCAAAAATATTTTTAATTGTGAAAAAAAATTGGTGGAGACTGCATGTTACCACTAGCATTCCAGAAAATTTTTTTAGCTATACTTTAATATAACAAAGTATACAAATTATATAAGAAATGAACCAACTTATATAAAATTGTTGCAAATATGTTAGTAATTTTTTTTTTTTAGGTTTGGTTTTGGTTATGCATTTATTGTAGGGAATATTCTATTAAATTAAATTTTGACTGTAACCGGCGGCTGATTTTAAGCCGACTTTAGTCGATAAATTTTCGGCGGCGGCGGCTGTTAAAAATATTCGGCGGCGCAGCTCAGCCGGATTTAGCCGTGAAGGCGCAGGTCTCTGCTAGGGAGTGTCTGAGTAAGAGGACAAGGGGCTTGATATTGTTTAAAATGTCGGATAGCCAGGCCGCTCTTAGGGCACTTTCTTCTTTGGAGATGAAGACCAGGCTGGTCATGGACAGTTTGACGTCTCTGAATGAGATAGGAAAACACAATGACTTGAATTTGTGGTGGGTTCCCGGCCGTGATGGCCATGCGGGTACCGAAGGGCTGATTGCTTGGCGAACAAATGCTACACTCAAAAAAATCAAAAAAATCAATCCATCCGTACTCAAATCAATCCGAAGCGGTATTAATAGTACGGTGAGTACGGGTTTTCTTGAATCAAGTACAGAAAGATTGATTCAAGTACGGATTTTTAATCCCAAAATACTTAAATTATCCATATTCAATCCCGTTTTCGTACTTGAAATAATCCGAAAATGAGATTGATTTAAGTAAAACTAAGATTGAATCAATCTCAAAATGAGCTTGATTCTAGTAATATAAAGTTGATTTTATCCCGAATTCATGATTGAAAAAAACAAAAAAAAATGAAATTACAAAGAAAAAATGATAATGATTGATTTACTTACCCGTATTACACATTACAGAATGATATAACACCAACATCATGCCCGATATGGTTTTCATTTTAGAAATCTTATGTACATATTTAACCAAAAATATAAACTAAATGAGTAACATGAGTTCAAATTTAAAAAAAAAAAATTTGAAAAGAAATTAATTTTCAAAAGTAATCCCATTTAGGATTGTTTTGAGTACGTTTTAGTGTTATTCGTACTTGAATTTTTGAGTACGACTCGTACTTAAAGTAATCCCAAAAAACTTGATTTATCCCGAGTGTTCTTCTTTCTGTGTATAAAACGAGAACAATTTATTTTTTTGTTAATAAGATTTCTCTATGATGTGCTAACTTCTCAATTTTAATTTTTGATAAATACACTGAAATTTATTGCTGAGGAAAAGCTAGTTTCTATGCGCATTTTACAGGTTGCTTGGGCCAGACTAGCAGGAAAGCATTTGCCAAAGATTCTAGATAAGCCGAAATATTATACAAATAAAACTGTAAAGCGAATAAGAACTATTAGCACTCAAAATTCTACTTACAATACAGTATTTCAGTACTTACAATACACTTACTAGAAGTCAAAAAATATCTAGTTATTATTTAACTACAAGTAAGTTGAATTGTAAGTACTTACAATATACTTACCAGAAGCCAAAAAATCACTAGTTAATAGACTAATAAGTAGTTATTGATTACGTTGCCAGTAAGTAAATATTCCGTACTGAAAACAGCATAACTAATAAGTAGTAATTGAGCTGATTATTAGTAAGGAAATGTTCAGTAGTGAAAATAATAGAAGTAACAAGTAGTTGCTGGGGTCATTACTAGTAAGTACTTAGTGAAGTTTTCAGAACAATGACAATTACTACTTACCATGTAACATATAAAATAACTACCACCTATTACTAAAAATCAAAAAGTTTTGCCTGGGATGTTATACAAATATTTCTCTATTAAACAGAATTTTTTAATAAAAATTATATTAAAAACAATTTCTAAATTCTTGCGTTTTGCGTTTTCGATTTCCAGAACACCCCTGTATAATTAAGTTTACAATTTTGACTTTTTCGGTTTTTATTTCTGGCATGTTTTCTGTCTGTGTAATAGTCATTAGAAAATATTTTAGTTTTTATGCATTAAGTAAAATATATGAGTTGGTTCTTTTTTAAATTTTACTGATATGGACTTTGAAAATTATTATTATGTTTATTAGTAGACCACAAGACTAGACTATTGGATGTATGTAAATGCAAAAATGTTTATTATGGAGAAAGAAACCTTACCAAAATATATCAAAATATAAAATTTTGGAACCAACTGTAGCTCAAATACTTAGAGACACATGAAATACTCCAATTAAAAAAGGACACAAAACACTGACTGCCTGTTTTTAAATGACGAGCGAAAATTTCGTACGTATAACTTGCAAAGAAAATTTCAAAATTCCGTTTTGTTTTAAGTGTAAGTAAACTAAGCGCTCGTCGTCTTAAAACAGCCTATAAATTGACCTATTTTACTTTTAAACTAAAAATAAAGAATGCAATGCTAGAAAACTTTCCCTTTTTAATATATTTATTTTTGTATGGCACTTTTTTCAATCAAGTTGTATTTTAACTGCTTATATGCATACATATATCTTTTCCTTAATAATTCAAATACTTTTTAGCTTAGATTAAACACATTTAGTTGTTTAGATGGGGGTTTTTTTAGTTAGTGCTTGATTTTGGTTTTTTTTTTTTGTTAGCTTTAATGTCCAAGCTTTCTTACAATTATTTGATTTACGATCTTTAATATAAAAATAACAGGAATTAAATGTTAATATTGCGCAAACAAACAAATAAATAGACAAACAGACGGACATGCTTACGGACAGACAGTTACCAGCCAACACTAACAGACGGACAGCCAAAGTTAATAAAACTTAACACACCAAACATTTTGGCATATAAGTTTTAATATACAGAAAATTTTTAAAGATATTATTTTTTCTTTAACAACCAAGCACACCTTTTAGTTAAACACCAAAAACTATAACACATACAGTGGATGCCACTTTTATCGGACACCGAAGAGACCATTGAAATTTCTCCGCAGAAAGAGGATGTCCTTTAAAAAGAACTCAATGTTTTTCTGATATGCTGCCAGGTCCAGGTAGCAGTACACCCTAAGGGAGGTTGCCCATTATTATAGATAACTCTGTATTAATTTTTTGCTGAAAAACTCAAGAAGTAAAAAAAGTTTTTTTTTAAATTTAAGTGTGCGAAAACATTTATTTCAATATATTTCCAACACACTACGCGAAAAAATAAGCGAATTCAACACACGCTTGCACTCCAAATTACAACGTCATTCATATGTTAGTTACAACAACAACAAAAATAAAAACAATATTCCATTTATCTGTTAAATTTTTTAGTTCAATTTTAGACAAAAGTCCGTCAGTTTGTCTGTCTGCTGGTTGGCTTTTACAGTTTATTTGTTTTCGCTGCTGCCATTTGTGTTATAAAGTAATTTTCGTTGTGTCCACTTTAGATTTTGGAGTGTATTTTAATGTAAATGTAGTTCCATTTGATTATGCTTAGAATTTTAATTTATATTTTGTTGGTAGTTGTCGAGACATGTTTGTTTTACATTACTTTTTTTTTTCTTTGGCTTTTTGTAAAACGACTAAATTTTATTTATTTAAAAGGAATTTTAATTTAATTAATGGTATAGGATTTGCGTTTTTTTTTTTATTAAAAAAGTAAATTTAAAATCCAAGTTGAAATTTTGAGATTTTAAGGTAAATTGTTAAGTGAGATGAATTGGGGAAATCAGAGCAACATTGGAAATATAACCAAGAGGAGATATTTTATTTTGCAGCAAAATTGCATAAAGAGGGGTTTTCCGAGACTCGAGTGGAATCTATAGTCGAATGTTCACTCGACTGTATAGTTAACTCTATATCTAAGTTTTAGTATCGAGTCTTAAGTTGAGTTTGTAGTAACATAAGTATATATTAAACCTTAATTTAAGTCTACAATAGTATCTTGTCTGAAATCGTGTATAAGTGTTAGCCTGTTATGAGGTTAATATTGTTATTCTGGTCTTTAATTTGTCATATATTCTGGTATAATACTCTACTGTTCATCACTGATCACTTTGTTCACCATATTGGCTGCAATCTTTTCTATTGCCATATGTACGATATATATAGTTTTATAAAAAGATTGGTTTATAATCTGGTCTATAACCTTTTAAGCGCTTACCCAATGCGCCTGTGTTAGTGAAGGATAATTTGCATACACAGGTAGCAACTTGGGTTTTAGTTCACCATTTTTTTTTATTGAATATGAAGAAATATTTCATTATTTTATTATTAAAAAATATGCTTTATTGTGTGCTATTTTGTAAAGCGCGATTTTGATTAATTTTTTATTAAATCAAATAATAAGTTTGTTGACCTAAAATTTTATTTTTAACAAACGCTGTTGTGTGTACTAAGGGAGGCCTCACCAATAGTCCGACCGGGGGCTTCTGACTCCCATGGTACCTAAGTTAAGCAATGAGGTAAACTAGTAATGCCAATTGTAAGGATTTTTCGCTTTATGTAGGAATTCTTATCGGAAATTTTCAAGTGTAGGGAAAAAGGAAAGATTTTATTAATGCTATTTTTGTAAAGCTAAAAGGGCCTTAATTTCTTCAATGTAAATAAAATTCAATTTTGAATAACATTATTTTGTTCCCGACGTTTTACCGATTGTTTGTCGACTTTTTCAAGGGATTGTCTGTTTAAAAATTATAAAACAATAAAATAAGTATAATAATGTAACACATAAACAATATACTTACAATATGAAATTTAATCACATTAAAAAGTTTTTGATGTACCAAGGAGAATACAAATATAAAACATATTTTTAATAATAATTAGTATTGTGGTAATTTTGTTGAACTATTTTTGGGTTTTTAATCCAAATTTTCCATATTTTTAATCAGGCTTAAGTTCATCAAATTTAATTTTCATTAAATTATTTTTATGAAGAAAGGAATTTTACAACATGAAAATTAATTAAAATTAATATTGATAATCATTCATTATTGACTGGCCTGGGATTCGAACCCAGGCGGCTGGTTACCCTCAGAGGGATTTGCCGTCTTACAAGGTAACCAGCCGCCTGGGTTCGAAACTGTCATGCCTTTTGTTGTTTTATTTTATTTTAAGACAAAAGTAGGAAATTTTCAAAATATTATCTCATTTTCAATAAATTGTCTAAAAATACGTAAATATTAGTCTTATTTTCATTTAACAATTAAAATTTTTCATACACAATAACATTTAAGTACGAATGAAGTATTTTTTAGCAGAACACTTATACATGAGTCCTTAAAGACTGGCTATCTTCTATAATTGCCAAGCCGTGTAACCAAATATTCGTGGCCCCCTAATCTATAATAAAGGTGCTACGAATATTCGCGCATTTGCGAACTATTGCTATTTGCATTCGCGATTACATTCGCTAAAATGTATGTGAATATTAAAAGCGAATAAATAAAACTAAGAGAAATAAAACAATACAATTTCGAATTTTTAAAAAATTTGTAATGAAAGCTTTTAAAGTTAAGAAAGGATATATTTTTAAAAGGCAATCTTTTTTTTATATTTTAGTTCAGGGAACCTGAAGAAAATATTTTTTTTTAAATTTTGCAGTGCCTTTTATTTGGTACCAAGTTTGCTACAAATAATCAGACACTTATATGAAATTTATTATTAAAACCATGTATTCTTGAAAAATTAAGAGAAAATGAAATATTAGATACGAAGTTTGAATATGTTTTGTATCTAGATAAAAGGTGTTTCTGCCAAAAACAAACAATTTCAATTTGTCACACAGTGATAAGTTGTTGGTACTCTTGTGGTAGCAGTGCTTTCACATTTTGAATTTTTTGTAGATTCATCTTAATATATAACCTTTAAATTCTCTGTAATGTTGTTTTGGGAATGCCAAATTAGCCGGAATGACGATAACTGGAGACAGGTGGATAACACTCTGCTGCATAGTTTCCACGTTGCCTTCAGTGCGAATATTTCGATTAGCACCTCTTCTTAGACGGTTGATCAATGAACCCAGTTCCTAAAAACGGACGACTTAATTCTTAAGGCTGTTAGCGCTAATCTTGAATAAAAAAGTTGATGATATTTTCGTTGCGTCATAACAACTGATCATTGAGAAAGAGAGACAGAAAAATACGGCTTTAACGGGTTTATATATGCATTTATAATAAATTTCCAAGAATTCAGTTATAATCCTACACTCAAAATATTATACAGTTAAATTCAAACGAAAATTAATTTTAAAACACCTTAAAATTCATTTAAAAAACGGATAATTTACATTTCATTTAAAACAATTTATTTTTATATTAATTTTTAAATATTTTATTTATAAAAGTGCATATTCCTTAGAATTAAATAGTTTTTACTCTTAAAATATAAATTTAAACCGTCAAAAAACAAAAAAATAATTACGGCAAAATGTTATATTTTGGTAGTTTGTTTTTTTTTTTGAATAACAAACCTAAATGTTGAAAAATAAAATTATTCGTAAAATTACTAAATCTTTATTAAATTTTAACAGTACGGAAAACAATTTTAATAACTCACAATCAGTTACTGTAATAATTGTACAAGTGTAGAGGAAAGCGAACTAGCACCAAAGTAGTCCCGTGATAGGTCTTTGTTGGTACATGGGGTTGTCATTGGAGGGGGTCAATTGTCTTCATTTGACCAGTCACAGATCTATTCTCAATGAACGTGCTTAGTGTCAGTTACTAAAATGTAGTATTATTTTAATAAAACAAGTCCTAGAATTTAATTCAAGAACCAAATTTTAGGAAGTACCAAAAAATGTGTCACAGCACCGGTAAAGACTGTACTGCAGTTCATTACTTTTTCTATCTTTTTGTTTTTGTAAACCAGTTAAGGGATTGGTTCTTATTTCATGAGTCCTTTCTTTTTGTACTTGTTCTATTTTCACAAATCCCAGGACTAGTCTGTTGGACCAATTGACACAAATTTCTTGCAGGGAACCTGCAAAAAAATAATTATATTACAAAATAAAAAAAAAGTTAAAAGTGTTTAACATTAGCACGGCTTAGTTCCAAAACATTAGGTGACGAGCAACTTGCTTTTCTAAATGACTTCTATAATTTAACATTGTAGAAATTTACAATATTTTCTGTCCCAAAATGCACCAAAAAAGTTATACTAAAAAAGTCATAATAAGTAGGGTTGTGATTTTTCTTCAAATGCATGTTTCTTGTCAATAGTCTAAGAAGGATTTCGAGCAATTATCTTTTCGAATCATTAAATTTGTGTTAAAATAGCATCGATTTGTTTTTGCATATTGTTGCATATATTGTTGAAAATGCATATTTTTGTCATATTTGGGTTTTAAATGTATATTTTGAAATTTTTGTGTAATTTTCTTTAAGTTCTAAAGTTTTTAGTTCTAAATTAATGTTTCCCTTCAACCGCAGCCAGTAGTAACAAGATGGGAGGGCTGGCTAGATGCTGCAGGATTAATTCAAAAACCTTTAAGTAATTTAATAGTGTTAGAAGAGCTTGTTTGTATTTTCCAAATATGGATATATTGGTTAAACAATAACTAATTTGAAGGGATTTAGTTCACTTAATACTTTCGTCAAATGAGTTGATATTGCAGAATGTAAAATTAACAATGTGGAAGGAAGAATACCTCGAAGAATTTAAAAAATGCAAAACGTTTTACAAAAAAGTTAACGAAAAAAGTTTAACGTTTCTTAAAGAAAATTTATTGCGAAATTTGGTTTTTTTTTAGTAATTTTAATAAACCAAACCGGTTTGAGTTACGCGAATATATGTTGTGCAACCTCCTCCATTTTCGAAATAACGGTATATCTCGAAAACAATAGCTAACCTAAAAAAAACGGCTAGCACCACTGGATTAGGTTAAATCGACAAGTGCCCAGCTATTCTAAAAAAAAGTGTCAATTTCGAGCACAGTGTAATCAATCGGGTTAAATTAATTTTGTTCTTTGCTTGATTTTATATTTTTCATCATTAATTCCCCAAGCCTTCTTCACAAAATGCTGAAAAAAAACAAAGAAAGAATAATAATTAAAATAGTTATAAAGAATTCTAACCATATAGCTCATTCTTCCCCACCCTGTAGCTCATAGTCCCGCCTAGTCCACAGTCCACCAAAGACCTATCTTTAGCCTTGTATGCAGTATGTTCTACAGTTTCGGCTACGATATTTTCTAAAGTATTGTCGGTAGTCTGTGTTAGAGTTTGGTATACTGTCTGGCCTATATTACTGTCTACACAGAAAAAAATAACAAGAGTTATTAAGTAATTAATGAAAATTTTTAAAGTTTTCCCAATATATTTAACAATTTTCTTTATTAACATGTTTGTAAATTGTCATATTAACAATTTGTTTAAGTTAAAAAATAAATACATAAAATAAATTTTATTTTGTGTCAAAGTTGTGGTTTTAAAAATTTAGAGATTTTAATGGGTCTTTTGTTAATTTTAGTTTTCAAATACAAGTCTTTAATTGTGGCAAGATTCCCTTTTATTAAGATTAACATTATTGCGCATCCAGTTCTACGTCTGAGTAAGAATGCTGAAATAAATATTAATGGTGTTTGTGATGTAGTTTTTAATTTATATTTCAATAAAAATGAATTAAAGGAATAATTAAGATGCATTTCATTCTTTCAAAAGGCAATAAGCTAGTTCTCAACAAATTATGTTATTAATAAGACAAATTCGTAATTAAAATTTTAATATTATTGTTAACAAAAACTTTATTTAATACTACTACTTCTTTGTTAAAAATGTTTGTTGAATATCAACAATTTGAATTAACAAAAGTATTTTTTATATTTACAAATTTGATTGTTGGTGCCTTTTCAACTAAAAAATTAATTGTATTGACGAATTTGGTATTCAAAATGACAATTGATTTGTCGTAATTTTTTTCTGTGTATAATGTCTCTTGACTACGATCTTTAAATAGTATTGTCTATAGAATTGTTCGAAGTTCTATATATACGGCCATGTTCTGACAATCGAACGGTTTGAAATCGCAAAACGCTTGCGATCTGCCATAGTTTCTTTAAGTTCCCTTGAGAATACTTTTGCAATTTGAAGTCACCAAACTTCTTGCGATTGCGATTTACATTACACGTTGTATGCGATTTCAAGTCAAGATCGCAAATGTTAAGCGTTTTGCGATTGTCAGAAAATGCCCGATATAATAATCGATTCTCCATACAGATCAATGATGTTTTATATTGTCTTCCTTTTAGTCTTGTTTATAAACTGTTAGTCCTTTAGTATATCCAAGAGTATAATCTAAATTCTTTTCCACAGACTCTTTTATTTTTTGTCAAGAGTCTTGTCTAAAGTCCTGTCTATATTTATTATTGTTTATTGTCTTGTCCACAGTGTTAACTAAATTTTTGGCGTGATATATCGTCTTAAAATTCAGATTGCAATTTTTTCCTACTCTACCTCATGCGCTACACGTGACACTCTTGATATCTGCATTTATCTTTCTAATTGAGTGACTTCTGAATCGCAATTCAAAAATAAATTCAAACTATTAAAAAGTTTATCGAGAAATCCACATTGACGTCATTTAGCAAATGAATTTTAAACAACTTTAAACAATTAGTTCGCATTACTAACTCACATACTCTATCATTTAGTTAGAGTCTGACTACCGATTTAATCAATCAATACATTTTTTTGTTTTTTTTTTTTTTTTTTTGCTTTTATGACTTTTTAAATAACATTGACTACTTTATTAAGCATAATTGTTTTTCGTATTAATAACTTAGAATATTCTTTATAACTGTCTAACACGTAAAAATTACAATTAATTAAATTAACATATTAATTGCAAATAAAAGTATTTTATGAAAATATACATATAAAAAATATTTAAATATGTTTGTAAAATATCTAAACGACCACACATTATTTAATATGAGTAGGTTAATAATAGAGTAGGGGATCTAATTTATTATATATGTATATCAGGAGATTGTTAGGGACTCTGTACTGTAAAAAGTTGGCAGGTAAAGGCAATTTATTCTGATATTTCCATTGATGTTAATTGGCATAAAGGGGTAATTTAATTGTTACTATTAGATTATTTATTTTGAGGAGATTTGGTAATAGTGTCGTAACTATAATCATTTGCTTTTAAATCTCAACCAGGGGCCTAATTCTGGCAGTCGTGATCGAGTACTTTCTCGATTCGAAAGCAATTTTATTTCAGTCGATACTGAACGAATCGAAATTATTTTTTCAGTATTCTGAAACTCAAATTAATTATTTATAACACTGAAAAAATAATTCCGATTCGTTCAGTATTGACTGAAATAATTAGATATTAAATTGCTTTCGAATCGAGAAAATACTCGATCACGACTGCCATAATCAGGCCCCAGACAAGGTTTTTTTAATGTAATTGCGAATAATCAAACGATATCAAATTATAGGTTCCCATAACCATAAAATGATGGTATTCCATCAGTGTACAGCTTAGTGCACCGCTTAGTGTACCGCTTAGTGTACCGCTTATTGTACCGCTTAGTGTACAGCTTAGTGTACCGCTTAGTGCACTAAAATTGCGACCCAAGTGTGTTCTTGTGGTCAGTATACTCACACTTGGGTGGTGCCTTATGAGCAACATGGGCTCAGGCCGACACGGCAGTAAGACACGATAATTCTTAACACTTAAACGCCTAAAATCGTTATGAATAAACGCAACTCTCATAAAATTTGGCAAATATTAATTTAATATAACTACACAGAAATAATTATCAGTAGTTTTTTATCAATTAAAAAAATGGTTTAAAAAGTAAAGGGTGTAAGTAAAGTTAAGGGCCGATGTTGATTTTGAATAAAACACAAATTATTTAGGAAATTACTGTCATTTATTTTTATTATGATAATATTGGTATGGTTCAGTTATGTATAGACCAAAATATCGGCCAAATGGCCGCCGTGATATCGGCAGCCCACCTTCATCCGATGGTCCAAATTGTCGATGTCGCCGAGGCATAATTGAAGTTCAATGCCGTTACTGTGCCGAATTATCTCAGCGTTAAGCTCTTGAATTCAAATAACCCCAAATAATTAAGTCCAACGGTGTCAAATCACATGACCTATGCGGTCAATTGGCATCGCCAGCACCTGAGATAACACGGCAATTGAGTTTGTCACGCAAAATAGCCCTTGTTTCGTTAGCTATGTAGAAAGTGGCACCGTCCTGTTGTAAGCACATATCGTCCAAATCCTCATCTTCCAATTTGAGCCATAAAAAGTTCGTTATCATCTCACGATAGCGAACACCATTCACAGTAACTGCCTGGCCAGCCAGGCCGTCTGCCCATAACCGCACCAAACAGTCACTTTTTGTGGGTGCATTGTTTGCCCGACTATCACTCTCTGATTATAATTCACTCAAATGCGTCAATTCTGCTAATTGACGAATCCACTGAGGTGCAAATGTGCCTCATCACTGAAGATGAAGATGAAAATGTATCATCCACTGCTGCCATTTCTTGCCACTTTGTTAGCATGCAAATGCAAGTCTTTATGCAAAATTTTCATCAACGACGAGCGTGAGAGGTGCAATTATTGGGCACGACGATGTGTTAAGGTAAGCCACACTATCGCGAACAGCAGCAATATTTCCTGCAATACGAGCTGTACGAGCGTTTTTGCACGATTTTTCCGTTGTACGTTGTACCGAAAAAATCACGAAGTTCAAGATATGCATTTTGATTTGAACGCCCATTTTAATAATAAGCCTGAATAACTTTTACGCGTTGCTCGATTGTCTATCTTTCCATGTTTCAAATTGAGAAATATCAAATGTAATGCAGAAAAAACTTGACGTTTAGGTGTGGTTCGCATTAAATTTTTAATATAATGTGATAATTGATTTTATTATTTTTTTTTGTTGAAAGAAAATTAAAAATACAATTTTAATTGAATTAATATTTTAGTTATTTTGAAATAAATTAGTTATTAAAATATTAATTAAATAACAAAAAAGCTTAATTGATATTTCCGTTTAAAATAAAATATTTTTAACTTGTAGAATTGTTGTTGAGAATTGATTAAACCTGAGCTATATTTAATTAAATCAATTAACTAATTGTTTGTAACGGCAAAGTTTTTTGATAATTTTTTTAGTTGAAATTAAAGATATCAATGCACCGATTGGCACCAAACATGGACATGGTCCATGTTTCTCTAAAGTGTAATTCCGATACGTGGCTCTGTGTTCGTTATATTTTTTTTAATTGATGGTACTTTTTCGTTGAAATTCACAAACTTTATTTATTAAAATAAGTTTCCTGACAAAAGTTTGCCCCGCTAAATAGCGCTTGGGCCTAGCTAACCAAAATTGTCCAGTATTTTATTTTAATTTTAAAAATCCCGAGCGGGGACCAAACGACTAGTTTTTATTTATAAATAAAGCCATAAGTATTTAAAACAGTTTAGATTTTATGGGTTTAAGGATCTCAATATCCATCAACCTGAAACATTTCAGAATCAGGAAGTTCAACCGCAATGTACATTCCATGCCGTGAACACCCTTTATAAAACATTTTTTTTACGTATTAGTATGTGTGTATGTGTTAACCTTAATTTGTTTAAGTTTATAAGTGTTTTCTTATTTTTATTATACCCTCCATCAACTGATTGTTCATTTATATATTCCAACCATTATTCTATTAAAAAAAATATATAAGAAAAACACCAGGGTTTTTAAGTTGAACTTAACTTTAAATACAAATACCGAATATAACAATAACCCACGCCAAAAATGCAAATAATTGGTTAAATGTAAAATATCAATACCAACAACAACATCAACAAAAGTTGTAATTCTTAATAAAATAAAAAATTAAAAAGAAACATTCCAAACGACAACAACAGGCCTGTATTCTACAACTGACTGAACTGAGTACTTCGGTATAGGTTTTAATAAATTTATATGGGTGCAGCCATTAAATACAATAAAATTACAAAACTAACAACAAAAAATTATTTTAGAATTTAAAGCCACTTTAATAATATAGTTGCTGTTGTTGGTGTAGTGGCTTTTTTCAATAATTTTTTCCCCATGTATAATAAACCCCTTAATAAAGTGTAGTAAATGCTGTCTGTATGTTGCCTGTCAATTGACTCCATGTATTTGTTGTTAAATAAATGAATTAAAGACAAAATCGAATTAAAAAAAAATAAAACTAAAATTTACCTTAGACGAGGAAAAAAAAAAATTATTGTTTATATTAAAAACATTAGCAATTTTTATAAACTTTTAATTAGTATATAATTAATTGTGGACATATGTTGTTTTGTTTTTTCTGGATTTTTTTTTTCTTTTAATTTATTTATTTTATTTAATAAAGTTAGCAAAATGTTGTGTATGTTATTTTGCACTTTTAAGATGTGTTTTGTAGAAATGTTAAAACATGAATCGCTACTTTTTGAAAGGTGGTCGTAGAGATTTGGCTTAGGATTTGAGACAGTTCCTTTACTTTATTTTATTTTAATATTTATGGGCAAACAGTTTTTTGATTATTTGATTTTATATTTTAGGCATCTTAAAACTGTGACAATCATAATATGGTCTTCCGTAAACACAATGGGACTACTGTGGCCACATTGAGACTAATTTTTAGTTATAATATATTTGCTCAGGCTATCAGTAAAATGAAAGGTCTATCCATGAGGATAAAATTTTCCTAAGAAAATATTAACAAAAAATTTCTTGCCAAAAGAAATTCCATTCAAACTTTTTTTGTTGATAAATTTTCAAAAGAAATATTTTTATTAAAAAATCGAATCAACATTTTTTTAAACTTAAACTCACTAAAAGAAATGTTAATCAATTATTTATTTAACTAAAAATATTTTTTTTTAATAATCAATATCAATAACAGTTTTAATTAATTTTCATGTTGTAAAATTCCCTTCTTCATAAAAATAATTTAATGAAAATTAAATTTGATGAACTTTAGCCTGATTAAAATATTAAAAATTTGGATTAAAAACCATAAATACACTCACAATATTCTGTACGTAAAATTAACTGAAATTGTAATATAAAATAAATGAAAGTTCAATTAAAAACCGGTCTACCTATTTTTCATTTATTTTTAACAAAAAGTTCATTAAATTTTTACTGTCAAAAATTCAACACCATATTCAGTAAAAACGATTAAATATTCAGTTATTTATTAAAATTTTACTGTCAATTTTTTACTGCCAAATTGACCCCATATTCAGTAAAAACAATTAAATATTCAGTTATTTTATTAAATTTTCGTTTACTCCACAAAAGAGCCGAATTTCTAAAAAATTCCAGACAGACACCTGTCCGCTTGTTTTTCTTATAAGCGAGAGAGGGAGAATATTTTTATTTACTTACCCAGTTACACAGGTTTGTTTAACTTTTGTTGTACTGACCACGTTGTTTACAGAAGAACTCTCAAATATACGACACCAGCAGCATGACCGATATGGCTTCGCAATTATTTTACTTTTAAAATTTGATGTATTTAACTAAATTATTTTAACAAATAGAAAATGGGTATTGCTTACACAAAACAAGCAATTAATTTTTTATAGATAAGTAAAAATTAATTTTTGGTAGTAAAATTATATAAAATAACTGAATATTTAATTGTTTTTACTGAATATGGTGTTGAATTTTTGACAGTAAAATTTTATAAAATAACTGCATACTTATTTGTTTTTACGGAATATGTAGTTAATTTTTTGACAATTAATTTATATAAGATAACTGAATATTGATTTGTTTTTACGGAATTCGCGGTTGAATTTTTGACAGTAAAAATTAAATGAACTTTTCGTTGCTTTAAATTACATTGTTATTTACTTTAACATAAAGAAGAATTTAACTTAATCAACGTACAATATTAACTGCAACTGAAAATCCGTATTAATATGCACTTAGTTTTTTGAATAACTGTTAGAATCAGTTAAAAATAAATTTTCTTGGAATTTTAAATGTTTATTTATTTAAAAATTACTGAACGGAATATTTCTTAAATAAACTACAGTCCGTTACTGTAATAATATTGTGAGTGTAGTTCAACAAAAATAACCACAATTCTAATTATTGTTAAAGCTAAGGCACGAGCTCTATGTGTACATTTGTCCTTCAAGTTGTGCTGAAAAAGGTCAACAAGAAAAAGAAAGACAAAATGAAAAAACAAAAAAAATGTACTTTGGACTTCAAGAAGAATTCTTGACATAAGTACGGAAAAAACAGAAGCTAGGAAAAACATGTAAAATCAATTAAAATGGATAATCATTCAAAAAAAGCAAATTTCGATCTACCAAAGGTTAAAATGCAATTTGGTTTAAGGATTGATGTTTGACTATTGACGTCAGCAGTCGTCGATGGCTGCGAGTGTAAGAAGGCAAATCCATCTGAGGAGATCAAGTGGTTGTGATCAAAACATGTCATGGTAACCAGCCGCCTGGGTTCGAATCTCAGGTCAGTCAAGAATGAATGATTATCAATAACAATTTTAATTAATTTTCATGTTGTAAAATTCCTTTCTTCATAAAAATAATTTGATGAACTTAAGCCTGATTAAAATATTAAAAATTTGGATTAAATATCATTAACATAATATTTAAAAAGGAAAAAAAGATGTCACTAAACAAATTGTTAATCAAAAATTGTTTTAAGTTGTCATCAAAAAATTTCTTCAAGAAAAAATTTCTTAAAATATAAGAATAATAGTAAATCATTTTATTCCATATCTCAATAGCTGAATTCCAAAACATGCTAAGTGGAAAGATTGAGTTTTGCAGGAGGAGCTCTTAAAGCCTGTAAGTCGACTTAGCATGTTTTGGATTTGAGCTGTCGATATATCTGTGGTCACAAGCAAAAGGCGCCAAAGTAAAATTGTTTTTGAGAAAAGGCAGTTTATATTTACGCTTGCGTTTCCGAAAAATTAATTGCATTAGAAAAAATTCTTTCAAAATCAAAGATTCTTACCCCCACAATGCTAAGATAAAAAAAAAAAATTACAACGAAAGCTGTATTTATTTCAAAAATATTTAATAAAAACAAATATTAACTCAATTGTATCTTAAGTCGACTTAGGCGGTTATCGCTTGTGACCACAGATATAAGAAATTAACTAACAATAATTAATCAAATCTTAATCTAGTCGTCGGACGAAAATTTTCACATCATGATTTCTGTTCACATGTGAAGGAGGGCTCAGAGTTGAGGCGAACCAAGACCAAAAATGAAAATTCGCAACTATTTTAAGGTTGAGCAAGTGACCTGCCATTAGTTTATAAAGCTATTGACTTGAGTTTATTACCGATACCTTAGGAACGAAACACTTTTTAATTTAGTTCGTTACAGAGCTGCATATAATTCAAATTTTACGGAGAATTTCGCACTTGTTTTAAAATATTTGTACAAATTATAATTCATGTCTTGGTTTGGTCTTGGCTGGATTCCTCCATGTCCTCCATAAGACCTGCCGGTAGGTCTGGTCACTATTACTTAAAATATTTCAAGCTTGTGAATTTTGGTGTAGTTCAAGTCTTTTGAAATATTTAACTGCACATTTTGTAATCATAATGGCACATACCGGGGGGCGGCTGTGATTATTCGAAGAAGTTTATTTGGGCTCGTTTGACTTTTTTCAATATTAGAGGCCGAGACAGTGCAACATAATAATTAGCATAATAATTAGCTTAAAGATAGAAGTTAAAGTGGTTTTAACAAAATTTTCTGCAAATAATTTCTTAAAACAAAATGTATGAAAACATTTTTCAAACGAAAGCCTCTTTAAAATATGGAAAACACAAAGGTTTTCAACAAAAATGCAATCAATATTTCTGCGGCGGAAAATATTTTACTCAACATATTTTGGTCTTGAGCTTTGTATGATGGATAAGTTACTTTCCCGATTTGAACGATTCGCTGGAAGAACGCTGCAAAAACGACACCGAGGCCCCAACTCTTTAAGGGCCCATAAATTATAAAGTGCATGACTTTGGGCAAAACTGGGAGACACGGGTCAATTTTTTTTTGTCCTTTATGGTTTTATTTTTTCCATGACTTCAAAAATTACACACAGTGGTAGTGTAAACGTCAAAATAAACTGACAAAAACATATAATATTTGTTCATTGTATTACGTGCATGAAGAAACAATACAAGAAAAAAGCAGCTGATAAATCTGGGTTCACACTATGAAAATTTTCTTTCAGAAAGTCTAAGTTTATTTGTAAGAGGGAAAGAGAATTTGCTATTCTTCTCTTTCCTCTTACGTTTATTGGAGAAAGATGAAGAAAATATGGTGTTCTCCTTTTTCCTCTCACCAATAAACTTAGACTTTCTGATAGTTAACTTTCATAGTGTGAACCCGGACAAAATGCATAGGTTACAAATGTGCTTTGCAATAAAATATTTCAATATGAAAAATAAAACAAATTTTTTATTACAGTCATAAAGTTATAGCAAATACAACCATAAAGACACAATATAACACTTTGTGAATTGCTCAATTATAAAGAATTTCCGGAAAAACATTATTCCTGCTGGTAAGCAAATAAAAGTAAATACCTTAAAACACTAACGACGCAAAGTGCGTTCAAAGGAATTACAAAGTCTGAATTTGTTTCCATCATTTTGTGTAGCTCATTTAGTCTTCGGTTTAGCTATTTTTATTTATTTTATTTACTTTAAATACATAATATTTGCAAGATTTTTTTTTTCATCATTTAAACGACAGCAAACATTTACACCAGTCATTTGCCACTTGTACGATTTGTCAATTAATAAAAACTACAAAAATACAGTAAAAATTAATTTATTTTAATTGTTGACATTAAATATGCGATTTAATGGCTCGCTGAAGAAGTTGTTTTGCAATTGAATATTCAAAGCAAATTTTATAGTTTATTTAAAAATAATTTGTTTTTTTTTTTGCAAAATGAATAAAGCAGCAAAAATAAAATAGTCCAATTAATTAAATTGGCAACAAAAAGAATTTGAATAGTATCTGCAGTTAAATAAATTACTAAAATTGTTAGAGCGGATGGGAAAAATTTCAGATTAGTTTTGATATCAAATAAAGCAGAAATCAATTAGTTTTATGAAAAATGGATGTAGGTACGATTTAAATCGAAAGTTATAATATTTTTTTATAATTTCCACTACCATAAATTGTGAATAGAGGTATGTATGTTTGTTCTGCCCTGAGTAACAACACCAAATATCATATTTAACCTCATATATTCAATATAATTGATTAAGATGAACAAGTCATTATTTTCTTAAAGATTCCACAGAAAAGAACTAAATAGTTTGATTTTTTATTGGTGCAAGGTTTTTAAGACCGTCTGAAATTGAGAAAAATTAATGCACCGAAATACGGACCACCCTCCAAAAATTTGTCTGCTCAAATTTTTAAATAATTTTAAAAAAGCAATATTTTTGGAAACATTTTAGAGATTTATTGTGGAACATTGAAAAATTATCAAATTTATTTAAGATATGGGTTATCGTCACCAGTGACCTTTTCCCAAATTTGCCATAAAATGTGGGAAAAATAGCCTTTTTGCCTTTTGAGGCCAATAACGAATCAATCTAATGTTGGGTTATTTTACTATCAAGCGAAGCATATTTCCACTAAGGCGAGTTGCTACGATCGAAATAAATGGCAACTAGTCCGATGGGGCAATGATTATAAAATAAAGCGGAGAGCGTAAAACTTTCGTACCAAAACTTCAACAGGTCTTGCAACATAACGTTATACATTGTCATGATAAAATTAAATATGTCTAAGCATTTTTCGGCCAATTTTCCTGAAACTGTCTAACCCGATTTTAATTGATAATAGATAGTACTCTTTTGGTTCCTCTTAATACAAATATAACTTTGGCGCAATGGATATTTGGCTTTGGGTGTTTGACCCTAAATCACATACGATTTCTTACGCTTCGAAATGTTGTAGTGAATCTATTTTTAATAGCCGTTATTAACTATATTTAGAAGAGTTTTCTTTTTATAGCATTCAAGCAAATTTCTGATATGCTCAACTGTCTTTTAAAGGCTCTTGACTTCAACTCCTGCGGTACCCATTTTTGTTCCTTTTTGATAAAAATCTGCTGCTTGCAAACCTTATAAAATAGCTCCAAAATACTTCCAATAAAAACTACCATTTAATTTACACATTAATTATATTATAATACTTTTCAAACAATTTATTTAACTCATAAAAAACTGCTACAAAATTTTTTCTCTGTGAAAAGCCACAGACAATGATCAATCTATTTTTAATTCCTTAATTATATCATAAGTTCGTTAAATTTTAATAAATCTCTTTTAATACATTTGAAAATCCACAAAAAAAATAAAAATATTTTCTTTTTAAAATAAACACGTTTTAAAATTCGAAAATTTGTTTTTGTTTTAAATGTAATTTTCTATGCGAACGTAAACCGTCGAAATCGTTAAACAGGCAGTCAAGCTTGTAGCTTAAGTCTTTCGTTTTTTTTTACATCCAACAAATTTTCTATTGCCAAACTCATTTGTAAATTATAACCAAACTTTTTGTTTCTGCAATCAAAAATTATTTATATTTTAATCAATGGCCAACATGTGCCTGGTGTTAACCTTTCTCCTTCCCTCTGATGTTAAAAAAAAAAACGCAATATGTTAAAGGAAAAACTTTATATTTATGTTAAGAAAGAAATAAAAAATTAAAGAAAAAATACTTTTGCGTCTTAGATTTTCTCTCGAAACAACATTAAAAAATTTAAAAAGTAATTTCTTAAAACATGAACAACATTTATATAATGACCAATTGCAATAACAACCAACTAATGTCTGGACTAACTTATGACTTTAGTAAAAAAAATAAGGAAAACATTGGGAAAAAACAACTACCACAAAATTTTAAGTGAAGGCTTTTTCAAAATCAAAAGCCAGTTAGTTTCCAGCACGCAGCCAAAGATGCTTTTAAACCAGCAAATAAGGAAAAAAAGTAAAAATAGAAATTTAGCTGGCAAATGTTGTTAGCAGAAAAATTTATGTAAAATGAATAGACTGAACAAACAAGGTGACAATTAAAATAAATGTTGAATTATGTTGGGAAATGAAGAAGGAAATTGCTTTTGAAATTAAAAAGTGGAAAATTAAAAAAAATAATAGAGCCCGAAAAATTAAGTGAGAGTATTGGAATTAAAGCTGGTTGCAGTAGTAAAAAGATAAAATAAATGGTGTTTTTAAAGTCCCCTAAAACTTCAAAATGTAAAAAATAACACAAAATCTTCAATTAATTAATTTTGCAACTGTGGGCCACTTTCTCGAGCATGGCTGGCGGTATATTACAAAAACACGAACAATAATCCCCCCTCCAAGTCGTCAATTGTTGCTGGTGTATGAGCTTACACCAGTGACTTTACATAGCCTCACAGGAAGAAATCGATAGGTGTCACAAAAGGCCAATTTCTCAAAGGAAACCTGTCACCAAATTTTGATTTAAATATTTAAGTCGATGGTTGCGATTGCCGTACGGCATGTAACGCTTTGTTGTTGGAAACACATCCTTGTCTGACATGTTTCCAATAAAGAATTATGAAGCATGACACCGTAGCTGTTTTGCCGCCCGCCAGCGTGTAAGCTACACAACTGGACGTTGTGGAGTCAGTAGAATCCGTTGTGAATAATTCTCACTCAATATGCTGCAATTTTTATTTTCACTTCATATGCGCCATTTTTGTGTAGCCTCTTCCCTATAAAACATCAAATCGATGACTGATTTTTAAAGTAAATTTGGATAATTTGGTTGCGTTGTTTAAGCGTTAGTCTATTCATGAATATACTGATAATTAATTTCGAAAATCGTGCTCGTTCGACAGCTCACCATTTCGTAGGTTCTATCGAACCTAAAAAAATACCTTTTATTTTAACGAAATAACTGGAAAGGTAAATTCGCTTAAACTTTACCACATGATTCCTTACATCAGCATCGGGTATAATGACTATTGAATGGAGTGTTATAAAAGAAACGAAGGGGTTTTGCATAGCCTTTAATCTCTTTGCTTTAAACTCAGTTCAATTTTGTTTATATTATAATTGAAGGATACATTTTTTTATATACATATATATTCTCATCGATCCTATAAGGAGCATAGCGCATAAATAAATTGGTTGAACATATTCCTGTCTTGTTCTAGCGCTCTTACTTCCCCCCAGGCTTAACCCATTCCGGCGGCTTCTACATAACGTATGAGCTGGGCGTCCTCTTCTTCGACTTCCTTGCTGGTTTCAGTCTATGGCATTTCTTGGATTGTCGCTCCTTGATCTTCTTAGCGTGTTGCCAATCCACAGCCATTTACATCTTTTTATTTCATTGGTCATGTGTTGTTGGTTGGATTTTGCAAAAATATTCGCAATATCCTGCGAAGACACTGATTAATAAACACTTGGATCTTCTGCAGGTCTCGCAACCGTAAAGGAGAGTGAACTTGACATTTGTGTTGAAAATTGTTAACTTTGTGGGCTGAGATAGTGAAAATGAATTCCAAATGGGTCTTAAATGACCGAAAGTTTGTCGCGCGTTCTGTACACGGTTGTCAATGTCTTCACTTGACCCGTAATTTTTGGAAATTATGCTTCCAAGATAACAAAACTGGCTGACATCCTTCAATTAATTACTTCCTTTTGTAAAAATTTTCCAAAACGTCGCATCAACTCGCAGTGTTTTTGTTTTAGCAGTGTTATTCTTAAGCCAAGCTGCATCAGTTGATGTTGTTATATTTCGCATATTTTATGCCAGATCTTAGAAGCTGTGAGCCAATAGACAAATATCGTCTGCGTAATCCAGATCGTTTAAGCGGCCTTTTAGTGCCCAAGTAATTCCCATTCCGTTTTGTAGGGTTCTTTTTAAAACCGTGTCTAATACTTTATTGAATAGGAGTGGTGATAAAACACCACCTTGGCGAGCACCGATTTTCACTTTTATCCTCCTGCTTAATGCTTGACCATGTTTAGTTCGTCAGCTGGCATTGTGGTAAGAGCACCTAATAAGTGAGAAATCACTCTGTGAATTAATTTGCCGATGGCCTTTTCTAAATCGATAAAGCACATATAGAGTGGTGTTCGCCAATCAACAGATTGTTCGACGGTAGCACGGAGACTGCTTATATGGTCGATCTTTGATTTATGATGTTTAAACCCCGCCTGTTCCTGTCTCAATGCTAGTGACAACCTTGCAGAGATTCGTTTGGCGATTACTTGTGAAAAGTAATACCACGCTAATAAATTGGGTTCGTAAGATCTCCCTTCTTCGGAATGTTAATTATTATGCCTTCTATCACTTTAATATAATTTTTTAGACGTAACATATTACGCAATTTAAGAGACACTCATTCTTTGCTTCGCACTGACGCATTCTTTTCAGTATACTTTCTCATTTTTAGAGTTTTCTCTAGAATTTATTTCAAGTATGATTTGTATATTTTGTTGGGGATGGCTTATTTGCATGCACATCTTTTTTTTGATATAAAAACAATAGATCAAGTTCGATCATTTAATACCCAACACCGCAGTATTTCGAGCGATCAAATTTTCAATAGCGTTGGAACCACTAGAACAAAATTATGTTATGAGTTTAAGATTCAAGTAAAACTTCTTTTTGTAAATTATTATTTATATAAAAATTTTTATCTATAAGAGAATTCTTTGCCCTTAGGAGATTTTAGGATGGGGATTAATATGCGGGCTACGGTTTATTTTAAAACTACCAGCACAACATTTTGTCATGACATAGAAGCTATCGTAAATGTTGCTGTTGGAAATTTGTTTAACAATACCATATAAGGCAGTTATTGCACTGTTCAAATATAGTACAGACCAGATTTAATCTAAGTACCAACATAATAGGATGGTTTGTGAGCAGGAAGAGACTTGAGAGAGATCGATTCTTACCATTTTTATATGCCCGCAAGGTTATACATCATTTAAACCCAACAATCAAGCAAACTCTGCCTTTATGCTAAATAGAGCTTATATGCCATATTTATCAAATAATCTTTAAAATTGTAAGCTGTACATTTTTTGGGTGCCAGGAGATATCTATTCGCTATATTATCGATTAAATTGTGGATCGATGTATACCAATTTTAATTGGATCTCTCCTCAAGCTTAATTTATGGTGTTTTCTTTTCTACAAAAAAATGTGCCTTTTTTAAAAAAAAAATGCAATTTGGTGTCTGTTTCTTAAAAATTTTGTTCCAGAAAAGCATGAGTTTTTTTAGAATAAAACAAGCCACCCTTTTCGGGAGCAAAATTTTTAAGAAAAAGACACCAAATTGAATTTTTTTTTAAAAAAGGCACATGTTTTTGTAGAAAAGAAAACACCATAAGATATCTTAAAATGTATTTTAACCACAAGCTTTGTAGGGATGTACAAACGACAGAACACCGATAGACAAGCTCCAAGCTATCATTTTGTATAATAATCGAAACTTTTAGTAATCAGCTACAAAAGCGAAACAACCGAATATGAGGACATTTTTCGATTATATATGATACTCCCGTTGTAAGGAAATGTTGCCGTACTGATAAATCACCTCAAAGAATTATTTGTGATAAAATTTCCTGTTTCCGTTTTAAGCATATTAATGAATCCTTTTACAAAAGCTCTAGTGATAAATCAATTTTAAATTCAAAAGTTTATATCAACATATGAATGTATCATTAAAGTGGTAAAACGGTTTTTAATCATCAAAAGTAATCGAAAAAAAATCACTGGGCTTCAATCAACTCCGAAAGTAATGCTGGATCGATTGGTCAATAATTATGTCTACCTTTCCCTCCTATGCGAATGTCAAGTATAAAAACCTAGCAAAGTAGTCAAAATAATATTTTAACATTTAACATTTTGAAAAATTGTTTTCCTTAAAATGTTTACTTAACCCTCGTTACAATATTATTTCTCTTTTCCATAAAACTTTATTAACTTTTATCTTTCAATCTTTTTTTCATTACAGGTAATCTTTTTTTCATCAAGTAATTTTTTGAAACTACGTTTTGTTTTCAAACCACATGAGTATTTGAAATATTTTTACTATTTATGTGAGTATTGAAAATTGACACCTTTTTGAAAAGTAATAGTTTGATTATTTTTTGGCAATAAGTGAAAAAAATTTGTTTTGTTGAAAAGTCTATGCGTTTTTTTTTCAGTTAAAAATTTGACAGCAGCACATGCAATTTAACAAATTGACTTTCAACACTTGAGCAGGAATTTTATAAAAGCAAAAATTTGGAAAGCTTTTTTTAGTAGATTTATTTTAGCTAAAAGTCAATAAAATTATAAAGTCATTTACTGATTGTTTAAGGAGAACCAAAAGAAAGTTGAAATAGTTTGACAAAAATAATTTAGAAAGCGAAGTTAAGATAATGATTTAAAAAGTTTCTTATTAAATTTTATTTACGATTACCGTCCTAAAGCCAATTAAAAATTTAGATAAGGCAAGACTTTTCACATCTAAAAAAATTTAACTCAAATCTAGCTAATTAAGCTAGAAAAGCAAAAGTTTTCTAACACACGTGCAGAAGAAAAAAAAAAAATAAAATGGGGCAGCTACAATAAACAACGCACATTTTATTTAATAAATTTATGTTAATTCTGAAATGTTGCTTGTTGAATATCAATTAATAAAATATTTAAGCAAGACACTTAATTAAGAGTATAAAATCATTTTGCTACTATTTAGTGAAACTATGGAAACAGCTCTAAATGCTTTTTTTACCAATAAGTCAGCAGTATTTATTTACTGAAACGCACTAGAAATAATGTTAATTATCCAAAAAAAAAAGGTTGAAGTATTTCAAACGATATAAAATTTCAAATTCAGCAAGCTTAATAAATCTCTTACATTACCAGAAAGCAAAAGATGTCGAAAAGCTTAGTTTGACTTCAAATTCGACTAGCTGAATTGATTAACGTTAAGAATTAGAAGAAAATAAAACTAAAAAAAGTAATTTTTGACCGTACATTCCGTTACATTTAAACACCCTTATCCATAAAAAATATATTAAAGGTTAATTAAACAAATTTTCATATAAAATTCGTCTGATAAACCTGTTATAAGCATGGAATATTGTTTATGAATAAGGCCTAAGGTCTTTAGATAGAAATGAAAGTAGTCTAATTATAGTAAATTAACAAATAATGTCATAAAAGTTTAAAGAGACATCAAATTTCTTATTCAGCTAGCTGAATAAAGCTTAAATCAAGTATTTCTTGAGAAAACTAGTTAAAATTATAAAATCGATTTTCTTATATTAAGCAAGCAACAAATGACCAATTACCTTAATGATATTCAGCTAGTTCAATTAATCACTTAGTTAAATCCAAATTAGTACCAGATAAAGTTTATTGTATTATTCAGTAATTATTTTTTTTTATTTTATTTTTCGATTAATGAGTAAAAAAATTACTGTTTGGTTTACAAACGCCAGATTTAGTAAATAAAATTAACAGAGCTAAAATTCAGCTACCTGAATTGCTAAGTTAAGAATAGTTGCATCCTTTAGGAAATGAAAGAACTTGAACTCTATTATATCTTATTATAGGCCAAAGCTATAAATCTCTCAAACGACATTAAAGCAAACAGCTTCGATATTGCACAACCGGGCCTAACTAATACCGGATTTAATTCTAGTTACTCTAGATATTTTAGCGATGTGCCGTTTTTAAGCTTTAAGAAAACTTAAGGTGTTAAATAGACTTAAGCACAGATGTGTTAAAGATTGGAATTAAAACCTTCACCTTATTTTAGTATTTTTGCCTTTATCCAACTATTTTCTTTTTATTTATAGCATCTTTCGTTTCACCAGATACTTAAGCGCCACTCTGTCTAGTATTGATATCATTTAAACAACTTAAACACAAAATCGACAGACTGCATCAAAATCTTATGAACAACACTTATCCAATTACTTAAGCATTTCTCAGTTGATGTTGACCTTATTTCTTATGCAGACTAGACCCATGAATATGAAAGTGATGAAAAAATATTAAAATGACTGTTCATTTTCTCAAGCGTAACCACAGATCTATTTTAAGATGAATTGAACATGCTGATTGCAATTAAAACTTTAATTATTTGCACCAAAAGAAGACAAAACTACAAAAAAAATATTAATTCGAAACCCAGTATTTGACTTTTTCGTAGTAATTCAAGCAAAAAACAGTGTCTGGGAAATTTAAAACCAAAAAATAAAAAAATCACAAACAAGAAGGAAAACCTACAAACTAAACACAAACGACAAACTTTAAAGCAGACAGTCTTAAATTCACAAAGATGAAATAGAAAACCCAAAAAAAGAACATCAATTTCTATGATGACATTTTTATTAAGAATTTCATTTCCTACCGAGACATACAATAGAACAAGAAATTATAAAAAAAATAGAAAAAAATTAAATGATTTGATTTCTTTAGTAATTTGCTACCTTTGTTAATTGCGTTTGGTTAATATAAATTTAATTAAATGTAAATTTCCATTAATATTTCATGTTATACCCTACACCACCACGTGTAAATACGGGTGTATTAAATTCATTATTTCGTGTGTTACAATTAACACTTTGTTTATCAGTCCCTAATAAGTATATAAATTTTAGGATGACCCAGTAGATTAGTTGGTAGCACCTCTTAAGCCCTAACGAATAGTGTCACCAAATTTGGCTTCTATTAGTTTTTTGTGTAGTTTCTCTATTCATAGATTCAATAGAAATTCCACTTCCCGAAAAAAAACTAATTCTTAGTAGAGGATATCGAAGAATCAGCACAGCCGAATAAAACATAGTTTCCTGTTTCTATTATATTTTTCACTTTTTTCATGGCTTTCACACTTCATATCACCACTTGTTGTTATTTGCAAAAAAAACCTCATAATTCTTTTATTTCTAACTCATCCTGCAACAAACACATCTTGCATTAGAAAAATGTTGGTTTAGCAGCGTTGGAGAGTTAAAAGAACATGCATACCTACACATCAAACATAAATCAAAATAAATTCATACTCTTTTCTGCATCTTATGTAACGAGATAAATTTTTAAAAACTTTTTAACTCTGCCTTTTTTTTTTTTGTTTGGTTTGGTTTCCATTTTTTTAAAGTGCTTTAAGAAGTTAACACCTTAAAGAGAATCATTGAGGAGTTAATATGTTATTGGCTATACATAACTTATGGCCATAAATTGTTTGGTTAAAGATTTTAAAAAAATACATTCTTTTTTAAATAAGTTTGAAGTTTAAAACACGATTTACACTTATAAAATACTAACTGACTGTCAAAAATTTGTAGAAAAAAACAAAAACTCAAAGGAAATCTCTAGAATTATACATTGTATAACAAGTTTTTTTCTCCACTGCATAAAATGTTCGTGCTTTAAATTTTTTGTGTGTTTGTTGAGGAATCTGTGTGAGTACGTTTAAAAAAAGATTTATGTCAAGATATTAGGGATGAATGTTTTTAATTTTTGTTGTTGATTTTTTAACTCTAATCTACATATAACGGAGGAAAATTAGTAATAAATTTGATTGGCATTGTAAGAACATTTTTTCTTCTTGATACGTAAAGAAGTATCTAAAGCCATGGAAATAAAAATTTTAATAACAAAAACAATTACAGAATTTTAGAATTGTATGTGCATATTTATATGAAGCGATGCTTACAAAATATCAAATACAATTGCCCAATTTAGCAAAATAGAAATATTTTGAAATAATTTAAATATTATTTCTAAATAAAATTAAAGTTCATAAATGTACTTGAATTAAATTGTCAACGGTGCACAGAAAAAAATAAAAATATATTTCAATTAAAAATTTTGTGATATTAATTAAAAAATTAATTAAATTTGCACCAGTAAACAAATTAATAGTATCAATTAAAAGTTTAATTTAATTGATTAAACGTTTAATTCACTTGATTAAACATTTAATTCACTTGATTAAATATTTAATTAAAACTGATTTTATTTTTGATTAATGCTTTAATTAGTGAAAAATTTTAAAAAGTTTTTTCTGTGCGGCCTTCTTAAGCTTAGGTTAGTTTAAGTTAGGTTCTATTGGCAGCCTTAATACATTAACTCCCGTTGTGTTAACATGTTACAGCGTCTCATAAGGGTCTTATGTTACCTGGCTGTTAATATTTCCACTTAGCCACCCGGTTGATTCAATAAAGGAGTGGATCCTGTTCAAGTCAATATCAGAGTGACAGATGTGCTGTCTTAAGTAAAGGAATTTGTTCTAACCATTACCTTGCAGTATCGCTATCTATTTTCCTACTAAATTCAAAAGTGATGGGTTAAGGCTAATATCTAAAACATCTGTTATTGTAATACAAAGAATCCCTTTCATTTCAATCTTTAATCTGGAAAAACATTTCTTATGTCAACACCTTATAACTAATTTAGAAATTGGGGGTTTTTGCTAAATTCTAAATGGAGATCGCAATAAAAAATTAAAAAATGTATATAAAATCTGACAAAAACAACATAAGACGACAGATTCGTTTAGTTTAAAAAAAAATGTTTCATACGAATAGTGTTTGGTGTTAAAAATGAGCCAAAACGATGATTCATTATTTTACACAGTCCCAAACAAAATCTAAGACCCTGCTTGGTATCGAAAATGTGCCAAGTCGGCTGATATTTTCACCCACTCCAATTTAATCAAGGCTTTTGCAAAAATAAAGGAAAAGTTAAGGCAACAAATTAATAATTAAAATGAATAATCAAAATTCGGTTTAGGCACTTTAAATTCTGCAATTAGCAAATATTATTTATGAAAGAAAAAACAAAGTTAATTAGCGTCAGCTTACAATTATTTGAAACTCTTGAATATTTATTGAAAACATTTTTAACTGACTGTTTCATTTCTGTATTCATATTTTTGGAGATTTTATATAAACTGGTAGTGGATATGAAAGATCTTAACCCGAACTGAAGATGTATCAATATGAGAAATTTCTATGGAATTCGTTAGAGAATAAACTTATTTTTTACCCCCACAGCCACCAACTTCTGGTATAATACGTTCACGCATTACTCATAATGACACTTGTATCGCCTCGGCTAACAATTCAGGTCTTGCCAATACCTCCTCCATAAGCAATATGTGTTCCTATGGAGGCGGCTGTGGTGGCGTTGGTGCAACAAGTAATACCTTAAACTCGTTAACAGGTCGATCGTCTTTAGGAGAACCGCAAAAAACGTCGTGCTCGCTAAGCTAAGTAGAAGAAAGAGAAAAGTGCTTTGAAAAATCAAGATCCCGTTAATCCAAATTGGGAATCTGCACAAATGATTCGAGAATATCAATCTACTTTATAATTTAATCCATTAAACTATGCTATGCAAAAGACCATTATCGCGCAAAGAAATCAATCGCAAAGAAATTAATGTAATTTCAGTGCCACGCAAGGATACTCTAATTGTTCATGAACGTAATAAAGTTGATTTTACGAAATTCTTGGAAAATCATAAATTTCGTTTTAATTATGCCTTAAATGAAAGCTGTGGCAATACAATGGTTTACAAATACACAGCAAAACCTTTGGTCCAAACTATATTCGAGAGACGTATGGCCACCTGTTGATTATGTCACCGAGAAGGTAGTTAAAAGTGTTGTAGAAGTGCTTAAACTTATTCAGCATGGCAACTATGCTCGCACCTCTGGCCAGATGTCAGACAACTGTGATTCATCACGTTCACATGCAGTATTTCGTATTGTTTTATATTCTACCGGCTCCACAAAAATTCATGGCAAATACTCCTATACGCCTCTTTTAACTATTTTATATTTAGAAGACTTTGCGCAAAACAATTTTGTTTAACATTTAGAATTTTATATAATTTCGCATCAATGTAATATAATATTTCTTGAAAATTGGTTAGGTTGCTTAAAAGAATTCGCGATAATATAAAAACACTTAAATGATAATGCAGACTTAATAAATGATTTCAAGCTACAACTTAACTTCAGGTGTTTAAGTATTTGGCCTATTTTTTTATTATATCACATTGATTTAGTGACAACAACTACAGTTTGTTGTCTAATTAATACATGAAATGCTAATTTAAAAGTTATTCCGTTCCTACATTTTCAAAATTGTCAGTTGTTAATTGTTTTAGCGAGTTTGTTACTTAAGTCTTTTGTTTTTTGACTATTCTCAATTTGTTCATTTTTATTCTTGGAATTTTGTCATTTAATTGAATTAATTAATGGATTTACTATTTTATTGCTAAGAAGTTGTTTATATGTATAAAAATTTATGAATTACTTTTGAATGTAATTAACTAAAGCAAGTTTGTTTCTAAAATCTTTTGTTTTTTTAATAAGTTTAGCCTTTAACTGTTTTAACACTTTTGTTTTACTAAAATTATTTTTTTTTTTGATAACTTTCAATAATTTTATATAATTATTGAAACTACAAGACCCAAATTAAATACTAATGTTTGGTAGTCGTACGTAGGTATATGCATTCGTTATTGTGATATTAAAAAGACACTTTATTATTTTGTTTTCTTGTTGTTGTTGTTTGATTTTTTAGCTTTCATGTTTGTAAATGTTGGCGCGTCAGCTAAAGTAGTGTTATTTGACAAAATTGAATTCACTCATTCTACATTCAGCCACTTCCCCACATTTCATAGTTTATAATTTATGGGTAATTTACAAACACCAGTAGCTGCCTTTGATGGCTTTCTTGTGTCTTGCAAATTCAGTGGTGATTTTGTTACCATTTCGGTGTGCTTTTTTCTAAAGACTTTTGATTTTAAGTGCAACATAAAGGTATTATTTATGAAACAATCAAGAAGAACAAGTTTTGCGCTTAAATTTTTTTAACGCTTAATGAAATGAAACGAGTATTATAATGGAGAAAAATGTATTAAATGGATAAAGGAAAGAAACTTTTACACTTCTGTATATAAAAGTATGGCCAAATGAAAAGTGGCTGTAAGCCCAAAGTAACAGGCTATTGTTATGCAAATATGAGAGAGTGATAGAGTTTGAATGTATCAAGGAACTTTAAAAGTTGTTCCTTAATTATATTTCTAAAAACCCTCGTGCTTTTTTAAAAATTTAAATATTTTTGGTAAAATCAACTCCAAACAAACATCATTTGATACAATTATAAGAAAAAAACCTTTTTACTGTGGGCTGTTAGGCAGAGGTTGCCATTTCTTAAGGTGACTTTTGAAAATTTATATTTATTCCTGAGCCTTGAAAATTAATTTGAAAACAAAAATTCGATTATATACAATATTTTTGATTTATAAATTTCCAATTTGCACAAAGTTTTACTCCGATTCAGTTGAAACAAAGTGCAAGTGAAGCCCATCGATTACTAACCGAAGCTTATCCATTATATACTTTATCGATTTAAATATGCAATGATGGCTTCTCAGGTTTAAAAGTGGTAATTTTGATACAAAAAAACCCAGTTCTGCTAAAAAAAAAGTTCCAACATTATGAAAGGCACCATATCTATAGAATGTTCTTAAACGCAAGCTAATATTGGAAAATTATTGAAAGGCTCTAAGGCAGCAATTCTAAGACGTTTTCATGTAATAAAACTTATATTTATTACATGGGCCGAAGCCAAAAGACGCTTAAAGGTTATTTTTCATGCTGAAATGCTGCTTAAAACTTAAAAAAAGAAGTCTTTCTTGCATTAAATCACAAATGGCGATATTAAAGCTTGGGCTTTATATTCCCCTCGATCCTATAAGGAGGATAGGGCATCAACAAACCTCATTCATTCAGATCTGGTCACCGCAATAGTGTTTACTTCACTCCAGCTTTTGTGCATTTTCCTAGCCTCGCTTCCTAGCTTTCTAGGCCTAAAACCGTAACAAATAATGCTATCAGAATAAAATTTAATAATTCACAGTTTTATAGGACTAGAAATCACACTAATAAATTTCGTGATGCTCGGTCCATAATTTAGTAATGGCCCCATATGAAGCCCACTCTGGTAAATTAATTAAGAACGCCTAAAACCGTAGCAGATATATTTATTGTGGTAACATTTCTTCCAACTTATGGAGTTTTCTTTTCTGACAATAATGTTCCATGTATGATGCTACAATTTGCGCGGGTTTTTGTTCTATTCTAAAAAAAAATATGCAAAAGTGTGAGAAGTTGTCGTTTACCTTTCTAAATATGTTGCAAAAATAAATGGCAAATTTTTCTTATCAACTTGTTTCTTGTGTTTGTGTACAATTTGTGTTGTATTGTGATTTATGGATGGATAAAACACTATTTGTTTTTCGTTTGTTTTGCTTTTATTTAATAATTATTTTTGAATTCAAAGAAAATTTAATGTTGAAAATCGCTACAACCGTGGTGAATATCGCTTATTAATACAGACTTTGCATTCGATATTTAACACGCTAAATATAAATTAGTGTTGATTGTAAAACGTTCCTATTTTTTTGTTCCATTTTAATTAAGAAAAATGTATCACTTTAGTGCGTATTACCTGATTAATAAATTGCACAAATATAATGCATTATTATTTTTTAGAAAGGAAAACACCATTTGTTTCATATGACCAGAAAAAATGTCATGCAATTTTGTGATATAAGGTCCATAATTTACCTTTGATTTCATATTTAGCAGCCTTCTGAAATTTACTGTGAACGCTTAAACTTATTTCACCGCAGTATTGAAATTTTTGTTTTTTATTACCAGACATCACTCTGCAAAATTTGAGTTCATAACTAACCATGGCTTTAATATAAATTCCCCTCCTGAAAATTATTTAAGTTCGGCTCAAGCTAGTTGAAATTGCTTTAAATAGCATAATACTTTCAGATGGTCGGTCAATAATTTAATATAGGCCTAAACCGCAACCAATTTTAATACTGACGTCTGTTTTAATGAAGAAAAACTTATACTTAATAGATATCATGTAGATATCACTCCTGAAATATTCAAACTGTCTGTGGAGGTTATCAAAGATAAAGAACTCTGACTGGTTTTTGTCTATTATTTCCCTGTGTGGTAGAATACCAAGATTATTAGATAAACGGTTTTCGTTATAAATATATTCTTGAACTAAAGTATTTGCGAGATAAAATTTTAATTCAGAACATGGTGAAAAAGATCAGCAGGAAAAGTACCATTAAAAGAAGTAACCAATCGAGAGGGTCTAAATTGACGCTGATGTATCAAACTCACAGCAATATGACCAAGTTTAACTAACGAGAAATGGAATGAGTAGAATAACTTGAAATATTTTATAAACTATACAGTCGAAATTTATCCGTCATTTGTGTTATCGAAAAAAAGTGATAACAAACAAACATGTGTTAAAGGAACTATGTATTGTCAATACTTATTCAAGATTATGATAAACTAGTGCCTTTAAATTTTTTAAAAAAATTAAAAATAATTACTTAACACATTTTATTAACTACGCCGTTTCCCCGTTGGGAAACTGTTTAACATAAAGTCTGGCAATTTAATTCCTTATTTACTAAGTGCTGATTGCGTTTAGCTTTTGCAATTCTTTTAACAATGTTTAAATATTAAACATTATTATTTATTGATAAACCATAGATTTCGAAGTAACGCTTTCGCTTATTTTCCATTTTGCAAAAACGCGAAAAAATCTTATCTAATATTATTAGCTTTAGCCACACAAATAAGCGAAAGGTGTTGTTTGAGTGAGTGTTTCTAAGACTATGCAAAATAATGTTAAGCGTGTCTAAGCAACCAAAATAAAAAAAACATGTGAAAATGTTTTAAGTGTTTAGTATGTTTTCAACCGCAACACTTAAGGGCATTTAGATATTACTGGTTTGATTTTCTTTCTTTTTATTTTTTTTTAATAAAAGTGAATAAGATATTGTTACTAAAATCCATGTAAATTTGAAAATTATGTAATGTTTATATGTTTTTGCACATAAAAATAAATAATAGAAAAACAATAGCAATAATTTTACGTTTTTTTGGCAATTTTTTTTTATACAGAAAAGAAAAAGAAGGAAGAAATAGCCATAAATTCGTTAGGGAGGTTTGTTGCTTAAGTCTTTCGATTATGCTAATGATATGGTCAAATAAAAATATTATAAAAATTTGGTGAATTTTTCGATATTTATGTATATAAATGCAAAATTGATTTAAGAAAAAATTTTACTAAAACATAGAAATTATTTATTACACTGAACAAAAAATAATTCTAAACGAAATAAATTTTTTTAAATTAGCAGAAATCGTGCGTGACTTTTTTTAAGTATAATAATTTTTCTTAGATTCAAAAATAATTATTATGATTATTAATATTTCGTCGGCTAAATATGCAAATCTGCTAACTCCCTTTCACCACATTTAACAGGAAAGACAAAAAAAAAATTTAATTTTCCTATTTGCTGCTTGAGAAGAAAACCAAAAATATGGTTGATTTGACACACTTCAAGACTCAAATTGAAGAAAAAAAAAAACGAGGACGAGGCATAAAAATCTCAATTTACTTGAAAAGTAAATTTACCAGGTTTACATATTAAGCCGACGATTTATCATAATATGAGAGATACAATTTTTTAATAAATGAGTTATTTAAGATTTTCACAACAGCATATACACACATGAATCATTAATGTTTACTATATTTATGTTTAACTAAGGGGTGGTCCAACCAAAACTCACGAAGTTCATTGTAAATAAAACAAAAAGTTTTCAGAGGGTTATCTTAATATATTTTATTATGACAGAAGGATCTATGACAGTTATGTGCAAAACAAAATTTTGGGCAAATGCTCGCCAAGTCTTCGGTAGCATACCTGATACATAATTGAGGTTCAACGTCGATAATGTGCCGAACTATCCCATCCTTTAGCTATTATATTGACGTACACTTTTTCTTTTAACTATCCCCTAAGAAAGAAGTTCAACAGTGTCGAATCACAAGACCGTGACGGCCAATTAACATCGCCACGACGTGAGATAACACGGCCATTGATTTTTTCGCGCAAAAAAGCCATTGTTTCATTGGTTTTGTGACAAGTGTTACCATCCCGTGCTCCTTAAATATAATCTGACCAGATTCTAATATCACTAATGCATTTTTAGGTCATAATTTGTTTTTTCTACGATCTTTAATTTTTATTAAAACAACATAAAAAATGTAGAGCAGTTTTAATTGGAAATGCGTTCGTGTTGATTTACTTTCTAAATCGAACGAATAATGTCCATTCGGCTTGCCGGATGATTGTCTGTTCATACCAGCTTTGTGCGCGAAATATAGTTCGCAATTTTGAAAACAATTAGCTAAGTACAAACGTTAATAAGACACACCCTATTGAAAATGATAAGAAACGGTCCATAATTTAACAAATCCCCCATATAAACTTCTTTTCGGAATAGAGTCTTTTTGACCATTAATTGTTTAATTGTGTTGGATTATTTAAACTCTGGCCAAACATATTTTTTTGCTACATAAATGACCTTACGAACTTTTATTGAAATCAGTCCTTAATCGAGTTCATATTAAAGGTTCCCATGGATACCTTAAGGATTACGGGACCAAACTAAATTGGTTCCACTCAGTTCTGCCCGCAGCTAGAGCTTTTATATCGACCCCGCATTGACGGCGCCACGTAAGAGCTGCAGCCGTATTCTATAATTCGCTTAGCTGGAGCTTAATCTCCATCGCTAAAATGCCTTAGAGATTAAACAATTTTAAAATTATAGCGATGACATTAAAAGCTAAAATTGCGGCGAATTAAACTTGTACGGCATTGCCAAATTTAGCAATGCAAGTTACTGTATTGAATTCGTAGCCAAAATCGCTACATTAAAATTTAACCAGCCTTTATATTGATATGGAGAATTTTCGTTAGATTAGGCAACTCTTTTTGCTATTACCATACAATCGATGAAATTTTTTTACATTTGTTATAGGTTTACCTTAGTAATGGTTTGTTAAATTAATTAACCGTTTATAAATACGGGGGAAAGAAAATAAAAAGAAGGCTCAAAACCATGTTAATTTTAATAAGAGAAATTTGTTGAAAATGTTAAACATCATCAATGGGAGTGGAGACAAGTGTTCTATTAAGGCTTATTTTGTTTTTATACTGCGTTCATTATAACCAAGTTTTTTAATTACAAAATATGTTTTTTTTTAACTTTAACACACACTTTACACGAGCACCAAACAAAAGACTTAAGGCAGAAACTTTACATCATACATTTGTTTCACCAAAAGTTGAATATGTCATGTTGGCAGGCAGTTTGTAAACCAGCTTCTTATGTAAATCACTCTTTTAATTTCGAAAACCAACATTGTAAATCTAAATTCCGAACAAATTTTTAATAAATATTTAATTTTTGGTTTTCATTTTATCACCTAAACAAAAACAAACAATATGTAATAATCTGAAATATCAATCAATCTAAAATAAAGTTTCAAAATTTATAAACAAATTTCTTTGCCAAGAGAAAAAAAATATAAAGCTAACACCAAAAACATTTTAAAAACACATAATTTCAATTAACATTAATTAAAATCACTCAAGCTTTTCTGACGCCGGTGACTATGAAGTATAGAAAAAAAATATTGAATTTAAAAAAAATTACAGTATGTTAACGACTGCGTCATACCAGCAGCATAAAGTAATAAATTAAGCAACAACAACATACGAGAGCAACAACAGCGACTACAACAATCACAAATGAAACAACTTACAACACTTAAAGAACATTTTAACAACATGTCTGATTAAATGGAGACAAAGGCAATCAAGTTTATTTCAGAATTAAAAAAAAACCCGTAAAAATTCGCGTTTTATTTTATTTTTATTTTTTTTTTATAAAAAAATAAATATTTCAGAAACTTGTAGCAAAACAAGTAAAATCCAAGGAAAAACACATTTTAGGAAGAGCTGCAAGTAATAAATTTTATTTAATTTTGTGACTTTTTACTTATTCCTTTTTCAAATGCGGAAAAAGTCGTGTTTAACCTGGCATTTTATTCCTTAAGGAATAACGTAGCAAAGCTACTGTTGCACGTTGACTTAGTTGTTGAGGTTTGTTGGCTACTGTTCGAATGTCTGTTTACTTAAAATTTGGTTATGATAATTTTATGTTTAAATGAGTTTTATAGCCTGATTTTTGTATTAAGCAGCAATTAATTAGGGTAATTATGTTGCTCAATGTCCACCCACATTTACAAGTTCCTATTGTGGAAGATGTTTAAGATACTTCTTAATGATACTACCATATTGTATTTTAAAATGCCAAAAAACGATGGATACGGTTAAGATAAAAGGATGAAACTCATACATTTTAAAAGTCGTTTTTAATAATATTTCTGATTTAAGAGAATCTTATGACAAATATTGTGCAACTACTATTTCTCTATTAAACATAATTTTTTAACAACAATTATAAAAATTAGATAAAAAGTGTACTAAAAACAACTTTTAAATTCTTGCGTTTTGCGTTTTCGATTTTAAGCAAACCAGGGAGGGATTAAGTCCTTTAAAAATCCTAACTCGTTTTTTTATTCCATGAATTTTTATATGTTGTATGAACTAACAATAATTTATAAAATCTTAATATAATTCTTAGGTATGCATCCTGACAAGCCGTACTTAAGTTTGTGTTTAACGCTCTTCTGATCGGATAAGTCCTGCAGTATCTCTTCTTTTAATACTTCTTAAGGAAAACTGTGAACCAGTTTCTTATTCTAAAACTGACATCTTCAAATACCAAAAAGTTCAAGCCATTTTTGAGTGACTTAAGTCTATACAAACCGTATAAAAATAATAAATGATTTCCTAATTTGGATGCCATGAATCAAAGTTTTCTCACCATTAACACAACTTCTTAAGAAACATGTGTTTTAGCCATTTTTTTTTAGTTTTATAAAAAATCCTTAATATGTATGTCATAAGTTTCTAGTTATTTATTTACTGCCTGTCCCATTTTTTTCTTATATTTAAATTGAAAACATAAAAAATAAAATGTAAATATGCGAAAGAAATTTTCATTTCGATATTGTGGGCCAGGCCGTTAATTAAAAATAATTGCTGTATCGAAATATTGGAATTATAAAATAAATGTTAACAAATTTTTATATAAAAAAGAAAATCCTCCAGCTCAATAAATTATTCTACTTTTTATTTAATTAATTAAATTGTTAAATACAATTAGAAATCATATTTTTAGTTCAACACGCTGATAGACTAGGATTTTTTCATATTTCTTTATTTATTGAATCTTCATAGGAGTAGTCTAATTGCAAACACTTCTTAGTTAATATTTGTTTTGATATTAACGTGGTTTCGTCCTAAGACCTTACCCACTGTAGTCAAACCAAACCTACTTGGTGAGTTCATATTAAGCACTTACCAAATGCCCCTGTGTGAGTTAGAATTCATTTGCACACATAGGTAGCAACTTTGAATGTAGCAGACCCGTCGAAGCCTACACATTCGTCCCTTGTTTGAGGACTGGAGCTATCTAACCTCCGCTGCAGTTCGAATCCAGCAGCATCTGTCGAATAGCAACAGCACCCAGGTACTCCCTCACAGCCCGAACTCTCCCCGAAGGTGAAAAATCAGACTTCCATGTGAGCAAGCACCTTCCCGCGATTTTGGGTTTAAACCACAGCCACTACGTGTACTCTAATTAGCGTCCCTCCAAAGGGCATCGACTCCCACAAAACAATCAACCTGAAAGACAGGAAGCATTTTTCGCAGAAGCCCACTAAAAAGAGACCTCAACCACTGTCAGCCCAGCTTACGCCAGGGGCAGCTGACACCCGTAGTGCCTACTGTTTAAGTCCTTAGGTCAGACCTCGAGAAGCTTGATCCGAAGACCAAGACAAAAACTCTAGCTTTCGATAGATTCGACGCTATCAAGTAGCATATACTTATTGCATTCGAAAATGTTAACTCAACCGATATCACTATACAAAGGTTGTGTAAGTACCAAAGTATTTAACTAAACTTCGTTAGAAGAGAAGTGTGATAATTTGTGTAACCCTGTTCCTTAGCCAACTGGAAATATCCAGTTGTTACCGGTAGCCACCACGCGGAGGTGGAACATAGGTATGTGATGACCATTGATGGCTTGCAAGGCACATCAATAGCCATCTTGGCTCCCACTTCTAAGTTAAAAAAAAATAAAAATTCAGTAAAAGGCGCTATTTTATTTGTTTTTTAAAAAGACTTCCTTAGCCATTATCGACCTCGTTCAAAACTCGGCAAGTTACGCGCAATTTCTGGTTAAATATTCAATACTTCCTGCACCGATTTTTCTCAAATTTAAAATTTTTCTTAACTTAAAGTATCAGTGTACGCAATTTCATCTTTCTACGATAACTGCTCCAGTTTTGCCGATTTACAATATGGGCACCGAGCACTGTGTTTCGCCTGCTTTATTTTAGACTTTAATTTTCTGCCCGTATTATTAAATTCGAAAGAACTTTTTCTTTCGCACAACTTCATGTTCTTTCGACATCTTGAAATTGCCAGTTCATTTGCAATGATTCTGTTTTGTTGATTGTAATTTTAAGGCCATCCTTTTTAAACTTTTGCTGTTAGTCCTCTAGCTTTTATTGCATGCTCTGTTAAACGATTTAAATTTCTTTTCCCCTAAATCCATCTACTTAAATTTTTATTCAAACGAAACCTTAACAATATGTTCACATAAGACTGTTATACATAAGATTAACCTTTTTGCTTTTATTTTTCACTTTCTCCTTAAACAGTTTTCATTTTCCTTCTTACAAGACAACCACAATGTTTTTTCTTCAAACATTATTTGTTTTTTTTTTTTTTTGTTCCACAAAACCAGCAAAAGAAGAAAACATTTTATAGCAACATACATGTATTTCTTTACACCTTCAAGTTACGATTATTACTTTATATTTTCAAAAGTCCTTACATGTGAAAATCAGCTTGTAACGAGTAACAGACTGAAAATATATTAACAAACTTAAACATCACCGTTTCTTATTGTATCTTTATCTCACCCCGTACTTGCTTAAACACAACATACACAATAGACATTTAACATGGACAAAAAGAGTTTAAAAAAAAATATAAAAATATTATGTATGTGGTAAAAACATGAAATATCATTGAATTTAACAAGACTAACAAATATTTTTTTTGAGAAAAGAAAAAAAAACAGGAAAACATGTTTAAATTGTTGTTGTTAACAAACTACAAGAGCCACCAGAAAAAAAATTTAAGGAAAAAAAAAACATAATCATAAATAGAAAATGGGAAAAACTTATTGATAAATCAATATTTTACAACATTTACATTTTGCACATTCACAGGAAGCCTGCGGTAAAAAGCAGGCATATATTTTTATAGCAAAAAAAAAAGTATTTATTAAATAGATTTTGGAAAACCAAAAGATTTGGATAAAAAAACAAAAAGGCAGAAGCTTAAAGAATTGACATTCAAGCCAATATAAATCAAAGACTTGCACCAGGCTTTCCATACGAAAATAAAATCTTAAATTCCTGGGAAAATATTTTTGAAATTTTCGAGAATTTTGGTTGATTAAAGAACGATCACGTTTTCGCTATTATGTATTTAAAAAGAAAGTCCCTTGGAAATCAACCAAAACTTTCAAATTTGCCAAAAATCTAGCCGCTTTATTAATATATTTTGTCCTGTGGGCGCCACTTGCGCCTAAGAAGCTCCTTTTGGATTGGGCTTTAGCGTGTTTTATCCCATAGTTGCGTATTAACGACTTTGTGTGGAGACAACTCATTGGCAAATAATAAAAATAGATTATTTTTGATATTATACATTTAATTACTTAAAATGGCAACTGATTGTCATTAATTAATGGCACCTTACAAATATATATTTTTTATATTCTGGGAAGCAGGCTCCAATTAGTAGGCCAGCGCAAAACGCCTGCTGATTTTTTGCAGAATTTTGTTTTTTACGTGCAATTGTTGTTGACATTTCTACCATTTTTTACACAAACAAATGCATATGTATGTTTGGGGCGCGCGGTAATGTAAAGTATCCACAAAACTCGAAAATCCTAGCGAATATTTAAGGGCATCAGGAGAGGGACTAAAAACTGACACTAAAAGAATATCAATTTTAAGCAGAAAATCTATAGGAAGCATTAATTGTTTCTGTGTATATCAGGGGTGGAATTTTTTTTTTCGCCAGAAGTGCTTAAGCAATAAAATTTTGCTATCGTGATGTCGCAAAACCTAATCTTTTCTTTTTGTTTCCTTAAAAAATTGTAGCATTTATCTTTCTGATAAACCGCAAAAAAAGGAAAAGCCTTGGCCAGATTACTAAATGGTGAAGACTTTTCGGTGACGAAGTGTGTCAGTGAATGACATTTTTATTCAACAAAAACTGCGTTATCATAAAATTTTCAAATTTCATGAAAACTTGTTGTAAAAATATGTCATAAAACTAAGGTTTGCGGAGTAAATCGCAAAAAAACCTTAAACATTTACAACAATTTTAGTTTTTAGATATCATACTCTACACCAGGGAAGGTATTATTCCTTTGTGCTAATACTGCTCACATTTCAGTATACTGATCGACTCAAATTAATATTCTGTATAGATCAAATGGTATCTGCGCATTCAGCTGGCTGGTTGTCTTTTCGGTAATAGCTCGGTAAAATCTAGTAAAGGGTGTTTTTAATAGAGTGACACAAGTTTAAATCATAATAAAATAAGGAATTATATATTTAATATCAATAAAATTGGCTTTATTGGAAAACAAATATTATGAAATTAATGTCTACTGGAATACCAATTTTCACTTTTCGCAGCATTTGCGGCCGTATTTCTCCCATAACTCTCCAAATGTTGATTTCCAGGTGTTCAATTGTTTAAGGGTTTTCGACGTAGATAAGTGACTAAACCTAACCCCAAAGAAAATAATCCAATGGGGTTAATTCACACGATCTTGGTGGCCCATTGATTGGGCCATTACGTCAAATTATTTTTTCATAAAAAATTTGTTTGAGTTAATCAATTGGTGCGCCCGCTGTGTGGCATGTGACTCCGTCCAGTTGGAACCACATATCACCAATATTAATGCCACATAATTGAGGTACGAAAAATTTCGAATAATGTTCCTATGCCGTTCACCATTGACAGCTACATTCTGACCATCGTCGTTTTTAAAGACATATTGGCCGCCAGCCCATTAAGTGCACCAAACAGTTATTTTCTGTGGATGGTGTTTTGACAAAAGCTTGTGGATTCTCCTCACTCCAAATGCGACAATTCTGCTTATTTTCGTACCCATTCAACCAGAAATGGGCTTCATCGGAAAATAAAATTTTTAATGAAAATTCAAAATCAACATCAATTTGTGCTTCAGCCCATTCCCCGAATTGGCAGCGCATACGATGTTCGTTTGGCTTTAATTCCCGCATAAAGTGGAAGGACACAACCTCAGTTGCTGAGAACGGCGACGAATTGATTGATTAGGATCATCTTCAATGCTTTCTTGGCAGCGGCTACAGCTACTTCAGTTCGCACTGTTCGGCGTCTCATAGGATGCACATTATCAGTAACAGTAAATGTGGTTCATAAACAGTCTATTGTTCTACGAGTCAGCCGGTCTGAAGGACGATTATCTTCACCATAAAATGGAAGAAGTGCACGATGAGTTTGACGAATAGAACAATTATATTGATTAAAAATTTCAAAAATTTGCACGCGTTGGTCTGGTGGTAGTCGATTCATAATGAAATTTCAAAACAAATTTATGAAAAAGCAACGCTAAATGAGTGCTCAAATTAGGCAGTTATGCCAACTTAAAGTTGTGACACTCTATAAAAACACGCTTTACATATCGCACACTAAATCATAAACAGTCACAACTCAAAATTCAAAAATGTTAAGAAGAGGCAGTAAACTGGCTTTAAAAAACAGTGTTGTAATTTCTTCATCAAACTAAGTTGCATAAATGTTGAAGAAGAAAAGTTAGAGAATACAGTGATGCAAACGAAATTTTCTTGGTCACTTAAGATTTGATTAATGAATTGGTTTACAAAAAAAAAAAAAAAACGATTTTGATAAATTTCGGAGTTGTTCCTGCTTGTAATTTAGTGTGCAATATGTACATGCTAATTTTCCACTAGGTTCAAACTTGTTATTAACAAACAAACTTTTTGTTCTGGAATAGGGTATTTTTGTCCATACACCATCTTAATACATATAATGGTATTTAGAATAAATTTGGCTCAAAAATATTCTTTTGCAGCCTTAATCATCTTATCAAGTTTTATTGGATTCACTCCATATTTGACAATAAAAATAACACTGCCTTAAATAGGTTGAAATGCCATATCTGCCTCATGTTAGTGCTAATATGTCCAGTAGACTGTCCCAGGAAATTTTTTTTTCGAATTCAGATATGAGTACCCTCCAAATTTTTTCCTCTTGATCCGAATAACCGAAATATGAAATATTATTGTGTTCGGATAACGTTTACCATTGCCGACTTGAAGTCAAAGTTTGAGATAAAGGCCAGTGTGAAAGCCATAGAATAATCTTGGAATTTAAAACCATCTTTTAATTTTACTTGTGTAATATACATTTATTTATTAAAAATATGCTAATATTCAGTGTTTTCTGAATCCCCTAACCACGCCCACTACAACCCCCCCCCCCCCCCCCCCATGCTGGTACTGTACTGTTGCCCTGCCACAAGTCCTAAGTTCCTGCCTAAGACCATCTGGACATGGTAAGTGATATAATGTAGACAAAAAAATATATATGTATATATATTAATTTTAAAGTTTTAGATTTTATTATCTTTATTCATTAAATTTTCTTTTTAAAGTTTGTTTATTACAGTCCGGATACATCTGTCTGTGTTTTTGTACACAACGTAGTAAATATTGCTTTTGCTCCTCTTCAGCTGTAATTAAGCCATGAAAATCCTTTACTAACTTAACCGCTCTTTCAGCAGTATCATTAACCGCTCTCAGTGCATTAACTTTCTCTTTACTTTGTTGAAATGATGCATTAGTTTGCCACGTAGTGGGACATGCGCTTAGAAAACTGTCGTCGATTTTAAAAAATTTAAAATTCGGCCCCCTGGCGCCATGCACCAAGCTCGATGGATGGCAAGGGCAATTTATTCATTAAAAATTAAAACTTTTGCAACGTTGCTTTTGAAAGGCATTTGTCAATTTTTTCATAAGCTTTCAAAGCCTTCAAAAAACACATATCTTGGTAAGGTGCTTTTACAGCTAAAATACATTTTACCCAAGGTTTGACGTATGTTGTTGCGATGAAAAGGCAGACATCTAACAAAGCCTCCTTATCTCGCTTTGATATTTTAAACTGAGAGCTAAGTAATACTATTTTTAATGAATAAATTGCCCTTGCCATCCATCGAGCTTGGTGCATGGCGCCAGGAGGCCGAATTTTAATTTTTTTAAAATCGACGACAGCGAATGTCCCACTACGTGGCAAACTAATGCATCATTTCAACAAAGTAAAGAGAAAGTTAATGCACTGAGAGCGGTTAATGATACTGCTGAAAGAGCGGTTAAGTTAGTAAAGGATTTGCATGGCTTAATTACAGCTGAAGAGGAGCAAAAGCAATATTTACTACGTTGTGTACAAGAACACAGACAGATGTATCCGGACTGTAATAAACAAACTTTAAAAAGAAAATTTAATGAATAAAGATAATAAAATCTAAAACTTTAAAATTAATATATGTATATATATATTTTTTTGTCTACATTATATCACTTACCATGTCCAGATGGTCTTAGGCAGGAACTTAGGACTTGTGGCAGGGCAACAGTACAGTACCAGCATGGGGGGGGGTTGTAGTGGGCGTGGTTAGGGGATTCAGAAAACACTGAATATTAGCATATTTTTAATAAATAAATGTGTATTACACAAGTAAAATTAAAAGATGGTTATAAATTCCAAGATTATTCTATGGCTTTCACACTGGCATTTATCTCAAACTTTGACTTCAAGTCGGCAATGGTAAACGTTATCCGATCACAATAATATTTCATATTTCGGTTATTCGGATCAAAAGGAAAAAAATTGGAGGGTACTCATATCTGAATTCGAAAAAAAAAATTCCCCATACAAGCTTGGGACAGTCTAATGTCCAGGTTCCGTTTACCCTTCCTCTTTAAAAACACTTTAATAAAAAAACCTTTAAATTAATCTTAGCCTCATTTTGTGCTCATGGGTCTATGAGTGCCCTTAACGGTCCATTGCTCCCAAATGTAAAGTAAAACCAAAACTGTTTCTTAAAATATTTTATAAAAAATTCCCAATTTTTTTTTTTTAACAATTGTGATTTTATTGAACTTTTGGTTTTTAATAGAAATTTTAATTTCATGTTGTAAAATTCTTTCCTTCATAAAACTAATTTAAAGAAAATTTAATTTGATGAACTTACGCTTAAATAAAAATATCAAAAATTGTAAATAAATATTTCATTCCTTTGAAATTCTGCCTAAAATCACTTCCATTTACGCACACTCTTCGAAATAACTATCAACAATGGTTTTGTTAACACACAGATCCACACACTTTTTCCAATACCACAAACACCATTAGACAAGAAAAAAAGTTTCATCATTTTGTCCAAAAAGTGAAAAATGAAAAATATTGTTTGCATAATATTTAATAGTAAAAATGCCTAAATAAAGTTTTAAGCCCCTTTTGAAGTTTTCTTATAAAGTAGTCAACACAACCGTGACAAACCCAGAGAAAACTCTTCTTCGGTCTGTAACCCTCTTTCCATCCAAAGGCAATTCCAACAACAGTTAGTCCAAAAGTAATGAAAAAACATAAATAGACATTCATAAATGTTTGGCAATTTTTTTTGTCTTTAAGGAAATTTTGTTATAAAATATTTTTGCTCTCTTTTTATTGTTTCTCCTTGAATGGAAACTCTTTGTTTTTACTAGCATTCGGCTTGTAACGAAAAGTGAAGTCATGCGTTCGTTGAACTTCCCAAAAACATGTTCGGACAAAAAGAGAAAAACAGATCCATTTCCATTTTGTTTTTGTTGTTGTAACAGCAACAAGTTGTTGGTAAGTAAAAGCAACTAACATTGAATTTACCACTAATACAATGCTATTTTTTGCATTTGCGGAAATTTGTGTGTGTGTGTTTTTGTGTTACGGAACAGGGTTGGAAAATAAATAGAAAAATTTTTAGAACTTTAGTTAAGTAGTCAAGTAATGTCAAGTAATGATAACTGTTATTTAAAGGTTTGTAGTAAAATTTTTACAATTTATTATGTTATTGAAAATATGGACCATCGGATAGAGGTATGCCACCGAAGCCGTGGCGAGCATTGGGCCGATATTTTGTTTCACACTTAATTGTCGTAGATCCTTTTCAGATCACAATAAAATATATTAGGATAATTCTCTGAAAACCTTTTGTTTTATTTACAATTAACATCCTGCTTTTGGGGTGAATATTAATCAAATTTATTCTTTATTTATATTCAAATTATACAAAATAATTTGAAATAAATTTGGCAAATCGTATTGAAAAGTTTGCTTGTGCAAATAGTACTGCAATATTTCAAAAAGGACTAAAAGAAAATAAGCAATAGTACTGAATTCCCCATGCCTGTTTTCAAAAACACAAATTCTCTTACAATTTGCTTAACAGTGTTTCCAGGTGAAAGGTTTTCTCCCCAAATTAGAGAATTCCATTTTTATTTGGGGACGAACTTTTGTGGAATAAGGTTAAAGGATATTGTTTGTAAAAAAAATTAATGTTCAAGAGCGGACCGAACAACAAACTGGCATCACTACTTTTAATGTTCGAAAGTCGACAATGACATGTTTCGATCGCAGCCACTCGATCTCCTCAGATGGATTTGCCGTCTTACACTCGCAGCCATCGCCGACTGCTGACGTCACTAGTCAAACATCAATCCTTAAACCAAATTGTATATTAACCTTTGGTAGATCGAAATTTGCTTTTTTGAATGATTATCCATTTTTATTGATTTTACATGTTTTTCCTCACTTCTGTTTTTTCCGTACTTTTGTCAAGAATTTTTTGCGATTGAAACATGTCATGGTAACCAGCCTGGGTTCGAATCTCAGGTCAGTCAAGAATGAATGATTATCAATAACAATTTTAATTAATTTTCATGTTGCAAAATTCCTTTCTTCATAAAAATAATTTAATGAAAATTAAATTTGATGAACTTGAGCCGAATTAAAATATTAAAAATTTGGATTAAAAACCGTAAATAGTTCAACAAAATAACCACAATACTAATTATTGTTCATATTTTATTTATTTTACTAAGAGGTACAAATACAATAACAATTAACTCAATTAACCGAGCAGTAGAAAAGACTTTATAAAAAGCTACCTGCGCATGTAGGCCAAAGTTTTTGTAATATTTTTATTTTTTAAATTCGCTATGCTGATCCCGCGAATCCCTACGCTTGTCTGCAAGAAAGAAACCAGAGTCTCTGGTGGGAATCGAACCCGCAACCCTCGCACTGTAAGACCAGCTCACTACCAAATAGCCTACCAAGGCACCCAAAGTTTATGATTATTTTTATAAAATATATAAAAATTAACGAGAAAATTGGAAATTTTGAGTAGAGTATTTTTGTGAACTTTAAAATTTAAAAGGAGGACTTGAGCTAAAAGTGTTTTGGCAACACTGCTGATGTAAATAAGAGCGTAGTTAGTGGTGGGGCAAAACAGCAACAAATGAAATATGCGTTGGATTATTAATGCGTTTTTCATTTATGTTGTTGTTTTTGTGATTCTTCTTGTTGTATGATTCCTGTTCAAATGTTGTAATAAACAGTACAATCTATAATTTAAGTTCTTGTTGTTATTGTTGTATTTGCTGCATTTTATACGTACAACGTTTGTTGTAATGTCGATTTGTTATTATTACGGCTGTTGTTGCTTTTGTTGTTGTTGTTGTTTGTTTGCTATTACTGTGATGTTGTTGTTAGTTTGTGATGATGGATGAACGTAAAAATTCGTGTTCAAACACTTTACTTTATATTCCTTGTACAAAATTGTTTATCTTAAAAACGTTGTTGTTGTTGCTATTGTGTTTTTTCTTGTTTCGTTGGCAATTGAAAGCTTTTTTTTTCTTAAAAGGCTGTTTGCAATTGAAAGTGGGGAGTGTTGTAATCATCATATCAATATGATGTTGTAGTAGTTTTTCTAAATTTATTTTTTTTTCTGTTGGTCACTTAGAAAATGGTTGCAGGAAATAATGCAGTAACAAAAAATGTAAGAAATAGATGAAAAAAAGCAATACCACAGAAATAACATTAGGGCCGTCTTAGGGTATACATAGATGTTTTTCTGGATGTTGTTGGGTTTTTAACAATTTTTTTGTTTCGTTTTTCCTAAAAGGTAATAATGCGTTTAACATGTTTTTATGTAAAATTATTTTTTCTTTTCTTTTTTTCTGCATTTCATTTTCTTTGTTAAGAGCTGAAAAAAAAATTTTTAAATATGTTAAGAGATTGAAAGCTTTTTTGTTAAGAGTCTTTGTGATTTTATAAAAATTTTTTCCGTCTTCGCTTTCTTAAAAAATGAAAAAATAGAAAAGAAAAACTAATCTAACAAACAAGAAAACATGATAAGATACACGATTATTTGCTACATAACTGCGATTAACAACAAAAACTTTAAAAGTTTAGCTAAGAAAGCAAATAAATGGATGTTGTTGATTCCAATTTTTTTTTTTTTTAATTTTTGTAAATTATTTTAATGGAAAAAAGAGCAGATGTTTTTTTTTCTATTTTATGGTAACTTTGATTGAAGGCTGTTTTGGTAATTTAGCTAAAAATGTTTAAGAAGATATTTTGATGTTTAGAAAAAAGTTTTAATTTTTTAAATATTTAAAAGGGTATAGTTTAAGACTTAAAACGTAGGATAGTTTTGTATATTTTTTTTTTTAATTTACTAGCTGTTTGGTCCCGGCGCTGCTCGGGATTTTCTAAATAAAAATAAAAAATTAAATACTGGAGAATTGTGTTAATAACTTGACCCCAGCACTATCTACCATCAATAAAAAAAATTTAAATATCACGACAACATCGCCACCTATCGGGAGTTTTTTTATAAACCATAAGTGAAAATAGGCCTTTCCAACGCATGTACTCATTTGCAAATCGGGATATATAGATTGATAGATTTACATATACGTCTGTAGGGAAACTAAAACATTGATTTTGTGAATTTCGGTAAAAAAAACTGATTGATATCTACATTACCTTAACCCTTCTGCATTGCTTGGTGTATGTTGTATGTACTTAAACTCACTGTTGTTCTTGTTGATGATACAGTGTCGACCATAAATTTTATTAAATCGTGAAGATGAATGGAAATAACTATTTAGTAGCATAATGAAGTAAAACTTTTTGTTTAATTTTTGTACACTTTAAAAGATACGTATTATGTGTATATCTTGTTGGGTCACTGTAACCCAGATGAATTTTTGCCTTAATTATTGGCCTACAATAAAAAAATTTTTAGTTTATTTCTTATTACAAGTGTTTGCCTAATGGTCAAAATTCGGCCATAAATTTTTTTAATTTGAAAAAATAAAGTGACAAACAAAGAAAGATATAGTTCTTAACTGGTTTGCCTGTGCCGATTTATATATAAGATTAATATTGTCGAAATATTCGAAACATTCGGATTGCGGCAATTACCGATTTCGTATTGCGGAAGAAACTTCCTTCGGGAAGAAACGTGTCTCGATGGCAATACTCCTTGGGAATACGAAAGCAATTCTGCTAGACTTATAAGAATATAGGAAGATATCGCCAAATATCATTAGGATGATAAAAAGAAGATTTTGCATTTTGAAAAATATTAACCACAGATTTTTTTTTAAATTAAGTTGTTTTTAATATAAATCATATTTACAAATAATAGAATTTATAATTAAAACAAGTTAGAGTGCTATATTCGGCTGTGCCGAATCTTTGAGAAGGGTTTATTTGAGGCCTAGGGTAAATTGTGGACGGATCTTCACGAAATTTAACATCGTGATTTCCAGTCGAATAAAACAAATTTTTACAAAATCTTATCTGATTCCGTGCCTTGTTCCACCATTTATGCTATTTTTTGTAACAAAATTATCATTTTTTTTAGGTGGTGGCTCCACATTTTTAATCATAGCTCTGGTCCTACTGCACCGATTTTGCTGAATTTTAATCCCAAACTGCTTAGGATAACTACAAGCAATTTGGCACCAAGTTTGTTCATTTCTTTTGAGTTGTTCGAAAATGAGCGTATTTTCAACAGACGGACACACAGACGGCCATGGCTAAATCGACTTAGCATCACTCAAGGACCCAGAATATATATACTTTATGGGGTCTGAGATGAATAATAAAAAAGTTTCGCACGGAATGACAAACTTAATATACCCTCTTCACAACTTATTGTGGTGGAGGGTATAATAAAGTAGTATAAAATAAATAGCAAAAATTGAGAAAGAATAGAAAACAAGAAAGTATTTCGTTGATACAGAAACGTACAAACATTATCTTTATTTACCCAATGTATGGCCGGCCCTTGAGTTAAATATTTCTAAGTTCTCCGTATTTATCCATACATTATACCTTTTGTAATTTTTTTTAAAAAAAACTGTAAAAGAAAGAAAACAAAAAATTACTTTGATTATTTTCTTCTAGATGACAATTTGAGGATATTGCTTAACTATTGCCTAAGGGGATATCTTCCATTTGTTTGCAGGGAATTGGAAAAAACAAAATTTTTATTTATGTGTATTGCATGTGTGATAGTATTAAATTTGAACGTTTATAACTCTGAAAATATTGAACAGATTTTAATAAAATATATATTGTCCACTTCTGCCGGTAAATACCTTTTCAGAGGAAAAAAGTGTTCTTAACTGTATTATGTATATTCATATGGTTCCCTAAAACTAACTTGTTTTGCTGTGGCAACATCAATTTTATTAGAATTTACAGTAAAATAAAAATGTGAATCCCCTCTTGTAACGCAAATAAAATTTCAGCTGCATTGTATCGGATGTGTTTTTTTTAGCTGCATGGGAACCATCGATATGGATTACTATAGTTTGACAGCTGAGAATGCCAAATTTTTAAATATCAATGACATTGTGTTTCAACAAGGGGCGGCAGCTTGCAATACAGCGCGCTTAACAATCGAATAATTGCAAAATCAATTTAGTGGCAAGTTTAGATTCAAAAATAGTGCTTTTAACTGGCCCTCTTTTTCGTACGATTTAACGCCTCCTGATAACTTTTTTGTAGCTATTTTTACAATGATTTATGCCGACAAACCAGCAACTCTTTAAGCATTGGAAGCCAATATTCAAGCCACCGTTGCTCCCATATTTCCAGATTTATTTGAAAAGAACTTAAAACTTGGAATGATCGAATAGACCATGTAAGTCGTAGCGGCGGCAGACATATTGCGAATATCATATTTGAAAAGTTAATGTCATGAAATTTTCTACCGGATTATAAAAAAAATTTCATTCCAACAATATTTATGTTTTGTATTATAATTTTTATTAGTTCTCAGGCTGCAAAAAAAAACACCCTTTTTTTATTTAAAATGTTTTTTTAATGGCCTCAAGACAAAAAGTAAATAAATCTGATATATTCATAGATTCCAAGTGACAGATTCTAGATGGATTTATAGTTGGCTCAAATTTGCCCACAAAGATCAAAGATGCGGAAAATCAGCAGGAATGCAGAAGGGTTAAACGGATTCTGCATATAAAAACTTACCATGAATTCGGAAATTTTAAGAAAAGTTTTTAAATATTTTGTATATTCTACTCAATCTGAAGATCTGCTAAAAAATGATGATTTGTTTTTATTTCAAACACGCCTTTAATTTATTGAAAAACACTTAAAAGCAAAATGCATTAATTAGTTCTTTCTCAAATCTATTTGTCTATATAACAGACCTGCCGGAAATCACTACAGCTTTACAAAACTTTGCTTTTAAAAGGAAATTATAATAACCAATATGCAGCATAAACTTTAATAGCTGAAACTTTTATTCTTAAAAAAAAAGGAAATTTTGTATCTGACCAATAAAAAAAAACCCCGTCATTAATTGTTTTCTCTTATTTCTTTCATTCATTCATTTATTTAGTTTTGCCATTTCATTATGACAGCAAGATTTTATTCCTAAACAACAGAAAATCTGAGAAAAAAAAACAAAACAAAAATTCAAATTAAACAAACATTTTTCAATATTAAACAACCAACACGTCAAATTTTATCACAAACGGTTTTGTTTGATAAGAGAAAACGCCAAAAGAAACGGCCGTTTTAAAGACGATTCATTTGCTGCACAAAAAGTTTCTTTTAAGTTTAAAACATTTTAATGCATCTCCAGCATTTAAAGCATTTTAGGCTGTATCTTATGAAAAAGAGGTGTAATAATTTTGAGTAACAATAACAAAATATTAAGAAGACCACAATGAGGTAAGAAAAAAAAAGTTTGCCAAGAAAAAGTTTTAAACTGGATTTATGTTGATTTCTTCAGAAGTCTAAGAAAAAACAGAAGCCCACGTAAAAAGATTTCTTTAAAATAAATAATATAAAGGTGTTAATCATTAATAAAATGGGCTTTATTTAAAGGAGAAAAAATTGTTTCTTAATTATTAATGATGTCAGGCTGGCATAGTAGCAGCAGCCACAGAAAACAGACTGTTATTATTTAGAATATTTGTAGACAAGTGTTAATGTTATTGAAAACTTTTTAAAGATAAGAAAATTTATTAAACAGCTTTATATGTGCTGCTTATTTTTGGCTTGTGTGTTACATCACAAAAGGAAGAGATTTTCTCTCTTCCATTTAAATCAAAGAAATATGTGAAAAATTGCCTGGCACTGTTTTGAATTGTTAATGGTTTGAATTTTAATTTTCCAAATCTAATCATTTTAATTTAAAACTATTGTTTAAAATCAGAAACATTTAAAATTCAATCAATTAAAATTGTTTGGTTGTTTTACTTTTTCGTTGACAGTTTTGAAAGGGGGATGGTATGCCGGGATAAAGAATTTAAAATTAAAATTTTTCTATTTTAAAAAAGGTAGTTCTTACAAAAACAACGAATAAGAAAGCATAGTCGGTCAAGCCCAACAATATGATAACCTACACTAAAGTATTTAAAAACTAATTTTCGAAAGTGTGCTCTATTTTGGACCCATGGGTAATCATGCCCCCGCCAGAACAAAATCATGTTTTGAGGTTAAGATTCATGTATGTATAAGTTCTTAGTACCAAATATTATTTAAATTAAACACTGCAATCTTCATCTACATGAGAATTGTTGACCTTTAAGTTATTTTAGGAAGGTGAATTATATGGAGCATATAGGTAATTTAGCATCTACCAGTCATGACAAAGTACTTTAAAAATTATTGTCGCAAGTTTGGAGCAAATTTAATCTAAACACCGATATATTATATTCCGAAAAGAAGTTTGCATGGGGGCTATGTACAAATAGAGACGGATTCTCACCATTTTGAAGAGGCTTAGTCCTTTGCCCATTATAATCTATGTACCAAATTTGATCAAATTAGCTCCGAAATTTTGACCAATACTTTGAGCACAGCCAGCCTGACATGTAAGATCGATTAAAAAGTGATTCTGAGTCGTACGTTTGCGTTAAACGTTGTTAAAAGTTTAAGCTAAAGTAATTTTTGAGAATACAAAACTTTTAATTAACAAGATTTTGTTTTTCGTGCTTAATTCCCAAAAACGCTGAAATTTATTATTCAAAAAGGTCCTTTTTATTAAAAACAAAAACTATTTTTAATTAAATGGAGATTCGTTGTAAAAAAAAAGGATTTTTGCTTGAAATAAGTTGCTGTTCCTTTTACTTTTAATTTGTTTTCTCTAAGTTCTTTTTACTTTAAACGGTACTTGGTTTTCGAAAAAAAAAAAATGTGTAATTGCTTTAATGATTTACCAACCTCGGTTTATTTGTATACTTCCCTTCTTCGTTTTGCCAAAACAAAAAATATTCAACAAAACCTTCCAGCAGTTGTTTGATTGTCAAATCTTTCTTTGTTAATTTCTTTCTTGAAATGTTTGTAGTTGTTTCGTTGTTGTTGTTGTTGCTGTTACTTTTTTAAGCAAAACCCCACTCAAATCAAATTAAATCAAATGAAATGATTTTGGGCTAATTACCCTTTTGTGGTAACCCAAGATCATGATGCATTTACAACCATAACAACAACTACAACGAAGACACCAACAACAGCAAATTAACCAGCGAAAATAAACACTCAAACATTTAAAGCATTCAAGCACTTAAGCATCACTCGTGGAGGCCAGACAACTCTGCACTAACTAACAAAAAAATAGTACAACAGAAAATAAAAAAGAGGCAAATAAAGTTGGCAACAACAAAAAAAGAACAGCAGGAGTTTAAAGACTTTCATTAAACTTAAACGTTTTAAACCTTTAACACACATAAAGTTTTATTTTTCTACAACAACGTCTACCAACTTAAATTTGGTTGTTGTTTTTTTAACTTCTTATTTTAATTTTAATTTGTTGCTGTAGTTTTTTTGTGCGCTTTTGTTGTTTGTTTATTTGAAAATGTGCAAAAATGTTATCTTCGTCACCAGGCAGCAGCACACCAAACACCACGCTACCCGTACGGTGTATGTTAGTACCCTGCAAATAATAGGACCAGTCCAAACACGCGTGTAAAGGGACTAGGACTAGGACTAGTCCAAAAGTAACCCAAACGTATGGAAAAAACATGGTCTATTTAACATTACGATGTCCTAGGGCAGGACCATATAACCCATCTTTGGACTACAAAGGAGTAGTTTTAAAACTACTCCATTGTGTACACAAAAGGATTAGTTTTAACTTCGTTTAAAAACGAAAACATGTCAAACGAAGACATGTCGTCTCAATACAAACACTTTTTAACAATGGCATGGTTGCATTACATCGGACCAGTCCATGGAGTAGTCAATTTCATGAAATTGGATCAGGTGGTCCAATACTATTTGCAGGGTAACGAACACATATACTATCACAACAAGTATGATATGACACACATGCACACAAAACTGTTTGTCTCAGTTGGCCACATTATCTGTCAACAACATTTAAATTGCTGTCTGTTTTTTGTTTGTTTGTTGTTGTTGCTGTGTTTGTTTGTTCAAAATATAAAATCTGCTTTTCTCTTACCTTTTGTTAAATTTTTTAAATAAAAGAAGTAGAACTAAGAAAAAAAACATAATTTGTTAAATAAAATGTTTCTAAATTTTAAACATTCGCCCACTCTATTTGTTGTTGCTGTTTAAATTGGCTAAATGAGTTAAATGAAAAAAAAAACAAGTTAGAGTGCTATACTCGGCTGTGCCGAATCTTTGATACCCTCCACCGACAGTTCGAATATTTCACGAGTGATATCTACATGATATCTATTTATTATTAATTTATCTTAATAAAAACAGACATCAGCATTAAAATTGGTTGCGGTTTAGACCTACATATATTAAATTGTTGACCGACGATCAGAAAGTTGTATGCTTTTCTTTTTAGCAGTTTTATCCAGAAGGGTGCTAAGAATTGCATCTAAGGTAAATTACGGACCGTATATCACAAAATTGCATGACAATTTTTTCTGGCCATATGAAGCTAAGTTGAAAGAAATCTTACCGCCATATCTATGCCTGCAACGTTTTAGGCGTATTAAATTTATTGACCAGATTGTATTCTGATAGCATTATTTATTACGGTTTTGGGCGTACTTAACTGTTTTCCGGTAGTTGGGTTTATATGGGGCATTGGGTAAAATATGGACCAATCTTCACGAAATTTCACAGTGTCATTTATAGTCCTATAAAACTGTGACGTCTTAAATTTTATTATGATAGCGTTATTAATTATGGTTTTAGGCGTACTAAACTGTTTTCCGCGAGAAGGGGCTTATATGGGGCCTAGGGTAAATTATGGACCGATCTTCACGAAATTTTACAGTGTGATTTCCAGTCGAATAAAACGAATTTTTGCAAAATCTTTTATCATTCCGATTGTTTTACCATTTATGTTAGTTTTTGGAACAAAATTATCAATTTTTTAGGGTTTTGGTTCAACATTTTGATTCATAGATCTGAGCCTACTGAACCGATTTGGCTGGACTTCAATCCCATACTGCTCAGGATAACTGCAAGCAATTTTACACCTTTTGAGCTTTTCGAAAGTGAGCGTGTTTTTAATAGACGGACAGACAGACGGACATGGCTAAATCGACTAAGAACAACTCAAGCAGCCAGAATAAATATACTTTTAAGGATCTGAGATGAATAATAAAAAAGTTTCACACGGAATGACAAACTTAGTATACCCTCTTCACAACTAATTGTGGTGAAGGGTATAAAAACAGTAAAAAGGCAAAAATTAGTTGTAGGGAGGACATTTGTTACGGATTTTTTTCTCGTGTTGTTTTATTTAATTTTTTTTAGTGGATTTTGAACAGATATTTTAATTTGAAATTTCTTGACAGCTTTTAAATGTTTTATTCTTCTTTTCTTGGCATAATGATTTTGATATTTTCAAACGGAGGTTGTAAAATATGTAAAATTTGTACATATTTGACTTTGACCGATAAAAATAGAAGTTTGGATAAAGGGAGTTTAAACTTTCGTGCATTTTGTTTAAATAAAATACTTTCAGAATAATGTGGGATTGAATTTAAAAAACCAGGTTAATTAGAAAAAAAAATTATTTTTGTGCAAATATATTGTTTTATTAACAAAGTGTATTGTTTATTTATAATCGTACTTAAGCTACGGTCACACTTATTAAATATTTGACCAATTAAGCGTAACCACTACTTTTTGTATAAGTTAGTGAGATTTAACAATCTCTTAATATCACAAAATAAAGATTATTATACTGCTAGACATTGCAAAAAACTGTTTTCTGTAAGCTGTGGAATTATAATCAAAATAAATATTGGAAATGAAGGTAATAATAATTAAGTTTGAACTAGTAAATAACAAAATCCAAAGGCTTACATTAAACTTTAATACTAGATGTCTCAATTCGGAATTTGTTCATATCAATGAGCTTGGCTCAACTTAATTTTACCTTTAAACTTTTATCTTAATTTTAAATGTTCATAAAGGTTTTTTTTAAAAATGTTTACCTTTTATCTTATATTAGCTGAAACCAAAAGCATTATAATAATTTGTTATTTATATTTAAGTAGAAAAGGAAATTAGAAATCCTAAACTCTTTATGAAAATTGTTAAGAAATTACATTGAATACCAAATAAAGAATAAATGAATTGAATTGAATTGCTTGTTGGTTCCGTTTTTTTCGTCAAATATTTGACAATTGTGACCGTAGCTTTAGCCTAAAAAAGGTACTTGTTGGAATTTAAAAATGAAAAATTACTTTTTGTTACAAAAAGTACACTTTTTGCAAACGATTTATCGAAAAAGTTAAATTTTTATAAAAAGGTACTTTTGTGTAAAAATAGTACTTTTGATTGAAAATCGTACTTTACATCGAAAAAAATAGTTTTAATTGAAAGTTGTATTTAAATTTAAAAAAAAAATGTTAATTCTTGTTAAAAGAAATATTATTTTACTTATAAAGTACTTTTTTACCCACCACCACTAGTGCTAATCGAGGTTATACTAAGTTTTTCATTCCGTGTGAAACTTTTCTAATAAATCACGCTCTTCTCCAAACGTTAGGATTTTCAGTTGTCAGGAGTTCCCACTAAACGACTTTTTGGCGAATTATAAAATAGTTGGCGATTTTGTTTACTATTTTTGATGACCAACACCTTTGAGTTGAGAATCGTTCACAAATTTACCGTTTTTCAATTGTAAAGCTAATTGTAATGATTATATTTCAACTTATTTAAAGAACTTGCTTTGCTGTCATTACATGCTGATAATTCCAACTGCTGCTTCAAAAACTGTTTCAATAATGAACTCCACTAAAATTTGATTTTTAAATAGAATGCAGTACGAAGTCCTTGACGCGTTATTACGAGTATGTTGCACAATATGTTGAATAAATTTATTTTCTATAAAGGTTTTTCCTATATATAGTTTCATAAGACTAGAAATCACACAATTCAATTGTATGAAGATCGGTCATAATTTACCATAGAAAGCCCACTCCTTAAGAATTTAAACTTTCGTTGAAGGGTACAAAAGATTCGGCACATTCGAATAAAGCACTCTTACTTGCTTGTATTAAAGACGTACTTTTTAGAAAAGTGTTCTTTGCCATCATGCAAAATTTTGAAACTTTCACCGTGATAGTTCTCTAAGCATACAAAAATGCCTAATTTTTTTAACACAGCGCAAAATAAAGTGCCACTGCGCAACGTAGTTTGCCAAAACGTAGCATGCCATGACGGAAAATTAAGTAACAAATTGTTTTGTAACAGATTATAGCGTAAAGGAAAGGGATTTTTATAAAGTTTTAAAAATATCACTTAAATAGTTCTTTGGATATGGGAAATTTAATATTTGCGACCTACGGAGGGTACTTCCGCAGTTCTGATTTCAAAATATTAACCAACGAATTGAAAATATTAATCTTTTTTACACTTTCCGTTAAAAATATTTTCGATTGTTTAATATTCAATGATTTTTCTTTAATACATCCTACCATCAACATGTTTTCATTCATGCAATGATGGAGTATAATGTTGCATCATTGCTGTTTGAATACTTATTCAGCTAAATAAGTACTCAATGTTGTTTCGTGTAAATTGCTACACGCCAATCACTATGTTTATATGATCAATATGTTTGTAAACGAGTATCATATTTTGGTGGATAATAAATCATCAATGTGTGACGGCTCAAAACTCCTAATTCCTACTTGTTGAAAAACACTGCTACCTATATAACCGGCCGTGCTCAGGGAATGGGGTGGAATCTTTGTTTACAACAAAGTAGGTTAAAGCCAGATCCATAAAATTAAATTTAGGTAGCAAAATACCCTCTAATATTGACCACTAATAAAATGAACTAACAAAAAAAAAATAATAATTTATAAATAAAAATAATATAATAACAAGGTGAAGTTTAGATAAGAGAGTTAAAAGATGGTATACACTCTCGAGGTCATTACCCACCCAACCGTGCTATCTTTTAATGTTTAAGATAGCCCAAAATTACCCTTTCTATAATATCTAAATTTTTCGTGGAATAAAATCAAAATTTAAAAGTCCATTATATGAAGTTACATTTATTCAAGAAGAAAATTTGTAAATATGAGTAAATTCAAACATTTAAACAAAAAAATTATCTTGCTTTGAAGTAATTATAAATTATAAAAAAAAATTTTTAATTATTGTCTAATTTTTCTAAGTGAAAAAAAAAACTGAATTTATAAGGATAAAGAATTAATTATAAAAAAAAATATAAATAACATTTTTACAGAACAATTAAATTATAGTCGAAAAAAAAGGTTAAAAGAAATTTTAAAAAAAAAATTATAAAATTAAATATATATGTATATATATTTTCTTTAAGTGTATTAGATTAAATTATACGATTTACGTATTATTGAATATCAAGTGTGTGTGAAAATTTTAGAATACAAATAAAAAAATTTATTAAAACTCATAAATGTTTGACTCACCATTTAAAATCCATCGATGACATAAGGCCTTGTGTCCTCTGGAATTTGGTAGATATTGATTTTAAAACAATTTATATTCTAAATTTTCACTTAGTATATGGCAGGTGTATTGTTTTGGTTGATGAATGACGTTAAAATTTAGACAATTAATGTAAACAATTTAGAAAAATTCATTAATAAAACATTTTAGTAATCTAAATATCATAAAAAAAAAATTTAGTTTTACTTTAAATTACTTAACTGATTTTTAGTGATTAAATTCTCAGTGTAGCTCAATTTTACAAAAATTTCTTCCCATTAAGTTTATCTTTCCAAAGTTTCTTCTTATAATTTGAAATCTTGAATATTATATATTATATTATATATATGTATTAAGATGATGATTTTATTTGTATGCAATTTCTAATTTAACATCCTTCAAGTGCTTTAATTAACATATGAGAAATAGGTCCTCATAATCTGCGTTTTGAAGCAATATTTAGCTGAAATTTTATGTTGTTTACATGGATTCCAATTTAGTTCGCAATTTGATGACCCAAAGAAACAGACAACGATATTACAATATAGTCCTTTATTAAAATTTATCCAGTACTTTGTATAATATCTTTCGGCAAACAGATATAAAATTATCCGTAACTGGAAAAAACTTTCCAGTGAGGAAAGGATGTATTTCGTTTTGACCTCCGGGAAAATAATTATATATGTATTTCGTATTTAAAACAAACAAAAATCGGACTTTTAAACTAAATCGACTGTTTTCCTCAAAAAATTTTCCTTTTTTCTTCTAAAATAAAATTTCTTTTTGACTTACGTTTCAAATATTACTATTCTAAAATTTTTTTTTTTCCTCTTTTTTTTAAAAAAAAAACAAAGTATAAATTCATGTGCACAGTTTTGAAGTATTAATAGCACGACCTCACAAATGTCAGAAGTTAAGAAAAGGTAATGGGGATGGGGCTGGAAAATTTCCCAAATTATTTATCTGAAAGCAAAAGAAAATGTAAAATATTAATTTTTATATACAAATATGAAAAACGATTAATAAAAAAATTTAAACAATGACAATTGCACACCCACAAATACACTGTTGCTAACTCCTGTCAAGGAATAAAATGAATGATAAACAGAAAATAGCTTAATTCAAAATTAACAATGAATTACTAAAAAAACTTTTTTCTTCTATAACACAGATTAACAGCAAAAAAAGGGCTTGAATAACCACTATATATCGACCTCTTTGCGCGAGATTATCGAATATGCCAATTTTTTTGAAATTTATTTCTTGATGTAATCTTGTTCTACATTCAAGCGACGTCACCTGGCAAAATATTGCATTATATAAACGGATTAGAGGTTATGTAAACATAAATTTTATTTTAATAATATCGGACTAACCGTTTTTGAGTTGTCATTAATTAGGTGGAGAAACGTCTTAAAAAATTTATAATTTTATTTAAAATTTTTTTTTACAAAAAACCTCTCCATAGTATTTAAAATTTGGAACATATTTGAACTAAAATACATAAAAATTGTATAGTGGGTTTTCAAGCCTTTAAAATTTTTTTCGATTTTCTTGCCGTGTGTAATTCCTTGAAATATAATATAATTGAACTCTAAACTGCATTACTAAACACATCTAAAAAAGATATTTTTAACAAAAGGTTTCCTAACAAGTTATGGTTTTCTTAACCATATTAATATCATTAAAAATTACTTTCCGGTTAAATCAGTCTTCCATAAGGAATCCACAACATTATTATGATCGGATTGTGACTAGATTAGAAATGGATATATTTCGAGAATACGAAGAAAAAACTGGCATATTTTAAATTTTTCGCAAGATTTGATTATAAATAAATTTACAACTTTGGCAAAGCGGTTATTGATACTACAGTCAATCCGCGATAATTCATACCCCATTAATTCATTAACCTCAAAAGTTCGAAAGAAGCGACTGGACCCTGGTGAAAAACTATTTAATACGTATAAATTACATACATTTCATGATCCCTTCGGTAATTTGTATTTTTTTTTTTTTTTTTTTTGTAACTCAAAGTCTGAGGAGACTCCTTTAAAGTGTACTTATTCGTTAGCAACCTATTTTAATTCGAAATGAAAACCAATATGTTTAAAAAAAATATAAAGGCAATGTTTATTACAATATATCAATAGAGCACTAACGTCTATGAAAAATTAATTACTTTTGCTTTTGTTTATTAACTACATATTAATTGTTTGGTTTAAATAAATTGTATTTTTTTTTATTTTAAACCATATTAAATACAAGAGCCTATAAATCGTTATCAATAAATGTTAACCCTATTTTATAAAAATTTCTCATGTACTCATCTAATTCGTAAAAAGCAGTCCGTCCGTTCGATTACAAATTATCGGGATTCTACTGTAGTAACATTTAAAACCACCTTGCTTTCGAAATTTTCCTATCATAAATTAATTTAAAGGATTTTTATAGATAAGACGAAAACAAATTGTGTTCTCCAATATCTGCAAGCTTTAAGGAAATTACACTTCCTACAATCGAATGATTTAAAAAATCAATTATCCAACTAAATTCTAAATATAGACCAACTGCTTAATCCATTTTCCGTAATCAAAATAAATTACATACTTAAATTTATTATTTATTTTTTCTTAAGATTTTTTTTCTTGTTTTTTTTTAACTAAACCGAAACATTTTTTGCATTAAAAATTGCTATCGGTTTTGCTGTTGGTGTGTGCACAATTATTTAGCCTGTTAAATATTTTGACAACTTCATTTGTAATCAAATTAAGCTGCCATTCGTTTCATACAGTATTCAAAATAAGTCCCAACCCCTTCATTGTGTGTATTTGGAATTTAAAATAAAATTGGTAGTTTTGTTTTGCAAATGCTAAACAACAACAATCTGAGAATGAAAAGATTTAAGAAGGCAGTTAAACAAGAGATTGTTAAAATGAATGCAACAAAAAATTAATATGAACTAAAATGCTAAAAAAAAACAACAACTAAATAACAAAAAAATTACAATTTAAAATATACAACATTTGAAAACTGGTAATCATTCTCTCATTTTTGTTGCATTTAACACAAACTAACTAACAATGACAGCAGCTGCAGTTAAAAGCGGGAAGGAAGGGTTAGTAAAAAATTTTGAAATTCTTAACTTATTAACAGAATTGGGCAAGCTCAGATCATTTTCTTTATCTCTTACTATTCTAAATTTGTGTACAAAGAATAAGTTAAGCTTGAAGCAGATTTTTGGTTCCAAATTAACCGCTTACTAAGTATTGGAAACACTAATATTTCCAGGATTACTACAACAACTCACATATTTAATACGTTGAATTCTCTTAAAGAACACATTAAAACAAATCGAACCGAAGCTTTTAAAACATTGATAACATTTCTAATAAAATAAAAAGCTTTTCAGTAAAAGAAAAGATCTTAAAACTATAAGTTTTTAAACATATTGCATTTATTGCTATTTTGTTAAACAAAATTACTAAAAAAAAAAACATAATTTAATAGCACAAAAGAAAAATTTCAAAATTTCTTTATTGAAAAGAAAATCCAAAGAACGCTAAGCAACTATTTCAATTACTCAAGCTTTTAAGCTGTAAAGCTTTTAAAATCTTTTTCATATAAAAAGCTTCTTCTTTAGCTTTAGAAAAAATACAAAAAACTTGGATCAAAAGCTTTTTAAAGATTTAAATAAAAAGCTATTTAATAATATTGAGATAAAAGTCACAAAAGATTTCTTAGCAAAAGCTTATAATTGCCCGTTTGAAAATGAAATCCAAATTTCGTGTGAGAAATTATACAACGTTGAATAAAAACTTCGGAAAAATTAAGGAAAATGCTAAATTTTTGAACCTCGCTTCCTTTTCTGCTTCCATTCAACGTCCCAAAGATCTCCATCGATCCATTCGCCACTAAAAAAAAAAAAACGTGACGCTTGGTCAAAAAAAAAAACGAAAAACGGGTTTTCGTAAAAATTTCGCTTAAGGTAAAATTACTCAAAAAAATACTTATCATCAGATGTGTAGCTTAGAAAATTGCCTTCAAAAAACGTCAAGGTAATTTTTTTCCTAGGACTAACGGTTTTTATGAAAATTTGCTATACAGTATTGTGAAGTATGCGAACCAACGCCACACAGTGGGAGATTTTGAATAAAAAAATGGAAATAATTTAGAATTTTCTAAACGGTTAGACCAATTGGAATACAATGTCAGACGGCAATCAAGGACTTATATTTTTGGGTGCAAAAATTCAGCTTTCCCGTAATTATTCATATGTTTGTTATTTTTTTTTGTCTTTTTTTATTCCCCTTATGTAACTATTCCCTTTATATAAAGCGTGTTTTTTTTTAAAGTGTCACACCTTTGAGTTGGCATTACTGCTTACTTGAGTATCCATTTAACAGCTGATAGTTGCTTTTTGTTAAGGCTGCTTTGAACTTTCATTATAAATCGACTAAGCAACCAGAGCAACGCGTGCAAATTGTTGAAATTTTTAATCAAAATAATTGTTCTATTGGTCAAACTCATTGTACACTTCTTCCATTTCATGGCGTACATAATCGTCCTTCAGAGCTGCTTACTCGAAGAACAATAGACCACATTTACTGCTATTGATAATGTGCATCCCGTGAGACGCCGAACAGTGCGCACTGAAGAAGTTGTAGCCGCTGTTTAGGAAAGCATTGAAGATGATCCTTATCAATCAATTCGTCGCCGTTCTCAGCAACTGAGGTTGTGTCCTTCCACTTTATGCGGGAATTAAAGCCAAACGGCCATCGAACGTGCTGCCAATTCGGCGAATGGGCTGAAGAACAAACCCAATAAAAAATTTTATCATTTTGCGAAGCACTTTTGGTACATTTAAAAAAATAAGCGCTCAATTATGCGCTACGCAATAAGACATACAGAAATGCAGTAAAGTAAGTGAAAGAACTCTCAACAAATTTTATAAAAAAAAAATAAAATATCAAGTGCTACGGCATTCCCTTACTACGAAGCAGGTTTGTAAGGGAGAATACTAAAAAATAACTGTATCAACACATTCAGTGTGTAAGGCCGATCGTTGCATACAACAATTTTTATATGCGGTGAATAATGCGCTTTACATATCAAAAATGTATTGCTTCAAAGTGGGAACTCGCCATATAAAATTCATGTCTTCCGTCGGCGCAATGGTAAGCGAAACGTTTATGTTTCTCCTTTACAAACCTTCTTCGTTGGAAGCTCCATTTTTTATTGGGAATTAGGCAGTATTTTCTTATTTGGAGAAAAGTGAGTCCACAAGCTTTTGTCGAAACACCATTACATCCACAGAAAATAACTGTTTGGTGCGCTTTATAGGCTGGCGGCCAATATGTCTATAAAAACGACGCTGGTCAGAATGTAACTGTCAATGGCGAGCGGTATAGGAACATGATTCGAAATTTGTTCGTACCTCAGTAACGTAGCATTAATTTTGCTGATATGTGGTTCCGACTGGACTTTTGATGAAAAAATAACTTCACGTAATGGCCCAAGCAATTGGCCACTACCCAGTAAAAAATGTGCTCCAAAAGGAGCAGGTTTTATGTATGAATTCATAACTCAAATCGCTTCAAACCTGCTGATGGGAAGCCTGATTTTTGTATGGAGTGTTCACGGTTAGTAGGACTATTTTCTTCTGATAATAAGCGCTTTTTTAGCGTGCAAACAAAGCACTCTTTAAGCGCTTTTTTAAGCGCTAACTATATTAACATATTCATTGATATTTGGATTTTAATTGATTAAATGCATTGTTTCATTACATTTCGTAAACCATTATATATTTTTATTTTTTTCGCTTTAAAACCTCATCGTTGTCAGCACTAAAATAGCAGCTTTTTTGTGTATTTCATTCTTTATAATTTACTGCTTTATAAGTGCTCTCTTATTGAAGCGCCTGATTATGCGATTTTTCTCTTAAGTGCTGCAAAAAACTGAAATTTTTTTTTACTGGGTTAGATCGTGTGATTTAACCCCATTGGATTATGTTCTTAGGGATTATGTTAAGTCACTTGTCTACGTCAATAAACCACAAACAATTGTACACCTGGAAATCAACATTCAAAGAGGTATGGCAGAAAACATATTTAAGCATTAATTTCATAAAATTTTCTTTCACATAAGGCCTGTTTCATTGATATTTAGAATATATTTCCTTGTGTGATTAATGCCCAATTTTCAGGATAGTATTTAAATCTATATTAAGTTAATTTTCATAACAAACTTAAATCGTATTTAAAACAGATTGGTTTTTTGAGTTTTATTTGAAAAGTCTTATTTAATTAAGATAAAAGTATGGTAGCACTACTAAATACAAAAAAAAAATATAAAAAAGTGTAATTATCTACAAGGTGGTCTGAAAAAACAGCTGACTGTTAATGCTTTGCCTGTTGTTGTTGTATTTTTGTGATATTGAGGCCACCTTGCTAAAATATTACAATGGAAACTTAAGTTGAAATTAAGTGTACCACATCGGTGACTTAAGTTTGATTTAAGTTTTTAGTGAAGAAAAGAATTTTGTATTTAAATCGATTTTAAAAATAAATGTGTTTTAATATCAATCCTGAAAACTGGGCATAAGATTTAAACTTGTGCTACTCTATAAAAAAAAACACCCTTTACTACACTGTGCAACAGTTTTGAAATCATCGAGTGCAAACTCTTTCTCGTGTGGAATTCGTCGAAATACTTATCGAAACCTACAGAACCCTATTTGTGTTTCGCTAGACAACTTCAACGGTATTTTAAATTAACTTTAATCATTTTTTTAGGCAAAAAAATAATTTTTATGTGCCTAATAAGTATTTGAGAAAAATATTTTGTCAAGATTTAAAATGTAAATAATAATAAAGATTAGAATCTCATACATGTATGAGAAAAGGAAAATAGTAACAAATCAGATATATTTACCAAAAAAGTAATTATTAAAGTATTTCTTAAGAAAAAATGGAAAATGTTAAATCATTTAAAAAAAATAAACTTTATTTATTTTTAATAATTTGTAAATAACTTTATTAAGACCCCATTTTTAAGATTTAATCATACGAGAAAAAACTATAAAATAATTTTCTACAAAGAAAAAAAACCATTTGTAGGCCAACATGTTTTATATGTGTATTAAAGATACATATATTTTTCTTAATAAAGAATTTTAATTGAAAAATATAATAAACTAAAATTGCTTATACGTGGTCAGCTAAAAATTACAAAATTTTTAAATCAAAAAAAAATCTTAAGACAAGATTACAACCGTTGTAAAGCTAAATTTGGTTGGCGAATTTTTTCCATCTACTGACATTTAACCAAATTTAATTTATTATATTTTTTTTTATAAACTTGAAAAAAAAATTTAACAAAAATTTAAACAACCATTCAATTATTTGGAAAATTGTTGTTGGAGAAGTCAAAATGTTAATTATGTTGATTTAAATGTCTTAAAGTCCTCCAGAGGTCTATGAAAAGTTTTCTTTTTTTGTTAATTATATTAAAATGTTTTCTTTTCGATGTTTCAGGTGTCCGCCAATGACCCAGATTGTGGTGTTAATGCCATGGTTAATTACACCATGGGCACAGTTGGTTCAAAGATTTTCAATGAGTTCGAGGTGCGTTCAGCAACGGGAGAAATTTGCATAGCGAAAAATTTGGACTATGAAAAGAAACGAGAATATGAGTTTCCTGTAATAGCGACTGATAGAGGTGAGTGAAGAAACAACAGTTTAAAGTTTTTAGCACAAAAACATACATATTTGCAAAAAAATTTCTTTTTGGAATAAGAGATGCTTTTTTAAAATAAAAGGTACCTTTTTGAGTGAAATACGCTTTTAAATTTTTTAATTCGTTTCTTAGTTTCTTGTGGTTAATCGAACTGCTTATGGATTTTAATCCAAATTTGATTTCTTTGTATTTAACCAGGCTTAAAATCATCAAATTTAATTTTCATGAAAAATATTTTAATGAAGAAACATAAAATAAACAAAAACAAATAAACTTTGAATTTCAAGAAAAATTCTTGACAAAAGTACAGAATTGAGGAAGAAAAAAGATAAAAATATATTATTAATTATAGCAAATTACGAATCATCCAAAATGCCAGTAGTTTAAAGATTGATATATGACTATAGACTGCCAGGCCTCGTAGAGGCGGAAAGTGTAAAATTGCAAAGAATTTTGATGATAAGAACGTGGTTGGTTTCGAAACCTGTAAAGTTGATCCAAGTTCAAGCGCCGATTCAGTCCGGAAAAATTATTAATAAATTTTAGTTAAATTAAATTTGACGAACTTTAGCCTGGTTTGAAGTAAAAAAATAGTTTCCTTTTTGAATAAAGATCAACTTTTAAAAAATAATAAAAATAAAATAAAAAACTAATTTTTGAAATAAATTGTTGCATAAGAAATTTTTTTTATAAAAAAAATACCATTCTTCCATAAAACAGTACTTTAATGCTCAAAGAGACTTCAAAGCAGTACACTTTTTTCAAAACTTCATCTTTAAGAGAACAAAATAACTTATTCTAAATTTCTATATAATTTTTTTTCTTTCTAGGTGGCCTTAGTACAATTTCCATGGTAAAAATCCAATTAAACGACATTAACGACAATCGGCCCATTTTCTATCCCAATCACTACAATGTCTCTTTGCGTGAGTCTGCCTCAACAACGGCCTCCAGTACACCCATCTGTATCGTGGCCGCTTCAGATCCTGATTCTGGACGTTTTGGTACCATCACTTATCGCATTGTTGCCGGCAATGACGCAAGTTTATTTCGTATCGAACGTACAACGGGAGAAATATTTTTAAATCGTCCAAATATGCTGTCAGCACGCACTCAATCCCTACACGTACTCAATGTTTCGGCAAGCGATGGTGGCGGTTTGCGTACCCAAAAGGATGCTTTAGTCTTTGCAAATATTATTGATGCCACACAACGACCACCGATATTTGAGAAACTGCGTTATAATTTCTATGTTAAAGAAGATGTTATGCGTGGCAGTGTTGTGGGTACAATTCAGGCGACTAGTGCAGATGCAGGTAAGTGTTGGGATGGGAAGAGGGAAAATATTTTGGGATAGGAAATTTTTTAGGGCAAACAAAACAAACTGGGTTAAGAAGTAAATAGTAATTAAATAAGGTTTTGCAATAACTCTTAAATTAATTATAATTTCAAAAAAATTATTGGCTCGGTGTTTCCTTTTCGGGTGAAAGTTACTTTTCTCTCAAATGCTTGGAAAAAGTAGAAAACGTTTTATCTGAGTTCGCTTAAAAATCCTCCTAGAGTTTTAGTTCAGATATGAAAATAGTGCCATATATTTGCTTAGTCCGTAAGTTTAGGACTAAAGGTACTTGATAAAAATCTGGTAGTTTTCTTTGATTATTTGATAAAACTTAAAACCCGAACTAAGCTTCAATTCAAGTCTCAACAATAATTTGAAAAAGTTCAAAATCACTCAAATGTTTTAGGCTAAAAAATACTTCTATCATTCTCTTGGAAAAAATACCAAGTTTATTAACTGACAGTTTCAAAATCGATGGCGTTACTTTAACACTCCGTTTGTATCATTAATAAATTATGTGGCATAATGGGAGTTAAACACTAGAGTTTTATAACTTCTTGGGTATTAAACCAAAAACAAAGTTGTTTGCTTTAAAAATCTCGATTTTAACGTGCCAGAGATGGTTTGTGTCAGAGATGGCGAGTTTTACATGGAAAACAAAGACTTCATAGATCATCCAAAAAGTTCTTAAGGGCGAACTAAATTGGTCAAGTTTATTTGTATGTGTAGGAACGACGATGCTGGGTTGAAAATAAAAAACTATTATAGTTTTAAAGTCAAACCAAACCGCAATTTAAAAGTGTTTCCAAGATTTTCCTTAAAGCAAGGAATTTGTATACTACACGAGTTAACACTGAGATAACCATAACCATACAAAACAGCTGTTTGAACCAGCGTTTAAAAAGCTGCAGTTGAGATAGTAAAAGTCATAAGATTGTGCTGCAACTTCGACATCTTCATTTGTCATTGGACAAAAAAAAACTGTTGCCTTTACCATGGTGGAATAAGTAGGTGGCATCGTTACGGCAACAAATACAACATCAACGTCAAAAAATACATTTAACAAAATTCAAAGCGTGCCGCTGAACGTGATGAAATAAATAAATTTTTAGCCAATTTTTATAGTCAATGGCCCCATATTCATAGTCAAAATAAAGTCGACTTTAAGTTAAAGCTAGCTTTAAATGAATGTCAACACCATTGTTCTAAAGTAAACTTTAAAAAAAGTCGACTTTATTTTTGACTATGAATATGGGCCAATATCTTTATTTATTTTAATTAAAAATTATCAAAAACTTTATTAAAATACAATAATCTCAGCACAAAACGTGGACTTTTTGTAAACATAAACAAAACTTTGACATAAACCTAGACAAACAATGCAGGAGCAAAAAATCGTCATCTGGCGTAGTGCTGCCACCTGTTTATTTCACAATGGCCTTTACCAGGGTTTCGAACAACTGCTATAAGCAGTCGAAATTTGCTAAAAATTGCATTTATTTTCAGCAACATGCTGAAAAAAAATGAACTGTATTTTATTTGCATCACACTCATACTTAAATCAGTTGAACTGTGTGCGCACAGTTACTGAAAAAACAGTAACAGAATTTACTTTTTTTTCAGCAGTCAAAAGAATCAGCAGCCGACTCACTCCATTTCATACACACACTGCTGAACTTGCGACTGAAACACAGCAGTTGATGTGTTTACAGTTGACGTAAACATTTTTTTTTAGTTTTCAAAACAGCGTAGCTAGAAACTGGCAGTTCGACTGTATAGTCGCGTAACACAATTTGGCTGGTGACTATATTGAGTTCTGTATAGTTAAAAACACATTTGTTTTGTTTTTGAAAAAAAAGAGAAATACAATTACATACATTTGTATGCATTAATAGAATGAAGAAACTTATTTGTAATGTTTGTAATGTCAATTATAATACTTTTTATTAAAAAATATTTATTTTTGCTTTATTAAGGTACATATTTAATGAAAAATTAAAAAAATGTTTTTAAGATAAAATGAAAATAAGATTTTGTATAGAAAAAATAGTAAATATAATAATTTTTTTCTGTTAGTTTTAAATATTATAAGTTTCTACTAAAATTATTTATAGGTAGTAATCTAAGTTTTTTTTTGTTTTGTTTATACATACATACATATGTAGGTATTTTAATTATTATACATTTATATTGATTTATGTCTGTAGAACATTGTCCTTAAATTAGTTAATTCAAAATATTATATAAAATTATTTAAGTATTATTTTCAAGATTTAAAAACTATTTACAAAATATTATTATAAAAATTATATTTAAATAGGATTGTTTCTCATATAACTAATAAAAAAGAAAAGACTTAAAGTTATGTTTTGATGTACTAAATTCCATAACAAAAGTATGCGACAATTTATTAAATAGAGTTCAAGCTCTAATAAAAGGAGTATTAAATAAAAAATTAAAACGATGCAGTTGAATAAAAAACATTTTATGGACACGAAGATTCCTGCAGGGAACGTTAAAAGCAACAATTTATGTGTAAATAACCTATTTACTTAAAAATAAATGTGACAGTAGGTAAAATTTTTGGGTAAGAAGATGTGTTTTATTGATGTCTTAATGAAACTTTACCATTTTATGGTAACTATTTAACGTAAATATGTCCTGTCACAATGCCTTTATACATTTTTTGCAGGCAAACTCAGGTGCGCATTTGGTATTTTGTAAAAAGTTATGATATACCATTAGGTAGAATAAAAATGTATGCACAGATATTTGAATGAATTGTTCTGTTGCTTTTTCTTATTGTACATTTTTCTTAGTATTGTGGTTACATGATTATCATTGTGGCAGGCAATAACTGTAAAATATTTTGCACTGGCAATGCAAAATATATACATATATTCATATAGGTAGATAGTTTTTACTGAAAGCAGTTCATAATTGGTGATTGACGACGACGAAAATAAAACACAGTTTATTAAAAAACAGTGCGTGCACATTAGTGTGGCCGCAAGTTATATACAATTTTTTTTCGTTTTTTCACTTGGAAAGCCCCTTAGATTGATTCCAAATTAGAAAAAAATAATATATAAAAAAATTTAGATCGTTTGCATAGTTATTGGGCGTGCAGTGTTGCCAGAACTTTTAGAGGAAAAATCAGCAAAAACAAATAATTTTTCGTCAAAAAATCTGCAAAATCTTCAATAAACCTTCAAAACAAATTTATTACATTTTTTATGTAGTTTGTTTAGAAAAAGATATTACAATAAATTTCAAAATATGTTCCCGAAGTTAAAATCGATGGTAGATTTAAAAATCGTTCTGGTCAATATGAGTGGTCCTCGGAGTATGAGATATAAAAAAGGTAATATTTTTTTGAACTTTCAACACAGAAAAGTTTTAAAAATTAGTTCGATTTTAAGAACACAACTAATAACTTTTGGATATTTTAACATTACAAATATCTATCTATTTAATTACTCAGGCTGAATAAGGATTAATCTTTGTTATTTTTAAAAAAAAATTAAACGTTAACTGTTTGACATGTTATTTAAATTATCAAGGGTCTTATTGAAAATTTAGAAGAGATCAAATATTTCAACTTTTGAAGATATTTGTACATAAGTGCACGTACATATGCATGCATAATATTTTGTGTAAAATCAGATGACATATGTATGTCCGGCGATATTAATGTGTCAAGACAATGCGAATTTTTAATTTTTAAGTAATCTTTTGTGCATAAAATGTCTACTAATGAATGTATTTCTACACGGTTCTTCCATGATTGGTTGATATACTATATTTATTTATCAATGCAACAAGTGGAAATAGTACAATCATGACAATGTAAAGAAGTTTCCACCGAGCTAAAAAATCTGCAATGTTAAACCAAAAATCTGCAAATCTGCATTTTGACCATTTTGGGGATAAAATCTTCAAAATGCAGATAAATCTGCACTTCTGGCATCGCTGTGGGCGTGCCTTGAGCCCACAAAATTTGCTAAAAATGCTATTTTTCTCACTATGTGTCGCTTTAATTATTGATAACTTCAGTAATATTTATTTTAGAGAAAAACCTTATTCACAAATATTCTAGGGCTATATCTTATGAACAATGTTGTTCTGTATTAGTTTTCTTTAACATTAATATTTAATCCAGAAAAAGCCAAATTAAAAAATAACACCGAAATTTTCACATATCTACGCATTCTTTGCCTGGTGATTACACTACGTAACAAATTTTCAACAAAGTCGTGACCAAATGAATCTAACAGCTAATCTTTATGTAAAACTTTCCACTGAAGAATTGTCAAAAGTAGAACCGTTTTTACAAAATAACCGTTATTTGTGTTTTTAAAAAAGATGATGACTGAAATGCAATTATCTTCAAAAATTTTAAACGGACTATGTATTTCTTTCTTTTTATTGAGATGTAATAAAATTACTAAAATAACAATGGATTGCTAGTGAAGATCAGTGATGTTATACACTTTTTTGAAAAGTTCGTACGCAGTCCAGAAAAAAACCTATTTTTCTCTACAAAAATCCCTACAACTTTCAAATGATATATAGCAAAACAAATAAATCCATTTGTATTAATGGATATAAATTTTATTTAAAGTTGTTCCCAGAAAGCATTTGGATGATAATTTTTTATAAAAATCACCACAATCATGTAACCACAATACTAAGAAAAATGTACAATAAGAAAAAGCAACAGAACAATTCATTCAAATATCTGTGCATACATTTTTATTCTACCTAATGGTATATCATAACTTTTTACAAAATACCAAATGCGCACCTGAGTTTGCCTGCAAAAAATGTATAAAGGCATTGTGACAGGACATATTTACGTTAAATAGTTACCATAAAATGGTAAAGTTTCATTAAGACATCAATAAAACACATCTTCTTACCCAAAAATTTTACCTACTGTCACATTTATTTTTAAGTAAATAGGTTATTTACACATAAATTGTTGCTTTTAACGTTCCCTGCAGGAATCTTCGTGTCCATAAAATGTTTTTTATTCAACTGCATCGTTTTAATTTTTTATTTAATACTCCTTTTATTAGAGCTTGAACTCTATTTAATAAATTGTCGCATACTTTTGTTATGGAATTTAGTACATCAAAACATAACTTTAAGTCTTTTCTTTTTTATTAGTTATATGAGAAACAATCCTATTTAAATATAATTTTTATAATAATATTTTGTAAATAGTTTTTAAATCTTGAAAATAATACTTAAATAATTTTATATAATATTTTGAATTAACTAATTTAAGGACAATGTTCAACAGACATAAATCAATATAAATGTATAATAATTAAAATACCTACATATGTATGTATGTATAAACAAAACAAAAAAAAAACTTAGATTACTACCTATAAATAATTTTAGTAGAAACTTATAATATTTAAAACTAACAGAAAAAAATTATTATATTTATTATTTTTTCTATACAAAATCTTATTTTCATTTTATCTTAAAAACATTTTTTTAATTTTTCATTAAATATGTACCTTAATAAAGCAAAAATAAATATTTTTTAATAAAAAGTATTATAATTGACATTACAAACATTACAAATAAGTTTCTTCATTCTATTAATGCATACAAATGTATGTAATTGTATTTCTCTTTTTTTTCAAAAACAAAACAAATGTGTTTTTAACTATACAGAACTCAATATAGTCACCAGCCAAATTGTGTTACGCGACTATACAGTCGAACTGCCAGTTTCTAGCTACGCTGTTTTGAAAACTAAAAAAAAATGTTTACGTCAACTGTAAACACATCAACTGCTGTGTTTCAGTCGCAAGTTCAGCAGTGTGTGTGTATGAAATGGAGTGAGTCGGCTGCTGATTCTTTTGACTGCTGAAAAAAAAGTAAATTCTGTTACTGTTTTTTCAGTAACTGTGCGCATACAGTTCAACTGATTTAAGTATGAGTGTGGATGAAAATTGATGCGTCGAACTATTTTCAGTATAGTTGCCTGTCAAAAAAAAAAACTGGCGACTGAATTTTAAACACTGGCCTTTACTTCTGATTCATTAAATAAAAACAGTCGTAGTGAAGGCAAAAGCAAAAAACAAAAAGTTGTACACAACAAAGAACATCGGCAGTCGACATGTTCGAAAGTGTTTGGTTTGACAGACTGAAACTTTTTAATGCTTAACAATCTTTTTAATTTTTTTAAATTAAATAAAACGTATGTATTTATGTACACATGCATTAAAAAAAAATTGCGGAAAAAAGCACAACGTCCCATCTTCGTTAACTCCGTTATTTATTAAAAGTTTTAGTCTGTCAAACGAAACACTTCCGAACATGTCGAGTGCCGATGTTCTTTGTTGTTTTCAACTTGTCGTGTTTTGCTTTTGCCTTCACTACGACAGTTTTCATTTAATGAATCAGAAGTAAAGGCAATGGTTTATTTTCGTCCAATGAAAAATCAGAAAGTGGAAGAAAAAGCAATTTTTGGATTTTGACTGCAGCTTTTTAAACCCTGATTTGAACCAACCTTATGGGTATTTGAATGTATCGCAATGTTTCTTCTAAAGGGGGTTAACTCAAAATTTACACATTTTCAGTAGAGAGAACAAACTGTTTTCTTTTTATATGTAATCTTATACTACAAAGGGGGATAAAATAGTGTTTTTTTTTGGCAAAATACAAGTAAAATCGATCTAAGATTTTTACAGTGCGTAGATATGAACCAGTGCAATATGTGACTTACCATAACGACATAGCCATACAAACCAATTGAATTTTTGTTTCTATGGTCATCGTTACGGCTGTGGCATTATGTCTATGTCACGTCTGATTGGAGCTTTAAGCCTAGTACTCTCTCTGTTCGAACTTGCTAAAAGTGAGGAGCAACATTGATTATTTCACACGAAAATTTTGCCATGTATCAATATTATCATTCTCGCGGTTTTTCAAAACTTAACGTTTTTGTTAGTTACAAGTATACAACATTATTTTGCGAAGGTAAACAAAAACCATAGTTGGGGGAAGTGCACTTAAAACAGCATTGCACTCTCACTAAATAAAACTGCAAAAAAAATAGTTTTTTCTATTTTTTACCAGCTTTAGTGATGATTGGTATATTTTTCACTAGCAATAATTAATTAAATTTTTTTATTATCACTAACTGTGAATGAATGCATACAATCTGCACTCAATTCAAATATATAGTTTTAAATTTTAACTTGCAATTAAAATGTTGTAAAAAAAATTTACTCAAATTTAAAAAAAATTTAATTTTGTATGTGCAGGATTTCTGAAATGGGGTCTTCAAACGCCAATTTTTTGTCTTAATAAACGCCAAACTTCATATAAAAAAAACTGTACAATTTTTGTCTGCGTTTTTTTTTATATGAAGTTTGGCGTTTATTAAGACAAAAAATTGGCGGGTGAAGACCCATGTGATTTTTCAAATGATATGCATAAGCAAAGGAAATTAAACTTTTAATTCTGTACAAGTTTTGTATTTTTAATTTTGTGCAAAATTTATAGTCAAATGCGTGAAGAAAATTGCAACCAAGTGATGATAGCTTTTTTTAAATCAAATTTTTTATTTAGCGCAAAATGTTTTAACATTACAATCACTCATGTTAAGTGAGATTGCTAATTTTCAATTCACCAGTCAACATCAAGAAAATTATTGTAATCATTTTGAACTAGTGCACTACTCCCATCTATGACAAAACCATGTGCATTTATAATTGTCATTAAAAAAAAGGAAAACAATTTTATTTTAATAATTTTCTAAAGTAAAAAACAAAAAAATTTAATTTTATTATTAATTTTTGCACTTTTCTACATTTTTCTTTTTGAAACGCTTGTTATTAACCCCACTGAACAAATACAAAATAAAAAACTGACTCATTCTGGTGAAGCTCCTGTTGAATCGTTAATCGAAAATAGCCAATTTTGAATTAACCGATCAGTTAAACAGGTAGTAATTAATTGGTTAACCAAATGAATACCAAATCTTTTAATGCTTTATTTAATAATAAGCCGTTGTCCTAGACTAAAGTTATTGATACCAAACGAATGAATAAAAAATAAAATAAACCTTATCAAAAACTCAAAGTGCACTTTTTCGACTTAAGACATTTTTGCCTAACGTCAAAGATATTATGGGTTGTGGGTACAAAGACTATTCCGGATAGAAGCTTATTTGGAGGCCATGACAAGTTATAGAGTGATTCTCATCATTTTCATTAGGCTTCGTCGCGATGGCAGTTAAAACCTATGTATGTTCCAAATTTTATCAAATTATCTTGAATATTGCGATCTGTACATTGCGCACAAGGCCAGACCCCTGGACGGACAGACGAACATCGATAGATTGACTCAGAACCCAATATTGGTATGTGTTACACACATCAGAACAAACGACTAATACCCTGTCCACTCATGTTGTGTGGGTATACAAAATACCCGGCCTACATATAAATTACGGCCAAAACCGAATAATATCCATGGGCAATGGTTTTCATTCGGTGCGACTAAAAGACTTCTTCTATCCTTTACAAGTTGCTAAAAGCCGACTCATGACTCAAATGGTAATCTATGTTTATGTTGTGTGTTCGTATTGAACGTTATTTTTAAAGGCAGGGATTACAAAAAGAGGCTGAAATAAATTTGAAAGTATAGGGGAATTTTTGAAAACAATTTAAAAAAGTTTTTTCACTAACTGCAAAGTTCTATAGAAGATCCTGATGTGAGAGTGCGTAAAAACCGGATTAACTTCGGCCTTTGTTGGCCATAAATGCCGCTCACTCCTTTAGTATGTTTATAAAGTAAAACCCGACTAAAAAACAGTATATTTTAAAAAGGGTATTGAAAACTTCTAACAGGATATAATTTTTTTTTTGCAAAAATATCCTTTAATTTTTATTTAATTTGGTTTTTACTAAACGAGTATATATTTTATTAACTTTTTTGTTGGTTCATTGAAGCAAAAGAGCATTCATTAATTCAATGATTTGGAAACAAATATCTGAACATTTGATTGACAGCACAGACAATTTCTTTTTGCAGCACAAGCTTCTTCAAACAAAATTTTAGAAGATTTTTGTTTTAGTTTTTAAGCAGATCTTTATTTCGTTTGGATATGGCTGTATTTAAAGGATGGCTCTTTTGTTTTCTTGGGTTGCAGATTGTTTAAGATCTTAACGATTTATATGCTTGGTTTTTATTTCATTTAGCTTGTTATACATTTTAAAAATTGTTTCTGTTTTTCCTTTGGCCAGATTTTCGTATTTTTATTTTCTCCTCAGATTTTGGTTAAATATTAAATTTGGCTAAGTTGTTTTGGTGCAACATGGTCTTCTTATTTCATTTTTGTGTCTCCTTTTTTTTGCGGTAAAACCATTTGAAAGCTAAATTTCAACAGAAATTTTATATTATACTACTTTAAGGCATCAAAATAAAATACTTCAATTTGGTTACAAAAACAAAAAGAAAAAAAACATCTCAAATAAAGGTAAAAAGTAGATTTGAGCTTCTTTTTTTAGCTTTAAATAAACAATTTTGTTGCATTGTTCCAAAACGTTTTTTTGATAGTCATCATGATTTTGTATATTTAAAGACGCTCGCTCTCGTATGCAAAACTTTTCTGTTATTTCATTTTTGTCTTTTTTTTTTTTTTTTTTGTTATTTTTAAGGCACTTTAAACTCTTTTTTTTAAATTGATTTCAGTTTTTCTAAAGAATTCTTTTGGGTTTCATGAGTAGTTTTTAAAGTTCAGTTTTGTTGGTGTTGCGAAATTTGCTTCCTTAGTAAAAATTCAAGGGTTATTTTTTTTTTGGCTAAACTAAACAAAATATTCTTTCTATTGTTATAATGAGATTTTTATAATGCCATTTGATTTCATTTTTTTAATCAATTTTAATGATCCATTTATTGTGTGCGCACCTTGAATTGCAGTCAAATTATCAAGTGTTTTGGCAAAATGACAGTTGGGGATCTTGGGATCTTTTTGATTTTTACAAAATTTGATAAACCAAATATTGCTTTTGGTTAGTCCTAAAAAGTAAACAATTGAACAGCTTAAAATGTTAAAAGCAGAGTTAGCAGGAGCTGCGCTCCATCGAGTTTTTCACTCACACGCAGAGGAACAGCCTGCTCTTAGTACTTCAAGAAAATGTTTTTTACATTGCTTATCGTTTTTCGTAATCTGTCATTCACAGTGTTCCCTCTGTTTCCAGGATACTGAGCAATCATGGAAAAAGCGATTTGATTCTTCTTGCTTGAAAGCTAGCTAGACTTATTATTAGATTACTTTAGAGACCTTGTGTACAGCTCTGCCATATTCTATATTGGGTAACATGGCTGCCTGTAAGTAAACAAGCATTCAAGTATTCTTAAGATCACGTTTTGATCAGACTACACTTTTTAATAGGGCGTTAATACTTAAATCAAATGCATTTTACTAAGATCTGTCACAAATCCTTAGCACTCCTATTTGTTTCAGTCTGCACCATCTTCTTTCAGCACTTTAAAAATAATATTTAAAGGTGTCCCTTTCGATAGCCCCGAGAGGCGTCCGTGTATTCTTGTGTAACTTTTGTGACTTTTTTCTTTTTACAAATATTAAAAAAATTATGTATTAAAAATATTTATTTTATTTTTTTAAACATTTAAATTGATTACAATTGAGGATGGACCTGCTAAATTGATTATGTAAAAATATTTCGCCATTTGCACATAAACAAAAGTCCGCAGGTTAAGGTTTGAATATAATTTATTGTATTGCCGATACATTTTTTCTCGATATCTACAGTTATGCAAGATTTCAGTCAGTTAGTGTGATTTTTCTATCGCAAAAAAAAACTTTTAAAGTTAATAAAACTCTTTTTATGGTCGGTATAGGAAAATGTTTTTCGAGAATGATATTTGTATAGCAAAAATTCTGAATTATGAAGCGATTAAAATCATATTAAAATTTTGTGATATAAACATCCTTAATTAAGGTATGCCCGATATTGATGGAGGTCTATTATTTTATACATACAGTTTTTCATAATTTGCAGGAGTTTTTCCTTTTCCATGATCGTATCATATTTTCCTTTTATTTCCGAGAATTTTTCGATTTCTTTTTTAAAGATTAGGTTAAAAATATATAAGAGTCGCGCTAGCTGTTAAGAATGTCTGTCTGTTTTTAAATTTCGAAATTTAACGTTTTTATACCCTTCACTGAAGGAAAAAATGCCATATATGTATATGTATGTTTGTCATTCCGTTTCGAATTTCTACACTATTGATGTAAGTCACACAGAAAAAATTAAAAAGTGTCTCTAATTACCAAATTCATAGAATCAATCAACCCATTTGTTGAATTTGTACCTATATATATAATGATTATATAGATTAGTAAAAATTTAAAATTGTGAATATATTTCTTTTTTTCAATAAATGATTTCTTTAATTTTAATTAAAGATATTGTCAAGAAACTTTGCCGTTTCAAACAATGTGTTGATTTATTTAATTAAATATAGTTCAGGTTTTGACAATTTCCAACAACAATTCCACAAGCTTAAATTTTATTTAAGACGAAAAAATCAATTTAGATCTTTCGTTATTGAATTAATATTTTTATTAAAAATTCATTTTAAATCAACTAAAATGTTTATTAAATCAAAATTATATTTTAAATTTTCTTTCAACAACAAAAATAACACTGTGCTGGGCACTTGGCGTTTTAAGCTAATTCAGGTACGCTAAATCCAGTGGATCTAGCCGTTTTAGGTTAGCTCTGGTTTTCGAGATATACCGCTATTTCGAAAATGGTGGAGGTTGCACAACATATGTTCTCGTAACTCATGAACGCTTTAGCTTATTCTAAACTAAACTAAAAAAAAACAAAATTTCGCAATACAATTTCAATTGTAGTGGGGAATGTAAGAAAAGATAAACTCACTGTGTATTGTTGATGTTTTTGTTTAAACTTCGATATTGTTTCAAGCAGAACTGTTGCTTCTAACTCTTAGAAAACTAAATTTATTATTTGGTTTAATAAATTTAGTTTTTCTAAAATCTTTGCATGAAGTTTCCTGACGATCTGGCCTAAGCAACCAGTGAAATGCGCATAGGAATCGCTTATCCCATCAACAATAAATTTCAGTGTTTTTATCAAGAATAAAAATTGGGAATTAAGCAAGACAAACAAAATCTTGTAAATTTTTTTAATTTTAAATTTTGGTATTTAGTTAGGCTTGAGTTCATCAAATTTAATTTATTTTAATTGATAAAAAACTACACTCAAAATATAATGTAGGTAAAATTAAATATAAAACAAATGAAAATTCATTTAAAAACCGGTCAACTCATTTTTCATTTTAATCAAACTAAAAATCCTTTTATTTTTAAATGTTAAAAAATAATTCACTAATTCCATTCGAAATTACTGATTTTAACTTTTGTTTCGAAAATTTAACTATCAAAAAAACAAACTGCAATTTCCGTAAAAATTACGGATTTTAACTTTTGTTTCTAATATTTTAACTATAAAGAAAACAAGTTTTTTTGAAGAAATTAATTTTTTTATTTTTATAGCTAAAAGTATATGGGCATTTCCAGCAAAAAGTCTACTTTTTGACACGTAACGCCAGAAATATTTTAAATTGTTTCTCAAAAAATTTTATATGTATCGTTTACCTTTTTATATTGTGGTGTAAAGCGCAACAAGCTCTACATTAAGTAGCAAAAGGGATAACGATTGAACAACATGGACCGAAAATACAACCTTATTTGCAATCTGGCGTTACATTAAAAAAAGTAGACTTTTAGCTGAAAATTTTCATATTTACCTTAAAACGAGCAAAGATTTTTAAATTTGATAGCTTGAAAAATAAATCTTCATAAGTCCTAGGTTTACTAAAATAGGTTTTATACAAAACATCTTGCTCAATTCGCAGTATTATTCAGTTTTGTAATGCAAGTCAAAACCCACTTCCGTTTTTTTAACGTCACGCCAGCGCAGATTTTTGCTTATATCTGCAAATCCTTAGCGTCGCTTACTGTAATTTTTTTTCTGAATATGGAGCTACTTCATTACTTTGTATATATAAAAACCCTTTTTACAAATTTGACTTCGTCATTTAATTTTTTTACATTTTGTGGTACAAATATCACGACACGTCAAAATGGAAATGCCCATATTTACAAAATGAACTTATAAGATACGCGTAAAAAGAAAAAACAACTGAACTGAAGCGTGAAACAAGCTTGAAATCGAAAACTATAAAAAAGAATTCAGAATAAATAATACTTATTTACTATGTAGTATGTAAGTTCTTAAAAAAGGAAAGTTTGTCTTAAAATAACTTATTATTATTAACTTATAGCCAAAGTAGCTAGTGCTATATGTATTTATATACATATGTAAAGTTAGTATCATTTAAATAAATAAATACATACATATGTAAATTATAAATTACGTATATAAGCAGTTTTATCATAAATATGTACATATGTATGTGTTAAAATCTTAAAATTTAAAAATTATTTATTATGTTCAAAAAACGATGTTATATTTTTCAAAGAGTTTCCTATGAAATCGCCTTCTAAATGGATATCAAATAAAGTTTTCTGCACAAATAACCAAAAGTTGATGCATTTGCTGCTGTAGCTCAAGTTGAATATTTGATGTATTTTAAAACATTGTGCCAATGCTGCAGCTACAGTACCAACTTTATAAATTATTTGGTCAGTAACAACAAATATTTCTTTAATATTAAATACATCATTTTTTATAAGAATAAATGGAGAGGTGCCAGCGTACAAATCAATTTGGATATCAGTTTCAACAAATTTTATAGAAGATAATTGCGATTCTGCAATGGTAGCTCTCCCCTTTTCTTTGGACCTTCGTTCAGGCTTTAAAATTCCATGCATAACGCAAATAAAAACTGCATCTTTAGAATCTAGAAATTTAAGAAAATAAAGAAATTCACACTTTTATGGTTATTACGTTAATACTATTTAAGGTATTTATGTTTTACTTACTTTGATCCAATGTAACCCATTTTTCTTTTGCTTCCATCCACAATATCTTTAATTTAGCGTCTTTTAAATTACAGATTAATTACAGTACAGAGTTTAATTTTGTCCAATTTGAAAAAAATGTGTGCTCTTTTCCGATTATTAGCTATTTAAATATATTTATATACATAGTGACATGTCATAACGTTCAGGTCAACGGACGTTATCACACATCAAAAAATGTCAAAATGTCCACGGACGCTATGACACTTTTAAAAGTGTCACAATGTCCCTGGACATTATGACACTTTTTAGTCACTTATAATCACTTAGTTGTTGGTTCAATTTTTGTCAAGCTCTGGGACAAAAAATTTAACAAATTCGCGAATTTTTTTAAATCTCAAATTTAAATATATTGAATCTTGAAATCCCGAACTTTATAATGCCAAATTTTGAAATCCTAAGTTTAAAACTCTCGAGTTTAGAAACTTTATTCTATGCGACTCGGCTTTTAGTGCAGCCGGTGTTTGTTTTACCATAGAGGAAGCTTAAATTAGCGAAGTCAGTATTTGTATACCATACTGGAAAAATTCTTTCTATAACAAACGCCAACTTCGCTAGCTAAAGCTTCTCCGAACAGCCGGCCTTTGGTCGGCCGCAAATATTTTCTACTCTATGGTATAAAAAACACCTGCTGCACTAAAAGCGTACTTTATGCGTCGCATTTTTCAACTAACAACTAAGTTGATATGCAAGTTTTATATTCTATGGTATAACAAACTTGGACGTTATGACGTGCGACCATATACATATATGTTACCTATATATAGAGAGGTCATAACTGATGCTTTTTGTAAGACCAGTATTTTAAACCACCGCTTATCAAAATAAACAAAAATCTCGGCTAAGCAAAAAACATGAGTTAGAGTTTTCAATATTAAGGTAACGATCTTATCTTAAGAAATACATATGTATGTATGTATGTATGTATGTACATACCTTGTTAAAATTCGTTTAAATTCTTCTGCAGAAAAATTGTGCAAAAATGAATGTATAATACCGTTCCTGAAGAAAAGTTATCTTATATTATTTATAAACGAGATTTAAGAAAAAACAATTTATACTTACCAATTGATTTTGTTTATTTTTCCGGACAATTTTCGAAATAAAATTGTTTTCCTTTTAGAGGTAAATTTTTTTTTCTAATGAAAAAAAAATCAAACAAGCTATGATTTTTTTTTAATAACAAAAAAAAACAACTGAATATTTTAAATGAACGGAAATTTCGTTCGTCTTTTAAAATTTGCTTTTTAAACAACGTGCCAAATAAGTTAAAAAGTAATTTTCGTACTAAAATAACTATATTTTGGTTTAATTTTAACTAAACGGAAAACTGTTTAAATAAACTACAAACAGTAAATGTAAAACTTTTTTGAGTGTACTAATAATTTTTACTGTGCATGGATCCTTCTATCAAAATAAAAACTATAATGCTGATAACTCTGTTAAAACATTTTGTTTAATTTACAATTAGCATCGTGCATTATGGTTGGACCACCAATTATATTCTGGGTCCTTTTGAGTAGCTAAGTTGATTAAACGATGTCCGTCCGTCTGTCTGTATGTGTGCAGGTTGAAATGTGTTTTCCATAGCCCCAGAAACGATGGGGACCAGGTTGTTATACATTTATGTCACATATACCCCGTTAAAGTTGGTTTTTGAATTGTGCCATGCGAGTAAGATATGAGAAATAAACTACGAATGCTTCTAATTTTACCAAAGAATATATAGTTGTTGCTGTTTTTGCTTTAATCTGCAAAGTGGCAAGTGCCAAAGCTGCCTAATTAGTTACAAGCATCTTTGTTATCACTACACAACCTCCCTAAACAAAATTAGTATGATTGGAGAAGCGGGCGTGGCACTTCACATACAATGACATTATGGATTTATTCTCGTTCTCAAGATATATACTGAATTCGAGAACGAGAATAAATCGAAGTTTCCAAATTAGGTGCAAGCATCTTGGTTGTCAACACACAACATCATAAAAAATGTGAGAGGAATTGGATGGCAGGGCATGGCACAAAATAGATTTATTTATATCAAGTGAAGTGTAAGCACGCAAAGAAAAAACATGGTTGATACAATCACAAACGCAAACTATCATTAATGTTTGTGGTTATGATTGTGTCAAACACGTCTTAAGTAACAATATATGTTCAGACGTTATAATAGTGATTTTAAAAATGTTACGGACAAAAAATATTTTTTCAAGTTACAGTAGGACCATAACAAAATTTATTAGAGTAAACATATTAGGCAAATATGAACAAAAATGGTCGTAGTGACCACTTATTAACCATGTTTTTTCTCTGCGTGAGGGAAAAATTGGCCAAATTTGATACACAAAGCTGGGCTGTCAAAAAACAATCTCTTTAAGAAAATGGGAACGATTGTAGAAGTGTGCGTGGCACTTAATTAAATTATTTATTTCTAAAATACGGTATTTGTAAACCTTCTCTTCCTATCGCACAATGGTTAAGGTTATGTAAGATACGGCATCGCCGAATATAGAACTCTTGCTTGTTTTTTTTTTATATTAACTACCACCTAATTATTATTTTTTTCTAGCCAATCGCAATGCTGCTCACTACACTATTTATTCGGGAGATCCAGAAGGTTATTTTTCTATTGATGAAAACTCGGGAAATATACGAGTTGCTAATACTCTGGATCATGAGAAGAAAGCCCAAGTGTTACTAAATATCAAAGCCACCATGGGACATAACAGTAATCTAGGATATACACAGGTAAAATATCAAATAAAAATAATAATACAAATAAAACATTCCAAAAACATTTGCCTGAGGTCCTCTTAAAAAACTAAGATCTTCATATCTGGCTTTTTACTAAGAAGTTAATCTTTTGTTGTCATTTTCTGTGGAAATCCGATCCAAGTTCTTGTAATACCATCATTATACCGTGTGTTTAAGCTTTTTCTACGGAAATAATAAGAGGACGAGCTTAACAGTTTTTAAGTAGAAGAGTAACTGGTGTAGAAGTTTATAATACCATTAAAATCTAATATTTAATATTAGAATATAAAAGCTCAGAATATAAGAGAAAAAGAGATTTTAGCAGTAGTTACTTAAAAAATTACCTAACTAAACTATTTTACTTTCAATAAAACTTTTCCAGGTCATTTTAACTATTGAGGATGTAAATGACAATGCACCCGAGTTCGAATCACCCATGATTCGTATATCAATACCGGAAAATTTCGAACTTGGAAAGCCATTGTATACAGCCCATGCTCTTGATAAGGATTTTGGGAAAAATGCTGAAGTCTCCTATGTATTGACATTGTTAACAACAGTTACATTAAACAATGTCACGAAGTCTGGCGGGGCGAGCGCATCATCGTCATCAGTTGCTGGCTCAGCAGCTGGTACTGGCTTAGAAGGAACATCTTCTATGAAACAGCAAATAACAACAAATCTAAACTCTTCACCCGCAATGCAACTAAAACAGAAACTTTTGAATAATCAAGCTTCAGCCACCACAACAGCTACAACGACAACAACCACCACAACAACAATAAACCTTCAACAGCAACAGACATCTGCATATGGCAGCGTCAAGAATAGTGGTGGCGTTGGCAGTGCCAGTAGTAGTGGTAGTGGCAATGTTATGGATTCTATGTTAAAAAATCTTTTCGCTATCGATGCACGTTCAGGCCACCTAACATTGTCACGACACTTAGATTACGAAACTTCACAAAGACATACGTTAATTGTCACTGCCATGGACGCTGGGCAGCCACGTTTATCAAGCAATTTAACTATTGTCGTGGAAGTACAGGATGTCAATGATAATCCGCCAGTATTTGAGCGTAATGAGTACCATGTAAAAGTGTTCGAATCAATGCCAGTTAATTCACAGGTAAGTCTGGTAAACAGAAAAATTGGGAGAAAAACTAAAACAACTAACAAGGTTTGGCTTTCAAGGGAAGAGCAAGAACAAGAAGTAGCAAAAGAACTAACAAAAAACAATAAATGATTCTTAAATGAGATGACAATAACAAACCAAAATAATTTTATACTCTCCACTTCGAATATGCAAAAAAAACAAAAGACTCAAGACACAAACCGAACAGACTGTTTGGTTTTATTTTATTGAATTTCCTTTTTTACTTCAGTTTCCTTTTATTGCCAAGTTTCCAATATGTTCAGCTTAAACCAAACCTTGTAGATTTATTTATTAACCATTCATTATTCAAATGTAATTTGCTGTTATTTATTAAATTAACAACCACTTTCGTTATGGATTTACATTGTGTTTTAAATATTAAAATGTTAACTATTGATTTTGTATTTGAACAAGTTTGTCTCTATAATTGTTTAAAATTTTAAACGACTCTTGTTTTAAAATTATTAACAAGATTATTTTTCTTTTTCAATTAAAAATTTTATTGTATTATTTTCTATATTATTGTGGTTGTTTGTTTCAGTGTAGTTTTGTGCGAAGCAGACATGTCAACATGTCGCATATACCAAGTCAATCACTAAACAATGCTAAAAGCCCAACAATTTGAGTGATTTATGTTAGACAGTTTTTTGTTTCAATCTCTTCAACATTCTTTTATTTTTTCTCCACTTTTTTTATTTTTAGCCAAACAAACGTTAATGTAGTTTTTAGTATTTCTTTTAAAGTTTTTAATATTTTTTCTGAAAAAAAAAAACAAATTGTACAAAAAATGTATTCAAATGCCCGAGTATTGGTTTCAGTTGATGTGATGGTGATGTCGTTTGAGTTACAAATTTTTTTTTTTTTTATTTCATACAATTAAAAACCAGTAGGCTTGTTGCGGCTATGGCTGCTGCCTTGTCGATGTTGTCTCGTTTTATTAAAAACCAATGTCATTTAATTATGGCTTAATGTATATACTTCCAACATACAATATTAATTATTTACTAGATAGAAACAATCATTTAGAAAAATATCATAACAAATTGTTACAATTTTATGAAATACTTTAAACACAGATGTCTGGTTGGTTATACAGAGATAAATGTCTGAGTAGACATAAATAAATTTGATGTAAAAAAAATGTGACTTATTTAGTTTATTGCATTTTTTCTTAATTAGTAATTCTTATGACAATAATTAACCGCTAATGATTTGCTTTAGTTTGTTTATAAATGTTCAAGTGAAAAAAAAATGTTTCTAATTGATTGAGTTAATTCCTGGTATTTGAATCATAAGCTGTAACTGGGAATTAAACAATGTTCATGATATTCCTAGAGGAGTTTAAAAGATTTATTTTAGGAAAAACTTAAAGAGATTTAAGCAAAAGAAAATAATGAAAATTTATTGTAAGTAAATGGTACAGAGTCCTTTATAGTAGCAGAAATTCCGGCCAAAAATCCATAACTTTTTCTGATATTTAAATAAATACACAGAAAAAATTCTAAAAAAAATGTTCACCAGTTAAAGCATAAATCAAAAATAAAATCGGTTTTAATCAAAAATTTAATCAAGTGAATCAAACGTTTCATCAAGTGAATTAAACGTTTAATCAATGGAACATACACTTTAATTGATACTATTAATTTGCAAATTTAATTAATTTTTTAATTAATATTACAAATTTTTTAATTAAAATCCATTTTATATTTTTTTCTGTGTAGCTTACTCCCAGCTTAAAGTTTGGAGATTTACATATATGAGTTGGAAAAGTAAGCATTGACGACCCAAAATTATCGAATAAAATTTAAGAAACGGGTATTGGGAGTACACAGGAAAAATAAAAATTGTTTTTGATTAAAAAATTTGTGACATTAATTAAAAAATTTAATTAAATTTGCACCAGTAAACAAATAAGTTGTGTCATTGAATATTTTTTAATAATAAAAACATTTTCAATTATATACTTTTTTTATTAACAACATTCTCTGCAGTTATGTTGTTGGAATAAGTAAACGTTTAACTCACTTGATTAAATTTTTAATTAAAACTAATTTAATTTTTGATTAAAACTAAAATTGGCGAATATTTTTTCTGTGTATAATTACCTATGATCCATTGTAAAGATTAGATTAGATTAGATTAGATTAGATTAGATTAGATTAGATTAGATTAGATTAGATTAGATTAGATTAGATTAGATTAGATTAGATTAGATTAGATTAGATTAGATTAGATTAGATTAGATTAGATTAGATTAGATTAGATTAGATTAGATTAGATTAGATTAGATTAGATTAGATTAGATTAGATTAGATTAGATTAGATTAGATTAGATTAGATTAGATTAGATTAGATTAGATTAGATTAGATTAGATTAGATTAGATTAGATTAGATTAGATTAGATTAGATTAGATTAGATTAGATTAGATTAGATTAGAATAGAATAGATTAGATTAGATTAGATTAGATTAGATTAGATTAGATTAGATTAGATTAGATTAGATTAGATTAGATTAGATTAGATTAGATTAGATTAGATTAGATTAGATTAGATTAGATTAGATTAGATTAGATTAGATTAGATTAGATTAGATTAGATTAGATTAGATTAGATTAGATTAGATTAGATTAGATTAGATTAGATTAGATTAGATTAGATTAGATTAGATTAGATTAGATTAGATTAGATTAGATTAGATTAGATTAGATTAGATTAGATAAGTAGTTTGTGACATATCAATATAAGCTCCTCTCCCGTCCCCTTATTTTTGACTAGCTGAGTAAAAAAAACAGATATGGTTATAAATGCTTATATTAAATACGTGAAAATTAGATCAAGACTTAAAGAAAAGGGTTTATAATTAGTATTGTGGTTATTTTGTTGAACTATTTATGGTTTTTAATCCAAATTTTTAATATTTTAATTCAGCTGAAGTTCATCAAATTTAATTTTCATTAAATTATTTTTATGAAGAAAGGAATTTTACAACATGAAAATTAATTAACATTGTTGCTGATAATCTTTCATTCTTGACCGTGGCCGGGGCTCGAAACCTGGCTGACAGGTTACCATTACATGATGCGATCGCAACCACTCGATCTGCTCAGATGGATTTGCCGTCTTACACTCGCAGCCATCGACGACTGCTGACGTCAATAGTCAAATATCAATCCTTAAACCAAATTGTATTTTAACCTTTGGTAGATCGAAATTTTCTTTTTTTAATGATTATCCATTCTAATTGATTTTACATGTTTTTCCTTACTTCTTTTTTTCCCGTACTTTTGTCAAAAATTTTTCTTGAAGTCCAAAAGGGTTTATAATTTAACTCCCGTATTCACAAACGATTATTAAATTTAACAAACGTTTATTAAGGATAATTTTCATAGTAAATTTGTTCTTTAAACCTTTATTAAATTTTAAAAATGTTTGTGAATACAAGCATTAGTTTTTAATATTTAAATAAGGCTTAAGTTCATAAAATTAATATTGTATTAAATAATCTGAATTGAAGGAAAGACCTTACAACATGATATTAATAAAAAAAAATTTTTTTAATAATTTTATTATTGACTGAACACGGGATTGAACTTGGATCGAATTCACACGTTTCGAGAATATCCCCATTCCCATTATTAGAACTGTTTGCCGCACTACTGTTAGCAAACATCAATTCTGGTCACATATATATTCCTTACTTCTGTTTTTCGTACTTATTGTCAAGACTTTGTCTTGAAAACTTAAGTACATTTGCTTTTTATGTTTTTTCTTTTTCTCGTTGACCTTTCTTTGTACAACTTATGGTAGAGCAATCACAGCAAATTTCGACCCACTAATACCATTTGTTAAAGATAAATGTTTGACTATAGACACAAAAGAACACTTTGTGAATTGCCTACATTTAAATTTTTTTTTTTATTAATTATTTATTGAACCTTTATATATTAAATATAAACTAACAATAATTAATCAAATCTTTCCTTATACTTTATTTTATGTCCTGCCAGTGTCAGACAAAAATTGTCCTTATCGCGGGTTCTGTTCACATATCTATGTAGGTGTTTATCGCTCATCTATATGGATACGTGCTGCAGTATCTCTTCTCCTTAAGCGAGTGTGGCCGCCATGATTAAAAATATTTCGAGCTAGTGGCTTTGGGTGTTGTTCAAGCCTTTTTAGGTATTTCGTTATCATAGTTTTAATTAATGGAAAATTGAGATCCTTGTGAATATTTGTGTTTTTAACATACCAAGGGGCAGCTGTGATTATTCGAAGAAGTTTATATTGGCGCCTTTGAATTTTTTCGATATTAGAAGCCGAGGCAGTACACCATAACTTAATATAAGATGGAGTTGTAAAGTAGAAGTTTGCAGTCGAGACTAAGGACAGAGTCTCTGCCAATGAATCTGGATGGCTTTTAGTTTCATTTGAGGTTATATTGCCTCTTTATGGCTTTTCCACGTTAATCGCCGATCCAGATGTATTTGTGAGGAATTATTTGATAATTGATTGTAATAGGGGGGCAAGATTCCCGGCGCAAGGTGAATGTTATATGTACGCATTTTTGCTCATTTACCATTATCCTCCATTGTCTTAGCCATATTTCTAGTTGAGTTATATGATCCTGTAAATAACGAGATGCTTCATAACTGTTTTCGTGGACGCTTAGAAAAGCTGTATTGTCGGCAAATGTTGAAGTTTGTGTGTAGTTGTTTGTTGGCATTTCCGAAGTATAAATTAAGTAATAATAGAGGGCCCAGTATGCTGCCTTGTGGGACTCCAGCGCCAATAGGCTGAGGTGAACTTAAGACATTTCCTTCTTTAATAAGTAGCTTTCTAACAGCTTGAGTGTATTTGCTGGTAAATTTTGCTTCAATTTATGTGATAAGCCTTCATGCCAGACTTTATCAAAAGCTTGAGAAACATCGATGAAGACAGCGGAGCAATATTTTCTTTCTTCAAAGGCTTTTCTTATGGCGTTTACTATACGATGGGATTGTTCAATTGTGCTGTGTTCTCTTCTAAAGCCAAATTGGTGGTTAGGAATACATTTATTTTCATTTAAAATTGGAATTAATTTTGACACTAACAGCTTCTAAAACAGCTTTGATATATTAGAAATTAAACTTATAGGCCTATATGACTCAACTTTTGTGTGATCCTTTCCTGGTTTAGGTACCATTGTGACTAAGGAAACCTTCCATTTTTGAGGGCAGTATTCCAGGCGTAAGATAGCATTCAAAATTAAAAGAATAATTATCTTTGCTGTGCTGGGTAGCTCCAAAAGCATTTTGTTGCTGATCTTATCAAAACCAGTGGTTTTCTTGGTGTTTAAATCACAAATAGCCTATTCGATCTCTCTTAACTCAAATCTTAATGGAACAGCTGCCCTAGCCGCAACAGGTGGTAACTCTACCGTAATATCGCAAGATATATTTAGAGTAAATACGTTTTTAAATCATTAACAAGCTTAGAAATAACTGGCCTTTTGAGATTTCTAGCTTCACGCCATAATGAGTAGTCTGATTGCGAAGTTGCATCAATTTCCTTAAGAAATATTTCCAGAGAAGCTGTTTTCTGAGTCCACAGTAACTTTCTTAGCCCTTTGTACACTCTTTTAGTAAGTTCTTAAGTTGAGCAGATCTGTGCAATTGTCACTCTCTTCGAACTCTTCTTTTTTCAGACAGGAGACGCTCGACATCTGTGGAATATACTTCAATACTACTAATGCCTATATGTATATGAATCGCAATGGGAATCCTAATACAATTCCACTAGGGAGTGGAATTTTATGAATTTTTTTTTGGAAAATTACCCATAAAACATGGTTACACAAATTTAAAATATTTTTTAAAAATTACTAACATTTATTATTTAAAGAAATACTGAAAATAAACGAATTCAAACAAATATATTTTCCGCAATAAATAAGACAATATGCGAAATAAGTTTGTAGTCTTAAGTTCTATTTATATGACAAAAAAGGCATTGAGGATGAAATATGCTAAACAACTTAAGCCTAGAGTACACGAAATGGAAGAAGGCACATGCGTATGTGGTTCTAACGTAATTTTGGCATCATCACGCAATACACAATGGTCATTGTCGCTCTGTAATGACCTCAGAATCACATTCGCATGTGGATTTCCACATTCCGTGTTCTCGAGGCTTAAAACGTATTTGCAAGTAATTTTACGCCCTATTGATCAATTTTATATGAATTTTTTTTTGTCTTTTTTTGTAAAAGTTTTCTCTAAATTAAAACGTTAGTTTAATATCGGGGCCCTGTTTCTCAAAACTACAAGTTACAAATCTACAAATAAAATACTCTTTAAATAAAAACAAAAGTTATTAAATTGTTGCTTTTTATGCATTTTAATTTTAGATTTGTAACTTGTAGTTTTGATAAACAGGGCCCAGGTGTAATGTCATTTAAATCGGATAATTCCGCTTCATCACAAGTGTAATTTTGAATATTGCTAATGGTAAAAATGCATTTAAATCACAATAAAAATGCCACTAATAAGAAACTATAAAAATTTTTAATAATTTTCTTTCAACACCTTAAATTCCATTTGATCTCTCTCCTAAAAATCGTTTACTAAAGGGTGTGGTGTTTAAAAAAATATTCTTGTACTTTAAGCTAATGTTAAGCTTAATATAATTATTAAATCATTTTCTTTAAAAAAAATATCTGACTTAAGTTTTGCAAAAACAATAAATTAAATTACTATTGAAATGAAATAAAATTAAATACCAACTTAAGCTGACAATTGCAAAACAAATCGAATATTCATAAAAGTATTATTTATTTAATTGTTTAAGACAACCTTGGTTTTTAACGCTTCAGTGCACAAATTTCAATATTAATAAAAACTGTTTGTTTCTTTTCATTAAAATATTTTTATTATTTGTTTATTGTTTTGAATTTAAAAAGAATTGTTGTGCATAAGAAAAACTTAACAAAACAAAATGAATTTAATATTAATTGATTTCTACTCAGCGAATTTTTTGGCTAAATTAAATCACACTGTTCTCAATAGGAGTAAAGGGTTTTTTTTATAGAGTGTCACAACTTTGTGTTGATATCACTGCTTTATTTGAGCACCGATTTAACAGCTGATAGTTGCTTTTTGTTTAGTTTGCTTTGAAATTTCATTATGGATTGACTAACACCAGAGCAAAGCGTGCAAATTGTTGAAATGTTTAATCCAAATAATTGTTTAATTTAAAATGTAAAAAATTCAAAAATTCTTTTTGCTGTGAAGCCCATTTCTGGTTAATTGGGTACGTAAATTAGCAGAATTGTCGTGAGGAGACTATACAAGCTTTTGTCGAAACATCATTACATCCACAGAAAATTACTGTTTGGTGCGCTTTAAGGGCTGGCGGAGTCACTGGCCCATATGCCTTCAAAAACGATGATGGTCAGAATGATTTTGATTAAGTGGCATTAATCTTGCTGATATGTGGTTTCAACAGGACGGAGCCACATGCCACACTGTTGACGCTACAATTGATTTACTCAAAGAATATTTTGATGAAAAAATCATTTCACGTAATGGCCCAATTAATTGGCCATCGTGAGATTTAATCCCATTTGATTATTTTCTTTGGGGTATGTTAAATCACTTGTCTACGTCCATAAACCACAAACAATTGAACACCTGCTATCGGCGAAATACGGCGAAAAGTTTTTGAAAATTGGTTTTCAGACTGCGCCTTCTAAGCGCCTCTCGTGGCGGCCACATCGCAGAAATCACATTTAAACATTAATTTCATAAAATTTCCTTTTCCAATAAAACCCGATTTATTGATATTAAAAATATATTTCCTTGTTTTACTATGATTTAAGCTTGTGAAACTCTATAAAAAAAACACCCTTTATAAGAGGTTTATAAATTTTAAAATTTGTTAATTGATTACATATATTGTGTAACAGTTATGCAATAACCATTACAAACTTTGCTTAACAGCTTCTTCCACTCATTATTTAGTAGCTTTTTCTATAACAACTTATTTTCCGGAAAATGAATGCGTACATTTTGAGACATCAAATACACAGTTGAGGAAAAGATTTACATAAGCACCTCCCTTTCTCATTCAATGCGCTTACCAACCGCCACCGAGTATGAGAAGCACCATAACACCCAGTTAGCAATTTAAGCTGGAGCCATTTAACTTCGGCTGCTATTGAAAAAATCCTATCTGTTTTATTGATAAGCAACAGCCTCAAGGGATAATCCTCATTCAGGCCAAACTTTCAAGAAAGTGGTAAAATGTTTAGGATTGCTTTTCCCACGATTTTGGGTAGTAAATAATAGCTAACACGTAATCCCCAAAAGTAACATTTCGTCAAAAAAGTATGTATCCGTTGGACCTCATGCGTCATGTCATGCCTTGGAAGCACTAATTATCAGAAAATTAAAACTTCCGCAAAGACAATCTTTCGAAAGGTGAATACTAAAGAAGGCCCCAATCAATAGGTAGACCGCGAGCTACTGACTCCCTTGGTAGCACCAAAGGATTCAAAAAGATCGAGAAGTATTCCTGTGATCTGTCAATTTTGTCGAGGAATATGTAACAACGGGGGGTGAATTAGTTATTTTTATTATGTTATATTTTGCTTTTGCATATCAAACAAGTGTATAAGAGTTAATAAATTATGTAGCAGTTTTTATTCGCCAGTTTCTTTTGTACAACCCAAGTCAGCGATAGGCGAATTTAGGGTGCCGCTTCTTTTGTTTTCTCTTTTATTATACACATGAGCACCCACATTGTAGAAAATTAAACAACCTTAATAACAATTGCAATTCTACAAAATGTAGAAGTATACGTTGCCTATTGCTGCTTTACGCTACACATATAAGTAACGCAAAATTTGTGTAAAAAACTTCCAAATTAAAAAAAAATTCCGAAAACTTTAAAAAAATACAAGGCCATTTACTTATTATTTGTTTAAAGGTTTTAGTTTCTGGCAGTATCTTTCGTATTTTAAACTACCATCAAAAAAATACCAGTAATTAACTTGTTATTTTTTAAACAAATTAAATATTGCTCTTTAAAAAAAATCCTATGAAAAACAAATTACAAATTAGAAGTTTAGCAAAGCCAAATGTTTAATATTTATAGCCCCAAGGCATAGTAAAGTGGCCTTAATCTTACAATAACTAATATTTTTATAATCAACTTATCCAACAAAACAAAGACAGAACAGAACAAAACTAAACATTTTTAACAATATTAACTTTAAACAAGAAATCCTCTCTCATTGCTGCCATGTATTTTAAGTGAAAATTCGAAAGTCACTTAACCCCAATTTGGTTAAATGGAATAAGTTGGAAACGCAAACAGCAAATAATAATGAATGCTATAAAGGCTTCAAATATAGCAGTAGTAAAAAATCTTAAGCAGCCCTAACTTTCCTTTGGCTAGTTTTTGTTAATTTTCTTTTTTTTTTTTCTTTTTCTTAATGTTGTTCACTTCAAATACTTAAAAATCTTCTGTCTGTATTTTTGAACATTAACTAAAGCTTCAAATAGAACGACAAGCAAAAGTAGAAAGAAAAAAAAAACAAATTCACATCATCATTATATTGTTAGACTGCCACAACATTAGTAATAGCAGCAAACTTTAAAGAAATAGCATTTATAGCCAAAAAATCAACTACACGACAAATCCTTTTTCTTCGCATTTCCAGACACGATTTTAATCGCTTTTATTTTATATGAATACCAACTATTTTATTTTCTTATTGTAGAGTATATGAGGGGGTATATAAAACATACGCCAACGGTCAAAATAGGTTAATTGTAGAAAAAAAAGAAATAGCATTTGGGAAAAAACTTCTAATGCTTTAAGTAAAAAAAAATCAAATAAAAAAAATTACTAATACAGAAAAGTAACTAACTGCTACAAATTTAAATAACAGCTTGAAAGGAATCAGAAGAACTTGGAAGTAGCTGAGGCAAATGGACTAAAAAAATGCACTACAAAAAAAAAAGAATTATTAAAAAAAAAATAAGTTTCAGAAGTAGCTAAAACTTTAATAGCAAAACTTAGTAAAGTATTAGCCCTAATTAAATTAGAATAAATATTAGAACTCTTAATTACATTAGAAAAAGTTATATTTGGTACTAAAAGAGCCAGAAAATAAACTACTACCAAGAAGAAGTGTATATTTAGCCCATTAGTGCTAAAAGAGCGAGAAAATAAACTACTAATAAAAAGAAGTGTATTTTTAGCCCATTTAAGTACTAAATAGCTCTTTTGAGTAGTTTATTTTCTGGCTCTTTTAGCACTAAGTAGCATTTTTTTAAATTGAATTATATAGAAAAAAATTTTAAATACTAAAGAGGATCATTAAAAGCTACTACACATAGTAGTTGAGCCAATATTAACTTTATAGTAGCATTAAACACATAGTTAAATTAGGATCAGAAAAAGGTTTAAAGTATCAAGTTGCTGATAAAAGCAATATAATTTTATGACTAGAAAAAGATATGCAGACACCTTTAAGTAGCAATAGTCTTAAAAGCAGTAGTTACTGCATGACATTCTGCTGTGGCGCTCCTACAAGTGAAACATGATAAACAATAAACAATTAAGACCAATGGGTGGACCAATCCTGGTGGCGGGGCCGCGGAGAACAGGTTTGTTTTACCGGCAATTTGGGCCCCATATTCCAAAGGGATTTGCCCAAGAGCAAGCAGCCTACGACCTTTCAGTCGGAAATGTACACTTTTCCCATATGCGCAGTGGCATATCTGAGGATGAAGGCAAAGGGCTTGAAATTGTTCATAGCGTCGGAGAGCCAAGCCGTTCTTAAGGCACTTTCTTCTTTAGAGTTAATGTCTATGCTAGTCGTGGGCTGTTTTACGTCTGTGAACAATATTGGGAAACAGAATGATTTTAATTTGGATTGGGTACCCGGCCATGTGGGCAACGATAGGCTTGACTGCTTGGAAAACAGGAGCGCTCGCCGTCCATTTAAAGGCCCTAAGACTTTTTTTGGCATTCCTATCGGTGACATTAAGGGGACGATACAATCATGGTCCGAACGTGAATTCTTTTACACATAGACGTCTACTTCTGGGTTGAGACAGTCCAAGAGATTTGCGACCATGTCCGCTTGAGAAGGGGGAACTTAAACATTCCAATGTCTATTAGACTATATAGACTAAGAAACCATTATGAACTCGACTGAAGTGCATGATCTTTCAACAGACAGTGTAATTGGCTTCATACGTAGCCTGAACCTGACATGGTGAGTTAATTTGGCTGCACAAAATACCCACTGGGTCGCAGTGCGTATGACCTTCTATATATTTATAAACCAAAAAAGTTTGAAGCAGTATTAAAGTTGTGCCAAAGTCATCGTGTTTACCTGAGTATGAAATATGTTATTTTGTCTTATAGACGTTCTGGGGATAAGTAGATTTTCAGACGCAACGGCTTATCGCATCCTACCCTGACAATGAGGCTGCCATCTAAACGCTATCAGGCTGGTCTGAAGCTAAGTTTCATGATTTTCCCTACTGACCTAAAACGCTCTACAGCTATTTAGGTAATAAATCCGTCTTCTTACTGCAGCTTTCTTTAAAGCGGGTGCTCAAAAGTCAATGCCGAATGGCGAATTCCTGTTAATTACTGGCGGAAATAAGCTGCTTTGACTCTACAAGAAAGCAGCCATCCTTGGGCCTCCCAAGTGAATGCCAGTTAAAAGCTTTCAACCTTTTCTTGTCATAATTCATTCAGCTTCTTCAGGAGTTTAAATTGTTATCATTAAAATTGGTATAAACAATTATTATTATTCTACTTCAAGTAGTAGTATAAAGATTATTATTAAATGAAATATTACGTCCAACAATAACGCCTGCAAAATTAGGCTACCTTAAAAAAGTAGTAGTTAATTATAGTGCATATAATAGAAAAAGCAAAATATGTCATTAGAAATTGAGTTAGAAACCCTTATAAAAAAAGTTTTCTCAAAGACAAGAGCTTCAAGAAGAGCTACGAAAAGCGCAAATATATGTTTCAATAAAAGCTTCACAGAAGGTAGCTGTATTATGGAACTCTTTATATCAGTAACAATGCAAGATATTGTTCTATGTTGTACTCTATTTAGATTAATTATAATAAGAAACAAGAGAGAGCCAATTTCAAGTAGAAAACATAAATAGAGCTTTAAGGAGTAGCAAAGCAAGTATTCGTAGCAATTTACAAAATTTTATTCCAAAACAAATCTTCATCAATTCTACTAATACGAGTTGAGCTCGGACAAGTATTAACAATTTAGCTGTTAGTAGTTTTTCAAATAGCCAAACAACAATTATTATATCAGAAGCCCAGTTTCTGGGTAGCAAAAATTCGCAGATTTTTGTAACTAATACTTATCCATAACAACAGTCCCATAAGCTTAACAGTTCAAGGTGGCACTGTATTGTAAGTGCTATGGAAATTTATGTTTCCCTAGTAGCTTAAGTAGCAGTTGCAAATTATGACCAAAAGTAACATAATACCACTGAAATAGTATAACAAAAGCAGCAAAGCAAATAATCTTGCTTCTATGTAATATATGTTCTACTATTTCCCCCTGTAGGGTGATTTATAAACAAACTGCAGTAGAAATTGTAATAAAACAATAAAAGTTGTGATCATTGGCAATAGACAATATATGTATGTATGTATATTTTTGTTAAAACAAATTTATCCCACTACACACTGCAACAGCAAACCAACCAATAACAACTGCAATAAAACTAAACAAATTTAAGAAAGAAAATTGTGAAAGTTTTTCTTTTACAAAACCAAAGAAAACTCATTTAACTAAAAAAATAAAAATAGTAATAGTTAATAAACAAAATTTAAATGTTCAAATAAAATAAAATATATACATAAGAGGGAAGAAAAACAAAAATAACTAACAATTCTCTTCTTTTTTTCATTTTTCTCTCATTTAGATTGTACAAGTGACAGCTGTAGATTTGGACACTGGCAACAATGCTCGCATCACTTATCGTATTATCAACAACAATAACCAGCAGGGAAATCAAACCCTCATAACCAGCAACAAAAATAATAAAAATGTCCACATCTCCTCTTCTGGCATCTTCTCCTCTGCAGGAGAAATTTTTGGAATTTATCCCAATAGTGGTTGGATTTATTTACGTTCACCTTTAGACCGTGAAACACGTGATCATTATGATTTGATGGTGGTGGCCAGTGATAATGGAAGTCCGCCAGCCCAAACTACCACACGTGTATTGGTACGCGTTTTGGATGCCAACGATAATGACCCACGTTTTTTACGTTCATCCTATGAGTTTTCCATAGAGGAGAATATGAGTCGTGGCTCGTTGGTTGGCATTATTGGTGCTACTGATTTGGATTTGGGTGAAAATGCGGCCATCAGATACAGTTTATTGCCGGCAAATAGTTCGTTTCAAGTTAATCCACTTACGGGTAAGTAAGACATTTTTTTTTAGATAAATACTAAACCAAAAATAAATAAAACAGAATGTGGCACAATGGAAAATATAAAAAAAAAACCAACAACAAATACTTACTCATATACTTTAATATCAGAAAGTACACAGAAAAAATTATTGCCGAATTATTTTCAAACAAACGATTGTTTGAAATTTTTTTTAATTTCTACAAATTTTTTTACTGATTCTATTAATATTTTTGTTTGATTTTTATTTAACCAACAAAAATGTTGACAACTTTTCAATAATATAATATACGCGCTATTGGTTTCAATTTTTCATATTTTTGTATGAAATATTTAACGCTCTTTAATGTTGTCGTTTTTTGCATTTTTTATTTGATCGTAAGCAACACTTCTTTATGTGAAATATAAGAACAACAACACAAAACACATACAGTTTATTTTTGGACGCTTTAAAAAAGTACAACAAGAAGAAAGATGATAAAATAGCGCGACGAGGTTATTAGTAAAAAAACAAAAAAAAAATAGCAGGTAAAAAAAGGTTTCATTCTTTTTCAACAACAGAAACAACAACCACATTATAAGAAACAAAATAAATTTTTGGTTGGTTTCAAAGTTGGAAAAAAAAGAATAAAAAACAAAATCCCGTATTCAATTTTTAAAAACTGTTTACTTAAATACCTACATCAAATACAAAAATAAAATGATGACGAAAAACATATCGAGTCGGTCTGCTGCCGTTGTTTGTTACATTTCTTCTTCTTTAGCCAAGGAAAGGATACAGCAACAGTGAGTGATGAAGAAAAACATTGTGTGTATAAACCAGACTTCGTTCAAAAATTATTCCAACAAAACATGTGTCTTAGAGCCAGCCGCCGCTCTGCTTCTGCTTTCATCATCTCCTTCAGTGATAGCTTGGGTGCCGCGTGATTGCTTGTGCAAAAAATTTTTGTTTGAATCAGCAAAATTATTTGTTTGAAATTTATATGAATTTCAGTAAACTTTTTGTTAGATTCTGTAAATTATTTGTTTGAAAAAATCAGTGTTTTTTTTTAGTAAACAAAATGCAAATAAATTGTTTGAATATGCGAATTTGTTTGTAGGACCGATTTCAGACAAAAAATGTTTTGATTCTACAAATTTTTTGTTTGAATTCGAAAAATAATTTTTTCTGTGTAAAGTGGGTTAATTTCAAATGAATGCTACAAGAATTATAAAAATATTTGTTGATAAATGAATTTATTGTGAAGTGGAAAAAGGTGGCTTGTAGAAAAAATTTAGTTGGAAACAAAAAAATCAGAATAAAGATTATTTAAAATATTTGAACCTGCTCAGTAAATGAAATTGTTTAGAACTTTTGCAAATTTTAGAAATTGTTATCTTTTAAATATTTTACTTACCAACGGGTGTTTCATAAATAGCTAATAAACTAATGAAATATATAATTTAAACTATAAATATCCCGAAGCTAAAAAAAATATCTGCCGTGCTAATGAGAACAATTATAGTTCAATTAATAAAACTTTATTTGGCTATAAAAACACAAATGCTGTCTGACAAGTTAAATAAATTTAATCGGGAGTTTTAAACTGTAGAGGAAAAACTAAAAACTAAACAAAAATTCAACTAGAACTGAACTAGATTTTTTTATTTATATTTTAATTTATTTGTATTAAATATCAAGGACAATTCAAAGCTTAATCTTACATCGCAAAGCCACTTAAACTGTTAACAAGGTGTAACATTTTGAACTTTCTGAACTAGAACTGAGATAGAACATAACTAGAACTGAACTAGGACTGAACTAGAATTTAACTAGAATTTAACTAGAACTGAACTTGAACAAAAGTAGAACTGAATAAGAACTGAACTAGAACTGAACTAATACTGAACTAAAACTGAACTGGAACTGAACTAGAATAAGAAGTCACTGTTGAGATTGTTTATCTGTTGCAAAATCTAATTTGAATTTTATCATTCCACGGACTATTCAATGGGTCTGCGCAAGAAGCCAGATATTTATTTGTTTTAACCCTCAACGATGTCAAAAATTTTTTACATTTTCCTTATACATGTTTATATTTTTTTTTACGTTGTCAAACATTTTTTACTTTTGTTTCGCCTATTTTGTAGTGAGATTTTGACAACGGAGAGGAATTTTACACAAACAAAATTCCTGTTGTTTTTTATATTGTTGTAGAAGTAAGCAGACCTATTGGAAAGGCCTTGGTAGATTCAATGTGGGCAATGCTATTAGGATGAGCTGTATAAAAATATATTCGATTAACTAAATTTAAAAATAAATCGTTATAATTTTAAGATAAACCATTATCCAACCCTATCAATAACATCATCAAAATTTACATGAAACTTTTAAACCCGTTTTCAAATATCTGCATATTTATCAGAAACCGCTTGCAACATTGTTGCTAAAATAACCTTTTTACTTTTATTAACAGCAGATTAACATTTTGTTTGTGAGCCCATTAACCAGCAACTTAAAACAAATTAATTTAAAACTTAATTAATTTATCTGCAACAACGGCTGACTGGAAACGAATAAACAAACGCAAAATAAAGTCAACTCAAACGGAAATCAAGCTTTAAATTACATTTAAATAGACATTATAATATTTTTTTTTAAGAAAAAAAAATCTTTTATACCCACAACAAAGTGTAACTGAAAAGAGGCTTCTTTTTCAAACAATTAATTTAAAAAGAATTTAAAGAAAAATCTGTGTTTGATTTTTTAATTTGTCAGAACTTTTTTCAAATAAAACGAGGCAAGTAAACAAAACCACTCCTAAATAAATGATTAATGTCTTCACTAAATGCAGCAAAAATGTCTAATAGACTTTAACTACTAACTGTGGCAGTGTTGTTTTGTCGTTGGCAATTCAAATTCTTATAAAATAAAAAATTAACATAAATCGTTTGAAACGTATAAAAAAGGTTTTTAAATAAAATGTTAAAAAACATTTTTTACAAGAGTGTGGGAATGTAACAGTAATTGTTGTAAAAATAAAACAGCGGTTTAAAAAAAAAGAAACTTAATTTTACACGATGGTCAATCGTGCATGCCAACCTTAAAAAAATTTCGTAGAATTAAGAAAAAAATTGTTTGCTATTACAAAAGAATCATTATTTCGTTTGTTTAAGTAAATTAAGATTTAGAAAAAAACACACGTTATTATTTGGCTTTTAGCACACAATAAGAACGGATTCTTCTCGATCTTCATAAATCAGCTTAACGTTAGTTTCAGCTTGGTATTAGTTTAGTTCTACTTTACTTTTAGGTAAGTTCAGTTCTAGTTTAGTTCTAGTTAAGTTCTAGTTTAGTTCTAGTTCAGTTCTACTTTAGTTCTAGTTCAGTTCTAGTTCTATTCTAGTAGGTTAACTCTACTTCAGTACTGCCTCAGTTCTAGATCAGTTGTAGTTCAGTACTAGTTCAGTTCTAGTTCAGTACTAGTTAATGTCTAGTTCAGTTCTAGTTGAGTTCTAATTAGGTCTAGTTGAGTTCTAGTTGAGTTCTAGTTCAGTTCTAGTTTAGTTCTAGTTTTATATCCTGCAGATAAGGCAACTGGCTTCGCGGGATTAGATGTAAGATCCTTAATGTATATAAAGAAATCTATCTATATATATAAAAATGAAAAATTAAAAAAAAAAAAAAAAAAAAAAAGTTCAGTTCTAGTTCAGTTCTTGTTCAACTCTAGTTCAGTTCGAGTTCAGTTCTAGTTCAGTTCTAGTTCAGTTCAGTTCTAGTTTAGTTCTAGTCTATTTATTGTACAGTTCTAGTTCATTTCTAATTCAGTTCTAGTTCCGTTCTAGTTTAGAGGCAAAATTCCGGCATTCGAAGTTACAATACAATTTAAATGGGATTTTACATCAATATTGAATGCTAAAATTTGGCCCCATTTCTAGTGCAGGTCTAGTTCAGTTCTAGTTCAGCTCTAATTCAGCTCCATTTTGGTTCTAGTTCTGCGCTAGCTACGTTTTACTTTTGCTTCAATTTATTTCAATATAATTCTCTTTTGGATTTAAACTGGATCAGATGGAAGGTTAAACTGACGCGGGATTCGAACTTGTTTGTCCTTATTTTTATACACTGAAAAGAAAAATCAATCTATCCGTACTTTAATCAAGCCAACGCCGTTTCAATAGTACGGTAAAAACGGATTTCCCTAATTCTAGAACAGAATGCTTGGCTCAAGTACGTATTATTAGAATATCCCGAACTTTAATTAAACCGAAAACGGGATTGAATTAAGGAAAAATTAGATACAAATTTATCTCAACTTTACTTTATTCACAAATTCGCAAGCCCAGCCTTTTAGGAATATTTTTTGTTTCATTTTTGTTGTATTCTCCTTTTGTTTACAAAAGGACTCCCAAGTACAAAATGGTATCTTGCCCGATATGGGTTTCGAAAAAAATATAGCAAATAAAATTCGGGAATTTTCGGTTTTTATTCTTCTTTTTAAACATAAAAATAATTCAGGTTTCTCTTCTTATTTTGTTGTTGTAGTTTCTAAGACAAATACGCATGAATATGCATAGAGAATCCAATGGTTTTCAAAAGTTCTCCCAATTTGGCATGTTTAAAGTACTTGTTGGTGTTATTCGAACTAAAATTATTAAGTACGACTCGTATTAAACTTTATAAAATTCACCTAAGACAGCTAAAGTATAAGGCCTTTAAGTAATTCAAAGTCGATTTTAGACAATTTCAGAAAATCTGTCCGTTTGTTCGTCTCTTGAAAACAATCTTTCTTTCTTTTTAAAGACTCCACAGAATGGAACAATTTTTGCTTGAAATTGTATCTAGTTTTCCCAAACAGCTTAAATTTGAATCAGCATAATCGGTTTAGTAGGAAAAGGGCTTATAACACAAATGTGGAATAAAAAATGTATATTTTTGCAACAAACACTAACATGAATTGGTGACGTAATGTAACGATTCTCATTAAGTTTTGCATAAATTCGTTGAACATGTATGATTCAAACTCATTCTGCTAAATTGCGAGTAGATCTGTGCATAATTAGGTCTTAAATTTTATTAAAGTAGAAATCACTCTGATTAATTTGGACAATATCGGTCTATACTTTACAATTGGCCTCATATAGATAATGCCTGCCCTCATAAAACAATTTGTTACGCCTAAGGTCGTAATTAATAATGCTATTGTATATACATATATTCATATAATAATTAGAGTATGCTCCATATAAATTGTACTTTTTAATAGCCTGAAATAAGTTTAATGTCAGTGAAGGGCATCAAAGATTTCTTACATCTAAATATAGCACTTTTACTGAATTAAAGTCTACTTAGGTCCCACTCCCATAGTAGGGTTCTCTACTTACCCAGTTTTTTTATTTTTATTTTTTTTGATAATCCATAATTATCAAGATATTTGCTCCAGCAGTTTACAAATCTTTATTAACTGGTGACAAAATATCTCTCAATCATAATTAAAAATATGTTTTAAAATATTCGATACACAAAAAATTCTTGCAATTCTAAAAAAAATCTTTACTTCAAACATTCATCATCATTACGTATTATCGATGAGAAATACATTTTATATGTTGCACGTTTGTTACAACAGGCGCATGTTCGATTTTTTCTTTTTTTTTTTGTTCAATAAAAACTAAAGAATTTCCTTTTAACATAAATTAATGTCACTTTAGTCTAACCATACGTTACATCAAACCCACAAAATCATTGACATTTTTAACAACTCACTTAACCACAATCTATGGAAGTGAAAAGGCATGCATACTCATGCACATACCGCACAACTACACTTAACTAGAAAAGTTTACATACACTTGCCTCTAAAACAAAATCAATCTCCTTTTGGACACAAAATAATTGAATAAGGCAGGAAAAAAAGACCCAGAAATCCAAAAGATTTAATTGAACTCACTCTCATTTTACTGGAAATTTTATTTTGTAATGCATACACTCATACGAACATGAGGAAACGAGTCCATAGTTTTAAAGCTGTGTTAAGAGGAATGGAGGAGAGGAATCATGACCAACACATAGGTCAATCATTATAGATGGATGTGGTACAAGTTTGTTGGTATGTTTGTTTTTTTTTTAGCAAAGTCACAATAAATGGTAAAGTGTTCTACTTTTTAAATGACTAACAATGTATGAATAGAAATTATTATGAAATACTTAAAGGAATTTAAACATTTAAGAGTGCTTCGCCACGGTGCGAGAAGAAAATAAAGTTATATACATTCCAAAAATTCGATATAAATAATGCTTTTTTGTGCCATGCCCACTTCTGCTTTCCACATTTTTCTGGATGTTGTTGATTGATAACCCAGTAAATTGTGCCTTATTGTGAAACGTTGGCTATTGCCGTTCTCGAGATATACACCCAGAGAAAAAACATGTTAAATATGGTCACCTCCAACAAGACTATTTTTAATGAAAATTTTAAACATATTATGATTAATTTAACAATATTATTGTCACCGAAAACCATATTGTGGTTGAATCAGTCCTCGACGAAGAAGCCACAACGATATTATGGTTGGTTTTCAACCATAGCATGTTGCACTTGAAAAAAAGAGAAAAATACTTTTGTTAATTTAAAAAAACAAATTATTGTCATATTCAACTAAAACATGTTTAGAGGCAACCATAATATGGTTGAAGCCACATGATGGGGGACTAATTTATCCATAATATGGCTGTAGCTTATATTAAACATAATATGTTTAAATTTTTCTTAAGAAATAGTTTTGTTGTAGGTGACTATATATAATTTAATATTTTTTTCTCTGCGTGTACATAAATCTATAAGGGATTTGTACTCTAATCTCGATTATTTTTCTAGAGAGCTTGTACATTAATAACTCAGCTATGTGTACCAAATTTGGACTAATTTTCAATATAACTAAATCAATTTTTTGCCACACTCACTTCACCACTCCCGTACACATTGTTGTCAAAAAATAATCAATTTGATTCTTCATAATTTGGAATCTTTAGCTGTTGCCGTTCTCCAGATATACAGAAATCTATAATGTATTTGTATCGAGAGTAGCACACCTAAAAATTCAATCCCGCCCATTTTTTTAATGAGGAAGTGTATTGAAAACCAAGAGCTTGGAAACTTTACAACAAGAGATTTATGGGTAAAATAAGAGCACTTTGATTGTTTAAGCCTTTTAAGAAAATGCGCGTTCATATCAAAATGAATTTCGTGCACTTCGTGATTTTTAGGTCATCATAACCGAACAAATCTGTTCACAATTGGGAGAATTGTGTGCAAACGTCAGCAAACAAAATCCACGAGTGATTGTTTAAAACCCGATACATCCACAAATAATGACTGTTAATGCGCTGGCGGCGTCATCGGACCATATAAGGTCGCACAAGCAGTTACCTTGAATGGTGTTCGCTATCGCGAGATTATAACGGACTTCTTGTGGGCAGAAATATGGTATATGGATCTGGACAACCTGTAGTTGCAACAGGATGGTGCCACTTGGCACACAACCAACGAAACAATGTCTCTCTTGAGCGAGAAATTCAATGGCCGCGTTATCTCATTGGCCGCCATGATCATATGATTTGACACCGTTGGATTGGCACCTATACCTCTGGATCAATTTCTAAAACATTTTGACAGCATGTTACTGGTGGTCTATTTAAAATTTTTTTAGTGGAATTTGCACCTCCTAAGCCATGCTAACACACATTGTCCTCTGTTTGCAAAACTGTAGTTAGAAACTTCAAACTGTTGCAGAATCAACAGACTATACATGTATGAAGTTTACCAGGTTTCATATTGCCTCGCTAAGAGTAAACAGAAGGATACCCCACATAGTGAAAATTTTTTACAGTAAAAGTAGCTTATATGGCTTAATTGATAATCGGTTTCAAAAAAATCGTTATGAAGTGAATGTAAAATAATATAAATTCTGAATGCATCAATACCATACACAATTATACATGTCCAAAAAAAGCATAGCAGGTAATGGTAGTACTAACCCTGCAGCCACACGATGAAGTGTTTTCCACATACTGTTTGTCAAAATTTACAAAACTTTGAAACAAAATTAAATAAATCATATACTTTTTTTTGCTATTTTATGTGCAATTGTTTCAAGTTACAATCAGGTTTTTTCTGAATGTGAAGTTTTTTGGAAAAAAAAATTATGGTTACACTGCTGTACACTGAGAGCGATAGAGTCATATAACACTTACATTACCATAAAAAACACATGTGTGTCCTTGCCTTTCCCTTGCAAATAATACGACTAGTCCATATACACACTTAGAGAAAGAACATGTTTAAAAAAGTTTAAACATATTATGATTCATTTAACAGTATTATTGGTACCGACATGCAAATTATGGTTGAATAAGTCGTCCATTAAAAAGCCACAACCATATTATGGTTGCCTCCGAACATGTGTTAACATGTACACACTTTAAAAGAATATACTCTTTTGCATTTCTTTTATTATAAAAAAAAAATTCCTTAAAGCCTTTTAGGAAAACCAATGTTGAAATCAAGTGTTTGTGTAAATATTCTTTTGATTTTTTGTCTAGTTAGAAAACTGAAAAAGAACCTGTTGTTCATTATAACAAATACAAAAAGATGGAACAGAAATAAAGGAATATAAATAAAAAAAATTATTTAAACAACAAAATGAAGAAGATGAGGATGATGATGATGATGATGATCATAAAAATCGATACCATCTATTATAAAAAGATTTATTTAAACAGAAGCTTCGCTCATTTCATACTAACCAAAGATTTGTATTCGTCTCCAAGCTTTTTTCGTTTCTAATTTTATTTCTTTTATTTTTCTTTCACAAAAATTTTCCAATATATTTACTTTTCCTAAGCTCCAGGCAGCAAACAAATGTTGGAAAAATCTTAGAAGAAAAAAAACTAAAAAAAAAGTTGTAAGCATGATAATTGTGCAACACACAGTTTCAATAACAAACAACCAGCCACAGAAAGGCTGCTTTTGCAACAGCAATAGCAACAACAGTTTTAGCGCTGTCAGCTCATCCGTCAATTGTATGTCTCTTACGATTGACATTTAGGGGCCACTGTAAAACTCCATGGAATTGATAACCAGTAGAAAACTAGAGTGTTCTTGGCTACAACTTACAACGGCACAGGATTTAAAGACTTTCCTAACAAATATTTAAAATCAATTGCGCTAAACTTTCATTGTTGCATAGAGTACTGGTAAGATATTAGTTACTTGCAACATTTAACCAGCCATTTATCCCGACTTAATATGTTGCACTGAGGTATTTTATTTAAATACACAATTTACGTTAATCACATCGATTCGTAAAAATAAACTTGATACACAAATGAAAAGATTGATTTAAAATGATTAAAATCTATTTCTCTTTTATTTTTAGCAAATGTACGATTTTTTTTGCCATTTTTTTCGATATTAAAGTCAAGATTTTTCTTAACGGATAAAATTGATGATATGAAAATGAATAAATGATCAAAGTAAAATGTAGAGCATTTCTGGTTTAAATACGAAAGGAAAAACAAATGAAAGAATTATTAGAGCGGTTTATAACAACAACCTGTTTTAATACGTGAAGTGCAACAAAATGTTGCATGCTAATATTTCGCCTAAGGAATGAAAAATATTTATATTTAAATGTGAGAAAAAGGGCTTTTAGTAACAAAGCAAACAAGAGGTTTGAGTGGAAAGATGATTATCAAATTGTTTTTAAGATCAAAAAAAATAAATTACTCGAATCTTCATTCCGGATATTCAATATATACATTTGTATAATTATATATTCATTCCCGTCGTTCCAAATCAAAGCATTGGGTCATGCAATCTGAGTAGTTTCTGTAGTCAGTTGAAGTTTAGTATGTATTAATGATTAGCCGATAGTATCCGCGTCTGGTATCGGGATTACCGATTAAAGCCTCCAGACCTGCTTTGGTTTCACAACGCTGCTCGCCATCACGTTACACGGATCATTGGCATCCTCGGTATTTTAAGGAACTCGAAAAACCTAACGAGTCTCTCCCATTGTTACCGCTGACTGTGCACGACTGGCAATGGCACATCTACCCAGCATACTTACGTCCGCACCACTATCTGCAAACTGTATCGCGTATAAGTCTGACAACATGACAAATAGTTTCTTTAATTTATTATCAAAGTTGTTCTTATTCGACCTTTCGATTTTTAAATAAGTAAAATTAGCCAAGCTCGAGGCCAGTGTTTTTTTATAAATAAAAATTCCTTTTTTATTTGTTTCCAATATTTCGATCTTCTTTGAAGATCATCACTGAGTGCAAGTCTAGATGTTGATGTGTAAACAAAATATTTTCAAGTTTTTGTATTTTTAAAAAATTCACTGAAAAGAAATCCCTGATGATGATCTTCAAAGAAGATCGAAATATTGGAAACAAATAAAAAAGGAATTTTTATTTGTTTCCAATTTATTTGACTAATTTCAAAATAAACAAATCACTATATCGATTTATGGTGAATAATACAATAATATCCTTTTAATACATAATAAAATATAAATTATTCAGTTTTGTTTTTAATCGATTAATCGTAATATTTGTTTTATATATAATAGCAACTGATTAAAACGCAATTAAAATAAACAAGAACAAAAAATTCGAAAAAAGAAAAAAATCTGTAATTTCGTTTTTCTTAACTATTATTCGGTTCTTCTCGCCTAAATTTTTTAAAATATATTTAAAAAAATAATAAATATAATAATAGATATACAAAACATTTTCAAATATTTATATAAATATTTCATTCCTTAACTTCAAATCGAATAATCGAATAATTTGTACCCTTAATTGACCAAATAGATCTACAATTTTTAACCAAATAAAATAATTATTTACCACACAAAAATTTTTTATAATCGGTTTATCGGTTCTTAAATCGATTATTTAGTTTTTAAATCATTAAACACAAAAATATTTAAAAACTTTTGAAAATTTTTTATTAAAACCGCTGTTTTGAAATTGTCTGACTCGTTTGTAAGTCATTTAATTCCGCCTTTGCATTAACAGTTTAATCGCAAAATATCATCCGAAATGGCCTAATATTTATTAAGGTTATGTAATTATTTTTGTAATAAAATTAATCTCGTACACAAATTATTGATTATTCGTCATTATAATCGTCTCATCATAATTTAATTGTCCTGATAACAAAAAATTAAAATTTATTTTTACTTAATAAAATCAAAAAAAAAAAAAAAAAAATATAGATCAAATTCTTGAATAATCGATTAGTCATTTTAACCGATTATAGCAAAAAAAAAACTTATTCAGTAAAACTTTTTTTGCTGTTAATGCTTGAAAATCAATTGCAAAATTTGTTTCTCCTATTCAGTTTCTTTGAATTTATTGTTAACTATTTTTATATTTTATTCTAATGTAACTAATTGCTATCGATCATTAAAATATAAATGATTCGCTTAAAATATTTGATTAATAGCTATTTGAATATTCGAGTAAAAGCTTTTACATTTTTAATAGCGTTACATCCTCTTAAACGAAAATCGAATATTTTTGTTTAACGATTAATCGCAGAATATTCTAGATACAAAAATTCGGACAATCTCTAAAAGAAAAATAGTGAGAAATACGTTTACGGGAATGTTAAGGTAAACATTTTATACTTTACTCGATTTATCTGATTTTTATCATATTTCCGATAGTTATATCATACTTACAGTTCTCTTTTGATTAAAAACAATTAAAACTGTTAAAAATTCTTCAGGTTAAAACAGCCACTTAAAGTAATTTTAATCAAATATTCAATCGGAAGTTTTCGACGAACACTTTATTATTTGATATTCGAATATATGCTTTAATCGATTAATCAAAACTTGAAAATATTTCTGATAGTTGTTTTCGACTCACGGTTCTCTTTTTATAGAAAATATATAAAACTGTTACTGGTATCGACCGGTAAAAAAAATGTTACTTAAAGTCATTAAAATCGATTAATCGATTAAAAATATCAAATAATACCAAAAATATTAATTCAAGTATTAAATTAATACTATAGAAATATTTTAATCGGTTATTCGAATACAATAATTATTCGAATAATTTCAAACTTTTGTTCGGTATTAATTACTTTGTTTGATTAAATAATATTTTTATTTATGATGAAAAGATTTTAATCGATTAAACGGTTTTTTAAATCATTGCTGAGAATATCGAATACCATTATTACCGATTAAATTACAGTTAAATTACGAGTTATTTTATAACAAAGTAAAACGCTATCTAAATGCCATAACCTACAAGAACAATGACAGTCATTTGATGCATCATCTGATGGGCATTGCTGATGTGTTTATACATCAGAAGATTCATTTTATTAAGGCCAATATGAAAAAACTGATGTAAACATTCGTGTACGTGTGACGTTTTCACACTCATACTTGTGAACTTTAATATGTATACGAGAATTTAATACAAAATTGCGAATGTGTTAGTTTATAAGTTTTGTATGGGTTAGTTTACATCAGCAATTTCTTGTAGGGAAGTTTCTCTTAAAATCTTTTTCATTTTACAGCGCATTTGTAAAGTTTTTTATGGAATAGCTAAATTAATCACATTCAAAATACTTTTAAACAAGTTGCTAATTAAAATTAATTAAACAAATTTTAAACAGACATTTAAAAATAAATTTCCGCTCTAATTACTGAAAAACAAATCATTTAACACATTTCAAGGCATAAGCAAAAAACAAGAAAAGTATTCAAATTTTCACCCACCCCAGTTACAAAATCACTCACTCTCTAAAAAATGTTTTTCTTATTAATTTCTTCTTCCATTTCAGGTGAAATAACGACACGCGAACCATTGGATCGTGAACAGCGCTCTGTTTATGATTTAGTTGCAGAGGCTCGCGATCAAGGCACACCGTATCGTAGTTCACGCGTTGCTGTCAAAGTCCATGTAACCGATGTCAATGACAATCAACCGAAGATTGTTGATCCACAGGAGGATGTGGTCAGCGTACGAGAGGAACAGCCACCAGGCACTGAAGTTGTGCGCATACGTGCTGTCGATCGTGATAATGGGCAAAATGCATCGATCACTTATTCGATATTAAAAGGTCGTGATTCGGATGGCTTTGGTCTGTTTAGCATAGACGCCAACACGGGTGTCATACGTACTCTGGTCGTGCTGGATCATGAGGAACGCAGTATTTATCGTTTGGCTGTGGCTGCAACAGACGGTGGCAATCCACCAAAACAATCAATACGTTTGCTGCGTGTTGAGGTGTTAAATTTGAATGACAATCGACCAACGTTTACCAGCTCAAGTTTAGTATTTCGGGTAAGTGCATTTTTTTTTTTTTGTTTTGCATTTTGTTGATATGTATGGGCAAGTATCTGTGTGTGCCTAAGTGCCTTAGCTGTTATTTAGAAAGATGTATAGCCCTTTATTTCAGGACTAGTATCCCTTTGGATTTTGTTAGTTTAAATTAAAAACTCTTGAAGTTGCCAAGTCTGTTGGCTTAAGGGGAAAGTATGGCATCAAAGCAACAAGCAAAGAAACAAACTTATAGCCCACGCCTGAGTGCATATTTCCATCTCCAAACAGTCAGGTCTTTTAAAAACTAAAACATATGATAGTTTTTTTTTTTTTTTTTGTATTTTTGTGTAAATATGTTTGTCAGAAGTGTATAAAGTATGTATTTATGTAGTTTTATTTAAACTAGCAATCTTGTCAGTAGTTAGTTTTTGTTTTTGTACATAGAAGTAGTTTTTCTTTGCTCTTTTTTTTATTTGGCTTATGGAATACTGTCTTTTTAGGAAGTCATGCCACAATATCTTGTGTTTGTCGTCTCGTTTTTTGTTTGTTTCTGTTTATTCTTTAAGTTGCAGTTGTTATTTCACACAATATTCAAATTCTAAGAATTCTAAGCTCAAGTCTTTTACGCTTATAACTTCTACTAAGAGTTAAATTTTTGTTCAAGTTTTTATATTCCACCATTTTTTTTATTTTTTTTTTTTGTTTGGGCAAAAAAAGAAAAAAGTTGGTTAAACAAAAACCAAATTGCAACATTTTAAGTAACCGTAAGTGTTAAGACTTGAAAGGTTGCAAATAAGAGAAAGAGCGAAGTCGAGGAAAAAAATTCGTGATCTTTGACTTTTAAATGTGTGTGGATTGTTTTTGCTTATAAAAAATTTACACTCATATAAAAAAACTTATATGTAAATATTTTATAAACAAGGAGAAGTATTCTTAGTGACACAGGTCAAGATTCCTTAAAGCAAAATTTCTTTTTCAATAGAGAAAACCTAGAAAATGTAAAGTAAAGAGAAGATAAAGATTAGTAGTAAACATAAAAAGAAATACAATTGCTTATCACTCAAACAAAAATACAATTGCTTTCCACCTAAGACCTAAAGATCGGTTTAGCTTTAGCTTTGTTACGTTTACAAAAAATGTTTCAATCAAAAACAAACGTCTGGGCAAATATGAAATGATTAAATTTCAAATTTTGTAATGGACCATAATATGATTGAAAATGTTTATGTTCTAAGCATGATATATTTGCAGTGACAATTGTTTTTGTTTAAGGGGTATGTACACGGTCAACTCGCCTGTCAAGCAGGTGAATTCACTATTGTACGGGTGCACCGTCCATCACCGTCGGTGCCATACTCATCAACATATTTTCACTTGTACTATCATAGCGCTTGATGAGAAATGCTTGACCGTGTACAGACAAGCCCCTTTATACTCGTAACGAACATATCGTCGGCTTAATATGCAAACCTGCTAACTCCCTTTCAGCACATTTTACAGGAGAGACAAAAAACTTCTTATGTTTCATATTTGCAGCTTAAGAGGAAAACCAAAAATATAGTTGGTTTTACACACTTCAAATCTTAAATTGAACAAAACCTACATGATGGTCCACGAAAAGTAATAGAGAATATTATGAAATATTATCTTTGTTATAGTGCAGTTGTATTTGACTACCTCGAACAGATGTCCTTTGTGTGAATGGAAATTCCTCTTAACGAGCAGATAATAAGATAGACCAGGGTTGCCGAACATGGTCTTTTCCGACCAAATTTGGTCGGATATTTGTGGTTTGGTCGGATGGTAGGCCAAACTTAATATTGGTCGGTTTAAGTAAATGTGAAACATATATTTATTTTAAAAAATTAAGAACATTGGACGGAAAGCAGACAATTGCAAATTTCATAGCTTTTTTACCAAACACAAAAATTGTTTTTTGATTGTTGATGAAACTATGGATGTGTCATTGAAATGTATTACGTTAGTAGCAAGCTTCTTTGACGGTGTTAGTTTTATAAGGAATAGTTTTGATATCTTATTCGAGCTTACCAAGTCAGATGCCATTAAAATTTGTCTTCTTATAAAGAACTTTTGATCAACAAACAATATTCCTATTTCGTTTTAAATGTAAGTTAAGCAAACTACAGCACAAAAGATGAACAGGCAATTAACCTTACTTAGCAGTCCCAAAAAAAATAATATAAATAAACTAATTTCCGGAAGATGTTGTAAGAATCATAGAAAAGTGCGATGCTTAAATACTGTATTTTGAATCATGTTTTTATAAAGTCAATGGTATAAGAGTTGCAGAACTTGCAAAATATATGGATGAGTTCCAAAACATCGGTTGCAGAGCAAGTTATCAACGCGTAAACAGAAAGCCAACTATGCATTGTTAAACCCTTTGGTACATTTTTTACGTCATCTGCAAAGTATTAGGATGTATTGGAGCTCAGCTTGTGCCTTATAAAGTTTAATATGTACTTTTTTCAAAAATGTTACAAATTTAAGTAAATAAATTTTGATTCATATTTTATTAGTGGTCTATATGTGTTATTGCATACGTTCAATGAATTATTCTACTTTATAATCGTTATTAAATGAATTTGTATATACATTTCGTTAAACGTGACCAGCAAATACATTTTTAATAAAACTAGGGGTTACGTGTAGGACGTCAAATATTTAAGTTCACACTGTGAACATAGCTTTACTTTTTTGTTTTAACTATTAATTGCATAATATAAAAAAATTTTTACGTAGATTTTTCCAATAAAAATTATACTTTATATCATATCGTCACATAAAATGCGAAAGGGCCTATCTGCATATAAACAAAAATTTTGGAGAGATAAAAACCTAATAAAAAGGCCACTATTGTGATTATAACAAAGGGGTTTTCTGATTAATATCGTAAACACATTACACATGATTGACACTATCCTGAAAAAACTGTTTTTGTAATCTCAATAGTTTGCTTTTTATTCAGCTTCGTATCGCTACTGAAAGTTTTTTAAAAATTATGATAGGGCCCTTTTGCATTTTTATGACGATATAATTGTTCTTAAATATTTCCAAAATTTGGTCGGTATCAAGGAAGTTTGGAAGGTTTTGCAGACAATTTTGGGCGGATTAAAATTTTTCAAACGGCAACCCTGAGGTAGACAAAACTGCTATACCGTGCTTTTTCTCTTTTAATCTCAATAATGGATTATGGATTGTTGCTTGTAATAAATGTTGCCATTTCGTGATATATTTTTTGGATTTTAACAAACGAACGAAATCTGCCACGAAACTTTAAAGATCTGAACACTCCCATTTGGGAATCGAGTTTATTTTTTATACATTTTTGGAAAATTTTCTAGAATTACAATAGAAGTTTGTTTGGCAACACTGCTTACATTGATCTCTGTTCTCACTTCCCAACAAACACGAAGTCAAACTTTTGATATGAAATGACTTTATCATATGACATCAAACGCAATTCTCAAACGTTTTTTAATTGTTTGATTTAACATTTAAATTCAAATTGATAATGATTTGAAAATACATTTGATATCAAATGTTTTATCAATTTGATGTCAAATGTTAAAATCAAATCAAAAATAAACTTGGCAATACTAAAGCGAAAAATAAATATAAGCATTAAAAATGGCAATTAAAGTTACATTTTTTTCCTTGTGGTTACATGTGTTTTACTATTAAAAATAAATTTTAAAATAAAGTGAACAGTTTATTTCTTGTGAAAAATAAAAATTATTTGTGAGAAATTACAATGATTAAAAATACGAAAAAAAAAGAAAAATAATAAAACGGGAAAGTGAAAAAAAAAAAAAAAAAAAAAAATGAAGAAAGTTTGTTGAACGATCGCGGTGCTACAATCCTCAAAATAAAAGGGAGCCAAGTATTTTGTCTTTCCAAGAATTTGAGGACGGAAAGAACACTATTTCATCTTCTAGCTATGGTACCGAATGTTTATCTCAAAGTTTATTTAAATAAATAATAAATTTAAATTAAAAAAATTAAATAGTTTTATTTATATTCCACATTGTATTATAATCCACATTTGAAAAACATTTGAGAATAACGTTTGAAAGCAAGTTGAAAATAAAGGCATTTTTCAAAAATAATTTCCCCTTTTTGTTGAGAACGCTATGATTTTCAAATTATTTTCAAATCATTATCAAACGTTTGTCGTTTGAGAACACGTTTGATTTCAAATCATTTTCAATTTGAAATCAAACCTCTGTGTTTATTGGGTTATGCTGCTTAAATATTTCAATGTATGTGTGTGCCGATAACTGAATTGGAATCATGAAAGAAATAAGCAGTTGTGTTATAATTCGAAGTAAACTATTCAAACTTTGTTCAGTTTAAAGAAATTAAGGAAAAATCTTTAAGATGATTTCTTAAATTAAAATGTCTACAACTACTGGATATTTATAACCGAAATTGTAAGCGGTCCATGTACAAAGAAAGCCTTCGTCAAAGCTATCAAAGTTTGTTTGCTGTCGAAATCTATTAATTTATAGATAAAAACTTACGAATTCGAAATTTTCTCTTTCAGCAATATTTCTTTAAGATTCCTTAAACTGAGGGACTTGATTTCTAAATTCCAATTGACTTTGTGTTAAGAAAATATTTAACCTTCGCCTTACCAATGCCTACCGGGTGACCAATTCGGATTATTTTTTTAAAACTTCTTAAAATGGGTTTCAGTTAATATAAAATTTTTACAAACTGAACAAATTGTTTATTACATATAAACATATCGCATTGGGTGCTCTAAAGGGAGTCAATTCAAAATATACTCGTTTTCACTTTTTGCTAGAAAACGAAAATCAGTTGTAATTTCTTCTCACTGTTGAATCTTAGATAAATATCTACCTCTAGTGTTTTTCAAAAAAAAAAAAAATTAAAGGAATAGGACTATTACAAAAAAGCTTTATAAAATACATAACTGAAATTTAGCTCATAGAATAAATTCGAAAAAATAAAAATGTTTAATATAATAAAAGTAACCTATGAAAGGAAATAATTCCCAGTTTCTATTTTTTAAAAAAAAATACTGTTGTATCTGTTTTGTAACTGGTTCTTGTCTTTACTAAAAATATTTAAATTTTGGAGCTTTGTAAGAATTTTGTAAGGGAAAGAAGCACAATACCCCTAACAAACCGGCTTGCAAGAGGCATGATTTTTATATGGAGAATTCCCAGTGGGAAGCTCTAACTTTTTTTCTCTCCGCTAAAAACAATTTGATGACTGATTGCGTTATAAAAAAAATGTAATTTATATGTTCGGTAATATATCGGGAATGATCGTTTACACATTTAAAAATCAATGCAATACGACCTGCTTCCATTTAAGCGAATGACAAAAGCACTTGGAACATTGCTAGTGAATTTTTTCTTTAAAATAATGAGGGATAATGCAAAGCTATTCAATCATTCTTATTAACTTAAATTAAAAATTCACTAAAATGGCTTCATTGCTGCTTCTTAATAGTGTGCAATAACCAGTGCATATATCAGCTCTCATGTAGGTTTCGTGCTTCCAGAAACCTAAATTTGTTTACTGGGATGCGATAACACCCGGCTGTACATAAAACATTTGATAAGGCAATTCATTTAAAACTTTAAAAATTTTTTATAAAAATATTGTTTATTTTCTTGTGTCAACAGTAAAAATATTGCAAATTTTTCGACTTGATTTTCAAAAAGTATTCCAAGTTCTACAATTGATAAAAATTGTAAGTTTTCAGAAAAAATAAAAATTCCAGGAATCTGTTTTCTTATAATATCAAAAACCAATTAAAGTTTATTTTTAAAAATAAAAAATTTAAAAATGCATATTTTTACCCAAAATGAAAATATGGTTACAGGCACCTTATTCAGTATGGTTTCAGAAAATTTTAAAAAAGTATGGTGACTTTAATTATACCTGTTATTACCGTGAACATATGTTCTGTGTTTTAAATTAAATTATACTTTTAATCAATCACTTCTATGTTAATCATGATTCAGAACCAAAATTGTGATCATTACTTTGCGAACAATGTTTAGATGGACAGCCAGCCAGCCGGACGAACATCGCTAGAAAGTGATATTACGTCGATCTGTACACTTAAAGGTGGATCTAGGACCAATATGTTAAGGTGTTGCAAACATCAGAAATCTCCACTATTTTGGTGTGGGTAACAAAAATCAGTTTTGTTAAAAATAGTAAAATATTTGAAACGTTGGAAGTGTAGTTAATTCTAAAAGCTTGTCAACAGTTGACTGCTTGTCGGCTATTGCTTAGGATGCCATAAATTCAAAAACTTTTTAAGTCCAGAATTGGAGACGTGATTCGATTAGGATCTATAAATATTGGAGGAACAAAATTAAAAATTGTTTAAAATTGTTAGAATTCACAAAAAAAATGCTCTAAAATTGGGTGCCACATGAATTTTACACATCACACACAGAGAAAAAAACCTTTTTCAATATGGTCACCTCAAACAAAACTAATGAAAATTTTCAAACATATAATGGTTAATTCAATCATTTTGTTGTCACCGGCAACTTTTGGGTTAATTACTCCAGAAAATGCTGCTGATACTATTAATTTGTTTACTGGTGCAAATGTTATTGATTTTTTAATTAATGTCACAAATTTTTTAATTGAAATCAGTTGTATTTTTTTTGTGGATGATAATTACTGCCAACCAAATGTACAACACATATAAGAAATTATTCAAAATATAAAATAACACTTAAAACTTTTGTATGTAAGAAATTCGTAATTTGATAACCCGTCAAATTTATGGCATAAGTCGTCAAATCGTTAATTGGCCTTGTTTACCCTAAAGTTGAAAAATCGTTAAATGTGGCAATCGTAATTGTATACCTGGTAAAGTTCAAATTAACTTAATGTGTACTTATTAAATTAACCCTAGGAGGTTCAAGGCGCTGAGTGATACAACTAGGTCTGCCCAGATCTTCATGTGAATTTAATAGAAATATATAGGCGGATGTCCTAAAATTGTGTGTAAATGATAAGAACTATTTTTGTTTTCCTTTTTGCAAGGTAAAAGCATATATGTACATACATATACATTTTCCTGGGGGTCCATGGAGGAACATGAGGCTACTTTTGGTTTGATTAATAAAAGTTTTTGAAGATAAATGGGGAAAGCATACAGACCTGCTACAGAACCAAGTTAAACATCGCAGGGTTAAAGGAACTTTTTTTATAGAAAACTTTGCCTAGGACGAAGTTCTAAAAAAATTAATTTAAATTTCTTTGATCTCACTCCCGTCTCCTTTACACAGTAACAACAACAAACAATGCTAACACACAACAAAAAAAATGAAAAAGCAGACAATATATGATTAAATAGCTGCCCTGTTTTATTTCTCACATACTGAAAATACAAACTAACTACGCTAAACAAACAAACTAAAAAACCAAAGAAATTGTTTAAAGCGAACTACTTGTAGTTGCAGCCGAAATACATGTGTGACAATGATTTGTAGCATCACGTGACAAATGCTAAATACACGAAGCAACAACGAAAAAATATAACAAAAAAAAAAAAAAGCGACACAAACGAAAAAGTTGTTCGTAGCAAGAATCTTTTAAATAAAAAAAAAGACGCTCAAGAAGAAAAACAAAAGAATTTGCCGCTTATTTGTTTAAGGATTTAGAAGTCTGGAAAAAAAGGAAACTCATTTGTTTTAAGACAAAATGGAATACAAATAAACTGACTGAAATAATAAATTAACTAAAAATATAAAACCAAGCGTGGGATTTTAAATAATTTTTTTTATGAAAAACAAAAACGGATTTATTCGTGTCATAAACACTTGGATGCATAGAGAGCAAATTAAAGAAAGTTTTTACTGCCATAAACAATTTTATTATTTTTATTCTTTGACGTTTTACAAAAGAATATTAAGTCAAAAGTGCATTTTAAGTTTTTTTATTATGTTGAACTTTTTTATTTTGTTTACTCTTTTGGTAATTACAACTTAATTCTAGCACAACTAAGTGCCGGTTCACACACATCAAGTTTAATTCATCAAGTCTTGAACTTTTAGAAAAGAAGGGAAAAGAGAATGCCACTTCTTTTCCCCTCTCTCCTAAAAACACAAGACTTGACGTGACAAACTTGACGTGTGTGAACCGGCACTAACTGCTTCTAATCGTCACCAAATGCACTTTAGTAAATAAGTCAATAAAATATAGCAACTAAAAAATTTTCGATTTAACATTACGGAAAACTAGATTTCCTGGCTTAAGACATTTTTGCCTAGCTTTAAAGAATTGCCCCCGAATTCATAAACGATTATTAAATTTAACAAAAGCTTACTGAGCAATTCCATATGAAAGCGATCACCTTTCGGACGACCCCTCTCCGATTTTAAAATAAATAGTCTCAATCGATTGCCCAGCAAAAAATAATGTACCTACATATTTTTTTTTTTTTTTTTTTAGTGACTGGTTTAGTGGTGGTGTACACCACTGTCATGTGACAAAATTGAAGAATTCTTCATAAGGGACCTCATTGAAAGTTGTTTTAAAAAAAACTACTAAAGCGATCGCAACGAGTGATAGCTCGTTGGAAAGGTATTGAATCAGGCTTTAATTGAAAAATGAAATTTTCCTAATTTTTCTTAGAAATTTACCTTTAATTTTTCCCATGAAAACTAAATTTTCCGATTTTCCACAGAAGCTCCTAAATTTTCCGGCTAATTTTTTTTTTTTTTTGATTCCTCATAATTTTTGCTTTAAGAATCAGCAATAAAAAAATGGGCCCCGACTCCTTGTTTGGACAGGAGAAGAGCATTTAAGAGACCACCTTGTTAAAAATACATTTTAAAAATTATTTTACAGTTAAAAATACCCAGTAAAAACTTCGCTTACTTTTTCAAAATGAATAGCTTCTTTAACTCATTATTTAGTAGCTTTCTTCTATAACTACATCTATAACAACTTCTATAACTACTTTCTTCTGGATGTATTGATGTAAAAAAATAATGACTTCCTTTGGAATGCGTTATTTTTGGGGCATCCCATATAAAATTCATTGGTTCTTTCAGTAGAATTGTAAGTAGTGCTCTTATGTTTTTCTGATTACTTAACACATTATTTTGTAGGCGAAGTTTTTACTGGGTACATTTAAAATAAGTAAGATTTTTTCTTCATAAATGTATTTTTAACTGTAAAATAATTTTTAAAATGTATTTTTAACAAGGTGGTCTCTTAAATGCTCTTCTCCTGTCCAAACAAGGAGTCGGAGCAAATTTTTTTATTGCTGATTCTTAAAGCAAAAATTATGAGGAATCAAAAAAAAAAAATTTGCCGGAAAATTTAGGAGCTTCTGTGGAAAATCGGAAAATTTAATTTTCATGGGAAAATTTAAAGGTAAATTTCTAAGAAAAATTAGGAAAATTTTATTTTTCAATTAAAGCCTGATTCAATACCTTTCCAACGAGCTGTTACTCGTTGCGATCGCTTTAGTAGTTTTTTTTTTAAAACAACTTTCAATGAGGTCCCTTATGAAGAATTCTTCAATTTTGTCACATGACAGTGGTGTACACCACCACTAAACCAGTCACTAAAAAAAAAAAAAATATGTAGGTACATTATTTTTTGCTAGGCAATCGATTGAGACTATTTATTTTAAAATCGGAGAGGGGTCGTCCAAAAATTTGCCAATTTTGATCGTTTTCATATGGAATTGCTCTATTATTAATTTGTCATAATAAGCTTTTGTTAAATTTAATAAGCTTTTGTTAAATATATAGAAAATTTGTTTAGTAAACCTTTATTATTTATAGAATAAAAAATTCATTTAATAATTTTTATTTTTTAAAACAATAAAAAAACATTTTTAAATGTTTTTTTTTTTTTTTTGTTTTAAAACTCTCCAGTTATGAAATTTAAAGATTATTAATTATTTTACTCACGTTTAATTTTCGCACATGTTTTGCATGTCTTTGAAATTTGTGTTGCATTTTTTGTGATTTAACCAAAAGTTTATGGGATGGATTTAATGTTTCCAAACCAAATGTTTTATTTCAAAAGCATAGGGAATTTAAAAAAAAAAAAAAAAAATTAACTGAATTTTTTTGCTATGAAAAAACAGAGAAAAAAAATTTAGAGTGAAAATAAATTTGCAAGGCTGCTACGAATTTAAGAGCCCTTTTTTAACAAAATTATTAGAAATTGGCAATAATTTGTCGTAAAAATGCACAGTAAAGTCATTTATAGACTGCTTTCGTTTAATTCAAATACTAAACTGTTCTGTTGTAGAATAATATTTTTTATCGAATTTCGAGGTCCTACGCCGGCAAACAGACGCTAGATTGAATAAGAATTTCGCAATCTCTCAGAACATATGTAGGTTTATACTTTATGGAAATTTCGAAGATCGTTTTCGATGTATTACAAACCAATTGAGAAAACAATATACCGAAATCATAATAAATAACATACATTTTTTAAATTCTTATTCGATAAAATTTGCTTATTTTTAAATCTTTAAATTTAAGAATCCACGAGTGTGTGTTTTACACTTCAGGATTTAACACAAAATTCGATTTTAACGTTTCAACCAATCATTTAAACCTGGCCTTGCCATACAAAAAAAAATTTTGTTTAATCCATTCATAAAGCGTATTTAATTTTGGTTTTAAGCAGTTTTCGTGAAATACAGCCATGTCTTGGGTGTACTCAATTTAGTGGTAACAAATGCGAAAAGATCATTGTCGAGACTTTGATATTATTTCGGAATAGGGTCATGTGATATTCACAATGCCCGAAAGTCCCAATGATGCTAGCTGAGCCAGAATTGCGTGACGGATCAAGGTGCCTCATCTGGATGGTATAATTATTGAGAAATCAGAATCTCTTAATGTTCTGGGCACGAAAACACAATGTGATGTCCGATGGACGAAAGTTTTTTATTTACAAGTACTTGTTATATAAAATATTTGATTGATCATAAAGAGAGTATTAATTCAATATGTTTATTTTTTCACTTTTTTGAAAAAACGGAACAAGACATTCATATCCACCTGCTGTCTACTTTTTGGTAATGAAACGGTTGGCTTAAAAATGATTTTACATTTGCTTTTATATTTAATTCAAAATTATTTGTCTTCAACTGGAAATTTATAAATTTCCTCTTATCCTCTTTATGATCGAGTGCGATATTTATGAGTTGGGAGGAGATTTTCATGCACAAAAAAATCGAAAATATGCGCATAAGATATGCACTAAAAACTCCAAAATATGCATTCAAAACTTGAAAATTTTTAATAAAAATTTTTTTTTTTAATTTTATTTAAAACGAAATAAATAAAAAAAAATCAGTCTATTGTTATTCTAAAGTAAAATATTTTCAAAAACTTATGTTCTGTTTCCAGGTGACAGGCAATTGATTGTGTAGAAAAATTTATATGAAAAGCACTCGGTGTTTTGAGTGCTTTTCATATAAAATTTACTATGCAATAAACTGTTTGTCACCTGGAAACAACATATTAGCTTTCCCTCAACAAAAAATTTCAGTGTATTTATCAAATATGAAAAACTGGGAATTTAGCACGTCATACGGAAATCGTATTAATAATAAACTGTTTTAAACTTTTCTTTGCATAAACAAATAAATACTGTTTTATATTATCAAAAGTAAACATTTCCTGTTCGGACGCAAACCACTTTTGTACATGGAAAATTATCTCTCAACGTCAACCGAAAATATAGGAACATACTTGAAGGATGCAAATTAATTTGAAGAATATTCGTTTTCGAATTTAGATCCCTCATTTGATTGAAGATCAAAAAAAGTAGAAATTTGTTTTATTTTTTGAAACTCTACATTTTTTGCAAAACGTTTTGGATTTTTTTTTAATTTCTTGGGCAATTCTTCCTTCCACATTGGTTATTTGACTTTCTGCAATATCAATTAATTTTAACTAAATCCATCCAATTTAGTTATTGTTTCACCATTATACCGGTAGTTTATAAATACAAATGCTTAATAATTGATGTTATTTAAATTTAATATTTCTTTTACTTTTTAAAATGCAAGTTCTTCAATAATATTCATGTAAAGCAAGAAATTTGTGCGAATGAAAGCGTTTGAGTGACATCGTGAAAAAGGCAGTTAAATTGTTCAAAGTTTTTTTTAATAGAATTCTAAAGCATCTAGACAAGTTTCCTATCTTGTTAATACTGGCTGAGGTGGTAAGGGTACCAAGGAATACTTTAAAATTATTGGTTTCCCGTATGAAACATATAAATCAATATTATCGAATTGGCTTTTAATTTCCTCTGCAACTCTGAGTACCCGTGTGCCAAGCAAGTAACAGTTTTGTATAAAATATTTTAAGCCTATTGGCCCGGTTAAAAATAGAAGGATCTTTTGTCGAAATCTTGAAAAACTTGTATTTTAGTAGAGCTCAAAAAAATGTATTTATTGATTTAAAATTGTTATTTGTTTTTTTTTGTGTAGAACTTTTTTTTTTGTGAAGAACTTTTTTATATAATATGGAAATTTAAAAAATATATCACTCAAAAATGTTTAAATATGCAAAAATATGCATTTAAAACCAAAATATGCATTTTCACCAAAATATGCAACAATATGCAAAAACAAATCGATGCTATTTTAACGCAAATTTAATGTTTCGGAAAAATAATTGGTAAACATCGTTCTTAGACTATCGGCAAAAAAAATGCATTGGCATGGAAATTGCATCCCTATTTATGAGTATTCAAAATTCATACCTGAGCTACCGAAATAAGAGCGGCAAGCGTTTTTTGTGCCAGAACTTTTAATTCTACACAGTTTTCGTATAAACAGATCTAGTTCAACACCACCAGACTGAAAAATCTTGTTGGACACTGTCCAATGGACAGATCGCTACATCGGTTTGTTTTATTGAATATGTATTGGTAATAGAATTTTCATGTTTAAAAAAACGCGTAACACTTATTCTTTTTGGAGGATATTTTCATTATTTTCTTCCACTACAATGTGAGGAATTGAGTCGTGCTTTTCCCATATTGAAGCTTTAATTTCTTTCTCTCTTTTTGCTTTCCGATATTTAAATACAATGAAATTTTTTACAGCTGAATTTGGAAAAAGCTTGTAGTTTATTATTTTTGCATGGTTTTCTAACGTTTGCATAAAATGGTATGAAAGAGTTCGGCCAAATTAATGTCGATCCCCGATTATTGGCTGATTAGCTATTTCTGGCCGAAACCGAAGCCGATTAATAAAACAAACACTAGTTTTCACTAAATAAAACTATATAGAGGAGCCGCAGAAAAAAACGCACTTTTTCGCCTTTATTGGCATATTGATATTTTGGTAGTTTTTTAATATTTGTGACTTATTTCTTTTAATAAGTAAAAAGCTTAAGTTCACGATGCGAAGTAATAAATAAACCTTCATTTTCCAAAAATTTAAATGAGAAAAAAGTACGATTTGTTCTGCATCTTCTCGTAAATGAACAGCGTTACATTTCATCAATCTCAAAATTAGTTTTGTGTAATTTAAAAAGTTTTGCATGATTTTAAATGATTTCGTTATTCTTGCTTAATTTGCCAATTTTTATTTTTGATAAAAACACTGAAATTTATTGTCGATGGGATAAGCTATTCCTATGCGCATTTCACTGGTTGCTTAGGCCAGATCATCAGGAAACTTCATCCATAAAGATTTTAGAATAACTAAAGATATTAAACCAAATAAAACTGTTAAGCGTATAAGAATTACCGCAACAGTTCTATTTGTAACAATATCAAAGTTTAAACAAATAAACATTGAATTCATCTCTCCTTACATTCCCCACTACAATTTTAATGCTTTGTCTCTGGTAAATCGAATTTTGATTCCAGCGAATCCAGGTACACATGCGTTGAAGTCGCGCCAATTCAGTCGCACGCATGATTCAAGTAACTGCTCAAGATTTTTCTGAAGCAGCATTCCTATTTTTAAGAGACATGTTACAAAGCTTCTAACAAAACCCAGAACACCAAGCAAATAACAAAAATTATTTTTAAAATCGGCTATACTGATAATACACACACGCCGAACACTTAAATGCTCATTTTGTATGATTGCAGCGGGAAAAAAGAGAGATACCAATTAAAAAACTGTTACATTTTATTGTCACAATTTAGTTTTTGTTGTTGCTGTTTTCTTTGATTGTTGTTAATGTTCATTTTGTTGCTGTTGCTGATTCATTTGTTTGATTTTAAGCCAACAATAACAATATTCCAGTCATTACGAGCATTTTGCCCATACTCAATCTCAAAAACTTCCTTTTGAAATTACAAGTACAAGCTGCTGAACAGCGCAACAAAAAAAAAACGCTTCTTTTAGTGGCGAGGCGGTCTATTCTTTTTGAAGTGCGTAACATTTTAGTTTGTGTCATTTCTTTAGCGCTTTTTTTTTTTTGCGAACATTTCATGTTCATTTTATTTCATTTATTAAGGTTTAATTTTAGTTGTTTCAGAAATTTTTGAAAAGGCTTTAAGAAATTGTTCACAAAAAAAAAATAAGTTTAAGTAAGATTTTTTAAGTTGGGTGAGGTGGATGTTCATGCACACTATAGTAAAGATATTGTTTTGGTTTCTGTTCATAGTAGACTCATAAATTTATTGAAACATTGTTGAAATTATACTTAGATTTATTACACAAGATACCAAAAATTTATTACAAGTGGCCAACTGTTTCCTATTGAGAGTTAATTATCTGTCTCTCAGAGCGAACTTTTTTTATAACAATACACATAACTGATTCCTATAAGTATTTAAGAGCGGAGGTATAGTAAACTTTCTAAAGACCACTATACTCAGAAATGAGTTTAAGGACCAATTCAAATCTGCAGTTAAAAGACAATAGCCTGGTCTGGAGAACAACAATTAATTGTCTGCTCTAAAGGCGTAAATTTTCTAACACTTCTCCTGCATTAAACTCAAGTCTGTAGAGAACCTCCAAGTCTGTTCGTTCCAATAGCATTTTAATAGCTCTCTGTTCCTTTTGATCATATATCAGTGACAAATGTAAAGTCGTTGTTTTTTCTTTAATGTACGTACAAAACATTTTCCTTTTTTTTTTTAAATTGGTTAATATAATTTGCAATAACAATTTCAAAATGGTTATATTATAAATTATTGAAGTTACTACCGTTTTATTTCATTGGTATTTCAGTTTTTACCGTATTCATGGGTTTTTAATGCCAAACCAAAAACCAAAACCGGGTCTGTAATAAAATTATTGTAAATATTTCCATATGAAGTTCAATTTTGTTTATTAAACCGTTAAACATTTTGGTTTTAAATCGAAATTTAAGTAAATGGATTTTATTGAGGTTGTTGTGATTTTATTACAAAATAATTTAAATAAAAGAAGACGGACGCTTGACAGGTGGATTGTTCAATGGAATCATCAAGAGGGAAAGCGCGTAAATGTTTTAACGATTTCAATAGTATTGAAGAGAAATATGAATTGATTTAAAAAGCCTATTTCTATGATAAAGAGTGGTGCAAACATAATGCACGATGTTAACGTCAAGTTTTTTGCCCAACTTAATTTGACATTTTTTTGTTTCAGTGTTTGACAAATTCAACCATGAAGAGGTGCACAACTGAGCAGTGCATTTCGTACACTTCGGAATATTTTTTTTTTGTCAGAATAATCGACCAAATGTCTCCACAAACAGGAGATTTGTGCACAAATTTTAGCAAACCTGGTCTACACGAAATGTGAAAACACCTTGGACTTCTTTCTTTGGGGATATTTAAAAGAAAAAGTGTACGTCAATAAACCAAGAGCAATTCAAGAGCTTAATGATAAGATAATTCGGCACATTAAAGACATTGAATCTCAATTATGTCTCAGAGGTTTTGAAGATATGGACCATCGGACAGAGGTATTCAACCGAAGACGTGGCGAGCATTTGGCCGATATTTTGTTTTACACAAAATTGTCATAGATCCTTCTATCATAATAAAGCATATTAAGTTAATTCTCCGACAAATTTTTGCTTTATTTAGAATTAACATCGTGCGTTTTGGCTGGACCTTCCTTCAACATTTACCATCGGCTATTCAACTGTAAGGACATCTGCAAAAAAAAAACAGATCGAGATTAAAGCCAAAAATATTTCAGCTAAAAGCAGACAAAGTAAAGGAAGTTTTTTGGGAATAGATCTTTTGCAAATGTACTTTTCAGACCAAAAAACAGTATTTTTTAGCTTTTCTAAACAACAAGAAGTCCTTTGATACTGATATATTTTAGGATCCTAAAAGGGAGAAGTTTTCACACTCGCTCAGGCTTGGTAAATAATAAAACTTCTTGCCATATACATACATATTTAAACTAAATCTAACGAATTATCAGAGAGAATTTTAACTATCGCTAACATTTTTATTATGGTTTCCCAGTAACTTTTTCGTGCTAATTTGAAAGTTCTTAACCGGAAGATTGAGTTTGAAGCATTACCCTGTTAAAACCACAAATTGTTCTCTATCTCTTGCCTTATAAAAGGTTTATTCTTGGCCCCGCATTGATTCCAACTAAATTGTAGTTTTCGACAAATGCGGACCTGTAACACTTTCCAAAGTTATTCAACATCTTTATGTGCATCTTATTGCCCCTGAGAGTTTGTAGGTGTTAACTTAGGAATATTTCACCTTCTGATATTTCATAATTCAGGGAAATCAGGTGCAGCCTGTACCTGGAATTTAAAATTTATAGCTTGTTTGAGATCTCACGATTTCTTGATATCGTGGCTTGATATTCGGCAACAGGTAACTAACTATTGGTCACCAAGTTCATAAGAACGCTTTTCGCCACAGAAAGATTACTTTTGCGGGGAACAAATTTTTTGTAAGACGAGGAAATGATTTCTGTGATAAGTAAACTTATTGAAGTAGTCAAAATGGATAATGGTGAGCTATTAGATGCTTGGACTTGGGAGAATGAAAAGTCAAGAGAGTATGGTAGATGAAGAGTACACTCAAAAAACAAATCAATCCATCCGTACTCAAATCAATCCGAAGCGGTATTAATAGTACGGTGAGTAAGTACGGATTTTCTTGAAATTAGTACATAAAGATATTGATTCAAGTAATGATTTTCAATCGCAAAATACTTAAAATATCCGTATTCAATCCCGATTTCGAACTTGAAATAATCCGACATTGAGATTGATTTAAGTGAAAATAAGATAGAATCAATCTCAAAGTGCGCTTGATTTAAGTTTTATAAATTTGATTTTATCCCGAATTCTCGTGTTTGAAAAAAACCACCTTACAGAATGATAAAACATCAACATTATGTTCGATTAGGATTTTACTTCAGAAATCTTATGTACATAAATATTTAACCAAAAATATAAACTAAATGAGAAGCAAGAGTTCAAATTTACTTTAAACCCTTCGTGGTACACATGAGTCTGGCCAGACCTTTTTCAATGTGTATAGAAAATCAAAACATGCGAAAGTCGAAGGGTTAAACACAGCGAAAAGTTTAATCTTTTTTTACTTGATTTAGGAATTTTAGACTTATTTCAAGAAATTCCGAAAGTAATCCCACTTAGGCTTGTTTTGAGTAAGTACTTGCGTTAGAGTTTATGTTTTGGATTTCGGATCTGTAGATGTACTATGGGAGCCGCCATTGGTTCTCAAAGTTGGACACCTCGTGTATTGCAAACATTAAAAACGATCCAGGATTCAACAAATTTTCTGTGTTTCGGCGATAGCAGCTCTTGACACATACAGACATGTGCATACCATTTACTTTGGGCAGTGATAATGGGCGGCTTATGAACTCATCTCCACTTTCGTTTTCTGCATTGTACGAACATATTTCGTTGTTTGTTGATTCGGCGGATAGCAACAGTGGTCACCACCACTTCTTGCCTCTTATTTTAATCCGATAATTAGCCATAGCATTATCATGTAGGTCAACGCCTCCTTTATACTAATTATAGTTGGCAATAAGGTTGGCTTGGGGCACAGGGACCCTTTTTTAGTTTTCTGTCGTATCGCGTTAAATTTTTTATCGGATCCATATGATCATAATTGTAAGGCAAATCTATTTGCGCGGATTGTGCCAGTTGCACAGAAAATAGGTTTCCCTCCGATATACATCTTGCAGCTATGAAGACCAAAATATTGTACCATTTGCTTATTAATAGACAAATTTGGTTAAAAAACACCAAACTGCATGATCCGAGTATTTAAAAGATCGCACAGCAGCTTTTGCATAGACTTGTTCCACCCAACATTAATATGAACAGTGTTGATATTTAATATTCGCATTAAAAAAAGTACTACAGTTGATATTAGGACTTTTTTCAACAAGAAATCAAAGAAACCGTAGATAAGAATACAAAAATTAGTGCACTAATTATCACAGTAGTCGACATCTCGACCAGCCATGTTCAAGGCTGTTGGCGGCCAGCAGGAGTAGCAATTCAAATTAAGTTTGTACATTAAAATTCATTTGAATTGCTGGCTATTTAAAGCAATAATTTATTTTTCATTTTTCTATTCTATATAAGTCGTTACAATTGGTTTACCAAATCCATATTTTTGGTCTATTTTTTTATCCCAGAGGGGTTCTTTAAAGGGATAGGGGTTTGGTAAAAAAAAGTCCTAATTAGAAAGCCAAGAAGCCAAACTTTTGTATTAATAATACAAATTAATTTAATTACTCTTCCTAATATTTTTAATTATTGATTGAAAAATGGCAAAAGTTTGCGGTCGCCATCTCGACCGCTGGTACAAAATAGGTTAAAAAATAAAAATGCTATACAGACGTATCTTGGTTTAGTATTTTGAAAATTTTAGACTCAACTTTATTAAGTGTTTTTTGAAATATCAAGTTAATATTTCACAGAAAGAATTGGGTATTTTGTTTTGAAAATCCAACTAAAATTACAAAGAGTGGATAATTTTTAATTTTTGCAGCAACCGAGATACAAATCTTAAACTCAAATACAAGTCCTTAATTGCCACTTGAAGTTTTATTTCCCACTGTGCATCGTTAGCATTTCTTTTCATATTTGGCTTCAAAGCAAAAAATTTCTTCCGAGAGCATTTTGTTTAAAATGAAAAACTGAAAGTCATATGGGCTAAGATGGGAGTTACTAATTGGCTAAAGTAAAACACCGTACTTACTGTTTTCGAAATAAACAAAATTTTCCAGTTTTAAGGACTTATGTCCATTTTCTCAATGTACCGACAAACTGCCTGTTACTTAATATCAACATAAATTTATCAGACCGATAAGCTGTCTGTTAACAATTTTGGGTTTCTCAATTAACCGACAAAAACATTGTTTTATGTTGGCAACACCTCTCGAAATACATGTACAAGTTGATAGTCAGCTGATAGAATTTATCTGGTTAGCTTTGCGACAGAATAAAAGCAAATGAGACATTGAGAAACCCAAATTTCTTTAATGTGCAGTTTTTCGTTGGGAAAAAAGATAATCGTGTAATGAGAAAACGACCATTGAACATTCAAATGGTAGAGAATAAAAGCTCCAGGTCTGGCAACATATTCTAGAGGTTCATTGCGCTATGATCTTTTTAATTAAAATAATTATCCAAAAATAAGCACTTAATACCAAACACCCTTTTCATTTCAGAGGGTGTTGATTTTGATCCCTAAACTTTAATTCACATACGAAATAAGCTACAAAAAAAAATCCTCTATTTTGGTTTCATTTAAGTAATATTTGGTATATTAAATTTTCTTTCTTGTGGGAATAATTCAGTAAGTATTTTTCATTATGTTTTCATCAAACTTATTTCCAATATAAAGTATTTCAATACTTCCTTAATTTCCTAAGCAAATTTCTTTAAAACATTCTCTTTAAAATATTAAAAAAAAACCTTATTTGAAGTCTCTAAAGGGCCCTGATTACAAAGAGTGTCTTAAAGCCACCTAGAAACCAACACATCTACAAATCATATGATAATCTTGAGTAAAAAAGCAAAAAAAAAAAGAAAACAAGAAGACAAACTACTAAGAACTCTGAAAAAACACAGTGTTGAAAATCCAATCTTAAAGCCATAATTCATACAAGAAGATAAAACACAAACAACATGTAGTCGTGTATATCGAGAAAGAAAAAATAACAGCAGTAAACAAATTTATAAGCGTTAAAACTTACAGACATTTATAAGCGAAAAGTATAATTTTTTTCTTTCGATAAAAAAATAACCTGCAACAAGGCTACCGCTTTGTTGAAACAAACAAATCATGTTGAACGTATACGAAAAAAGACAAACTTTTGGGATTGCAAAAGTTAGGGATATAGGACGAATTCGGGTTACCTTTATTTAATAAGTTTAAGAGATCTAAAGGATTCAGTTTAACCAAATCTTGAATAGAAAAATCTCGAATGACCTCTATGGTATAACAGACGCCACACTGGCTTCGCTAACCAAAGCTTCTTTTCATCGACGGCCTTTGGTCGGGCGCAAGTATTTTCTCCTCTATGGTATAACAAACGCCGGCTTCGCTACCCAAGGTTTTTTTTACCGATGTTTGTCAGGCCATAGAGAAGAAAAGGCTTTGGTTACCCATGCGAGGTTTCAATACGGGATTTTAATTGAATAATAATAAATGAATTTTTGCAAATAAAAACTGTTTTACTTGATCAGACAACCAGTATTCGAAAATAAACAGAACATTATTTAGCGTTCAGCACACATACCCAGAAATGATATCTATTTTTTTAGTGTTTGTGTATACGAAAACAACCCTTAATAGCCTTCGTAACTATTTTCAAGAAAGCAACGAACATTTTATAGTGTACTGTTCGTCTTTATAACCCCGAAACATTTTAGAGATACTGTAGACATGCACTATATTATAATGTTCTATAGTGTTTCTTTTTTACCATCGATAAAGAATGAGCAAACACCAAAATTTTGGCAACGACCACAGCACGAATAACTTGTGCTTATCGGAGGCATAATTGAGGTTCTATGCGTTAATGTGCCGAATTATCTCATCCTTTAACTCTTGAATTGTTGCTTACTTATCGACGTACACCTTTTCGTTCATGTAATACCAACGGTGTCAAATCACATGAATTTGGCGGCCAATTGAGATCGCCACCACGTTTGATAACACGGCCATTGAATTTGTAGCGCAAAAGAGCTATTGTTTCGTTAGCTGTGTGGCAAGGGGCTCCATCCTGTTGAAACCACATATCGCCCACATCCATGTCTTCCAACTCGGGCCTTGAAAAGTTCGTTATAATCTAACGATAGCGAATACCATTCACAGTAACTGCCTGACCGGCCTCATTTTGGAATAATTACGTCCCGATGATGCTGCCAGCTCATAAACCGCACCAAACAATCACTCTTTGTGGGTGTATCATTTCTGCTTATTGACGAATCCACTGAGGTAAAAGTGTGCCTCGTCACTGAATACGAAATGCATTTTGATTTTAATGCCCATTTTGATAATAAGCCTGAATAACGTTAACGCGTTGCTCGACTGTGTATCTTTCCATGGTTTAAACTAAGTTAGTCTGAAATTAAGAAATGTTAAATGAAATGCAGAAAAAAACTTGAGGTTCAGGTGTGGTTCACATTACTCAACGGCCCTTAAAATTTAACCACCCGTTACTTTCAAAATTAAAAGCTTGGAGGTACATTCTCGAGGAGTAAAAAAAAATAAAATTCTTATTATTTTGCTCGAGTATATTCCTGTTACAAAAACTTCAGAATAGGAAAGAATAGGCTTTGGTTTAGATACAAAAAAAACTTTTTTTACCAATTTACTCTTTTCCTTTAAGCTAAGGAGCACACATCAGATCCATTGCAGCATTAATATTTTTATTTACGATAATAATAATAAATAGAAACTGGGAATTATTTCCTTCTGAAGGTTACTTTATATTAAATTCAACATTTTTTATTTTTCGAATTTATTCTATGAGCTAAATTTCAGTTATGTATTTTTATAAAGCTTTTTTGTCATAGTCATATTCCTTCAATATAATAGTCTGATAGTGTATAAAGTCATTTCTGAAAAATTGAAGGAATATGACTATTACAAAAAAGCTTTATAAAAATACATAACTGAAATTTAGCTCATAGAATAAATTCGAAAAATAAAAAATGTTGAAGATAATAATAATATTTAAATAGTAGGTTTACTAAATCTCAAAGAGTTGGTGATTGGAGCTGGTTGGAGATGCCAAATTAAAGGATATTGTTGCAATTCTATTTACAAACAACTATAGTTTAAAAGAGAGAGGTGTCTCTTAAACTGGTGGGCATCCCACCAGTCTAACGACTGTTTAAAAAAAAATTAAAAAAGCTATTCATATTTCAAAACTTGCAAATGATCAGGAAATATTGCAGGTTTTTTTTTAATTATAAAAAAAAACTTAGGAGAACCCATATAAGGAGTAATTAAAAAAAAGAATATATTTTTTCCTCCCAGCAAACTTTTAGAAACTGTATAACACCAAATGTTATATAAAGATACTTTAGTCTTTCCGTTTATTTTAACTAACCTAAGCCTTCATTGATTCTGCTGGGTACTGCCAAAGATAAAAGAGCGTTTTTTTTTAATTAAATAGCTTTAAAATTTATAAATTAAAACTAGGGAGTACCCGTTGAAGTAGTATTCTAAAGGTCAACTATTTTTTTCTGGTAAATTTAACCAGCTACTTAAAACCTTTTTATTTTACAAGTTTTATTTTCGAGGTTTGACTCAAAACTCGATCTCCCTTATAGTGCAGGGTATCCTCAAAACCAAAAGGATAAATCCTTTGAATAGAAATATATGAAAACACAGCCATGTAAACTGTAGAGCCGAAGAAACATAAATATTTTAATATGTTAAACATTTAAAATATAAAGAAAAATTTTCATATTCTAAATTTGGAGTCAAAAACTTAGGAGTACCTGGCTAAAGTGTTTGCCCGTACCAAAATTAAGAGTATAATTTTCTTCTAGAATTCTTCTGCAACGTAAAATTTAATTAACTGTAGCTTTTGAAACTTTCCAGCTGTATATTTCAAATCTTTCGTGACAGGGTATCCCTTTGGGTATCCTTGATTAAAAAAATTTTGCGCAAAATTTAAAATATTTCCTAAAAAGGAAATAAAACAAATTTAGAATCAGAAAATGTATTAAAATATGTTGCCGCAATTAAATTTACAAATATAATTTGTTTTGGAATACCCACTTAAGATGTAACTATTAGTAAAGGACCCTTCTTTTTTTTCACCAAATTTTCAGTCAACAAAAAGATTTGCTAGAAAATTAAACATATGAGATTTCCATACTTATTATTTTAATATCAAAATTTCTACTATCCAAACAATTTTTCCCTTTTAACTGTAGGGTACTTCTAGATAACAAACGGCAGCATTCAAATAAAATTATACACAGAAACAAAAATTATGAAAATCGTTTTCTTCTTCGTCTGCACAAATTATTACATTTGTATTATTTTTTTTAATATCTTTATTTTTATTAACTTCTTCTTGGTCTTGCTTTCATTGGAATTCAGATTTTTTTCTTTTAGCAAATTTCCTGTTTTCTCTTCTGTCGTGTTCTTATGGAGACGTTGGAATGTTTTCGTTAAGGAAATCAACTTTATGTATGTTAAACTGCCAAAAATTTAAAGATTTATGTTTGATTTTAATGAGATTTATTTGAATATTAATGTGCAGCAATTCACACGTGCAATAAAGCAGTAATAAAGGGAATAAAACTTAAAAAAAAAAAATATAAAATTATAAACCAAGAAAACAAAAGCAAAACAAAAACTGAATAATTCATAAGGATTAATTTATTTTCCAGTTAATATGACAATGAACAAATTGAGTGAAATTTATAAAGGGAAATGTAAGAAAAAAAAAATTTTTTAAATTTCTAAAAGGTGATCTTGATAAAAAAAAGTGTTAAAATTCTTATAAAAAGGAAACAGAAGTTAAAAATGTAATTTAAGCGAAATAACAGTAAATCTTTAAGCACGAAATTTTTTAACATCACAATAATAACCGTTCAATTCTCTTCTCTCTTCTAGGTCCCCGAAAACATTGCAGTTGGCCATGTGGTTGGTTCTGTGGACTCTTCCGATCATAGCAAACAAAACATGATATTTAATGAGGATAATCTTTATATAACCTACACCCTTACAGCCATTTCCAAAGACTTTATAGAAGGCGCCTTCGACATTGATCGTCATACAGGCTCACTGGTAGTGGCCCGCCAATTAGATCGTGAACTGCAATCGGAATTTCGTTTAGAAATACGAGCACTCGATACCAGCGCTAGCAATAATCCTCAAAGCAGTGCCATAGCGGTTAAAATCGAGATACTAGATGTCAATGATAATGCACCGACATGGCAAGAAGATCCCATTTACATACAAGTCAGTGAATCGGCGGCTGAGGGTTTTGTCATCTATAACTTTTCAGCTTCAGATTCCGATACAGGTCTCAATGGTCAAATTCAGTACAAACTTTTGAAATACTCACCTAAAAATTGGAATGTAGAAAAACCTATGAAAGACGAGCCAAATCTATTCGCCGTAGATATTTTAACGGGGGGTTTAGTAGTAATGGGCCCTTTGGATTATGAAGCAATTAAGGAATATATACTTATCGTGCAAGCCTTTGATTTGGCGGAAAACAAAAGCGAACGCTTGTATAGCTCGGTAACCGCCGTAGTGAAAGTTTTAGATGAAAATGATAACAAACCGGAATTTGTTATACCTCCTCTTAATCGAGAAACTAAAAACAGGTATGGGTTAATCCATAAAAATGAAACCCCTACAGCTTCTGTCTATATAGCCGACAATAAAAGAGTTGGGGATTTATTAATGCATATAGTAGCCATAGATCCTGATATGGGCAATAATGGTCGGGTGACATATTCTCTCGTAAATGGCAATGAATTGGCTTATTTTCGTTTGAATGGCGAAAGTGGTTTCTTGGAATTGGCCAAACCTTTGCCTCCTATTTCTAATAATGCTGATGCTAGTATGGCCAGTTTGACGTCACTCAATCTCAACAAATTTGAGCTAATGATTAGAGCCCAAGATCATGGTGCCCGGGAGAAGCTTAGTTCCATGATGAAGTTGGAAATTTTAGTGAGGGGTACAAAAAGTAATCCACCACGTTTTATGCAGTCTACGTACGATGCCAATATATCGGAAAGTGCTTCTACGGGCAGTTTTGTCGTGCAAGTGGCAGCCAAATCGTTTAATGGAGGAGAGAATGGTAAGTTGAATTTATTTGTTGGTTCATTTTGTCCCAAAATATTTCCTATGCGTCTGTATCTGCGCCGCAGTTTAGGAAGAAGTTCTCTCCCATAATTTTCAGAACGATGATTATAAGTCTACAGTCTGGTAGCATTAGTTCTAATTATACCTAGAATCTTAGAATTCTGGCAAAAACTTTAGGGCAATTCCAACGCAAATCCTAACCCCTTAATAATAATATGGGCTTATTTCTGTCTTAAGCCTAAAGAGAAATTTCGGTTTGGTCGTATTTTCACTAAATATTATATATTTCAAGCTCCCACGCAAAGGGTCAGTTAAGGATTAATCTTGTATCTAAAATACAGGGTGTCTGGTGGCAGATTTATATTTTTAAACTTAAATCAAAAATGTAATAATTGACACAAAGTTTTATAAAGAGCATTGAACGATAGAATGGAAATGCGGAGTTTATTTTTAAAGAGTATGTCATCCAGATGTCTTCCGTCGAGTGGAACACACGGTTCAAAACGGAGCCTTGCTTTTTCGAGAATTTTGGAAAAATGGACCAATTATCTCATGCGTGGATAAGGCACACCAAACAGTTACCCTGGGGCAATGCAATGGGTTTTGATATTTCAATCGAGGGTTGCGGGTTCTTGGCTACCAATAACGGCAGTTTTGCTTATTGACGTGACCGTTTAAGTGAAAATGAACTTTGAACAAAATTATCGACGAGCAATTACGTAAGAATCATTACTCTTAAAAAATGTATCCACAGCAAACGCGCAATGCGTCACCCTCCCTCCGCACCATTTATTACTTTTTCAAATAATCGTATCTAAAAATATAAATTTGCCCCCAAAAACCCTGTAGCACCAGGATATACAGCATATCTACACATGGACCTCTCTTAATCTTCTTTTTTCTACATTGCAAGTGCTGAATTATTAACCCTACGGAAAATTTGTGTCAAATGTTCCAACAGACTGGTACTGGGATTTGTGAAAAGAGAACAAGTACAAAAAGAATGAACTCATTACCAGTGAAAGGAGAACCAATAATTTGACTGGTATATGAAGAAAAAAAAGGTAGAAAAAGTAATGAATCACAGTACAGTCTTCACCGGTGGTATGGCACATTTTTGGGACTTTCTAAAATTTGATTTCTATATGTAGTTCAAGGACTTGTTTTATTGAGATATTGCTACATTGTAGTAATTAAAACTAAACACATTTATTGAGAATAGATGTGTGACTGGTCAATTGACCCCTCCAATGACAATCCCATGTAAAAGTGGTAGGTCTTATTCATATACAGTGTTAGAGCTAGAGCCGATCTTTACCACCAAAGACCTATCACGGGACTACTTTGGTGTCAGTTCGCTTTCCTCTAGGGAAGTTTCTCAGTTCGTGTGAAATGCTTAGTTATATTTTTCTTAGCTTCATTAATTATATATATTCTTGTTTTAAACCAAGTGCGTCTGTCCACTTTCAAAGATAGTGTTGTCATTTAAGATGATTGGCTAAATTTAAATAATAAGCGGCGGTAAGTAGGGGGGATAATGTTTGCAGGTTAGATTTGGGACGTCGAGAAGGATGACGTCATGGCGAGACGAAGTGCTCGAGTGGGAGGGTATAGCATTTGTGTATAGGTGTGACCGGTAGGGAGATGCAGGACTACTTTGAGCCCCTAACATTTAATAAATTAAAACCATTAGCTGGTATGATTTTTTTTGTTAGTGTGTGGATAGGGTACAGGTTTCCGGCAAGAACCACCCCATCCGGCGAGCTTCAGCCGAGCTAAACGCGGGCATACCAGCGCCGCTGGCAATCTGGCCACTCTGTGTTTTTTATTTGTTTTGTCTGTTTGTGTTTCACAAACATATGACCACCACACCACTAGTTTATTAAAAAGCAGTTATGGACCCAAATTTAGACCAACCTTTCGAAACAAACGAACTTTGGTGTACCCTTAATGTACTGCAACGAACTGTAACCACGTTGGTACACTTATAGAACATTTAAAAACGTGTCATTTGTTTTCCCATGTATAGGCAAAAAGCAATAGTATACATAAAACAATAGACATAGTGATGGGAATCAAAATTTTTTAATAGGTTACCGCTGTGCAAAAAAAATACCAAGTGATTTAAATGGTATTAAAACAGTATTTTGTGTATTTAGAAAAACGTTAATAATTTAATATTAATATTATAAATTTACAATAAACAAATTTGTATGTTAGCATATAAGTACATACATAAATTGTAAATGTGCATATACCAAACAAGGTTTTGACACCATTTAAAGCCTTTTCTATGTTTCATATAACCATTGTATGTGTATATTAATTTGTTTTTTTATACATCTAAACATATGAATATTTGTATATACATATATGAAAATATGTTGTATTTAAGTTGTTTTCTCGCAATTCCATAGCTGTACTGAAAAAAGTACCAAAAAAAAGATCAAAAATCCCCGCATGCAATGTACTATACAAGCCGCCCATCACTGTTTTACAAATGTCACGTAACAACGGTATGAAATTCTATTTTATAGAGAATGGTACTTTGGAACTACGGTAAGCTTTTGTATTGCTTTTCATGAAACAAAAAGCGAACAGCTGATTGATACAGTACAGATACGGTACAGCAACGTTCGCCTAACTGAGCCATAAGATATGCAAGTTTGAAATTTAACGTAAATTTCTATTTATGCAAATGTGAAACAAAATACTTGTAAATAAGTTGAACTTTTTAATGTGGTTTGTTTTAGTCTATATTAGATTTTGACCAAGTGAAGGTAACATTTAGTGTATGAAGGTACCCGGGTTCCATGCAATACAGTTAGGGGTGTAAGATGAAAATTGGTCCAACATGCCTTTTCAAAAAAAATTGTTTAACAAAAAAATAATAATAATTTAAAATTAAATAATAGTTAGCAGTTCTCAAGAATTTTTAAATATGTGTTTCGAACATTTGTTTCTTTTTTCTTCTTAGCGGACTTTGTTTCTAAAGACCAAATTCCGGTCAATATTTTATCTTGCACTCAAGTCCGTTTAGTTTTAAAAGTTCAATTATATAAAAAAAAAATCAGAAATTAGCAACTTAAAATCAAAAAAGTACCTTAAAGTCTCGTCCTATAGTTTCTCAATCACTCTGGACTCTGCATGTTGGATTTTATGTTTTTAGGTTCAATTTTAATTGAAATTCCAAAAGTCCCATCCTACATACCCTCTTTTACTCGGGACCTTGCATTTTTAGTATTATTATTCTTGGTCTCATACTTACGGAAATTTAAAAAGTACCAGTTGTAGAACAAAAAGTACCAAAAGTTTAATTTTATAGATTCTCACCCACTTAGTATTTATTTTAATGTTTCTAGATCCAATATTATCGAAAATAAAAAAGTACCAGATTAAGAAAAAAAAAGCACCAAAAAAGCTCCCTCTTACAGATTCTTATTCACTTAGAAACATGTAAATTTAATTTTAAATTTCAAGTTCCAATATTAACGAAAATTCAAAAAGTACCAACCATTTTCGTTTTAGTCGCAATTTACATTGTGCAAATTTCTTGCAGGGAAGAAAATGTTTATGGGCGAGAGAGTAGAAAGTAATTTGTGGCACGCATACAGCGTCGCCCCCTTACCAACAAACTTTTTATGTCAGGCAAGAAATGTCAATAGTGTAAATTGCGACTTATGGGCTCTCATTGGTATTACTAGTTTTTATTTCCAACCAATTATTTATTGCTTAAAAAAACAAATTTATTTTTTGGTAAGAAAAATAGATGGGGTGACACAGAAGTCTTAAAAGGCCGAATTTCAAAAAAATACCAGACACTTGTTGCTTATTTTTTCTAATGGCATAAGTTCTAAATTTTTTTTGCATCTCTTTTAGTTTTGAAGATATGTGGATACCGAATAAGCCCGTTTTTACATTTTTTCCCCTCAGATATTAGTAAAATTAATATTGTGCACTTGCGTAAGTGTATTTTTTTCAAATCAGTTTTAACTGTTTTGCTTTTGCCGATTCATATATAATGCCCAATTAACCTACAAACTTTCATAATGATCGGTCCCAAAATTTAAAAACTTAAAAAAAAACTCTTCATTACGGCACAAAAAGGGATGTTGTGGCAAAATTTGTTTAATATGACTAGAATTTTCACTGCCAAATTATGTGAATTATAAAGGTCCCATTCCTTTTATTTGACACACATAAATGTAGTTGTTTATAATGAGAAATTGTGATGACAGATGTTATCAAGATAAGTTTTAAATTTATTAAAGATCCAAAATAAATTTTGCTTCCGAATAATTTCAACGCTTGCTGAAGGTTACAAAACATTTAACTAATCCGAACATAGCATTTTTTCTTGCTAACGAAAAAAAATTTTTAGACGCCAAAATTTTTTTCTGTTTTTTTTCTTACCTTATTAAAATTTCTTTACAAAACTCTAAGAAAACTTAAACAAAAAACCCAAAAAGAAAATCACGAGGTGTCCATCAATCTGTCCAACTCATAGAATGTTCACTCAAACCAAGCAACCACTCACTCAGGCGGACATTCATTCACTTTACTCACCATTCACTCATTTCACAGAGTTAACCGCCACATGCAAATTGAAAAAATAAAAAACACTTAACGGTTTTCATTCCCTCCTTATTTTTTTTCTTCTTAAATTCTTTAAATCATTTATTCCTTCATATGTGTTCTATCTAATTCCCTATTACAGCTAATCTCACCTATGAGATACCAACAGGTGTCGCCGATAATCATTTTCATGTTGACACCCAACGTGGCATTGTCACCACACGCGGTCAATTTGATCGTGAAACAAAAGCCACATATACGGTGCCAATTTATGTATATGATGCTAAACGTTCAACAGCAACAGCAGCTGCAGCAACAAGTAGCAGTAGCAGCAACAACAACAATGCCATGACTGCAATGGCACGTAGGCAAAGATCTTCGGTAAATGAAGCAGCTGCCGCTCAAAATGGGCAATTTGATGTAGCTATTTTGCAAATAACAATAACTGACATTAATGATCATGCGCCGGAATTTAGACCGGGATCATGCTATGCACTCTCCGTACCGGAAAATAGTGATTTAGCAGTGATACACACAATTGTGGCAACTGATTTAGATGAAGGTGCTAATGGGGAAATAATGTATACCATAATAGGTGAGTTATAAATGTTTGATTGGAAATGCAAATCAAGGCGAATTCAACTACATGTGGTGTCGATACCACAACAATCTAAAGACAACAGTAACAATTTATTTTTTGCATGCCATTGTTAGTGTTTACGGTTCGAAATGTGAATCATTCGTAACAAAACACTAACAAATCAAAACTAATTGGCTGTGACTGTCAAATTCTTATGGCGTTTAGACACCACCTGTAGTTCAATTCGCCTTAATGCAAATAATGTAAACATATCTAGAAAAAAATTGTTTCATATAAATAATTTATTAATCTCTTTCTTTTTGTTTTCTTTTACAGGTGGCAACACGGGCAATAAATTTAGTTTGGATATTCATTCTGGCGAACTAACCGCCCGCCCTTTAGACCGCGAACAACAGTCCCGTTACATTTTACAAATACAAGCTACCGATCGTGGTTCCCCCATAAGTTATCAGGGTCATTGTAATATCACAGTTATTGTGGAGGATCAAAACGACAATGATCCTCATTTCGAACAGGCCAAATATGTGGCCAATGTTGCCGAGAATGTTCCTGTCGGTACCAGTGTTATGCGCATCAAAGCGATGGATGATGATTTGGGCATTAATGCCAGATTATTGTATACTTTGGCTAATGAAACCCAGTGGGTGTTTGCCATTGATAATAAAAGTGGTGTTATTAGTACAGTGGGGTAAGTAGAAAAACAATTTTAAATATATGTTTTTTTAATTGTTAAAAACTTCTGAACCACTGACATTATTGATATTTGAAAATACCCTATTCGATTTAAAGAGCACCTTGGTTAATAAAGAATAAGATAAACAATTTCTTATCTTGCGTAGAAAAAGACTTTAAATCGCAAAATAAGGTGAGGAATTTTTTTTTGGATACAGGCTAAAGAACTTTATTTTGCCCTAGACTCAATTATGAAGTCCATCCTGGTGTTGGGGGTCTCCATATGCTATTGCTCACCTACAAATTCGCAATAACAGTAGAAGCTTATAACTTTGTCTTCTACACGCAGAGAGGAAACATGGTAGAAGTAGGGTTAAAAAAAATAGTTTGGTCCCTGCAATGGCAACAAACAAACTTTTATTGTTTTAAACAAAACTTTTTTCGCGATTGATAATATTTTGTTTTTATTTAATTCTCTAGAAACTAAAATTATGGTTGAATTCAAAACATATTATTTTAATAAAATAAACCTACAACTATACACTTAAACATATTATGGATACCTTAACCAAATAATTATCACGGCAGGCATTTAATGGTTAAATTCATACATCGAAAAGCTTTAGCCATATTATGGTTGCATCCAAACCTGTTATGGTTAATAAAATATTTAATAACAATAATATGTTCGAAATTATAATATTTTAAAACATTGTATGTTTAATTTTAAATTTAAAATAATATGTTCAAAAAGCAACAACATTCTAGTCGTTTGCATTTTACTTGGTTTGCTTAAAATTCTCATTCACTTTATTTTAATTGTTAAATAAAATACATAAATTAAAGTAGAATAAACTAGTAAAACAGAATAAACGGTAATAAAAGGGTGGCATCTCATAACGTCCGTGGGCATTAAGACACTTTGAAAATAGACATTTTGTCATTTTTAAACATGTCATAAGGTCCATAATTACTAAAGAAGTTTAATTCAAAAAAATATCCACATACCATCACAACCAACAAAACTATTTTTAAAGAAACTAATTTAGCCATAATATGATTGTCGGTGACTAAAGTTTGATTAAATTAAACATAATATGGTTAAAATTGTTGTTAGCCAAAACACTATGACACTTTTAAAAGCGTCATAACGTACATGGAGACATTGTCACTGGACGTTATGACATGCCACTAATGACGGCCGTCACAGGCTAGGAAATTAATCAAAGGGGATTTTTTATAAAAACCTATCAGGAATAAAAAATTAAATTAAATTATAATTTGACACTTTACAAACAAATTAAAAAATGGATGAAATAAATAACAATAATATGGTTAACATTGACTATATTATTGTTAATTATGACCATAATATGGTAACTTTTGTCAAAATTCTGGAAAATGTTGAATATAAACGTTAGTTTTGATCATTATTATGCTTAATATTGACTGTAATATGGTTAATTTTAACCATATTATGGTTGATTTCGGGAAATTGTTTGTTAATTTTAACCATACTATGGTCATGTTTAAACATAATATAGTAACCTGCAAACATAAACATTGTTAAAATCAAACCATAGTAGGTTGCTGCTGACTATCAACTTTTACATGTATTTTGAGAGATGTTGCCAACTTAAAACAATGTTTTGTCGGTTTATTGTGAAACTCAAAATTGTTAACAGACAGCTTATCGGTCTGATAAATTTATGTTGATATTAAAGGTACGGTCACATATGGCAAACATTTTTCAAATTTTGTTTGCCGGCATTTTTTTAAAATTTGTTAAAAAAAATAAAAATTTTATTTGCTGGTCACACTACGCACATTTATTTGCCCATTTTTGTTTGTTCAAATAGATATAAAATACCTTCAAATAAAAAATGGGAAAACATGTTTGCCCAGTGTTCACATATAAAAATATTTGCCTAAAAATAAATATTTGATCAAATTGTCAAAAATAAAAATTAAATAAATAAAATTACTTTTTATTAAAACTAAATATTAACATTTTTATGCAAAATATGGAAACTTTTGTGGTTTTATGGTACAGAAGAGCGAGAACAGCAGTTTTAAAAATAAAAGAGGATTAAGATAACAAATAAAGGGATAAAGGCAATTTGGCAAAGTAATTTCCAGTCTTAAGGTACGTTCAGACTGATGAAATATTTGACAAAAATATTTGTTCTGATATTTGCTTCAAACTGTGTGAAACAAAAAAATATTTTATTTGATGTTGAGACTAAGATCAAATATTTGACAATTTTTGTTTGTTGAAACAGTTGGCAAATAGTGTCAAATAAAATAAATTAATTCATGTTTGCCATGCGTTCAGACTAAAACAAATATTTGCATCAAATAATTATTTAATGAAAGTGTTCAAAAATAAAAATATATTTCACAAATAGTAAAAATTCGCGCAGAAGCCTAATTATTTGTTTTATTCTGTGGAGCAGCATCTATTATATTGTTAGAACAGGAGTATGTAAAAGAAAAACAAAACTGGAAGACAAATGGTTAACGGAAACATGGCTAAAATTTGCGAAAAATTGGTAACAACCCCTAAAATATATAATTCAGTTAAAAACAAAATGTCGGGAAAAGAACAAAAAAAATGTTGCAAAAACAGCGAAAATTCGCGAAAAATTATGATATTTCAAACAAGCCATCAAATTGATTAAATATTCCTAAAAGTATAAGGAATGGCAAAAATTCGGTGAAAATTGTTAAGTTAGCAAAAATTCGCAAAAATTGGCTAATAACAAACCCTTAAATTTATTTGAAATCGCTAAATCGGTTAAAAAAAAAATGTCGGGGAAAAACCAAATAAAAAAATGTTGCAAAAATAGCGAAAATTCGCGAACAATTTTAATATTTCATACAAGCCATAAAATTGATTAAAAGTCCCTAAAAGTATAAGGAATGGCAAAAATTCGGTTAAAATTGCTGAATTAGCAAAATTCGCAAAAATTGGCTAATAGCGGCATGATAGCAAAGTCTAATAATTATTAAAAATCTTTAAAACTGTAAAAAATCTGAAAACTTACAGGAAAAATTGCTTCTATCGGGTACATGGCTAAAATTATTTGTCGTTGTTTGCTCTTACAATTTTTTTGTAATATCAAATAAATGTTTGCTCAAATATTACTAAAATATTTGATTTTTTGTGTTCACACTATGTTCACATTGGACAAATATTTGTTTGCCGGCAAATACTTTTGTTTGCTCAAAATCAGCTGTTATTTTATTTGGCACTCGAAAATATTTTGTGTTCAGACTACGTTAAAGAAATATTTGATGTTTGCTATCAAATATTTCATCAGTCTGAACGTACCTTTATACAACTAAATTAACATATGTACATACATATGTATGTACATTATGAAACTAAAGTATTATTTATTACGGTTTTAGACGCAAGCAATAAAGTGTTTAAGAGAGTGGATCTATTATAAATTATAGACCGATCTTCACGAAATTCAGTTATATGATTTCTAGGCATATAAATTGAGTTTGTGCAAAATTTAACGATAAAAGGTGCATTCCGCCACCAATTTACGTTAGTTTTTGTAAATAGATATTGATTTTTTCAAGAGGTTGTTTTCCATTTCGCTCCATAACTCTTTTCCTACTAAACCAAAAGTTCTGAATTTCAATCCAAACTGCTTGGACGAACTTGCGGCCAACATTTTTATTTTTCGTCAGCATCCTTTTCTAAATCGATATAACAATGTCCATCCTTCCGGCTAGCTGTAGATGTTGACCTTATTCGCAAAGTACATGTCGCAATTTTTGAGATAATCGGGTGTGTTCTAGAATCCGAATTCACTCGAAAGTGGATTACTGCAGCATTTTTTGTGTTCCACAATTCACCTCCACATGTTTTTATTCGTTTTTAATTAGAGTGGCAAAGGGGTTAGTGAAAGTAAAACGAATCGACTATAATTCTTATGTATATGTGAGAACATTTTTAGCAAAAAAACATAATATTGGTTTTTAGTTTAAAATGTTTGTTATATAATGAAAACAATACGTATTTTCACACAAATATTGCAAATTTTTGCAAATTTCCCCTGATTTAGCAATATTTACAGAATTTTTACCACTCCTTTTAGTTTGGGGGCCTTTTAATCAATTTTATGGGTTGTATGAAATATTAAAAATTTTCGCGAATTTTCGCTACTTTTGTAATTTTTTTTTTGTTTTTTCCCGACATTTTGTTTTTTAACCGATTTGGCAATTTCAAATAAATTTTTGGGTTTGCAATTTTTCGTGAATGTTTGCGATAGATGCAATTGTTTTCTCTGATTCTTTACAGCTTTAACGATTTTTAATAAATACATATTAAACTTTGCTATCATGCCGCTATTAGCAAATTTTTGCGAATTTCCGCTAATTTAGCCACTTTTATCGAATTTTTGCCATTCCTTCCCAATAAAATAAGGAGCTTCCAACGAAGCAGGTTTGTAAGGGAGAAACATAAGCGTTTCGCTTACCATTGCGCTGACGGAAGACATGAATTTTATATGGCGAGTTCCCACTTTGAAGCAATACATGTTTGACACATAAAGCGCATTATTCAGCGCATATAAAAATTGTTGTATGTAACGATCGGCCTTAAACACTGAATGTTTTGATACAGTTATTTTTTAGTATTCTCCCTTACAAACCTGCTTCGTGGTAAGGGAATGCCGTAGCACTTGAAATGTTATTTTTTTTTATAAAAGTTGTTGAGAGTTCTTTCACTTATTTTACTGCATTTCTGTATATCTTGCGCTTATTTTTTTAAATGTACCACTATTGCTTCGAAAAATTATAAATTTTTTTATTGGGTTATAGTTTTAGGGACTTTTAATCAATTTTATGGCTGGTTTGAAATATGAAAAATGATCGCTATTTCTGCAATTTTCGCGTATCTTTGTTGCTCATAAAAACTTATTTTTGGAGAAAAGTTTTGTGCCCACAGACAAATGTTATTGTAATCCATCCATATTTTGCCATAGCTCTTATACAAATACCCCTTCTGTAAATAGCTTTTAATGTCATAATAATCTTATAAATGTTGGTTTTGGCAATAATTTCTATAATAGCTTGAAAATGTTGTCTTGGTAGGACGAGAATTTGTTCTAGGTCATTTGCTACAATCACTTCAAGACGAAAAAATCTCATAAAGATGTCGATGTCGGTAAATTATTCGCCACTAATAAGTTTTATTTAAATCTTAAATTCATTATATAATTTTATTTTGGCGGGTCCATGATTGTCCACTGACACCAAACTGGCACACTCTCGAAAATTTATTTATTTATATATAGATACGCCATTCTTCCAATGCATAATTCGTAACATTAGCTCATATTTTATACCCATATTAAATAAATTACCTACTTACTTAAGAAAAATGTATTTTGTAACATCTTGAAACCTACTTACCGCGCAACTCTTTGCTAAAAATACAACACAGGACAAATTGTTTTACATAAATAAGTTTTTTCGTAATTAAACAATTATTTAATTTTTTCAATTTTATTCAATAATTTATATTTTAAAGCTTTTTTATTTGCCGCTGTTTGTTCTTACAAAATTTTTGTAAGAACAAATATTTATTTGCCTAAAATCGAGGAAAATATTTGACGTTAAATGGTCACATTAGGAGCATTTTTGTTTGCTAGCAAATAATTTTGTTTGCCCAAAATCAGCTGTTTTTCTGTTTGCCCCTTAAAAATATTTTGTGGTCAGATTAGGGCAAACAAATATTTGATATTTTTTGACAAATGTTTGCCATATGTGACCGTACCTTAAGTAACAGACAGTTTGTCTGTACATTGAGAAAATGGCAATATAAGTTTTAAATTAAATTGTATCTATAACAGTGATGCTCAATATCTTGCACAGTTGCTTATACAATAAAAAAAATGCTTAGATGAACTCGACATGCATAAAATAAAGAAAATTACTTTTTCTCTCTCTGCGTTAATTAAACAATTTAACTTCTGCCCACCACTTATCTATATCAAAGTGTAGGTTACTTTCGTTGGGCAGCCTTCGAGAGTATAGCTCACTTGGGTCCTTCATTGGTCTCTTTGTGATGCCAGCGCCACTGCAGATCTAAACTTATTCGTTTTCTCTATGAAGAGAAAAACCAAGCTTAGTTCTATCTTAGATAGATCATCCAAAGAGACAAGCACCGGATTTTCAAGGTATCACTCCCCAATATCCTGAATTCCAGGAAACTAAACCCAAAATGAAACACAGTTTCTTCTTCCTCTTCGTCATGACTTCTTTTGCAGTTTTTATTAAATTTTCGTTACATTCTCATCGCATGACTCCCCACCGGACTGTGCTCAGTTATCACTGAGACCACTCTTTTAATCTAGTCCCTATTTAACCTAGGGAGTAGGGATCTTGTTCTCCGTTCATTATAGCCAGGCTGCAATGCCCTCGATACGGAGCAGGTGGATGCAAGTCTATAAGACTCGCGCTTAATAAATGACTTACAGTGAGCCATTGGAAAGACAATAAATTGATTAATGAATGTGCCATCTAGAGGACTACTTCGTTTGGCAAGTTCATATGCCATCTGGCTACGCGGCAGCTTACATGCCCTACTATTCAGTTTTACGCTGCTTTAGAACGCTTTGCACTCGCATATAAAGACATCCGACATCCTGTATTCAACCTGTCTGTCTAGCCATAATATCGAACGGGAGCCAGTAAAACAAACATTTAACATTTCTTTTAAATTAAGTTTTAACACAAATTGAAAAGTTTAATTTTCATAAAATTTAATACAGTTATTTGAAAAAATATTTCAAAATGTTGTAAATGTCCCAAACATTTTTGACAAATAACAATTTATTTTCCCAAACATCACATTTTTGTCCATTTTTTGTTTTGTGGAAACTTAAAATGACAGCTTCAATATAAATCTTGAAATTTTTCTATAAATACTTTATTGTATTTACGAACAATCTTTTTTTTTTTTTTTGTTAACAAATCTTGATCTCTTTCAATTATGTTGTGTTACAATTCCATATTAAAACTTACAAAAAAAATTGCGAACATTTTCATTGAAAGTAAATTGTACGAAAAAAATAAACCGCTCAGACTTCAACAAGTTGCAACATAGTTGTTTGTAATAAATCATCATTTTTTAATCAGCATCTGTCACATGTTAGTCCAAAACATTTTGCCACAAATTAAGCACTTCTTGATAAAAATGCCGCTGCCGTAAGAGCAAAAGCAAAAAAAAAATGTTTTTGTTTTCGCCTCTGTCTAGCTAAGCTGATGGTTGGTTGGTCAGTTCGGTTGCATCTGAAAAAAAAATGAATCTTATACCCAATGTGTGACTATAACAGTCATTGAAGGAAGGGTTGTGAAATAAATAAAGTTTTTGGATTTTTTTGCTGCGGTAGAACAGCGGTTCTTAATGTTTTTCGGGAACAATATTGATAAGGGTCCATTGTTAATACATTTTACACATAATTGTCGAGATATAAAGTAGAAAATAATTACTTGAGCACCTGCCGTGCTGGTCTAATATGATGGTGGTCTTATGCAGTGCGTGATAAATTATGTTTTTATCATAGCAAGAGCACCTAGCGAGACCCGCCCGCAGGCCGAAGTTTTCCACAAGCAGTGCCAAATCGTCAAACTTTTAAGGATCTTTCTTTCAGCGATTTTGGGACAAAACCACAACCATCAATGATCTCGACCCATAATCAGATCGGTGCCGTGTATACGGGGCTACTGAATCTCATGGTACCAGATAGGATCTCTCGTCGGTTGCTTTCTCAAAAGTTCTGCCAATTTTGAATTTTGCTGAACTTTAAGTACTACTACCTGCCCCTGATTTCCCCATAAGGATGTAACAGTAGAAGGTAGAATATAATTTTACTACCAGTTCAAGAATTTCGAACGTTCGCATAGAAATTTTGTATGAAAAGTAATGTTTTAAAATGTTTTCCATATAAAATTCTATGCGAACGTTTACGTTGGAAATTGTTGCACAGGCGGTTAATGTTTCCATATTTCGCACTGGAACTACAATCTCTGTAACATCAAAAAAGCACATCCACTAGCAATTCCGTTCCGGTTTTGCAATTTAGGATAAATCTACAGTTGTAACGTGATCTACAAAGAGATCTCGCCAATAACAGATCAAGGGCCTATAGCTATTACTCTCTTGTGGCTTCTGATTCGTATGGTACCAGGTAGAACATTGGTTAGATGCTATAAGACAGTAAAATATGATAATGTATGAATACTAAGACTAATAGACTTTAAGACTATGAGACTGCAAAACTTTTGGAGTGCGACCGAGACTACAAAACTAAAAAAAATTTTAGGTTTAAAATATAGCACCTTTAAGACTATAAGACTCTATTGGGGTATTCACAAGGTGTGCTAACATGTTGTATTGTCATAATGTTCTAACAATTTGCAATTATTTAAAAATATTGTTGTTGCTTTGTAAACAAAAATTGTCTTAAATTAATGAAACTTTGCCTGCTATTCTTATTGTTCTGTTGTAATTAATCAGAAGAGACCTGCGCAGAGCGGTTGTTGTAGCCGGCGCCATTAGTGGTATAGTTTTATCTGCGGCGTCAAATTAGATCGGCTTAAGACGCTGATGAATGGTAAGCAAACCAAATAAAATTTATATGTGGTTTGCGTCTGAAAATTGGAAAATAGTCAGGAAAGATCTAATTTAATTTATTAATTCAGGGATTAGAATTAAAAAATATTTTTATTGTAGAAAAATATTTTTTTTAAATAAGCTGATTTAAATTCAAAATAGCACACTAATTTATGAGGGGTTGTTCACAACAGTCTTATTTTTTAATGCTATTATTTTAAGACTTATGACTTTATGACACCTTGTGAATCCCCTATATGTCTATAAGACTATTATAACATTATATTTGCTATAAAATTCTGTAGGTGGACTAAAACAAAAAAATTTTTTTTTATTGAGAGATTATTTCATATTTTAAAAACACTTCATTAACTAATGGCGAATTCAGTTATTTTTGACGTAAAAATCAACGTCGCGTAAGTGCCGCCGATGATTTGCATACACTCATAGAAAAGAGCATCTTCATATTGATGATGCTTTAACATCAGAATTGCGTAATCTTTATTACTACAAATGACACCAATGAAGCAAAAAGTGACATCAATCCAATGACGAACGTCATCAAAAAATGTTGTCATATTTTATGCGTCATCTATGCTATGACTACAGTGACATCAAATCGATGCCACATTTTGTGTATTGTTAACATTATTTTCATGTATAAAAGTAAAAAAAGAAACAAAAATTCCTATGTTTTATGGTTTTTAAATTTTTAAAGTAAATAAAAATGTCTTATAATCAATTTGATGGCAGTTTGTCATTAAATTGAGCCTTATGAGTCATTTCACACATTTTAAATATGTGTGTGTCATGAACGTTTTTTTTTTGTATGGAAATCGATTTTCAAATTGTTCACATCTAAAATCTACCATCAAAAACATTGCAAAACAAAATAAAAAACTTGGCAAATGGTAAGTCCCCTTTTAAACTGTGGAAATTGAAAGGCAGACAATCCAAGTTTGATACCGAGGGGTTGAATCGGTAGAGTGTGTAGTTCGCAGCTATCTGTACAAGACATTTTTTCGTGTTTCGACTCCCTTGTAAAATTCATCGGTTCTTTCAGTAGAATTGTAAGTAGTGGTTTTAGTTTTTTCTGATAACTAAGCACATTATTTTGTGGGAAGATTCCTCGGATAATAGGACTGTCTCAAGCACTTCTCTACACAGTAAAAACTTCGCCTACTTTTTTCAAATTAATTACTTCTTTCACTCATTATTTAGTAGCTTTAATCTATATAAAGTCTTCTATAACTACTTATTTTTCAGATGTAAGTAGGTAATAAATAATGACAAACAATGCGTTCATTTTGGGACATCCGTTGTAAAATTCATTGGTTCTTTCAGAAGAATTTCAAGTAAAATTTTTACTTTTTCCTGATTACTTAACTCATCATTTTGTAGATGAAGTTTTTACTGTCTTATTATATGAAAATCCCACGTTTGGGAACCATTTCCCGAGATGAAATTTCAATAAACAAGTGTAGTGGTGTTTAATATTTACAAAAACATTTTATGAGTAAATTTAAAAAACAAAAATGAATTTTTCATTTTCTGTTTTTCATCTTTTTGATGGAGGACTTAAAGTTGATGTCTTTAGTTTTATTTATTCTTTCTTCATCAATCTGAATTACTGTGTGTGTATAACGATGATTACCCCCAGTTTAAAAACTAAAAAACTCAAACCAAGAAAATTGCCAACTAAACTTTTATTTTAACATTCACTCAATATATGTATTAGCCATTAAATATTTTTTTATTAAAATTTAAATTTTTTTTTTTTTTTGAGATGTTCATCTTAACTAAAAAAATGTAAAGATGGGCAGAAAAAAAATTATGAACCAAAAAAAAGAGATGAAGAACAATTTATTTTTGCAATTGTTGTCATCATTGATTGTCCATATGAATAAATTTGCACCAGAGGGGGTCTGCAACATAAATCTACAATTTATAATACAGTTTTTGTTGCTGTTTTCAATTCACAAAATGTTGTTGTTAAAAGGTTTTTCAAGTTTATTTTTAGACGAAAAAGAATAAAAAGCGAAAATATTGCAAACAACCTTTCAATACAAAAAAAAAAATAAATATTGATTTAATTTTATTTTCGACTCCTTTTTTTAGCTAAAACAAACGACCTTTAAGTTACGTACAATATAAAATAAACTCAACTTGCCACAAACAACATACAACTAAAACAACATTAACAATAACAGAAAAACTTGACATCGTTATTGTTGTTACTTGTAAGAAATAATTTCAGTTTGTTGTTTTATTTTATGTATGTATATTTTTTTTCTTCTTATGTATGTATATATAAATATTTATTGAGTTTAGTATAAAGATAAAACAATTTGTTGTAGGTAACATTGAAGGTAATAATACAAAAAAAAAAATTCAGACCCAACAGCCGACCATCAAACCAACAGGCAACACTGCAACCAAAAACCAACCATTCAGCAGAACATGTGCCTCAATTGCTAAACAGTCAAATCCTCAAAAAAAACACACTAAACAAAAAAATATATAAAATAAAAACTAAAAAAAACCCTAAAACTCTATATAAAAATTGCGTAGGTTGTGTATTAATAAAATTATACGTTTTCCGTCGATGTTTTTTTTTTTTTGTATAACAACCAGCCACAGCAAACAACACCAACTTTTACAAATAAATAAATAAATGAAAAAATTTATAAAGGAAAATTTGTTGAAAGATTTTTTTCAGTAATACCAACAAATATATTTTGATATTTTTTAAGGAGTTTATCTGATAAACAAAGCCGAAGGCAACAACTTCACCTTTAATGATGTAAAACATACAAGTCAGTGTTGTTTCGCCGTCCCCTGTATCCTCCTCACCACAAAAACTTAAAAAACAAAATGAAGAAAAAATATTTATTTTTTTGTATTTTACAACAATCCTTAAAAAGGAATTCGTATATTGTGTCATGTCACTAGTAAAAATGACAAAAATATATATTTTGTCTATTCGATATTTGGAGGAGGGAAAAGGAATAGGGTTGGCTTGTGAAGAAAAAAATTGTAAGTAAAATATGAAAGGAGAGCTGAAAACTAAGCGAAGTTCTATTTTAAGCAAAAATCTTAAACCTAAACGACCTGGCAAAATGTACTAGAATACAAAGAAGTTTCCGACGTTCGCAAGTAAATAAATCAAATATTAAGTTTTTATCACTATGAAATAAGGAAAATAAAAATAACAAGTCTAATAACAATCACTGTGAAATAAGGATAATAAAAATAACAAGTAAAAGAGATATATTCGGATGTGCCGAATCTTTGATAGCCTCTACTGACAGAAAGGGTATTTCAGGAGTGGGCTTTATGTGGGATATTTAAATTATAAACCAAACATTATAAATACTCGCCTCAATGTTTTATATTATATTATATCCTGTGGTTACTAAGAGGAACAAATTTCCCAACAAGCTCACTACTTACGATTTACACCCAGTATTCCCTGGTAATTTGCTTCAAGCTCTACTCACTTTAGCCTGAACAAATTACCAGGGAATATTGGATGACTTAAACCAATGCGTCTCAGGCAATTAGGCGACATGCAACCTGGAACGATCACTAGGATCGCACAAGGTGCCCCTTTGTCTTAAAGAATGTTTACTACTGAAACCACTACCAAAATGATAAACGCCAAATGATATCATTCCTAATACTGCTTGACCACTCCAAGGCCGTTGACACAGTGCATCATTCCATTCTCTGTCTGAAATTAAAGCACATGTGCTATTTCTCCTCAACAGCTTTTAAACTGTTAACGTCAAATCTAGGTGCCAGATGTCAAAGTGTATTCCACGAAACAAATGTCTCTGAACGTTGCTTGATGCTCAGAGGTGTGCCACAGGGTTCGATACTTGGACCACTATTATATTCTATATACGCTAATGATCTGCCTTTGCAAGTAAAATTCAAATGTATGCTGACGACGTGCAACTCTATATAAGCTGTAAAATATCAGACGCCGCAAATTGCATTCAACTTATCAACGATCATCTGCAAATGGCTTAAGCTTAAACCCAAAAAAAATCAGTTGCTATTGTTATTGGTTGGACCATTAAAATATATAACCATGTGTCTACCACCAATAAAGATTAATGATATGGCAATTAATTATGTTGATACTGCAAAAAATCTTGGCGTTATTTTTAACAATCAACTTAATTGGTCAGACCATGTTAAAATAAGCTGTGGCAAAACCTTTTCTATGCTAAGGAATCTATGGATGTCACAATATTACACACCGACTCACATCCGAATGCTATTAGCTAAAACTTATTTATTGCCAACACTCATGTACGGATGCGCGTTTTTCTCAAATTGTGATTCTGTTAGTAGGCGAAGGCTCAACGTAACAAACAATAATATTGCTAAATATCAATGTGTAATAAAAAGACACCAGAGCATCTCGCAATAGGCGAAACAGATATATAACATAACATTTGATAATTTATTGACTCGCCGAACTCTATTGTTTTTGCACAAGATTATTTATAGTGAACAGCCTTCCTAGCTATATGATTGAATCATTTTCTCTAGATCGAACAGAGGTTACAAGATTAATAGGATCAGATAAAACAAATCAATTTCTAATCAACACTTTTTCATCAATTCGGTTCGTCTCTGGAGCCAACTACCCCCTCGAATCCAAATCATAAGCAATGCAAGACATTTTAAATCAGCTATATTTGAGTAAATCGCCTGATTATTAAACTTATCTACGAAATTACTACCCAATACTGTGATATAAGACTTGTTCTTGTTGTGCTGTATGGATAAGTAAAGTAAAAATAAAATAAATAAATAATAAATATTGGCCTTACAGTATTATAATTCGTTGCAATTTTAGGATTATTAAAGTATAATCCAAGTTCACAATTTATATTGTGGAAAGATGTGCAAGAAATTCAGTGGTGTGATTTCAAGTCTTATGAAACTTCACATACCGAATTAAACGAAAATAGCACTATTTGTTACGTGAACTATTTATAAGGCGTTCTATAGTGTTTTAATAGAGTGGACTTTATATAAACAAGTTTGTCCAAAAGTTAATAAGAACACAATAATTTTTTTAAAGATGTTTTTTCTCATTTGGGTTCTTGACTCTTTTTCTACTGAACTGCTTAGGATAACTAAAAACTATTTGACAGCGTGATTTAAACAGACGGACATAGCTAAATCGGCATTGTGATTACTCATGGACCCAAAATATAAATATATACCTAATGGAGTCTTACATAAAAATGAATACCATTCACACCGGTATAACAAACTTAGTACGAGCGTTCCCCACTACGGGTGGTGGGTAAAAAAAGTATTTTTTTTACTGATTTTGACATAAAGCACTTTTATAACAATCAGCACAATTATAATTTATTTATTTATTTAATAGTAAGTTACAGAATTTCTTACATTCTAAGGAAACAAATATTGCACAGAAATGGCTTTGCCTTATATCTTAAATATTAATAGGGTAATAACAAAAATTCAAGTATATTCATAAATGATTTATAATTTTGAAGGAAAACTATTAGCAAAAAACTTCAATGTGAAAAAAAGCACAATTATAATAAAACAACATGTCAGAGCATATTTGTATACCTTCCACTAGGAATGGGCAAAAAATATCGATATATCAAAATATCGATATTTAAAAAAAATATAATCGATATATATCGCCGATATTTTAAATACCGATATATCGATTTATCGATATTGAAATACGACTATCGAATTCGATATTTTTTAAAGTCAGTCTTTATTAAGAACTCAACATTTTAGCCGTTTTTCAAACAATATGTTTTTTAACAATTGGAATCATTGCATGCATCATATGTTTTTTTAAACAAATATGAAGATCTAAAATAATTGGCATTTATAAGAAGCAGTGCCGGATACAAGAAGCAGATTGTCTGGAGAGCACATATAACATAGAGTGCTCCTGATGTCCATATCTGATGATTACTGGTTTGACAAAAACCAGTTGGTACTTTTGGGGTGCAATTCAAATTTTAAGGGAAGTTGGTACTTCCATGACTTATTTACTTCCATTTAAATTTTTCGTAATTTATTTGTTTTTCTTATGGACTTTTTGTATTCTTTCCTTTTGTTTTTGTTATAATTGAATTTTATGTTTTGATTAAATTTTTTTGTTTTTAATAATTTTTGTAAATAAAATGAAACAATAAAAAGTAACAATGTAATTACATATAATAATTTGTTCATACATATGTTTGTATATATATATCGATATATCGATAAATCGATATTTTTGAAATAATAAGTATCGATACTCTAAAAAAATATCGATTCGATATATATCGATATATTTTTTCAACTTGCCCACCCCTACCTTCCACCGAAGGGTATATATGAATTTGTCAATTCGTTTGTCAATTCGTTTGTAGTTTCTATTATATAAATGATGGGGACTAGGGCATTAAGTATATATTTATATGACATATCGTCACCTAAAGTACAAAATACCGTAACAACACTTTTTATAAGTTTACAGAAGAAGCAAACAACTTTACAATATCAATAGCAACAAGGTGTACTTGGCGTTTCAATTTCTTTAATAAATGCAGTTTTATAAAACCAACAAAAGTCAATCAAAAAGTAAATTTTGAATTTTTTAATAAAACGTTGTTATCTTGTTTTTACTCCGTTAAAGTTTGCTATTGAAATTCAGCCAGATCGGCCCATATTTGACTGAGATATGAGCCCGAAACCATAATCCCTTATGTTTGCTTTTTTTTTTTATTTTACTTTTTTGTATATCAAAAAGTGCCAAAGCTTCCAAATAAGTTCAAGCATCTTGGTTATCAATACACAACTACTCTAAAAATGTGGCACTTCTTAGTTTTAAAATAATTTATTCTTTTTCGTAAGACGTTCGAAAAATTTAAATAAAATCAAAGTAATTTTAGGGAATACAAAAATTTTAATCATTAAGATTTTGTTTGTTGTGCTTAATTTCCAATTCTTTATAAAAACACTGACATTTTTTGTTGATGCGATAAACTATTGCTATGCGCATTTCACTTGTTGCTTAGGCCAGATCATAAGGAAACTTCATCCAAGGATTTTATAAACTCTAAAGATATTATACAAATAAAACTGTTAAGCGAATAAGAATTATAAGCAACAGTTTTATTTGCAAAAATGTCAAAGCTTAAACAAAAACATCAATAATAAACAATGAGTTTATCTCTTCTTACATTCCCAATTACAATTCTTTGGAATTCTCCCAACATTAATTGTTGTTGAAAGTAGGTTAAGAAAAAACAAAACCAACTTGCTTTCTTGGTTCTAAAATCTTTAGATTAAGTTTCCTGATGATCTGGCCTAAGCAAGAAGAGAAATCCGCAGTGTTTTTATCAAGAATAAAAATTGGGAATTATTCACGACAAACAAAATCTTGTTAATTATTTCAATACAAATTTATAACAACTTATGATGTATAACTGAGGTGGATTAAACACAGCAAAAACTAACATTGCAAAGTAATTAGTTATAAAGCTAATATAACTATTCTTAGCTAATTATACAGTGGCATTTAAACTAGATTTTTTACAAATAAGGAGTTAAATAAGTCATTACCACATTCGATAACAAAAACGTACTTCACATTGGTATCAACAAAATGGAATTTTTCAAACAAAATGTGTTTTCAATTTAATTTTTTTTGTAATGCAAAATTTGATCCAATAAACCAGAGGACGATGTAATTGCAAAAACTTTATGATATTTTCATGAAAATGTACAATTTAAATACTATCGTTCTTGATACAAGATCGATATCACCAAAAGTGGGACACGACCCCCTCCGATTTTAATGAAATTTGGTGAGAAGGTTCCTTTTATCTTATAAGGAACATATATGAACGAAAAAAAATTTAAAAATTTTTTTTTCAAAAGTTATGTCATATTCAAAATGTCATAATTTTGGAGGTTTAGCCGAATGTGTTGAGCTTATTTCTTCAATATCTCGAAAACTACTTGTTATACGAAGATGATGTAAATGTCATTTTAAAGAGAATACTTGGGACTACAACCCATATACTGAAAATATATAATTTTTATGAAAAATGTAATATCTGCAAAATATTAAATTTTAAAAACGGACTAAGTCAAAAACCTATTTTTTTATTTGGCTGATTTTTTTTTATATAATACCCCAAACTGTTCTTAAAAAATCCTGAAACTTTGAAGGAGGTGTTTTTTTTCTTTTTTAAGATATGATTTTTTTTCTTTCGCAACCTTTAAAAAAATAATCTTAAAATAGAATTTTTATATTGTAATTTTGACCAATAAGTACACTGTGCTAGTTGCAAAAAACAGATCAGCCGCACACCTGGCACGCTGAATCTAGTGGTGCTAACCCGTTTTTTTAGATTGGCTCTTGTTTTCAAGATATACCGTTATTTCGAAAATGTAAGAGGTTGCACAGCATATATTTGCGTAACTCAAAAACGGTTTAGTTTATTGAAATAACTAAAAAAAACCGAAATTCGGCAATAAATAATAAAGTGGGGTTGATCATACATTTGACCCATCTAGGAGCATCCTACGCGCTGCAGGGGTCAAATTAAAGAATTTTATTAAACCGCAATATTTGTATGGTACGGCGCGTACGATGCTCCTAGATAGCAGCATCAGCTAGGGCAGTGGAGATTAGAGAGCTCCGGCTCCTCAACAATTTCGGGCGTATAATTATTGTCGGACTATACACTAAAATTACTGCCTGTTTGAGTGTAAGCCGAACACAAACGGGGCAGCTGATAAACGCATTGTTGATCACCTAGTGGTTAAGGTCCACCATGGAATTAGGCAATAGGACAGCTGCTCCTGCAAATAATTTCCTCATTTTTATCTTTTTATCGAAAAAAACGAAATTTTACTAAGGTTATTCTATTATAAGTCCATTTACCTTGCGTTAAAAATGTTTCATTTAAAGTTCCCAATTTTTTTTAATTTCCTATGAAAATATGTACTTCTAAACTTACATTAAGTGCAACTAGTATTTAGTTGTATGAAAACAGACATTAAAGTTATTGTTCAGAAATATATTCGTAATTTGTTGTGGCATAAAAATGCTCCCCACCCTTCCATTTCGGAAACAAAAAATCAGGAAAACTAATTTTTTCTAAAAACATTTAACAAAATGAATGTTAAATTTTCTTTATGTTCCTCATCATATTTTACATGGTAAACACGAAACAAACACAATTTAAAAAAAAAAATCTGAAAATATACAAGATCTATGTAGTTCAGTTCTTTTTCTGATCATTATTTTAATGATCATCATCTGAAAAACACTGGAATCCTAGAAAAACTAAAACAAAAAATATAAAAAACAATGACCAGAAAACAAAATAAACCTTTTATAATGTATTTCCTCCCAACATTTAAATGTCAAGGCTAAAATAGGTTTCGAGTGTTGGAATACAAAAATTGTGTATCATTTTAGCTAGAATTTTTTTATTTCCAAGACTTATTTCTGTTTTTGTTGGAGGTTTTGCATCAGTTTTAGTTGTGTTATTGCTGCTGTATTTAAGTTGTTCTTAAGTTTTGTTTTTTGTTCTTGTTGTTGCTGTTATGTTGATGTTGTTATTCTCTCGCTGTTGTTTTGCTGTGTAGTGATCTTGTTGTTTTCGACATACAACATCACGAATTGTTTGTTATTCGTCAGTTTCAATTCAATGGTATGTATTTAAGTGATTTAATCATTGTCCAAAAAAACAAAACCAGCAACTTTAAAAAAAAAGCAGCAAGCAACACCAACTAGAAATATTTCAAATTAACTATTTTATTTACAGTTGAGCTGGAAATTATTGATACAATATCTTTTGGAAATAGAAGAGAACTTCAAAAAAATAAATCCGCACAGAAATCGAAATAAATTCCAAATAAGAAGAAATGCGATAATCCGCAGTGCTGAAACTTATTTACCATTCACCAAAGTAAAAAAATCGTATCAGCATCTTAAAATTGAGAGTTCACTTGTACAGAACCTTGAAATAATTTGCGGATTTGGTTCATTTTCAATATGCAGTCGTGTTTTTGTTCATATCTCAGCCATTTGTGAACTGATTGCAATAGCATGTTATTCCAGGCTAAACACCCAGTAAAGAAACATTTTTCAATATGGTCACCTCCAACAAAACTATTTTTAACGAAAATTGTTAAACATACTTTAACGTGGTTTTCTCTACTGCTGAGGTAGCTTAGGGATCCACGAACCTTAAGTGATAAGATCTTGTTTACACCCTTTCTGGGGGTTAGTCATAGGGATATACTTTATTTTTTTATGCGAATACAAAGTAATTACAATACGATAGCTACGATAATATAAGTTCGGCTAAGCTATAAGAGCATTTGGCTAGTGCACGAGCTCAACTGGTCGGAAGGTTGGATGTTCGGCTGCATTTTAATTTATAATTTTTCCAAGAAATGTTATCAAAGTAAAAAATAGAAACACAGATATTCGTTAAAAGTCATTTAAAAGTTTACGACTTTTATTTTATTAAACGACGTTTTTGCGCAACTTTATGTTTTAAAACGTCTTACGGTAACCCTGTCATAATACGTTTATACATGTGTGTTTGCAAGTGCAAATTTTAAATAAAAACATTTTGGGAGAACAGCATAGAGCACAACCGTCGTTTATACATGTTTGCACATGTGTGTTTGCAAGTAAAATGCAAGAAAACATTTGCAAAAACACATTTTGGGGTAATAACAAAAAATTCAACCACTATTTATACATGTATGTGCGTGTGTTTGCAAGCAAATTTAAAACGATTTTTTAAAAAATTTATATACTGCATATTTACACAAAAATACCTTTTAAACAATATATGTTTCATTAAAATCGGTGGACGATAAAATACTTCAAAATTGTTCCAGTATTTATATTTAAGATTAATACATTTAAATTCAGAAAAAAATTTATTATCTCAAAAAAACAAAGTTGACTGAATAAAAAACAATGTATGTTTAAATTTTTACAACTTGCCTGTGCAGATTCCAGCCATTTAAAACTTAATATGAAATTGGTCTTACTTATAAACAACTTATGTAATATTAGGTTAAGTCAGGTCGAAAGGAGGATGAAGCATCAAAGATACACCTCATATCAGTACGATGTACGATATACAGCTAGGTCACAACCAAACCTGACGTGTGCTCCTTAAGAGCTACCTTAGTGCTATCACCACCTATAGGGAGTGGGTTAACGTCTGTAAAGAAACTCCGTTTCCCGGACGTAATTCCTTAAGGTTTTCCAGTCAACGTTCCTCAGGGATCCTAAGTCCAACATGACATTGCTCCCGAGGTGTTTCGATCTTATTTCGGCGAAGGCCTGACAGGGGCAGAGAAAGTGTTCCAGAGTCTCGGCCTTCTTACCACACGCCCTACACTTGGTAGATTCTACTCGTCCAACTTAATGTAGTTTAGCCCGTAATCCTGTATGACCAGTCAGGAGACGTACAATCATACTAACTTCGGATTTACTCCCATTGAGAAGGCTTCTTGTTCTCCTCTCGTCTGGGTTGCCGCATAAAATCTTAGTGTTCCTACCCACAGTCCCGCTATTCCAACTGGCCATGTGGGTTTCCCTAGCCGACGCCTAGCAATTCCGCTTTCGTTGGCTAAAACATTTTTCGCATTCGCCAACTGCTTTGAGTTCTCTTCCTCGATAGCGGATATATTTAACCCTGTCATTTCCGATTATCCCGAAATGTCCCGGCACCCATATGCTATGGATCCCATTGCCAAATTCGACCCAATCTATTTTCCACATTCCGTAATAGCACGGAATTCCGCCTGGAAGCTTGGGGTTATCCGGAATACGTTATTTAATATTTTATAAAATAATATGATAATAAAAGCTCTTTTAAAGATTTAGTCGATTATTTTAAAACATTTCGGAATTTCGGACTTTTAAAAATAATTTTATTAAAGCAAATAAATATAATTTAAAGCAACAACAGTTACAAAAAATTAGAATTTCTTTCAGTATTGAGGTTGCTAAAGTTTAGGAGATTAAGCTCTGATAATGTCAAAGGCTTCTTTAAAGTTAAATTTATTTCAAACAGCGTATGTTGTTAAAGACTTTATATTCAAGCCCAATTCCTTAATTTTTTACTGGAATAAGAATTAATTCGTCACAAAGCAAGTTTATGGGCATAAAGATGTGATTTTAATAAACTTAAAAGTTTTAGCATTGTATTCTGGAGTTTTTGATATTTTAATTAGGCTAAAGTTCATTAAATTTAATTTTCATTAAATTATTTCTAGTGAAGGAAGGAATTTACAACATGAAATGAATTAAAAATTTTTTTGATAATTTTATTCTTGACTGAACACGGGAGTGAACTCGGGTCGAATTTACTAGTTGCGAAAACAACCACATTCTCACCATCAGAATTCTTTGCCGTCAGTCAAACATCAATCTTTAATCAATGGTAAAGGTGGATCCAAATGTGTTGTAATTGATTATCCATTTTCAATTTTTTTTTTACATGTTTTAATTTTACTTTTATTTTTCTGGTCATGGAAAAGAACTATTTCTGTCCTTTAAAGTCTTCTTCTACCTTTAACTTAATTTACTGAAATGAAACATATTTAAAAATTAAAATAAAAAAATTTAAGCACAATTAATCTAATTTTTATGCTTTCTGTCTATCTCCTTTTAGACCCCTTGATCGTGAACGTCAACACGTCTACAATTTTATGGTGGTGGCTACCGATGGTGGGCGCTATGACTCGCGTTTTGCTCGAGTTCCTGTACAAATCATGATCGACGATGTAAATGATAATAAACCGGTATTCGAGCGTTATCCATTTCGGGCTCAGGTGCCGGCTTTAATACAACCTGGACAAATTCTAGTGCAAGTGTCCGCTTCGGATAAGGATATAGGTTTAAATGGTGAAATTTTGTATTCTCTAAAAGAACAAGATGATCCCTCAACTAGAGGGAAATTTCGCATTAACCCGAATACGGGGGTTGTAAGTGCCAGTCAAAGTTTGGCTAGTGAATCTGGAAGACTGCTTCACTTAGAAGTGGTGGCAAGAGATAAAGGGCATCCGCCCATGTATGCAGATGGTCTAATAGAACTTCTAATAGGTGAATTTCCTCAAGGAGCCCCTTCGTTAAGATTTCAAAACGATTCCTACCGCATTAAAATAGAAGAAAATTCACCGGAAGGTCTTAGTTTAATGCAAGTGAATGCAATACGATCTGATGGCAGAAGAACAAAGTTAACTTATTCTTTTGGTACGGGTAATGAGAATGAAGCCTTTAGTTTTGATGCCTTATCTGGGGAGATAAAAGTCTCAAATTCAGAGGCTTTGGATTACGAAAAATATGCCAGCAATGTGGAAGAGCAACAAATGAATAATAAACATTTTCACTACCGAGGTCGTTCCATGATATACGATTTGATAGAAGAAGGCGATAATTTAAACAGCACCAATGCTGATGAAAATCGCCCAGCCAGAAACCATAGAGCCTTGAGAAGAAGGGAAATGGATGATTTGCCGGTTTTATTAGCCTCAGCCACACAACCCCATGAATTAAGGTTAATGCTGGTGGCACAAAGTGAATCGCATGCGGGATCAGCTCCCCTGTATGCCTACGCCGAACTTATAGTGGAGCTAGAAGATGTCAACGACAATAGTCCACAGTTCACACAATCTCAGTATGCCGCCACAGTGTGGGAGGGTAATAACAAAGGCACGTTTGTAGTGCAGGTTAGTGCATTCGATCAGGATTCTGCAGCAAATTCACGCATACTCTATCACATTGTTGATGGTAATCATGATAATGCATTTGTCATTGAGCCGGCCTTTAGCGGCATTGTTAAAACGAACATTGTGTTGGATCGTGAAATACGCGACATGTACAAGTTAAAAGTGATTGCCACTGATGAGGGGGTGCCACAGATGACAGGCACAGCCACGATACGTGTCCATATTGTAGATGTAAATGATAATCAACCCACATTTCCACCGCATAGTGTGATCAACGTTAGTGAAGGTAAGTTGTTCATGTTGTTTGAAACAGACAAAAAAAACAAAACTAGTTTGTTGGCTTTGTGCCTTAATCCTCTAAATTGTAATTCAAAGCAAATACTTTTTAGTTTCTGGTTTTCTTAGAGGGTTAAGCTTTAAAACAATACGTTTGCTAAGAATTTTGATTTGTTTTATTCAAAGCTCTAGGGAAAGTTTGCAAAAAGCTATCATCAAATCATTTCCATTATTTCAATTCTCTTCTTGACAAGTTATTAAATTCTTTTGTTACTTGATTTAGAAATTAAAACACACTCATTCAAGTATTTTTTTATTTTTTTATTTTAATTAATCCTCTGAGATTTACTAAACATAAGGCAATTTAACATTATTTATTTTCTCTTTCCTTATTTCTCTCTTTCTTTGTGTTTTTTCCTTCACCTCCTTAGGTACTGAATTGGGAACGGTTATTACCACAATTTCTGCCAATGACGTTGACACTTATCCAGCTTTAACCTATCGTTTTGGTTCTGATTTACCAGACCAACAAGCCAGCAACAGCAACAGTGGGGCTTTGGAGTTGGCAGAATTTGACATTAAATCCATATTTGCAATTGATCGTTACAGCGGCAAAGTTGTACTAAAGCGTCACTTGGATTATGAACAACGCCAGGAATATCTATTGGAGATAATAGCCTCTGATGCGGCTCATGAAGCACGTTGTACACTTACAGTACGTGTAGGAGATGAAAATGATAATACGCCAGAATTTGAACAGCCTACATATTTTGCAATGTTGCCGGATATGCAACTAACATCAACGTCATCTTTGACTTCGGACATGGAATTGTTGCGCGTCAATGCCACTGATTTAGATGCCGAAGATAACAATAACTCTAAAATAGTATTTAGCATTAATCCCTTGGTGAAAGGTTTCACTGTTAATGAACAGTCAGGAGCGGTTTATGTTAATATTAGTCGTCTAGCAGGACGAGATGGTGAAGGTTTGTCAGAAGATTTATTTGTCACTATAGTGGCATCGGACAAGGGTAGCCCACCGCTTAAGTCAACTGCCACCCTGAGGGTGCAAGTTCAGGGTCACAATTCTGCTAGGGCCCAATTCCTTCAGTCCCACTACAGATCTCATATACCAGAAGATGCTCCATTGGGTTCAGTTGTTTTAAAACTTAGCCAGGAGATCTTGGATGCCAACACTGACTTCAATGATGCCAATCTTATGTTTAGTATTGTTTCAGGAAATGAAGAGGGTAAATTTGAGGTTTACCAATCGAAAGCCATAATATTAGTTAACCCCTTAGATCGTGAACAAATGGATTTGTATAAATTGCGTTTGGTGATCAGCGATCCGTCTGCCTCTCCTCAACAACTGATTTCCCAGGCTGCCGAAAATTCTACATCGGCCATAAATGTCTTCGTGTCTATAGAAGATTTTAATGATAATTCCCCCCAATTCTCTTCCACTATCAAATATGAAGCGGAGGTTAGTGAACTTGCCCCATTAAGATATTCCATAGCGGAAATTGTGGCCAAAGATATGGATGCCGACAACACACCGAACTCAGAGGTGGTTTATGAAATAATGTCGGGCAACGATGAAGGTATGTTTACCATAGATTTGGTTAAAGGTGTATTATTCGTCAACAATAAACTGGATTACGATACGGGCTCCATGTGCTACGAATTAATAATCCGGGCTTGCGATAGTGCTCCCCAGCCTTTGTGCTCTTTGAAACCATTTCGCTTGTCTTTGCGTGATGAAAATGACAACAGTCCCGCTTTTCCACTTACAGAATACATTGAGTTCGTGGCCGAAAACGAGCCAGTGGGAACGAGTGTATTTAGAGCAAGAGCCTCAGATTTAGACCGTGGTGCTTACGGTTTGCTTAATTACACCATTGAACATGAAGCTTCGGGTCCCGATGACATAGCGTGGAAACTATTTAGAGTGGATACTCAGTCGGGTATTATAACAACAAATTCGGTATTCGATTTCGAGCAACGCAGTCGTTACGATTTCATTTTGAGGGCCATGGATTCGGGCGGGAAATCTTCTAAAGTTAAAGTGCGCATACAAATTGATTCCAGAGATGAATATGCCCCACAATTTACCGAAAGAACTTATCGCTTTGTAATGCCTTCACCATCGAGTGGTTATCTGCCCTTAGGCTATATTGTGGGCCAGGTATCTGCTTCAGATCGCGACAAAGGTCCAGATGGTAGAGTCGTCTATCAATTAAGTTCCCAACATGCCTACTTTAAAGTAAACCGCACGACGGGTATGGTGGTGTTGAAAAAGAAACTCGATGATAATTTTGATGATGGTCGGGATATTAGTTTGGTTATATCAGCCAGTTCTGGAAGGCAAGGCTCTCTTACGAACATGACAGTGGTTGAAATATCTTTAGATCCCTTAGCTGATCCGGGTACTAATTTGGCTAGTAGTGGTGGTATTGGCTCAGGTTCCAGCTCGGGAGGAGGTTTGGCCGATTGGATCTTAGGTTTAATAATAGCAGTTATGTTATTATTGTGTGCTGCTGCAGGCATATTTCTGTTTATACGCATGCGGCGAAGCAAACCACGAAATGTGGTAAAACCTCATTTGAACCAGGAAACTGTAGGAAACTCAAATAGCTATGTAGATCCTAGTGCTTTTGACACCATACCCATAAGAGGTACAACTTTAAATACAACGAACAATAATCCCGGTACGTCAGGAGCCATGGCCACGGCCCAATTTGCCCCACCTAAATACGATGAAATACCTCCTTATGGCAATCATGCGGGGAGTTCTAATTCAGGAGCAGCTACCACTTCAGAGCTTTCTGGCTCTGAGCAGTCAGGCTCCAGTGGTAGAGGCTCGGCAGAAGATGATGGTGAAGATGAAGAAATCAGAATGATAAATGAGGGTCCCCTAAGAGCAGGAACGGCTGGAGAAGAAGGCCGTTTATCGGAAATTTCAGTGCAAAATACCCAAGAATATTTAGCACGTTTAGGTATAGTAGATCGTGATAATAATCCTACGGGAGCCGCCTCCAGCACCAGTATGGCAGGTTCAAATAAAGAAGCACATATGCATCATCCTTTGCCCATGGTGGATTCATTGCATATGTTCAGCGGAGATCCGGCCAATGAAACAGACATAACAAATTTGATATATGCCAAATTAAATGATGTTAATGGTGGTGCTTCTGATAGAGCCAGTAGCGCTGATGAGGCCGCCACAACGGCGGGCAGTATAGGTACGGCCGTAGACCACGTTATGGGCTATAGCAATCATCCAGTGGTAAGTGCTGCTAATGTAGGGCCCTCCATGACGGGTTCTTTAAGTTCTATAGTACACAGCGAGGAAGAGTTAACGGGTAGTTATAACTGGGACTATCTTCTGGACTGGGGACCACAGTATCAACCTTTAGCTCATGTTTTCTCTGAAATAGCAAGACTGAAAGATGATAATATATCGGTTAATAGTGGAAATAGTGGAGCCTCTTCAAGTAATAAAAGCAAACAAAGTCTAGCTCATTCAATAGCCAGTGTAGTAAAGCCTCATATACCCCCACCTTTGTTAACAAATGTTGCTCCCAGAGCCATTAATCTACCGGTGCTCTCGGGTTCGGGTGTTAACATGCGAATGCCGGCCAATAGTTCACATCATGGTACCGCTACCACACATTTGGGTGCAGGTAATCAATACATGCTACCACGTTCACCCATAAGTCATGATGCTGCCGGTGGCTTTTCTACCTCTTCAGCCATGTCACCCTCATTTTCACCTTCTCTTTCGCCTCTAGCTACCAGATCACCCTCAATATCTCCGTTGGGGGGCGTAGCAACGGGGCATCACATGGTAAATATGACCAGACATCAACCACAACCCTCACAAAGAGCCAAGAATATGGTTATAGATCAAGTAAGAATGTAAGAATCAGAACAACAAAAAAGTGATTTAGTTTTTAGGAATTTAGGTTTTAGCTTACAAAAAAGAAAAACTTTCATGTCAAAATAGGTTTAGGGCTGTGTTTAAAATCATGTATGTAAAATAAAAATATCCACATTCCCGCCCTTTTATCTGAAAACCTTGTACAGTTTTAGTTTGTAAGTTCGAAGAAAATGCCATTATTTTTAAGATTAAAAAACGTTTACCGCAAAGAAAAATTAACCTCCTTAAATACTCACCTATCAACGTTTGAGACGAGAAAGAGTCCATTTTGGATAGGACCCTTATAAAAATTAAAAAACAAAAAAACTTGCCAATTTTATTTAAAAATATAGTTTTAGAAAAAAATTTAGTATTAAACTAATTTTGTAAATATAAAGTAATTTTGTTAAAAAACAAGACTAAACACAAGCCAATAAAGACTCTTTTTTCTATGTTAATAATTCATACACTTACACAAATTTCGCTGTTAAATAAAATACTATTACAAATAAACTTACAAAAATTCAGCCATAAATTTTAAGCATTTAAAAGAAAAAAATATTTTTTTTTACAAACAAATAGTTTTTAAGATGTTGTAAGTTATAAAAAATATATATAAAATATTTATTTGTTTTATTATTTTTCTAAGTGTAAGCTTTAAAACAAACGCCTAAATCCACAAACATTAAAAAGAAACATTTAAACATTCTTCCATTATTTTAAGTAATTTAATTTAATCAATTTTGTACAAATTCCAACACGTTTTTTTTTAAAGTTATTCCTTTAAGTGTAGTTTAAAAATAAAATGTATGAAAAGTATAAAATTAAACTTTGTACAATTGTTATTATTAGTAAACAAATCTTTTCTAAAAAGTTTTTACAAACAATTCAATTTATTTGAATAAATTTTTAGTTTTTATTTGCAATTGTGTATATTTTTTTTAGGTTACATTAAATTAATGAAAAAATTTTGTTAATAGAACAATATGGATTTTTTTTTTTTTTGATTTTATCAGTGTATAATTTTCATAGAATAACAAAAAAAAAAAGCCAGAAGTTAATTGCACTTTTTGTAAAAGTGTTATAGTATTTGTTGTAAATTAATTAACTAAAATAAATTAGCAATTAAGACTTGATTATGTTAAAAGAAAAAAATTTTGTAAATGTTTTGTTTTAAGTAAAACTTAATTACATAATTAAATGATTAAAGCTAAATAAAGGAAACTAATTGTTTTTGTTGTTTTCGTGAGGAAACGCATGAAAATATGGAAAAAATATAAAAAAAATTTTTGTTTAATTTTTTTTTTGAAAAAGGGAATGAAGAGTAAGTAAAATATTTTTAAAAATTTACAGTTATTTTTGAAAGTTTTGAGGAATTCTTTTTTTAAGAAGTTGTTTGTATTTCTTTAAGAAAATTGTTGTAATGTTGGTGCCTTTTATTGTTTTCTACATGCAACCAAAAAGGAAGGGCTGTATTGATTATGTTATTTTGCTACCAATACAGGGTGGCACAAATTTAGTTATATATCTAGTTTAAATTGCTTATAACAAAGTATAATAAGTAACTCGAATCTTTAACAATCCCTCTCAGCAAGTAGCTAGTCGTGCAAATCGCAAATATGTGTTTGTAAAAAAATATATCATTTATTTAGACTTTCTTAGTTTTCACCAGACATACAAAGTTTCATAATAATTATTTCAAATATTATTATATTTGAATTTTTTGTAATTTTTCGGTGTGTGTGAAACGGTAACAATGTACTCATGGAAGTAAAATTTTGACACTGTTGAGGTGAATAAAATTTCAGTAGCCCTGTACCCATGTTATGTAACTTTAGTCAGAACATCGAAAAGATGTGAAACAAAATATTCCATCGTTTCTCGAAAAGTGAGACAAAAGTGTTTTTGATACTCATATCGAAAAATATGAAAAGAGATTACGTTGTTACGTTATAAATGTCATAACATTGTACCCGAAGTCGATGTGACATTGCAGGCGTTGAGTCACACATATCGCTGACGGCGACCAAACTTTACCAAAATTGAAAAATTTTTACGACGGCGAAAAAAAAAACAACCCTCGTCTATCCCAAATAATATAAAAAGCGACTTTAATGTTTGTTTTTTTGAAACGAGCTTAAAAAAAATTCGTATTTTTTATAAAAATATTAAAAGCAAAATAATTAAACAATGAAAAAATGTGCCAAGAACAAAATATTATTGTTAATTTTCTTTGCATTTTTATTCGTTTTTTAGTGTTAAAATTGTTTCTCGCCCCATTTTTTTCGTGAGTTTATTTGACAGTTCAAAGCGGGAACTTTTCTCACAAAAATGTTACAGACACACTTTTTCTATAAATTGGAGAGTCATTTACGTGACAGCTAGTAGTCGCCAAAAAAAAGTTACAGACACAGTTTATTAAGAATAATATATGACATTTTTGTTTCATTTCACACAATTCAATCTAAAAGTTTTTCGCCGCGAGAGCTACAGAACATGGGCACTGGGGGATATTATACATTTTGACAGCGCAGAAATTCTTGACCATTTCAATTCACCATAGAACTTTGCAACGGATTCACACACACCCTTTATTACAAAAAATAACAATTTTTTATTTTATATTTTGTGGCATTAGTGTTAATTTTTCCTGTTAAAAATGTGTTCAATTCACAAAGCACCAGTACATATGGAGGTTATTTTAAAATATAAGGAGCAGTGTTGCCAGAAAATTGGCAAAAAACCATAGTTTGTTTAGAATAAATGTAACAATGTTCTAGAATTTGAAATCGATGGAGATTTTAAGTATCTTTTTTTTAAATGTAGCTTTCCTGATTTTAAAAGTAGTTCTGGTAAGTGGTCCTCGAAGTATTAGGTATAAAAGAGGATATATTTTTTTTAAATTTCAGCACCGAAAAGTTTCGAAGTTTCGAAAATTCCGTTTGAAACTTTTATTAATATTCATCTAAGAGCCCATAAAAAATCGATATCTAAAATGCAAAAAGGTGTAACTAACAAAAATATAATTTTACATGAGAAACAAAAAACTTTGTAAAATGAAAACTTAATCATGTCGGAAAAACATGCATTGATAAATAACCCAAGGAATTCTTCTTTGTTAATCACTTCAAATTGACTTGAATACAACTAAATCACTTCATTATTCACAAAGAAGCCACTGAACACACCTCCAACTTAGTAAAATATAGAATCGGCCCCAATGAACGTACCTTTCACGTGTGCAACCGACCACGATTTATTCTTATGGCTAATAAATCACTGATGGTTTAAACGTTGGTTTAGTTGAACTAAACTTGAATTTATATGTTGTTTAAACTCAACAACTATAAATCAGTGTCCCATGTATTATATGTTGTTAAAAAAATAACATGTGGCAGCACAACGACAAATCTTAGTAAATTCATATGGTCTGAATTGGTAGTTTAAACGCCCAATTTTATGCGTTTAAAAATGGTTTATCTCTATGGTGATTTATAGATTTGTTGGTTTAAACACATTTTAAACTTAAAAGAGAGTTTAACTCGCTCTGATTTTTTATCCCTTAATGTTTTTATTTCGTCATTAAATAATCCATTAATTTTCACAATATCATCAGTAAAATGTTAAAAATAATCTGCTGATAACTTAATTAAAGTATTTTTATCCATTTTTAATACTTTAAAGGAATATAAATTAGTTTGTTTCGGTTTGTTTTCTTAATCAACTGTCTTAATCATCTCAAATGTAATGTGAATTTGATAAACTTAAATAACATTTTGCTTAAGCGTGTTTAAAAACCCAAGTGTGAAAATTGCATAAAATTTTGTCAAGACATGTAGTTTAATGGCATTCATAATAATCAATCAAAAACTCGATTTTTAAATTTCGCTAGTTACGACCTTTTGCATTTTTGCTAACGATATATTTTGGATCCTTGAGTCGATTTAGCCATGTCCATCTTCCTGTCCATCTGTTAGGAAAACACACGCTCGCTTTTGAACAACTCGAAAGAAAACAACGATATTGGTGACAAGCAATTTGGGATTGTAATTCAGCTAAATCGTAGAAAAGTAGAAAAATAGTGAATCCAGGCGGAAAATACGAGTGTTCGATATCGATCAAAATTTTCATTAAAACTGTTTGCATTAAAATTTCGATAAAAAATCGCCGTTCACAGAGATTTAAGCACCTATGTCATTTTCATAAAAATATGGACGATGCATCGCACCAAGCAGTACACTTAAGTTGTGGTAATTGTCGCCAAACGAACTGTGCTCGGATAATTCAAGCCCAAATTCTACAGTTTATATTGTTGAAGTAGGCTAATAAGAGGCAGTGGGCTTCATTCATCGCTTATTATCAAATTGTGAATAAAGTCTGGAGTTATTTGCAATAATAAAAATTAATATTTCAAAAAGTTATAAACTACTCAACGAATACAGGTAATTCTGCGACACCCTGTATATTCACACTGACGATCTGGCAATGAAGTTTTACATACTAAATAATTTTTAGGCGGCATATACGTTTGTTATTTTTAATGGTTGTAATCGGTCCACTATTTTACTTGGCCCCCATACAAATGCAATCCGGAACAAACTGTTCGTGCGATAACAATAGAGAGCGAACAATTTTTGCATACAATTCGTTTTGGTTTCTGAGAATGCGCAAATCAGCTCGTTCTTTCACTTAATGCCTTTTTGAATACGATATATAATTACAAGTTTTATTCCAACTTAATTTACAAAGCGATAGAAACGCAAACCTTCAGCGAGAAGTAGTAAAACATATCTGAGTCTTTGGTGGAAATCGAACCCGTAGTCATGGTACTGATAGACGATATATTGGGCTGAAATGTGTAAGGCTTTAGCTTAACACAACCCATTTTTTTCTACCTTATGGATCCAATGACAGACAAAAATTAACTAGAAAATTTTAATTATTCGTTACGGTTTAAGGCATATGCACTGAAGTGTTTTCCGAGAGCGGGGTTTATATGGGGCCTATGTTGAGTTATGGACCAATCTTCACGTAATTAAGCAGTAAGATTTCTAGTTTTATATGAGAATGGGTGCATTCCATCACCAATTTATGTTTTAACAAAAAAAAAAAAAAAACATTTTTAGGGAGGTTGCTCCACATTTGGGTTTTCAATACTTTTCCTACTGAGCCAATTGTGCGGGATTTTAATTTTAAACTGCTACAGACAATAGAACTGACACCAAAACAGTTTTTTCTGTTAAGTCTTTCGAAAGTGAACGTGCTTTCGAGAGATGGATAGACATACGGGCATGGCTAAATCGTCTTAGAACTACTCAAGGACCGAGGGTTCTTAGATGAGTATTAAAAAGTGTCACACGGATTAACAAACTAAATATACCCTTATTCAAAACTAATGATGGAGGGTAAAATATAGTTGGATTTTTTAGAGAAATAAATAAAATTCTTGTAATATATTTTTTTTATAAAACTCATGATCTGAATTAAAACCATTTTATTTTTTCTTTAACATATCAACCAACACCTTTGATAAAATGTTATAAACCTTAGAGGTTTAAGAAACTTTTTAATCATTAAACCATTTAAAATAGACTTTACCACTGATTTATTTCCTTGATGCTGTTTGCCAAGAGGTTTTCTTATAAAATTTATGGATTTGATAACGTAAATTCTAAATCAAAAAACGAATTTTAATAAACAGTTTTACACACAAATAAATAGCACCACACATTATAAAAATGTTACAATTACTGACAAATATTTTAAGCAACAATGTTGCGCAGTCTCTGTTCACATGTAGCTGCACACAAAAAGCTGTACATACGTTTACTCATATCTCACTCACGCTTAGAATTGTTAAGAATACTTGTAAATTTAAGTACTAAGCCTGACCCAGAATGTCAATATTTCACCACTTAAACTATTAGTTAGTTTCCCTTTGCAAAGTAACAATAAAAAAAAAACAAAGAAAAAAAGAGAATAGATTTCATCTAAGGTCCGCCATTTTTATAGTAGAATAGGTCTAAGAAATTGCTATAAACAACACCGCGTATTAAACTTTGTTTTTTTTTATTTTCTTGCTTCTTCAACATCAGATGATAATGACAACACCAATTCTTCTATTTCAACTAGCTGGCATTTTGTAGTATCTACCGGACGGCTGTTGTTGGTCTGTTTAAATTGTTTTTTTTTTTTTTTGTCTTGTTGTGCTTGTAAGACACTAAAGTCGTAGAACGTCCAGTATATTTACGATGATACCAACCATACATCATCCATGCAAGTGAACAAAAGAAAGTCATCTTTAAATGTAAGAAAACCCAACTAGCAATTGCTTTTAAGTTGTAACAATTTTTTTTTTTTTTGCTTGTTTTATCGTAAGAGATTCGTTTTTTTAGAATTTGTTTTTCATCAGTCATCTCTGACTCTTGTGTGTGTGTGTTTTTTTTATGATCGCTACAATAAAAGGGCAGGTGGTATGTTGAGTATTGTGAAAGAGTTGTAAAAAAATTTTGTTAAACTAAATTCGATACAAGATTGGAAACTCTGATAGAGACTATAGTAAAAACTATTGTCGAGTCCATAATAGAAATATAGTTGAAACTTTAATTGAGACTTACGTCAAGACTAAAAACTGCAGTATAGTTCAGTCTATATAATATCGTTACCTTGTAGGAAACTGTAATCTTCTATGGTCGAGACTGTAGTTAACGCTACAATTAAGACTATTATTTAAAGCAAAGTTCAGACTATACAATCGAGACTTAGCTCGTGACTATGTTGAAGACTGTAGTCGAGACTACAGTCAAGACTACAGGCAATCTACAATTGGGATTATAATTGTGACTACAGTTGAGAGACACTGCAGTGAAGACTTTAATTAAGTCTACAGTTAAAGCTTTAGGAAATACTCAATAGTCAAGGCCTTATTTTAGACTGTAGTATTATAGATTTTCGCGGTATTGATAAAAAGTTTGTAGATATAGTTATAGAATTTTTAGTCAACAACCAAGTTTATTGATTCAATAAAAAAAAGTTGTTGCCCACTAAAATTTGTTCAACAAAAAGAGATTTCTTAAAATAAATTGTTGGGGAAATGTTGAATAAATGAAACAAAATGTTTATCGAATTTTTTATTTACTTATTTATTAATTACGATGTGCTTAATTCCCAATTTTTATTCTTTGCTACATACAATAAAATTTATTGTATTTATCAAAATATTTAATTATTAAATATGTTTAATTGAGTGCTAATTTGCAAAGTGTAAGTTTGATAAATTTTTTCATTAAATAAAATAAAAAGTTTATTGACCTAAAATTTTATTTTTAACAAACTGTGTTGTTTCTTGAGATATTTTTTTCTGTGTAGTATCTTCTTTGTTGGAAACTATAACTCGAGCCTACAGGCAAAACTACAATTGAAACTATAATCGAGAATTTACGAGTTTACCCCAATTAATAGATTGTTGACTTTTCTTAAAAGAACCAGTTTCTGCCTTTTCTATCGTTTTGGCCAGATTTAACGCTTCATTTGGTTTTCCATCTGCCCCCGGGGTCATTGTAGCTAAAAATTTTTTACAACTGTAGTAAGTTCTGCGGCGTTAATTAGATGTATCCCTCCAACGAAATTATTTTATCAAAGTTATTTTCGGGAATACAAAATTTATTATTAAGATTTATCTATGGCGAGCTAAATTCCAAATTTTTATTGTTTATAAACACACTGAAATTTATTGTTGAGGGAAAGCTAGTTTCTATGCGCATTTCACTGGTTGCTTTGGTCAGGTCATCAGGAAACCTTTTTCCAAAGATTTTAGAAAAGCTAAAAATATTGTACAAATAAAACCGTAAAGCGAATAAGAATTATAAACTCTTAAAAGTTGTACCTATAACAATTCAATTGCAATTTTTCCCGACTCGCCTTGTAGTTGTTAGTAAGTAAATTATTTATTTTGGTTTGTTATGCAACCCTTGCATATCAAAGGGAAAGAGTGTTTTCATAATCTTTTCTGCCCAGGTTGGCTCTTTAGCTCCAAGTATTGGTTTTCTGGATCCAGTTTTTCTTATTATCATCAACTTTGTTGTATAGTTCGCTTCATTTTTTACGTTTGGTCTTTTTTATTGACCTTCGTAAGTTATTCATTTGAATTTAATAGTCTTCTTTTAGTGAGTGTTCATCTGGGTTTCGCATTGAAAGTCTGCTTGCAGCAAGACACATTTTCTTTAGCTCTCCAATTTCTGCAGTCCTCAAATGGCCTGATTGTTTGTTGTTGTTTTTCTACATCATCGGCATGAAAGAAGGCAATTTCATTATTCGTTCGCTAGAAAAAGCGATTAGACTCTCGCAGTCACCATTGTTCCTATCGAACATGTCTCTCTCCTTGTCAATACTATAATTGACACCATTGTCGAAACAATATTTAAGCCCATAATGTAGACTAAAATCTAGACTATAATGGAGATTATAATCGAGACTAAAATCGCGAATTTTAATGAGATTGTAATTGAGACTGTAATGGAGACTATAATGGAGCCTTTAATCGATAAAATAATAAATGCTTGAACCAACCTAATGGCCAACACTGTATTAGACTATAGGTGACTTAACATAACGACATAACCATGACCATACAAACGTTGAACTTTGGTTATTGAATTGAATTTTAATTGAATTTTAATCGATGTTTAAGTAAAAACTACCCAATAAAAAATGGAGCTTCCAACGAAGCAGGTTTGTAAGGGAGAAACATACACGTTTCGCTTACCATTGCGTTGACGGAAGACATGAATTTTTTATGGCGAGTTCCCACTTTGAAGCAAAAGATTTTTGATACATAAAGCGCATTATTCAGCGCATATAAAAATTGTTGTATGTAACACACACTGAATGTTTCGATACAGTTATTTTTTAGTATTCTCCCTTGAAAACCTGCTTCGTAGTAAGGGAATGCCGTAGCACTTGAAATTTTGTTTTTTTTTTTATAAAAGTTGTTGAGAGTTCTTTCACTTACTTAACTGCATTTCTGTATGTCTTATTGCGTAGCGCATAATTTTGCGCTAATTTTTGCAAAATGATTAAATTTTTTATTGGGCATAATCTTAGCAATTGTTGAGTCGGGTGTATAATCAGATTTTTTTTCAAATTTTAAATATTTTCTACTCGAAACTATCGATATCCACATACGAAAATTAAATTATCAGCCGACGAATTGGTAAAAACTCAAATCATCTTGATTTGTAGCTCATCCAACATTCATCAGAACCGATTTCAAGCCCCCTCTTTTTTATTTAAAGTTCCTTTTTTGCGGTTTCTACTATTTTTGTTAATGTTTCATTATTTCGGTTGGTTTAAATGATGTTGTTGCTATTATTGTTTGTTGCAACAGTCTGTCTATCTAAAGGCCGCCTGGTATTATGGAATTGTTATATGGACATACAACAGACAGCAGTGGCAGTGGCAGCAGCAACAGCCTCAGTAATTGTAATTTCTTAAGCCAACTTTAAATAAGCAACAACAATAAGAACGTGCTTCTTGATGCTGATATCAAAAGGTACAAATCTGACAAACAAAAAAATTGAAGCCAAAAAAAAAATGAGAACAAAATTTGTGGAAATGATTTTATTTTTGTCTTATTTCGTTTGCAGTTAATTTAATTTTTTAAGACAAATCTTAAAAATTAATGAATATGCAACAATATAGTGAAGGAGTATAAGAATTCAAATTTAAATTTAGAATTCAAACAAATTTTGGTTTTCACTATTCCCATTTCTAAATGGTAGGTAATTTTGAACAATATTTTAGTGAAACTGAAAAAAAAATTCTAATAATTAATTTACTTCTAGATATTTCAAAAAGAGTTATCAAAAAAACGTTTATATTCATGGCTGTTCTGAAGACGCGCCGAAGAAGCAAACATTTACATGAAAACAAAAATTAATTGACTAAAATTGTTTTTCTTTATCATACAAAATTTACAGTTTTTAAAAGATATAGAAACGCGTTATAATTTGAGTTAGAAGTGTTTAGATAACAAAAACAATTTTCGTAAATTTTGTGCCCTCCGGCGTGTATTTTAGCCACAGCCACGATTAAATGCAAACCTATTTTATGACTTTGTTTTCCTGCTCTTAATAGATTGCCAACCTTGATCCCTTTTTATTTGCAGATATACTTAAAGCCATTAAGTGGTACTAAAATGCCATTAACTTAGTTCCACGAAATTTTCCTTTAAATTATACATAAACAATGTTAATTTTTATTTAGTTTTTTTTTTTTTTTTTTTTTTTTTGGGAATAATCCATGTTAATTTTAAATGAACAATCACTTGCTACAAAGGGAAACAACATCTCTTAAATCATTTAATCATGCGTTTTATATCCTCTTCTGCTCTCCCTTTGCTGCTGCCTCCTGTTGTGGTTCTTTAAGTTGTAACATGATTAATTTGTGATCGTGTATTAAAATAACTGAAAGCCATAAAATTAAACGCCTGGTTATTATTGTGGCAACCAAAAATAAGTGCAAAAAAAAGAAAATGATCAGCCTCAACAAATACGAAAATACTAACAATGTCTACAACTGCAACTGGTGTACGAGTACAATTGTAATTGTATGTTTGAATAAAAAGAATAAATGACTGTATAAAAACTGAAGGTTTGTTGCAAGTTGCAGCATTTATTGAGAAGTGTAAAAACATTTTGCTGATTTTCGTTTAACAACAAAACTAAAAACAAAAAAAAAACGAAAGCGTTTTTACAAGAGCAGAACAGAAAATAACTATCAGACATGTAATTTATAATTCAAAATAAAAAAAAAACATTGAAATGGAATCCCATAAAAAATAGAATTGAGCATAAATGATACAAAATTTTAATGAAGGGGAGCCTAAATATGTTTTCTGATTCCTAACATAAAGGGTGGTCCAACCATAATGCACGACGTTAGTTTTGAGTCACACCTTAACGTCGAATTTTAACCCAACTTGATTTGACATTTGCTTGCTTCGGTGTTCGACAAATTCAACCATGGAAAGGTGCACAATTGAGTAGCACCTTATACGAAAGTGGGCGTTAAAAACATAATTAATTTCGTGCGCTTCGTAATTTTTTTGGTCAGCATAATCGACCAAATGTGTCCACAAATCGGAAAAATTGTGCGAAAATTTTAGCAAACCAGTATGTAGGAAATGTGAAAAGGGCGTTTGGTGCAGCTTATGAGCAGCTGGCGTCACCAGCCAGTTACCATGAATTCTGTTCGCTATCGCGATATGATAACGGACTTCATGTGGCCAGAAATTGAGGCTATGGACCTGAAAGACATATGGACAGCCAAGGAAACAATGGCTCTTTTATGCGAGAAATTCAATGGCCGTGTTATCTTACGTCGTGGCGATGTTAATTCACCACCACGATCATGCTGACACCGTTGGGAATTCTTTCTTTCGGGATATTTAAAAGAAAAATTGTACGTAAATAAGCCAAGGACAATTCAAAAGCTAAAGGATCAGATAATTCGGCACATTCCTGACATTGAACTTCAACTTTGTCCCAGATTCACTGAAAATATGAACAATCGGATAGAGGTATGCCACTGAAGCCAGCATTTGGCCGATATTTTGTTTCACACAAAATTGTCATAGATCTTTCTACAATAATAAAAAATGAAAACTTTTTGTTTTATTTACAATTAACATCGTGCGTTATGGTTGGACCACCCTTTATTAAAAAAGGAAAGACTGAAGAGGAGCCACTGCAATGACCAGCCTGAAATATTATGATGGTGTTGTTATCAATATTTTAGCCACTAAAGAGCGAGTCAGGGTTAGTCCTGTAGAGTTTAAACAATTGTTTTTCTTTTTTTTCGTAAGTGATCATTATCATCAGCCTTAGCATCATTCACTTTCTCTTTCCATTCGGATCTGGTTTAAGCAATCTGTTTCCAACAATCAGTATTCGCCATTCTGCAGTCTTCTTTTTCTTCAATAAGGCATCAAGTTCTGGGCTTACCTTTGCATCTAGTATAGAATAAGGCAGCGTTCAAAATTCTCTTTTAGACTTTGTGTTCTGGCACATCTACATGACCAGCACAGCTTTGTCTTTGCCACTTGACCGTCAAGTATTGTTTCGATTTCCCGGTAACTTCTTTTTATAAAGGCCCCTTATCATCTCTCTTTTCGCCGCATATTTTTCTTATTATATTTTTTTAGAAACTCGCAACTTCGTTTCATCTGACATTGTTAATTTAAAACTATCAGTTTTGTCAAAAGTATAGTTGAGAAAGACGAATTTGGACTACTTGACATACAAATACATTTGGTTTTTTCCTAGTTAGTTATCAATTCTTGCTTCTTTGTTTTCCTCTCCCATATTATAAAGTTTTCGCATCGATCTCATATGTAAATATATGTACAATGTCATCCGCATATGCACATATTATTGTCTCCATCTCTATCTGAGTACTACTGGCAGGCGCAAAAGTCATCCCTATCAGAAGATTTTGTATTTTTTGTAAATTACTTTGACATTTGTGAACTAAAATTCATGTTAAAAATAACGCGGAATATTTAGTTTCATTAAAAATTCTGATAAGCGACTAGGCCTATTTCCATCTCAGGAAAAATGTGAGTAAGCAGAAAATTCGCGTAAAACACACCAATAGCCATTACACCAGATCAAAGTTATTGTATAGCCCGATAAGTCATAATAACGCTGGGGACATCGTCGAACCTTATATTTCGAAAACGTCGTAGAACATATGACTACTGTGAACGGCAACCGCTACAGAGCCACGCACAATTAATTTCTCCTATTTAAACTAGACGAATTGTGGCTGGAAAATATGTGGTTCCAACGGAATAGAACAACGACGCGTTGAGCACGACTTACAACTACAATTCTAAGGCTGCATATCCGGGTTCGTCTAATCTTTCGTTTTTTTAATCTTAACTGACCGGAAAGGTCGTCCGATTTAACCACTCTAGACTCATTTTTGTGGGGTCTCTTAAAATTACGATTCACCTCAAAAAGAATAATCCCTTTATTTTCAGCTAAGTCGGAAAAAATTGTTTTGTCATTCATTCTGGTGACGATCAATTGGCCGAAATAATTTGTCCTACTTAATGAAAAAATTGGACATATCAAATAAACAAAATCCAGAAGCAAAATTAAAGTTTTTCATTAAAAAAAATTACGTTTACCCTTAATTTTACCAAGTTCAGTTGATACTAACTATAACTTTAACTTCCAGTTAGCATTATGTTTTGACAGCTACAACTGACAGTTAACTAAATTTTTGGGAATACAACATTTTTAATTATTAAGATTTTGTTTGTCGTACTTGATTTTCCAATTTTTATTCTTGATAAAAAAAAACTGAAATTTATTGTTGAAGGATAAGCTAGTTTCTATGCGGCCCTATGCTCCTTGCAGTAGTAAAAGGAACAAATATATATATATAAGCTAGTTTCTATGCGCATTTCACTGGTTGCTTAGGCCAGATCATCAGGAAACATTCTCCCATTTATTTAAGAAAAGCTTAAGATATTAGCAAATAAAACTGCAGACTGAATGAGAATTGCAAACACTAAAGAAGTCTTATTTGCAACGATATCAAAGCTTATGTAAAATACCAGCAATAAACGGTCTGTTTATCTTTTCTTATATTTCCCACTATAAATTACAGTCAAAGAACATCGGGTAACAACTGATGAGCCAACTTGTACATATATTAAAAATTAGTTAACTCAAAATCATTGGACAAGCTGCCACTAAACATGTGGCATAAAGCCTTGAGTAGACGGAATGTGAAAAGCCACATACGAATGTAGGTTTGGCGCAATTTTGGCATCATTACAAAGCCACAATGACCACTGTGTGTTGTGCGATGACGTCAAAATTACGGCAATACTATATGTGCATGTGGCTTTTTACATTTCCTGTGTTGAAGGCTTCAAAATTACTATTTTGGTTGTATTTTCTGGATACTCATACTTAGCCTTTCTTTGTGAAACAAAACAGATTTACCCCCGCAGAGAAAAACATAAATTTTAGATTCAGTGAATTAAATACAAATTTATTTAAAACAGCACCTTTCACAAGAATTGTAAATTCAAACAAAAACATTTGTAAAAATTTAATCGAAAAGAAAATCATTTTTTTCAATTATTCATTTATAATAAAATTATGCTATCAAACAAAAAAGTTGTTTAAAACTTCTTTACAATTTTAAAAAATATGTTAACAGAAACAAACAATTTTCTTAATTAATTCGGGCGACAATTTCTAACCAACTTTTAGTTGAATCTACAAATAAATTGTTTAATAATATTTGTAAAAAAAAAAATTAATTTTAAATATTTTTTCCTTTCCATTCATATCTTTTGCATACTTGATGCTTTATTAACCCACCAAGGCGCGCCAACGACCGCACTCAGAGCAGGAGAGACCTTCAGGACACCACCCATATATATATTTTGATTTTGGAATAATTCCTAACTAGAGATGTAGTTATTCTTTCGCAACTTATTTTCTTCCTGTTTCATTCACTCACTTCTGCTGTATTTCTTTTCCTTGGCTAGAGAAGAACTCTTCGTTTATAGTTTTCGCCATTATTCTACTTTGATAATTTTATGTATTTTACTTAACAATTTTAACAAAAAGAATTCGGGAATTTTTCTTTTTTCGTTGTAAGTTATGTTGTGTTTTATTCACTAAGCAAAATGTTGCCGTAAAACAAAAGTTTTTACTTCTTGTGTTATACATTTGAAATCGAAAACATCTGAAAATTAAAAATATTGAATACAATCCCAACTTTTTTAACTTTGAAACCAACCAAAAATGTATATATTTTTTTCTTATAGTGTTGTTGTTTTTTCTACACAAACAAAAAAAATAGTTTTTACTTACCTTTGTAGTCGTGTCTTTCTTTGTTGCTATCCATAAAAGCAAATCGTTTAAAAAAAATATTAATAGAAACAGTAAAAATTTATAGAAATTTAAAAAAAATCAAACAGTTTAACAAACGTTTATTAAAATAATTTTTCATAGAAAGTTTATTTTGTAAGCCTTTACCAAATTTTAAATGCTTTGCTGAATACAGGAGCCAAATTTTGGAAATCGATATCGAACAAAATTACAGTACAACTTAAATGGGAATTTGAACGATATCGAATGCCGTAATTTTACCCCAGGCATTATTTTATAAAATTAAACATGTTATAATTTTGAGAGCAGAAGTTTGTACCTATCAAATATATTTAAAATATTCAAAAGTCCTTAACTTATCTGTTGAACTTTGGCCAATACAATTTGTCAATTGCGTTTTTCACACAAAAGCTGCTTTTAACTTCCGGGCTACTCAAAAATGCTTTAAAAGAACCACTTTTTCTTTTGCAATAAAATTTATTTCAATTTTTTTTTTGTTAATTTAATTAAAGTTTTTTCTTTTTAAGTTAAGACTCATATATAAGGGGATTTACCCAACATTGTATTATAATCTTTACAATCTTTTATTGAAGCAAAAGTTAACAAAATCCTGGGCGCATTCATATGAATATGTGGCTTTGAATATTTATTCTTATGTTGTTCGTTTAAAAAAGAAGACAAACATAAATTAACGCAAAAGAGGTACAATTCTGTTTCTGTTTCTCGATTTTTTTTTCTTATTTTTTTGATCATTTCGCAAATGTACAACCCATTAATACATACTCGTACTCTTTGGCATATTTAGAGGGAAATAAAAAGGATGAAATCAGAGAAAAAAAATAAATACAAATAAGAAAAAATGCCAAAAGGTTTTGTAAATATGTTTTTTTTTTTAAGAAAAATAACCAGAGCTTATGGAAGTGAAGTAAAAAAAAACAAAGGAAAAAGAGGGCCTGGCTAAAAGATGTCATGGCATGGCTAAGAACTGTCGAAACTATTTGACATTGAAATAAAATATGATTTTAAAACTAAATCGAATGGTATAGAACAGACAGACAGACAGACACACACACACACACGTTGTCTTAAAAAAAATAAACATAGAGTAGAAATTAAATTTAAAAAAAAAAAACAAAACTTTGAAGAAGAATTACAAGAGAATGTTTTAAGAAAAATAGTTAAAGGGACTTCCAATCTCAATATCTGAGATATTGAGTGTTTAAACAGGGTTTTTTTGCGTTTTTTTTAATCTCTGTTTTTTTTTGCTAATGTGAGGGCTGTCTATTTTTATGTATTGTTTTACAAATTAAACCTTTTCACTTTTTCTTAAGAGTTTTTTTACATACTCACTTTAAAACTGGGGATACAACCACTAGGCAGCTCAGCTCAAGTCAAGTCATTTACTCTCGCCTTGGTGCACACCCCAATTTTTAAATACTTTACTTTTCGCTTTTGACTTTTATCTATTTGTTTTTTTGTCTTAACGATATATTATTACAATAAGACAGACGGAAGGCCAGACGGACACAGAACTACACCAAGTTTTAAGTATTTGTACATAATAATAATAAAAAAAATATAATAATTATAAAACTATTTGAACTCTACAATAAGTCTTAACAGAGGTTTTATAGTTTTGATACCCAGCGGGAAAATGTAATCAAAAATATTTTATTCCACAATTCATTATTCTTAACTATTTTAATGCATCCTGCGAATAAATTAAATAATGCATCCTTTGTAAGCGACACGAAGGCAGGAAAAAAACAAATTTTTATTAAGAAAATATATAAAAAACACGAATAATAGTCACTAACAGAAACAATACATTCCTTGTTCTGTAAATGTGGGAATATACGTGGTAATCAATCTTTTTATTTTCCGAGACCGATATATATTTCTTTCCCAAAGTGAGTAGATCAAAGTTTTCTGAAATGATGTTTCGGGTTAACCCCGAACATTGAGTTCCGAGTTCCTTTATTTTTTTCTATAAGCATTCCTGTTGAAGATTGGATTTTAAAATGTAGTTCACTTAGTGCTTTTACAGATGTCCAGTCTTATATATGTATGTATGAACATCGCTAAAAAATATTTTTTCTATATGTATATATATGTATATAATATTTCTTAAGAAAAAAGAAATGTCAAAGCGAACCTGTTTACAAATTTGCATTTTTTAATTCCCTACTATTGAATTAAATTCGAATATTTCATCAACGATATCCTGGCGCACTTCAAACAGAAAGTTTACAGTTTTATTACAGAAATGCAAAGAGTTAGTTTTGAAAAATGTCTGGTAATTGAAATATATAAATTTTTGGAAATTGAGTTTTTTGCTGTTTTTGGAGATACACATCTAGTAACATATGCTGTTAGAATGAGAGGTTATATACCCCTTCCATAGCGGTAAAAACAGAATTAAAATTAATTTCGAAATTTATTTATTTAGAATATTTAGTATCTGTGCTTTAGTTAGCAAATGAAAAAACTTGCACTCAAAATTTTTACAGTGAGTGGTAAGTTTTCACTTGGGGTCAATTTGTTTTATTTTTTTTTTTTATTTGCCATTATTAAAAAAAATTTGAATAGTGAACACCGTTTCGGGAGAAAAACTAAAAAAAAATAAAACAATTTTTATCAAAGTTTTTCCTCAGATAAAAAAAAAATAATTAACAAGGATTCGTTTAAATGTGCTAAATTCCCATTTCATACTATTGATAAACTGAAATTTATTGTTGAAGGGATAAGCAATTCCTATGCGCATTTCACTGGCTGCTTAGGCCTGATCATCAGGAAACTTCACCGAAAATTTGTAGAAATACTAAAAAAATATTACAAATAAAACTGTTAAGCGAATAAGAATTATAAGCACCAGTTTTACTTGTAACAATAACAGGCACATATAGAAAGAAGAAGATTTCCAATTCGTACATTTATCTTGATGAAATATTTTGGTTTTTATTCTACGAATGTATTGGGGTATTCACAAGGTGTACTATCATGTTGTATTGTCATTATGTTCTAACATTTTACAATGGTTTAAAAATATTGTTGTTCCTTTGTAAACAAAAGGTGTCTTAAATGAATAAAACGTTGCTTGCTATGTTTACTGTGCTGTCGCAATTAATCAGAAGAGACCTGGGGTCTAATCACCGCATTCGATACTATCGTATCGAATAAACTAGCGAATGTTTTTGCATACGATAGACACTGACGTATCGAATGAAAACTCGAGAAATGTAATGGCGAGTTACTCGATATCGAATGCTATTATTTCAAATTCAATAAATTCATTCTATATCGAGATTCATGATACCAAAATAAATAATTTCGATCAATTTTGCTCGATATCGTATGCGGTGATTAGACCCCTGCGCTGAGCGCCTGAGCTGAGCGGCTATGTTTTTGTAGCCGTCGCCGTTGATGGTATAGTTTTATTCGGCAAACATCAGAATTTAACCTGCGGCTAGCAATTTTTGCAACAAAACACTTGCGGCGTCAAATTAGATCGGCTTAGAACTCTTTTGTTTGGCACACAAACAAAAAAAATAATTTATTTGTGGTTTGCGTCTGAAAAATATTCAGGAAAGATATAATGTAATTTATTATTTCTCGGATTAGAATTAAAAAGAATTTTGATTGTAGGAAAATATTTATTTTTTTATATTCAAAATAGCACACTAATTTATGATGGGTTGATCACAAAAGTCTTATTTGTTCATGTTATTATTGTAAGCATGGGGAAACTCATCATACTGCAGTAAACTTCAGCAAATTCAAAATAAAATAATCAAACTATTAAAACCATCTACTGTCGTCAATAACTCTACACAACCACAACACACAAACAACACCACGCAAAGAAGTCAAAATAACAACTATGCTAAAGATCGCAACGTCTTAAACGTCTTCAATATATATCGAACAACACTTGCAATAGAATTCTATAATGACACCAGATTTTTATGCAAAATTGACCACAACCACCAAACACGTAGCAACACTCAAGGAAAGTTCAAAGTTCAAAAATTCCGCAATGAATATAGCAGAAGCACCCTACCCGTAATGTTACCAACAATCTTCAATACAATACCCAATGATGTTCTTTCTAAAAGCAACAACAATAGAGCCAGAAACAAAGTCCTTAAAACACATTTTATTAATACACAATGAGAAAATGAGTAAAAGCAATAGAAAATAAGTTTTATGTAAAATTTTAATAGGAAAGTAAAATAAGTATTATAACTTCTTTTGTATATTCGATGTTTACTATACCCACCTGCAGATAAGCCATAACGGCTTCGCAAGGTTATACTAACACTGAATTGTACACTGAATAATTAATATTAAAGTGAATTTAAAAAAAAAAAAAAAAAAAAAAAAAGACATATGACTTTATGATACCTTGTGAATCCACCAAATGTGTTTTCTCATTTGTTATATTAATAAGCCGATATAAATTACCCAAAATGTGCGAATGGTTTCTTTATAGTTAATTTTTTTAAAATTTTGTTTACTTTTATTAAAATTTGGTAGTTCTGAAATTAATCTTCAAAGGGGTTAATCTTACATCTTATAATGCAAATACATATTTAAACATTATAGATTATTTCTGTGGCATTTTGACAAAACATCTTAAGTCGAGATAAGATAGAAAACTAGTTTTTTAAAAAAAAGCTCGGTGAAAAAATTATTTTTATGAAATACTAAAATAAACCAAAATTAAAGAAAAATTTTGAATGAAAATTCGTATGATTAACAACATTTTTTCATCTTTTTAAATTTATAATTATAACTTAAAATGTTTAAAATTGTAGGAAAAAACTCAAAAAGAGATATTTAAAGAGATATTCATTTGTATGTGGCATTCGAAATAAATGATTAAATTTAATTTCACATCAAAACATTCAAGAGCCTAGTTTTAGTATTTATCATTATTTTTTTAGGATTGTTATACCTTCTTTGAAAAGCTTTCTTGTCCAGATTTTATTTTTGTTATGAGTTTTGTTTATATTGTTAGCAAATTTGAAACCTATTCATTTGAAATATATAATGTTTTTTGGATTTTAGGATTTTAACTATTGGAGCCGTTTGCCGCCGATTTAGTTTTAACATAAAATTGAAGCTTAGCTTATAAACTGAAGGATATATAAAAAGTGGCTGCTTTTTACTGCCTTTAAATTCATGCAAAAATGTTGAGCAACTCAGAAATTAAAAAAAAAATTTAATACGATTTTTATCTTGGCAGTATGCCGTTAAATATTAAACAAGGAAATAATTTACGTAATTTGTCAAGCAAAATCTCTTCAAAATCGGCTTAAACGATGTGTTTTTCACACAAAAATAACGATGTAAAATGAATTTATTTAAGTACTTAATGCTTGCCTACAATGCAAGTGGCAAGAACTTGTTAAGTTTTACTACGATTTTACTCAGTCGGTAATACCAGAGTTTAAAATTCGTTGCCTGAAGGCGAACAGAACTGTTAAATTGTTTTTTAACAGAAAAGGAGATTGGTAAAATATAGAATTATTTCTTACTTTGCTAGCAATAGTAAATCCTGAAACTCTTTACAAAAGCAAGGACGACCATGCTTCGAAATCAACAACAAAATATAAAAATACTTCCTTTTGTAAATATAATGGATTATATCATCTTCATGATGCGTATAGCCAAGGACTGTGGCCAATTGGCGAAGTAGATGAAGCAAAAAATGATTGAACTATTTAGGCCTTTTTCAAAGCCAAAAAGAAGGAAGTCCTAATAACTCTGAAAGAGACTGAAATTACTCAAGCATTTGATAAATTGATTTAAATTTTACAAAAACTCAATACATGTATTTTGGAAAGAAAATTTCCTATGTTTCTAGCATATATAAAATTAAGCCAGCCAAACAAAATGTATATCCAACCCCAGCATCAATAGAAATTACAAGTACTTAGGCTAAGGTAAAATCCTTGCTTGCATGATCCACTTTTTCATACAACAGCCAGGATTGCAATGATTAATTCTGTACTGTAAATGGGGATGTGATGGTTCGTCAGTACATAAAAATACAGGCAATACTGTTTAGCAAAATTCAGCATAATTAATTTTTTTCATCACACAATTTTGTACCAGAAACTTATTCAAATAATCACCAAAATAAAAAATTACCTTGAAAGCCTTTTATAGAAAACTATAAAAACCATTTAAAAAAAAATCTATACTTTAACCCTTAACTACCCACAAGTGTCTCGCGGACACATTTTTGAATTCCGTTGCTTATAAAAGCTGAAGTATATATTTTTGAGAAACCCCGTTTTACCTATTCTACCCCGATAGTCTTGAAAATAGAAATGCGCTATCGGAATATTTGTAACATAAATAGTTTATTATTTATTATCAAAAAACTAAAAAAGTAGCGCATCAACCCACAAGTGTTCAATAGACACATTAATATCTTGTTTATTAAAATATATTGAGCTGGTCAATCATCTGAACCTGATTCAAAACGAAAGAAGTGTTGTCACATTTGCCCCTCAAACATATCTAGAACTTCCAAACAGTGCTGCGAGAAATGCAAACGGAATGGCTGTTCTGAACAGTCTGTAAAAAACAAATATTGTAATAAAAAATTGAATATTAATAACATTGAAGAAATTTAGGCTCTATTAGCTTGACAAAAATAGCACTCATTATTTGTAATGATTGTTTAAAAAATAACTAATTAAAGGTAAAAAAAACAAAATACTTAAGAATATTATATAAATAAAACTTTTTTCTAATGTTTACTGTCTTTGTTTTTCTTTAAGTATCATTAATTGCTTTAATGAGTCCGTTGGACACTACTGGTCAATTACGTTACAAAAGCATACTGGGTTGTTAAGGGTTAAACTTCATAAGCATTTCATTTTTTTAAAGTATCTTAGATTTGCAGCCAATAAAATTTTATTTTAACACTTCTGAATCTGAATTTGTTTTAAAAAAATTTTACTTTTGCCCCTCTTTGTCTACGGGCCGAAGTCTCTCAATTTAAGAAAAAATCCAAGCTAAAAAGCTGTTAACAAGTACCAGTTGTTAATTCAATTTAAACTAATGAAAAAATACTTAAAAACACCTTTTTTACTTGTCCTAACATATTAGTTTTATACAAAAACTGAAAAAAAATAAAATAAATGTGTTTTAACCGTTCATAACTTTTTTTGTATTATTCAATTTTTAAAAAAGGAAAAAAATAATCAAAGCTTAAGGTCCCACCTACTCAAAAAAAAAGAAACTTCCAAAAAATGCTCATTCATTTAAAAGTTATAGATTTTTGATCCGAAAATGACCAACATTTTTAACAACTCCAACTCCAAGGCGCTGTAAAAATGTGATTCTTAAGTTTTGACTCTTCTTTAATATTCCAGTTCTACTTACAATCATTTTAAATTTGTGCAACATCAAATGCGTTCGTACACAAATTAAATAAATCATTTATCGATATGAATAAAAATTAAACAAGATTTCATATGGACTTACAAGGTACCACAGTGATTAATAACATTTATTGAAAATGTATATTTGGTTTCAAGCCATAGTTATAGACAGTTAAAATATACATCATCGAATCGACGACCTGGTTTAATATACAACTTATATTTTACATTGCGCTTTTGTTTTGCCTCTCCTTAATCCTTATAAATAAACAGACTTTGTTGTATTTGTTTGATCTATATATTTTGAATTAACAGTTCATCTTCAGGGTCTATACCAATTACAATAATAGGTCTCACTAATATACATAAATATTATAAAAAAATGTTAACAAACTTGAAAATTTACCTTATATTCAGCGATGCCAGAAGTGCAGATTTATCGGAATTTTGAAGAATTTATCCCCAAAATTGTCAAAATGCAGATTTGTAGATTTTTGGTTTAACATTGCAGATTTTTTGGCTCGGTGGAAACTTCTTTACATTGTCATGATTGTACCATTTCCACTTGTTGCATTGATAAATAAATATAGTATATCAACCATTCATGGAAGAACCGTGTGGAAATAAATACATTCATTAGTAGACATTTTATGCACAAAAGATTACTTAAAAATTAAAAATTCGCATTGTCTTGACACATTAATATCGCAAGACATATGTCATCTGATTTTACACAAAATATTATGCATACAAACATATGTACGTATATATTTAAATGCACTTATGTACAAATATCTTTAAAAGTTGCAATATTTGTTCTCTTCTTAATTTTCAAAAAGACCCTTGATAATTTAAATAGCATGACAAACAATTAACGTTTAATTTCTTTTTTAAAATAACAAAGATTAATCCTTACTCAGCCTGAGTAATTAAATAGATAGATATTTTTAATGTAAAAATATCCAAAAGTTTTTAGTCATGTTCTTAAAATCGAACAAATTTTTAAAACTTTTCTGTGTAGAAAGTTCAAAAAAATATTACCTTTTTATATCTCATACTTCGAGGACCACACATATTGACCAGAACGATTTTTAAATCTACCATCGATTTTAACTTCGGGAACATATTTTGAAATTAATTATAATATCTTTTTCTAAACAAACTTCATAAAAAATGTAATAAATTTGTTTTGAAGGTTTATTGAAGATTTTTAAAACTTTGGCGCAGATTTTGCAGATTTTTTGACGAAAAATTATGGGTTTTTGCTGATTTTTCCTCTAAAAGTTCTGGCAACACTGCTTATATTTTGATTTCAACTTGACTTGTCTTAAATTTTTTAAAACTAATTCGAGCACGCTGAATCCAATGGTACTAACCGTTTTTTTAGGTTAGCTAAAAAGCATATTTCGAAAATAAAGGAGATTGCACAACATAAATTCTTGTTACTTAAAAACGGTTGAGTTTTTTGAACGAACAGTCGACCGTTTTTTTATTCAATAAAATATATGAACTGCATTTTCCCAAAACGTTCATAGAGGTCGTTAATTTGAATCTTAAGTAACCTGATTTAAAGAGAGAATTTATTGAATAAATTTGAAAACAGAGTAGTGTATACGGCCTACAAATAGTTTCTGTAATTTATTTTAGCATTTAAAATAATAAAACGTTTAAAACAAAAGCAATTAAACTAAAAGATAATTTTAGTCAAAGATTCGGTAAAACACGATTTCCAAAAAATTTAATTAATTTAATTCGGTTACTTTCTTTAGCAATTGATGATGCCTAGAAAGGAAACTGACTGAGAGCTTTTATTAAGAATCTTAGTGATAACAATTAACAAAGGCTTATTCGATATGTGACACAAAAAATTAATTAAATATTTTCTTCATTAAATTCCTTAGAGTTTAATCCCCAATTATGCCCCTGACATTATATCGAAGGTCTATATTTTTGTATTTTAAAGCTTTTTAAATACAAAGAGGTCATATAAAGTTCTCTGAGAACATTTCGAACTTTTCACTACTTCTGAAATATCAGCATAAATCCTTAAATACAAACAGTGTAACCCATCTATTAACGTAAGAATCAATGTTTCTTTTTATTTTGTTGGCCAATATGTAACCCATAATCAAGTGGCAAAAATCGACATCATCATAGTTTATAGACAAAAACAGCAAAAAAAAAAAACCAAAAACCTCTTTAAAATAAACATCATGCAGTATTATTTGTTGTAAGCGGAATGTACATATGTTTTGTTGCAGTGTTGTTGCTACATTTTGTGGTCTATAATAAACCAGGTGAGTTTGTAATGGGTTGTCCATATGTGGAGTACAAAATGAATGTCTACGGCCGCCTGATGATGATGATGTGGGATTTTTTCCCCGAACGAGGAATTTTTCGTTAAATCAAAATAAACCACATTGCAACACAATATAAATTACTTTCAAATTATTTTCATTTCATTTAGACATTGTGCTTTTACAGGGAACTTGAATAAACATGTTCGAAATGCAGAGAAAAGGAAGTTGATGTTATGAAAGTTGAAATAACTGAAATTTGTAGCTAAAGAAAAAATATTTAAAGTTTAGTGGAAGTGGTATATTTTCAAAGAGCAAAATCGTTTGATGGGTAAAAGGTTTTCAAAAGATTACAATTTCAAATGATATTGCGCTAGAGGTTATAAAACTGTTCTTAGATTTATCCAGCTATTTGAGCTCGAAATAACAAGCACTTGAAGCACAAACCAACAGAACTATGAGCAATAACTTTCTTCTAAAACAAAATGCCAAATTGTACATAAAAAGTCGTTTTCTGGACAAAAGATACCCGATTTTGTACACAAAAAACAGCCTTCTACATTAAAAGTAACTTTGCGGACATAAAAATAAACTTTTAACCAGAGTTCGAAAATAACCAGAACATTATTTAGCGTTCGGCTCACACACCCAGGAACGATATATATTTCTTTAATGTTTATGTAGACGAATACAACCGTTAAAACCGTTCGTAACTATTTTCAAGAAAGAGCCGCACATTATATAGTGTTCTGTTCTTTGTTTAAAAAAAGAAATGAACAAACAAAAAATTTTAGCAACGACCGCAGCACGAACACTTGTTTGTATTGTGTATATGTTTTGTTTATATAAAATTATTTTGCTGGCTTTTTGTTTTTTTTTCGTATATGTATTTTGTTTTTGTGGAAATTGTTTGGTTTTTTTACCATTCAAAAGGTCGCTACCCAACAAACACGGAGGTTTGATTTCAAATTAAAAGTGATTTGAAATCAAACATTTTCTCAAACGACAAACGTTTGATAATGATTTGAAAATAATTTGTAAATCATAGCGTTCTCAACAAAAAGGGGAAATTATTTTCAAATTGAAAAATGCCTTTATTTTCAACTTGCTTTCAAACGTAATTCTCAAATGTTTTTCAAATGTGGATTATAATAGAATGTGGAATATAAATAATACTATTTAATTTTTTTAATTTAAATTTATTATTTATTTAAATAAACTTTGAGATAAACACTCGGTAACATAGCAAAAAGATGAAATAGTGTTCTTTCCGTCTTCTAATTCTTGGAAAGACAAAATACTTGGCTCCCTTTTATTTTGAGGATTGTAGCACCGCGATCGTTCAACAATCTTTCTTCACTTTCCTGTTTTATTATTTTTCTTTTTTTTTCGTATTTTTAAACATTGTAATTTCTCACAAATAATTTTTATTGTTCACTAGAAATAAACTGTTCACTTTATATTAAAATTTATTTTTAATAGTAAAACACATGTAACCACAAGGAAAAATAATTTAACTTTAATCGCCATTTTTAATGCTTACATTTATTTTTCGCTTTAGTACTGCCAAGTTTATTTTTGATTTGATTTTAACTTTGACAAACATTTGACATCAAATTGAAAAAACATTTGATATCAAATGTTTATTTTCAAATCATTATCAATTTGAATTTAAATGTTAAATCAAACAATTGAAAAACGTTTGAGAATTGCGTTTGATGTCAAATGATAAAGTCATTTCATATCAAAGGTTTGACTTCGTGTTTGTTGGGTAAGCAAAACAGAAACGAACAAACATTAATGAGCTGGACCGAACACAATGAAGTTTGGGTTTTTTTAAAACAAAACGAACGGAATTAAATGTTCTTATCTCTTTCTTGAGTTGGATAAGAACAGTATAATTTTTGTGTTCGAAAGATGACAAACAGGGTGTTTTTCCTAGTTAGAAAGGGTAAGATAGAGTGTTGGTTTTCAAATGTATGGTTAAGGGTCAACGAACCTTTATAGGGGAATTATGTGAAATATAAAATAGAGGTATAAGTTTAGTAAATAAAAAGCACTTTGATTTTTAGGTTATGTTCATTAAGTATGTATTTATTGTAAAGTTTCAATTTACTTTAAGTTTCTTATTTATTAAATTTAGTTTTTTCTTAGTTTTAGGTGTAGGGTTAACAAATTGTAAAGGTTTTTAAAATATTCCACTTTAGGATTCTAATGGTGTGAATTTTATTAGACACTTTGGAAATTATTTTACTAATTTGAACGGTTTAGTCTGTAGCGCACTGTTGGTTGTTTCCATCTCAAGATAGACTTTTGGAATGTTTATATTAATTGCATTTGATGTGCAGGTGGTGATTGACATTTGGGATGGGATTGTTCAATTATTCACTGAGGTGAACACAGGGAAACGTTATTTTTTTAAGGATTTACTTCACAAACACTATTAGAGTATGGTTTTTTCATAAATCAACCGAACCGAACACTAAGGAGCTATATTCAGTGTTTATTTTCGAACACTGCTTTTTTACACACAAAGTAACTCTTTACACAAAAAGTCACAAATTTGGCAGTTTGATTTCTCATCTTACGAAACTATGAAATACTAAATTAATCTACAATATCGTTATTTGTTATATTTTAAGGCGTAATAACGTGTTCTCCGGGCTTTATATGGGGCCTATGCAGTGTTGCTACTTTGTGGATAATTAGCCGAATTAAGTGTAATATTAACTGTTATAGTTCAGGTGTTACATATTTAAAATTCTTTCGTTTTAAAACAAATAGAATAGAGCCTTGGTTTCAAAGAAAAAATGTTTACCGTTTAAAATGTTGATGATTTCAAAAAAGAAGAACAGCCTTCGTAACCAAAGTCACGGTTTCTAATTAAGAAAAAATACCCTTATTAAGATTTTCAAAAGCTTGATAATAAATAGCGCCAAATGGAATCTTAGATTTCGAAAATGAGAGCTTTATAGTGCTTTAGAACCCGAAGTTTATTAGAAAGAGGTATTCAAACTATAAAATACACAGAAAAAAATTACGACAAATCAATTGTCATATTGAATACCATATTCGTCAATACAATTAACTTTTTAATTGAAAAGGCACCAACAACTAAATTCGTAAATACAAAAAATTATTTTGTTAATTAAAATTGTTAAAACTCAACAAATATTTTTAACAATGAGTTTGTAATATTGAATGAAATATATGAATATTTTTTATTAACAAAATATTTGGTTGCTAACTAACGTGAAAAAAAAATGCAATTAAATGTTGTTTTTATTATTTTTTTTACCAAAACTAAATAACATCACTAATAACATTATAATTTATTTAAGCCACAAATAAAGACCTGGATGCACTGGGAGGTTCATACATCAGCACAAAACGGAATCTTGCCACCATTATCATAAATATTTAAAAATCTATACTTTATAAGAGAATGGTTAAAATTGCTTTATAAATCATAAGATAATAACGTTACTTACCGTATAGATTGATTATATTTCGCAATAATCATCATATCGCTTATTCTTTTAAAAATTTTAGATCGAAAATCCAGATTTTTTTATTTTATATTTTTAATTTTTTGACACAAAAATATTTTTTTATATGATAATAATTTTCTACAAATGAAAGAAATTGTTAATTAAGAAAATTGTTAAAAATATAAGAAAAGTTTTTACAAATTTTCTTAATTACTAAATAACTTTTGATATTTTTTTCTGTGTATGTTTCTAATATTCCAAAAATTTGGCTTTGCCACTTCAAAACTATCAGCATAACACAGGGATTTCAGGTCCTTTTCTCAATATTGCATATTCTCAGTTCCATACTGCAAAATAAGACTCTAAGTCTTGAGTATGGAGAAATTCAATTAAAAAAATAAATCAATAAAATTCATAACCTTTTGACCTCATTTTTGAAAAAAATTGGTCCAATGATGCCAGTATAGCGGTTCCTTTTTCTGGATGTAATGGAGTTTTTTTTTCAGATTTCTCACTTTATATGCGGTAGTTGTGCTCAATAATAAACCTGTTGAAATTGACGATTATGTTTGCTATAAAAATTAACAAATTAAAAAAATTAAAAACAAAAGCAAGGAAGAACATATAAATCAATTAAAATCGATGATCATTCACAATCAACTTCGATCCACTAGAGTTAAAATACCATTTGACCGTCTTCAATGGCGGTGAGTCTTAAACAGAAAAGCCCTCTGAAGGGATACTGTGGTCAGGGCAACCTGTCCGTAAAAACCTGGTTTAAATTCCCAGGTCAGTTAAGCCTAAAAAATGATCAATAAATTTTAATTTATTTCATGTTGTATTATTCCTTTCTTCATAAAAATAATTTAATGAAAATTAAATCTGATGAACTTTAGACTGATTAAAAAATATTAAAAGCAATAAAAAGATCAATTAAAATAACCACAAACTAATTTAAATTTTTATAATTTGGAAAAGTTTTTATAAAATAAAACGTTAATTTAAAATCAAATTCAATTTTATTTAATTCGTGAAATGTTTCTTCATCTCAAGTGTATTTCGAATTTTGCTGGTGGTACCACTGGGCCTTTGGTAAATAATGGACAGATCATCATGAAATTTGACCGTATTCTTTCTAGTTATATAAATCAAATATTAACATTTTAAATTTACAAATTATCTTGTTGGTGCCTTTTTTCAATTAAACAAAATAATTGTATTGACGAACATGGTTTTCAATATGACAGTTGATTTATCGTAATTTTCGTATGTGGGTCTTTTTAGAAGTGGTGAGTAATATTTAAAAGATATGTTTAACTATTGAAGCTTACAATAGATCTATAGCTTTGGATCTAGAAGATATGCCTATTTATCCATAATACTACGATATGTATTAAGTGAAAACACTTCTTGATCCTTAATGATGAAACACAACTGGGGCTGAACGATGTTTTTCATACAGTTTGACATAAAATTATGCCAGAGAATGCGGTCGAGAAATAAAATCAATTTTATTTTGAGGACGTTTTTTCTAATGCTCTCACATATAGACACTTATTCTCTTAACAATGTTACCATACTTTCATTCAATTTCATACATTTTATAAACAAAGAAAAATAAGAACAAAAGAAAACAAAAGAAATGAGAGAGCATTTGAAGTTACGGTCGACGTTTTAATTATGGGCTTAAGAATTTTTGCTTGAAGTTGAAGACTCAATTCTGATTCATCATTTATGCTGAATTATGTATGTTTGCTGTATGAATATAATAAAAATTATGTAATTAAATATTTGCAAATTCAAACTTATTAATTTAATTGGAATTTTCTCAGTTTCAAATTAAAATTTCTCAATTTCAGTTTTAATTTTCTTAGTGCCTATTTCACCAATTGTATTTAAATATAAATGTTTGTTTTTCATGTCAAAACAAAAACAAAATTATGTGTAATATTTATAAACGGTTGTGAAATTGGGCCTTAGTTTTAAATTAAAATTCATAATTTTAATTAAAATTTTCTCAATTTCAAATATAAGTTTTTAATTTCAATTGGATATTTTTTTTTAATTTCAAATTCACAATTTCATTTGGTACATTTGGTATTTTCTCAATTTTAAATTAAAATTCTTAGTTTCATTTAGAATTTTCTCAATTTCCAATTGAGACTCTAAATTTTATTTGGAATTTTTTCAATTTCAATAAAAAAAATGGTGTTGTTGTGGATGGTATAAAAACTAACACAAAAGCAAACCGAATTTAGCATAATAAGTAACTTTTTATAAAAAAAATTCAGAGAAAAAGTGACTTCTAACAATACAGATTGTCACTTTTTAAAAAATTTTCACACAAAAAGGCTCTTTTAACACAAAACATACCTTTAAGACAAAAAACCCGACTTTTACAGAAAAAAACACTTTATATAAAACAAACTTTTCGCATAAAAACCGACTTTTACCACAAAAACTCCCTTGCCACACAAAAATATTAATTTTTACACAAAAACGATATTTTACACATTAATTCATTCTTTAAGCTTCGTTCACAATAGTCAGCAACCATTTTTGCTGGTGTTTATAATAAAGCAACAATTTTTTCCGCGACCACACACATTTTAAACACAGAAACCGTTTGCAAATTTTGTTTCCCCAGAACCAATTTTACGCACTTATTATTATTTGTTGGAACATTTTGTTAAAATTTTCATTCAAAACTAAATAAAACGATTTTAAACGTCATTTATATTTTCTTACAAATTGTTGCTGAAGTAGAAGTGGACTCTTTTTAAAAAACGTTTGTTATATTTTTGTTTGAAAAACTAAAGGAATATGAAATACTTTGGGAAGAAATAAGATAAAAGAAAAAATAAATTGCATTGTGAGCAAAGCTTTACACGAACGCCCTTATTATGTTAAACACATCACCACGCTAAAAAAAAATTTGATACAAATTTTTAAAAATACAAAAAATTTTATGTGAAAAATTTCTCAACGCAGGATGAAGTGATTAACAAGATAATCAACTAAAACTTAAATTTTTCAGAAAAATTTAATATAAAATGACTGACACAAAATACATACATTTTTTGTTTTCAAAATTTTTTAATTTAAAAAAAAAACAAAAAAAATTAGCAAAAATCAGCTTGTTGCAAAACAAAAGACTTAGAAAACGAACATTGATGAAATATTCCCTTTTTAAGTTTATTTTTGTAGAATAAAATAGAATAGGGTTTGCTCTTTTACCATCTAACTCTCATGCAAATGAGTTTCCTCATAATAAAGACAATAATTAGAATTCCTTAGAAGTACTAAAATAATGGATTGACTGTCATAAATGTTGCTGCTGCTGTCGGTATTTTATGCCAATTTTAATGATGTACAATAATAAAACCAACAACAATCCATGCTTTGGCCACTAATATCTCTTTATTCACAACATTAAAAATATAATAAAAACAATAATAATAATGATAATAACAATCATGAACATAATAAAATACTAATAACAATAATTCGTATTAAATTTCTTTATTATGAATAACAACATTTCCTAAGAAAAAATAAAAGTTTTTTTTTTTTTGTTGGAAAAAAGTATACAGAAATAAAATAAAGGAAAAGATATATAAAATGAAATAAAATAATGAACCTCTAGAAAACCGCCATCATTTATAAAAGACTGGTGAAAACCAAGACATCAAGATGGCCAATCAACATGCATTTATTACACACATCTACACACCAACAAACATACATACACATTTACATTTGTACACACGAATGTTTGTATGCTTGTGAGTAATACATGAAGTTGTTCAAAGGTCTGCCTGTTGTAAATGTAGTTGTATGATTAAGAACGAAAATCAAAAAAGTTGATGGAAAAAGTTAAGAAAAAACAAAAACAACAACCAGCTAAATCCTCTACGAAAAGGATGCAAGATAAAAAAAAAACGCATTTGTTGCAACAATTATTTTCGCATTTGGCTTCGAGTTAAAATGCAAAGAAACAAGAATAAAAAAGAATTTAAAACGTTAATTCTTGAAAAGCTTATTAGCTCGAAACAACTTTATATTCCAACACAATTATGCATCCTCTTACACAGCAGGCAATAATTATAAAATCACTTGCGGTGTAGTATAAAGACACTTTAAAAACAGAAAAAAACCTTTTTCTTTTTTTGTTAGAACAAGCACTCAGGGGATGACCCCGGCTAATGCATTGCATTGTGTTGGAACTAGGAAAATAGGTTATGGGAAGAAGGATAGAGGAAGAAGTGCTCTTGGACTTTCGACTTGAACCTATAATTCCACATACGCTAATTACGGCCAAAAAACGAATTTTTCCTGTAAAACGTTGTAAGATCTACCGGCCAATCGACCATTACAAACAAACTAATGAGTTTCGGGCACCAGATATCTAATTTCATCAGAACACATGACATTGAAGTAACGATTAAACAAGCAAATACAACCCATATTGCTTCTGTGCTCAAGGGAGTTTGTTATTCCCTTTTAAATTCTACAATATTGATCTTAGAACCTATAAAGTACATATGTTCTGGGATCTTATAACTAGCAAAGTTGATTTAACGATGTACGTCTGTCCGTGTGTATGTTGAAATGGATTTTTCGAAGACACTGGTCATAATGAGGACTGGGTTGTTATATATTTTTGCAACATACACTCCATTAAAGTTTGCTATTGAAATGCAGCCAGATCGGTCCAAAAATTACTGCCATATATCAACAACCGACGACTTCCAATATTTTTTCCCATAAATTCCTTTTTGGATGTATATCTGGAGAACGGCAAGGGCAAAAGTTAAGAAATTTGGTAAAAGCATCTTGGTTATTAATACACAACCTCTCTAAACGAATGAGCCGCACTGGAGAAGTGGGCAAGTAGCACTTCCAATGCAAAAACATTTTAAATTTCTGTATATTCGGAGAACGGAAATAGTATTATCAATATTAATTTTAAATTATAATTAATTTATATCCAAAGAACGGTAAAAGCGAAATTGTTTAAATTTGGTAGAATCGGCCAGATTATCAATACATAACCTCTCTGGACCGATAAAATGTAGGCTTGACTTTGAATACAAAAGTGGCTTTAAAAAAAATAGACAAGATTTCGTTTGTCGTGCTTTATTCCCAATTTTTATTCTTGTTACAAACACTGAAATTTATTGTTGGGGGATAAGTTAGTTTCTATGCGCATTGCACTGGTTGCTTAAACCAGATCATCAGGAAACTTCATCCAAAGATTTTAGAAAAACTAAAGATATCATCTATGTACATATGTACATATATACAAATCGGCAAAGGCAAAACAGTTAAGAATACTTTCCGCCTCCGTATGTCAACCGATTTGAACAAAATATACACCATTTGAAAGGTATTCACCAACAAACGAAAGTGCACAATATATACCCTGAAGGAAACCTGGGGCAAGTGTCTCCAAGTCAACAGTTTTATCGACTATTTTGGCGACATAGTCAACGAAGTGTCTTAACTTTTATATTTGCCTTTAATATTTTCAATGACACGCACATGTTAAATGTCTATAGTAAATAACATTGTCTGGGGTATAATAAGTCACTAGTACTGGTGACTGTGCCACCAGTAAATCACTACAGATTCACTAGTGACATTTCCTACAGGGTATTTTTAAAATCTATTCAATAATTTCAGACTTATAAGCGTTCAAATTTGCCACTAATACAAACACAAAAATTTTGTGTTTTTTCAGTTATCAAATACATAATAACAAAATCGGGTGGTCGATTATTCGACAGTTTTCAAAAAGAGTTTTTCGAATATTTCGACTATAGAAATCTTATAAGAACTATTTCTTCCTTTGTTTGTCAATCGAACTTCCATGGGGAAAAAAGTATCAAAAAGGGGAAATGCGGGAGATTAAATTTCTTTCTTTTAATTATCCGTGCTTCATGTGATGATTTTTAAATTGTCTATAATATTGAATTTAGAAACATAATATTATGGGTGCAGGTTACTGAGTGAATGCGAACCTATAGGACGAATAATGTTGGTACTTTTTGTTTTTGTTTTTGTTAATATTCTACCTACAGAGCTAAAAATAAACATGCATGGTCCTCGTTAATAAGAATGTCTAAGAGGGAGCTTTTTGGTACTTTTTCGTTCTACATATGGTACTTTGATTTAGAACATAAAATTAAACATGCAGTATCCTGAGTGGATGTCAATCTATTAAGGAGCTTTTTTCATATTGAACTTACAAAATTAAATTAACTCACGTAAAAGATAAAATTTTAACCAAAGGTTGGTCTCTCGCCAAATCGATCCACTAAGACGGAAAAATAAATTCTAGAAGCATTTTAATTCATATATACTTAGTTGATCTATGTTTTCTTCATATTTACATAAACATTTATGGTCGAACTTTGATCATTAGGCGAACACTAGTACAAATAAAACTATAAAACGAATAAGAATTATAAGCACCAGTTTTACTTGTAACAATATCAAAGCTTAAACAAAAACAACAACAATAGACAGTGAGTTTATCATTTCTTACACTCCCCACTACAATTGGAATTCTCCCAACATTAATTGTAGTTGTAAGTAGGTTAAGGAAAAACAAAATGAAAACAAATACAACTTGCTTTATTGTTTTCGCAAGAAAATCTTAAAATAAGCAAGTTGCCCGTTCAGTTTTTTAAGCCGTGCACTTGCCTGCTTATTGTCAAAGTCATTTTTGGGAATATAAAATTTTTAATTTACAAGATTTCGTTTGTCGTGCTTAATTCCCAAATTTTATACTTGATAAAATATACAATATCTTTAGCTTTTCTAAAATCTTTGGATTAAGTGTCCTGCTGATCTGGCCTAAGCAACCAGTGAAATACGCATAGGAATAGATTGTCCCATCAACAATAAATTTCAGTATCTTTATCAAGAATACAAATCGGGAATTAAGCATGACAAACGAAATCTTGTTAATTAAAAATTTTGTATTCGCAAAAATGACTTTGATAATAACAAAAGACTTTAAATCAAAAAGATCGATATTTTTTATTAAGAAAAAATGTTTACTTATTACAAAAAATTCCGAATTCTAGCCTTAAAAATATACCTCTACTAATATTTAATACAAATAACTAATCAATTGTATTTCAAAGATAAATTTTATCGCCCTTATTCATAATAAATAAAACAGGTTAATAGAAGGTTTATTAAATAGATTTTCATACAAAATTCGTTTCATAAACCTTTTATTAACCTGTTTTATTTTTTATGAATAAGGGCGTATATCTTTAACCGACTATTACATTCCTTTACTAATCTGCATTTCACTGTAAAATTCTTTAATACAAATAACTAATCATTTGTATTTCAAAGATAAATTTCATATCTTTAACCGACTATTACATTCCTTTACTAATCTGCTTTTCACTGTAAACTTCTTTACTAGTTCAGTGAAAATTGTTTAGGCTTTGAATTCGAAAGTATTCATCTACTTAGAGGGTAACCAAGTAAAACAAAAACAGAAATAACTAAAATGCAACAAAATCAAAATTGAGCAATAAATAAAAAAAAGAAAAAATAAAAAAATTTCATAAAAAATCTAGCAAACAGTAAAAGTATTAAATTGAGCAGAGCGCATATGTGAAGTGCGATTATATGATGAAGTATATCCTCTACCAATCGGTTTGTAGTATGATTTTCTTCCAACAATTTCATTTTTAGCATTTTGGTGGAGGGATTAAAATGTTTTCAAAGTGTGAAACTGACATGCGAAGTTTCTGTTGGCACAGATTAAGCCGTGTTACTCTGGCATGACAATGATGATGATAATGGTGCTGGTGAGCTTTGTGAGCTGATTGTGTTATGAACAACATATTTAGTTTTTAACTGAAATGCATGAAAGACTGACTGACGGACGAACGAATGACGGTATGAGTAAATGAATGACTGACTGCAAAAATTCTGCCACCTGCTTTGGCTTTATTGTAGCGAGTGTAGAAGTGTATTTACTCATTTACTCTTTTATTTCTTATTATTATTATTTCTTTTCTTTCAAGTCAAGTTGTAGACATTTTGCTTGAATAATGGGGTTGCAGTCCTTCCTTTTTGTATATAAAAGAATTAACAACAACAACAATAACAACGAAACATTAAAAACAAAGAACAAAAAGAAACGAATAAAGTGAAACAAAACTGACACTGGCCCATAATGAAGACATTAACGTTAATGAAATTGTTATTAAGGCGTTGCAATGGATTGATGTTTTTGAAGTCTGGCATTTGCAATTTGAAGTGTTACTTTCAGGTATTTTTAGAAAATCATATTAGTCGTTATTTTCCTTTAAAAACTTCAAAGTGCAATTTATACTTTGTATTGGTAATTTTCAATTCATTTGTGTATGTATTTTCATTTCCGTCAGAATGGGTGGTTGCTTTAGAATACAGACAGCGTTATGAGAAAATGTTTCATAATAGTTTTTAGCTTTAACTTATGTTTTTCAACTAAATAAAGCTGAAAGGGAATGTTATGTTAAATATGATTTGTGAAAACAAAATACATTAGTGTTTTGAACAATTAGTTTTAAGCATTTTCTTATGTAAAAGTTGTAATGCATAAGATTAGTATTTAAAAGCTTTTACGCAAAACTGTCAATATAAAAGTTTAAAATGGACTTTATGCTTTTACATACAAGCTTTCAAAAATTCCGTATTATAAAGAAATTAATTTAAGCAAATTTTGCAATAAAGGTACGAATAATTTTTAATCTTTTTAAAGTTAAAAAAAACCTTATCTTACATTCTATTGCAAAATGCAAATATTTGCCTTTTTATATAAAGCTTTTCACTGTCTTGATTATTGGGTATTTTCGATTTAAAAACTTAAAAAAATAGTTCATAAGTTTTTAATTAAGGCATTGAAAACTGATTTTCAGAAAAAATCTATTACAAAGAGAACTTCGTTACATAAAAGCTTCAAGAACCTCGAAAAGTTTTTCAGAAAAATTTTTTATGAAATATTTTCTCGAAAAAGCTTATTGCATAAACTTATTTTACAGCGAAGCACAAAAACGGCTGTGTTATAATGTTTTTACAAGAAACATTTTAAAAAGCTTTATTTAAACCATGTTCTTATTTTCTCACAAGAATATTTTTCTTAAAAATTTTTAGACAAGTTTGTTATGAAAAAAAAACGTTTCAGATAAGTTTTTTAATGAAATATTTTCTCGTTAAGGCTTTTGTAAAGGAAAGGAATTAAAAACATGTCATCAGTAAAAAATAAAAACTACAAATGCTTCTTTAAACAGAAAATAACTAAATTTCTGCAAAATTTTCTATCAAGAAAGTTTTTGGTAAAACGTTTTTATTAAAAACACTTTTTATTGTAAAAAGGCTTTAGGATAAAAAAATTAATTCTGTGGCTGTATGGAAAAACTAGACAACTCCATTTTTTTAAATCACGAGAAAAAAACACTCAAGTTGTAAACATATTTCGCTAATTATTTAATATGAATTATGTTACTATGCATGCGCATTAAACAAACCATCATTTTAAGTAATGTTAATGATTTTTGGTTCCATTTAACTAATCTTACGATATTAAAACCGAAAATCAATGTCAGTTATCATGATTTTTTCTAAAAAACCCTTTTTTTCAATTTATTTTAAAATTATCGGAATTAAGAGAACTTAAGAAATGATTTGTGGAAAAACATTAACTATTTGACTCAGCACGTTAATTTACCCGTTTTTTTACGAAAAAATGGAGTACCCTAGCTTTTCGAAAAATTATTTTTTTTCCTTTTATGCTTAATATCTAAAACTAGCATTAATTTCGCTACTTCGAGAGTGTCTCGCTTTCTTTCGAGGACATATGTATTTATATGCCAAACTTTAAATCGACCAACAAAGTACCAAACAGTTATTCACACCCGCTCAGGGCATTGCATGTTTAATTTTATGTTTCTAGATTCAATACAAACAAAAATTCTAAAAATAAAAGTTAAAGAACAGAAAAGTAGAATAAAAATCACTCACAGGTACTTATTAGGGTATTCATTCGGTTAACCGTTAATCGGTTAATCGATTAATAACTACCCGATTAACTGATCGGTTAATTTAAAATTTGCTTTTTTCGATTAACGATTAAACCGATTAATTTCAGTCGATTAACCGACGTAAAAACGATTTAAATTTTTTGTAGTATTTAAACATATTTTTTGTGTTTTTAACAATGGGTGTGTTCGAAAACATTGGTTTTTTTAAATGCATTCTAGAATGCAACCATGTTCAATTTTATAACGTTTTCTGTACCAAAGTTCACCAAAAAAGTTCCCTTCTAGAAATACATTTTTAAAGTGCAATACAAAAACAGAAATAAAGGAATTTGGAAATGAACTTTCTTGCAGAATATTCGGTGGTGAGCTTTGTCAGGTTGAGTTAGATGATGACCTGCCAACAGAAGAAACTTTCGATACTAACACAACAGCAGAATTCACCGAAACAATTAGAAATTTTAAATATTTTCAAAATTTAAACAAGACTGTTATGGCATAATGGAAAATTTTTGTATCAAGAGAAATCCAGGAAACAAGCTTAGAATTTAGATATTCTGTTTTCGAATCTTTTCGAAGTCAAAAGTTATTTATTTAAAACTAAAGGAAACGAGTCACTTAAATCCTAAATATTTTAACCAAATTATTTATCTAAAATTTTATTAAAAAGTTTATTTTTTTAATAAATATATAATCGGGCATGTTCTGAAAATCGAAATAACTTGAAATTAAAATCGAACAAATTTTGAATTATATTCTGTGTTTAAAGTTGATAAAAATATTTCTTTTTCTTTTCCTCATACCTTAAGGAACAGATATATTTATTTATTTACCAAAACTACTTTTAAAATCCAGAAAATCTACTTTCATTTAAAAAAAATAACTTCAAGTCTCCATAGATTTCTATTTCACGTGATTTCGATTTGCAGAACATGGCTGAATATGTATTAAATACTTATGAATATGAATTATGTTTTTGTTTGCTAGCTTTAGTTCAAGAATTGTTATGCTATTGTTGTTTTACATATAAACTGCAAATAATAAATAATTTTTCATTTTTAGTTATTGAAATTACTTAATTAAAAAAAAAATTTATTAATCGGTTAACCGATCAATAACAAAATTAACCGATTATTAGACGATGAAACCAAATCCTCGATTAATTAATCGAGCGATTACCCAGTCAAAGTAAAAGCCAGACCGTTACATGTTTAGTTTGATATTTATAGGTGAAATATTAACTATAATTAAAGGAAATACCAATTGTAAGACAAAAAGCTAAAGTAAGGAATTTACTTTCCCGTAATACCCCCTTTTTGGTCCTTTTTTCACCCCATTTAATTATCAGAAACGGCAATATTGCAGTAGGACTTTTTAGATTAGTTTCGAATGTGATATAAACTTTATTTTTATGTTTAAAAGATAGACGGTGTGACAAAAAAGTTCCAAAATACAGGTTTACTCCGTTTACTCCCTAAAAGGGCCGAATTTCGAAAAATTACCAGACACTTGTCCGCTTATCTTTTAACGACAACAATAAATTTCAGTGTTTTTTTAATAATAAAAATTGGCTAATTGACTAAAGCCTATAGTAAACGGAATGTAAAAAGTCACAACACGAACTTGCTATTATAGCTTTGTAGTGACGTGTAGTGGGAGTTGTTGCAATTTGATATAAAAGTGAAAGTAATATAAATTAACCAAAAGGAAATTTATATACATTTATAAAAATTCGTGTTCAAGGCAGTTAAGTTATGAAAAATTAACAAATATATGGCAGGAAAAAAGCCGAAAAAGTTTTAAAACTAAAAGCTCGACAAAATATTTTCCAGAAGATTACTTTTCAATAAGTTGCAATCATTTCATTGTTTTGGGTAAATAATTTAATATTCAACATTTTTTTATTTTTCGAATTTATTCTATGAGCTAAATTTCAGTTTTGTATTTTAAAAAGTTTTTTTTTAATAGTCCTATTCCCTCAATTTTTCAGAAATTACTTTATACACTACCAGACTATTATATTGTATTTTACATTTTACCTTAGCTTTCCATTGGAAAGCAATGAGGTATATTGTATGTACAGAAAAATTTACAATTATTAGACACCAGCAGAATGTAATGCATTTTCTGGCCCGCTACGGCCTTCGTCAGCATTCTGCTGGTGTCTAATAATTGTAAATTTTTCTGTAGTTTTAAAAACATTACACAAATGATTATTTAAAATAAATAAATGTATGAATATTTTTCCTTTGACATAATATAATTTTATTTTTAAGTATGTGTGGGGATTTTTGGGGATAAGAAAATAACTTTTTTGGGGATTTTTGAGGAGGAGAAGTTGCAAATTGGGGATAAGGTATAACATATAACTGGGAACCGTGGTTGGTGGCAAGTGTAGCGAACGAAGCTTGTAGGGTATTAAAAGTTATAAGAATTAAAGCAACGATTTTTAACAAGGCGAATTAACTACAGGTGGTATCGAAACGGCATTTGATTTTCGAGCTTATTTGTTTTGATCTGTTAGTGTTTTGCTAATAATGGCTGGCATTTCGATCCGTAGACACTAACAATGCAATGAAAAAACACTATGTTGTTTCTATTGCTGTTGAATTGTCGTAGTTCTGTAGTTCTGACACCACCTGTAGTTGAATTCGCCGTGGATTTTTAAACGTCTGTATTACATTTTTCTTTTTCTTTGTCTTTTCGTTTTGTTATGTTATGTAAAATCAGTGTTGCCAGTTAGAATAACTGCAGTATCATCTATATTGACAGCAAGTGCAGTTAGGTCCACAACTTCTTCAATTCTTCCTTCCTAGGATATATCAAACATTTTGCTTTTAAAGAATTTTTCGTTTTGCTTTAAAAATTGTGGCCAGTCCTTTTTAGAATATTAATTCTACATTACCCAAACCAACGATTTATCACTGCTACGAGTGAACGGATAAGAAGCATAGTTCAATTTAAAGCCAAAAGTCTATGTAAATAAGAGTTGATTAAGAAGGGACTCCAAAAGAGAACGTAAGCACATCCGCAACGACATCACCCTTAATGTAAACTAAATAATACGTATTTACAACTTTTATACTAAATAAAGGTTTTTTTTAAATTTTTCATAGAATTTTTTATATGGTTGCTTTTTCGCTTAACTCTTCTTAACTTATTATTCGCTAAACAGTTTTATTTGTTAAAAATCTCAAGTTTTTCTAAAATCTATGGATGAAGTTTCATGACGATCTGGCGTAAGCAACCAGTAAAATGCGCGTTGGAATAACTTATCCCATCAACAATAAATTTCAGTGTTTTTATCCAGAATAAAAATTGGGAATTAAGCACGACAAGCATAATCTTGTTAATTGAAAATTTTGTATTCCCTAAAATTACTTTGGGAAAATATTTATGTAAAAAATTATTAATATAAAAAACCAATTTACTTATTGTAAATAATAATTATTAGAGCAAGATTAACTTTTCTAACGTACCTGCATTTGCAAGAATGTATTTTAAAATGCAAACAGAAACAAATTTATCTTGGGAAATAGATTAATATCGGCTTCACATCAGTTGGTTAAGATTCAGTACAACAAGTTCATGGGTTAATTATAAATTGAAAGTACATGTATAAATTGAAAGCACATGTAACATGTATTTGTAGATTTAATTAAAAAAATACTACAATAAATTAAAGGTATTTGCGATAAAGACAGTGACGAGCTGCACTTTTCGAGATAAAGGCTTTTTTGCTTAATACAATATTAAATACCTAATTCGATTTAAAAGTGTTCCTAATAAAGCTTTCTGATTTTCCAGAGGCTGTTAAAAATATATTTTTTACAAAAACTTTTTTTTTATTAAAACAAAATTGTTTACGATTTATTTTCAGAATTTGAAGTTGGTTTAATTTGTTAGTCGTGTAAGCTTAAAAATATACCCCAAATTTGGTTTTTAGAAGTGCCCTCGATATCTTAAAATTGCAAACTCCCTCTAAATTAGTTGCTGTACCCTGCAAATAAGAGGACCAGTCCAAACACGCGTGTAAAATGTAGCCCACAAGGGACTAGGACTAGTCCAAAAGTAACCCAAACGTATAGAAAAAAATGGTCTATTTAACATTACGATGTCCTAGGACAGAACCATATAACCCAGCTTTGGATTACACAAGAGGATTAGTTTTAACTTCGTTTAAAAACGAAAACATGTCGTTAAAAAAAGAAGACATGTCGTCTCACTACAAATACTTTTGAACAATGACATGGTCCATGCTTGCATTACATCGGGCCAGTCCATGGAGTAGTCCATTTCATGAAATTGGATCAGGTGGTCCATAAATATTTGCAGGGTAGTAAACCCGTTTTATTCGTTAAGCACTACAACAATAACTAAACGATATATTTATTATAAAACATGTTTTATTTCATGATTGTATAGAATTATGATAAAGTATAATTTGGTCATATTTTCTAAATTAAATTAAAATTTCAACACGTTCCATTCATTCCACATCGAAACAAGCACGAAAGCCAGAAAGTCAGACAGACAAACAGACAGCCAATTTATATAAATCTTAAGGTGTGAAATGTTACATTACGCAGCATTTATAGCAAGAACAAAACAAACAAAAACAACATCAAAAAACTCGATTTCAATGTTATTTTAATCAATAAGAAATCGAATAGTTGTGGAAAATAAATTAAAAGAAACAAATCAAACATAAAGTCGCAAAAAACAGCAATACGGACCAAGTTTAAATGTCAATTTGCATTTAAAGTAATAAAATCATCAGACAATGATTTTTGCAATTCACACGTTGCACTGCAAATAGTTTGAAATAAAACAAAAGTATTAAAAAAAATAACGTTGCAAATAAAACACACAGATAGTTTTTAATGACCACAAATGTTTTTAAATGTTTTTTTATGCTTTTTTATACACTAAAAAAAATGCATGCTACATTTTACGGAAGAAACTTTCGTTGGCTGAGTTCCCGATGCACAATTGTTATGTTCTTTGTTGTTGGGAAAACGTATGGCACGACAACCCATATTTAACGAAGTAGAAGTGCTCTATAATCGGATATGCCGAATCTTATATACCGTTCATCATGGTACGATAAGAACAGAAAGATATATAAATACCGTTCTTTAGATTTTAATAAATATATTTTTAGCCACGCTACTTCTAAGATATCGCCCACACTTTGTCGGATGCTGTGGATTGATAATCATTATGCTGGTGCCTAATGTTGAAACTGCGGCTATTGCCGTCCTCCTATACAGAAATCTTTAATGTCTTTGTATGGGAGGTGCCCCGCCCACTTCACCAATACTGCTCAGATTTTGTCAGATGTTGTGTTTTGATAAAAAAAACTCTGTGTACCATATTTTGGGTAATTTTTTCTTACCGATTTTTACATTTAAACTAATCTTTTTTGTGGCACGCCAACTTATCAACTCCCGCCCACATTTTGTCGAAAGTGCTCTATTGTTAAACAAGATGCTTGTACCTGCTTTGAAAATGTTTGCTCTTTACGTACTCCACAATCACAACGGACATCGTTTAAAATACTTTGCTGTGAAAGTATGTGTACAAAAACGTAAAAAAGTTTAAAAAAATAAAACTTATAGTTAACGTCACCCTCGATAAACACAATTCCTCAATAATCGAAACGCACAAATTTTAACGCAACTTTAAAAACAAACAGCCATGTCACAGAGTACAATTCCGTTCGGAAACGGAATTCATTTCGTATTTTTGTGCTATAGAAAATGACAAAAACAATTTTCGGAATGAAACCATTTTTGTTTTCGTGAACGGAATGGGAATTTTCTGTGTCTGAAAGGCCAAAAACTATCAAAATACACTTTTTATTAATAAACAAATATGTTTTCTTCGATTCCGAATGAAATCATTCCGAACGGAATTGTACTCTGTGACATGCCTGAAAGGTTTCTTTTTTTCTTTCGGTTTGGTTTTACTTTATTTTTTTTGTGAATTAATTCTGAACTACAAACGTAGGTGCGCAATGCTGAATTCACTTGCCAAGGTGGATTATATATTGCCACAAATACAAAAACAACATGAAGTTTGTGTTTTGATTTATTTTTACATGCAGTAAAATGTTGTTTTAGGTCTAATTCTTATAAAAATGTTATGTCAGAATGCTATCGAAAGCTTTAAGGTTTTTTCTTGAATGGGCGGATGAGAAAAACAGCTCTTTTGAACCACTATGTTGGTCTTGAAAAGGCTTCGAGAAACTGCAGATTAAAATAATATTTCATGTAAAAAACATGAATCTTTCATTACAAATTTACTTACATTAGAACATGTTTTTCTTATATTCTTAATATATCGAGCCCTTACCGCGAAAATAGTGTAAGCGACATAAATTTCAGTTTTCGTTTTTTTTAATAAATGACTTTATTGGCAACACTTGCTTCATCTCCTAAAATGTTATGGTCACATAAGGTACCGTTACGATTTTATAGCAGGAACAATTTTATTGTAAGCGACAAATTTCATACAAAATGTATATGAAATAAAATAAAAAAGCTCTCTCCTGTAAAAATTGATTTTTGGCGCTTACACTATTTTCGCGGTTAGGGCTCGATATGAAAACGTCTGTTCAGGGTAAGTGTTACTAAAACTCATGGACCGCTGTACCGATTAACACCAAACTTGGACAATAAATAAGTTTAGACTGGAATTCGGTTTCTCTTAAGTTAAGTTTAATCCCGAAAGGTGGGGTTGTTGTTGTGATACTTAAATTTTTTTTATTTATGGTAAGATTTCCAAAATATAAATAAAATATTTATTTAACAAAAAAAAATTTTCTGATAAAATTGTGACCCGGTAAATAGTGCATGCGTCAAGTTTCAGTATTTATATGTTATTCTGGGCAGCTCCATGTCCCAACCGCTTGTTAAATTATAATATTTCTTAAATAAGCGGCAGTGATTTTGTGTTTTATTGCTTCTTCTTTATTTTAATCAAAATAAATGCTTTATTAAATTCCAAAATAATTTATTAATCTTTTTCTTTTTTATTAACGTAACAACCACAGCTTAAATTTTTATTAGTTGCGTTAACCGAGGTTGCACTGTACCTTGTTACTTTCGGTGATGGGTAAAAAAAAAATTAAAAACATCATAGAATTTTATGAAAAAAATTTGAGGCAGTCGTGGTTATTTGCTAATATCTCAGCCATTTGTGGATGGATCTGGCTTAATTTCAATAGCAAAGTTGAACGGAGCATATGTGACATAAATGTGAAACAACCTAGTCCTAGTCCCCGTAATTTCTTAGTCCTTCGAAGAACGTATTTTCACATCCACACGGACAGACGGACATCGTTAAATCAGCTTCGCTACTCATAAGGACCCAGAAAGAAATCAAAAACCTCCGGTGAAGGTTGTAAAAATCGGACCAGTTAAAATTAGAAAAACGCGAAATAACGAGATCGCCAAAAGCCATAGTTGGAAGAGCTGTATGAGTTCTTCTACATTTTGCTAGAACCCCAATATTGATCTCTACCTCGGGCCTTAAAAAATTTGTAATCATTGCCCGGAATAGAATACCATTGAAATTAACCTCTACTTGTTCACAGTTATCAAAAAAATATGGTCTAAAGTTATTCCAAACCATTTTGTGCATCTTTCGATCATAAATTTCTACAATGTGAACTCAAAAAACAAAAAAATATTCAAAAATCATAAATTTGGTTATGCGCTACTCTGTGTTAGGAAATTTTTATGATTGATGTTTCTTAAAATCTTTTAATTTAAAAAGATTTTTTTACAATCATTCGTAAAACTGCTATTGGTGGGGAGGCAGGACACCCGTCATTGTCACTTTATTTTAAGGACGATAAGGCCGTCCTTGATTGTCTGCCTTTCTAGCGTTTTGCGTTTCATAAAAATTTGTTTTGTAAACCTTTACTTTATTTTAAAAAAATGTTATAAACACGGTAGTAATGCCCTGGGGTCGTATAACTGTAAGGAGTTCCAGTTTTTCAGTTCCCATATGCATTCGTTTATAAACTAACTTTTCTACCTCTTTTTTTGGTGGCAATCGAAATACAACTTGATTTGATTTGTTGAAGTTCAATTTTAAGCTGAGACTGATTACTGATGGAGTACAATAATATTCAGCAGCGTATGCCAAGAATAAAAGTGTCCTACAATGCACAAAAAAAATATATCCAAACATTTCGTAGTTTGACACCACATTTCGTGCAATTTGTTTCAATGGATTTTTCTCGATGTAAAAATATATACATATATTTTTTTATTAAATACAAGTTTTAATTAAATAATTTAATACAATTCAATAAACTATTAAAAATAAAATAACTGGCAGATTTAATATGAATTGCATGTGTCAGATAAAACCCGTACAACGTCGCCAAGGGGACCATCGAAGATGCTTTGGCTAAAGAAACCAAAAGTCTTTTACTAACTGAAATTAATAAAATTCAAATTCAGATAGATTGAAAACAACTATTTTATTTACAAATCTTTTAAATATCAGTGATTGTTGTGGCAAATTAAAAAAAATCAAGGTCAAGATGAAAACAATCCACACAAGGTATTTAATCAATCAGTAGTTTTTATAGCGAAACAGAAAATCTACTTTAGAAAACTGGATCAATATTGAGCAATAGTTCACAAAAACGAAGTATTCTCTTAAAAACCATGTAAATCTTGAATGCGCAAAAACAAAACACTGAAACAATAATTCTATAATTTTTAAATTTAATAATAATTAGTTTTGTGGTAATTTTGTTGAACTATTTATTGTTTTTAATCCAAATTTTCAATATATTTTAATCAGGCTTAAGTTCATCAAATTTAATTTTCATTAAATTAATTTTATGAAGAAAGGAATTTTACAACATGAAAATTAATTAAAATTGTTATTGATAATCATTCATTCTTGACTGACCTGAGATTCGAATCCAGGCGGCTGGTTACCCTGACATGTTTCGATCGCTACCACTCGATCTCCTCAGAGGGATTTGCCGTCTTACACTCGACAATTGACGACTGCTGACGTCAAAAGTCAAACATCAATCATTAAACCAAATTGTATGTTAACCTTTGGTAGATCGAAATTTGCTTTTTTGAATGAGATGTATTTTAATGGTTTGATTTGAATAATTATTTACTCTTAAAATTAGTTTCAATAAAACTACATATCAATTATTTTTATTTAAATCATTTTCAGCTTGGGAAATTGTTTTAAAAAAGAATTATAGAACATTTCCGTAAATTTCCCGATTGTAGACAAATTTGTTCGATTATGCTGACAAAAAAAATCAAGATGTGCACGAAATTCATTTTGATTTGAACCTTTATTTTCGTAAGAGACTTCACAATCTTAACGCGCTGCTCAATTGTGCACCTCTTGATGGTCGAATTTGTCAAACACTAAAACAAAAAAAAATTAACATCAAAATTAACATCGCGCACTATGGTTAGACCAACCATTATATAACTTTCTGACTGAACAGTTTTTTTTTTTAATAATTGAATTGTTGTTAGCTTCTTTCCCCCTATGCTAATCCCACGAAGCTCTACGCTTGCCTGCAGGAGGCAGACCAGAGCCCTTGGCAATGAAAGACTGCTCACAACCAGCTAGTTTACCGGGGCACTCAAACGCACGATTTTAAAAGCAAAAAAAATGTTAAGGCGTGGCGATTCGCATACAACAAGATCCAAAGTTTCCAAATTAGGTACAAGCATCTTGGCTATTAATATACAGCAAACGACAAAATATAGGCAAGAGCAGAAAAGTTTCCAAATGTGCTAAATTCCCATTTCATACTATTGAGAAACTGAAATTTAATTTTAACAATGTTTATGTTTACAGATTACCATATTATGTTTAATTTTGACCAAAGTTTGTTTAAAATCAACAAAATTTTTCCCTAAATCAATCATAATATGGTCAAAATTAACAATATTTTAGTCAATATTAACCATATTAATGGTCAAAACTAAACATATTATGTTCAAAATTAACCATAATATGGTCAAAACTTCCCAGAAATTTGAGAAAAGTAACCATATTATGGTCAGGATTAACAATTATATGGTGAATGCTTAATCATATTATGGTAAATCAAATTTTTCAATTTGTTTGTTTAGTGTCAAATTAAAATTGTACTTAATTTTATATTCTTGATAGGTGTTACGTTCCACTTTTATAAAAAATCCCCATTGGTTCATATTCCAGCCTGTGACGACATTCATATTACCATTTTTTCTGTTCTACTAGTTTTTTCTATGTAAATTTATGTGTTTTAATCAATAATTAAAATAAAATGAATGAGAATTTTAAGCAAACCAAGTAAAATGCAAACGACCAGAATGTTGTTGCTTTTTAAACATGTTATTTTAAATTTAAAATTAATCATACAATGTTTTAAAATATTATAAATTCGAACAAATTATTGTAATTAAATATTAACCATAACATGTTTGGAGGCAACCATAATATGGTTATAGCTTTTGGATGGATGAATTTAACCATAATATGGTTACCGCGATAATAATATGGTTAAGGTAACCATAATATGTTAAAATGTATGGTTGTAGCTTTATTTTATTTAAACATTATATTGTTAAAATCAACCATATTTAAAGTTTCAAGGGATGTAAACACTTTATTGTTAAATAGAAACAAAATATTATCAATCGTGAAAAAAGTTTTTTAAAAACAACAAAAGTTTGTTTGTTGCCATTGCAGGGACCATAATATGTTTTTTTAACCATTCTTCAACCATGTTTTTTCTCTACGTGTGGTTGCTAAGGCCAGATCGCCAGAAAACTTCATCCAAAGATTTAGATATTATACTAATAAAACTGTTAAGCGAATAAGAATTATAAGCCTCAGTTTTACTTGTAACAATATCAAAGCTTAAACAAAAACAACAATAATAAACAGTGAGTTTATCTTTTCTTACAGTCCCAACTACAATTGGTTTATTTTTTGTCCACTCTAAATGTAGTTGTAAGTGGGTAGATAAAAAACAAAAATAAAAACAAATTACTTTATTTTATTATGCCAGTTCAGTTTATTTACTCTGCCACATGCATATTAGTTATCAATAATTAATTTATAATTAAAAAAGCGGTAGATACGGCATTGTCTGGTAAAGCACTGCTACATGTTTTTTTTAAAGTTTTTTAATGCCAAGCAGATACATTTGAAACCCTGTTTTTGTCATGAAAACATTGAAAACCAAATATTTTAGGAATAAACAAAATCCTTGAAAATCTGAAGAACCATAAGCAAAATATCGAACGGAATTGCAAACACAGAATCAAACCCATTCCGATTTGATAGTTGCCATGCTTTCTTGATTTTCTTAAATATCTTGTTGTTGCTTGACATTTGAAATTCCTTAAAGTGCTTCTATATTCATCTAATCAAGTTTTCACTGTTCTATTTCTAATAAATTAGTAAAATAATAATGTAACCTTTAAATCTTTTGCGTTACAGTTCTAACTTTTTGCCACATTTTTACTGAAAATATTTTTTTTTTTTTTGCCTTAATGGGCTGCTTATTTTTGAATTAAAGTTCAATTTAGTTTACAATTTAATTCAATAATTTTTATATGATTTCGTTTTAGTTTTGTTTTTTTTTTTGCAATTCCAGCCAAGTTGCCAATAAAAAAAGGAACGTGAGAGAAGGAGATCGAGGAAAAAATATAGCAAAACTTAAAGCAAACAAGTATTTTAATGACAGCTGTCAATATGTCAATTGTTTTAAATTGTTTAGCAGTTGTGGTTGTTGTAGTTTTTAATCATAAAATAAAATATAAAATGTAGTATCTTGAAACTACACAAATGTTATTTGCATACAAGGCGGCATTTAAAATGCTGCTTAATGCACATGGAAAGTTTTAATAAAATAAAAAAAAACACATAAATAATGATTCGAACAGAAATCGATAAAAACCAAAACTACAAAGAGATAAAGACCAGTGGAAAAAATATAAACAAGTTATCTGTTTTTTTGGGGTGCAGGCAATAAATCATTTTAATTAAGAAGGAAATAAAATAGAAAACTATGTCGTATTAAAAATATATTAATTATAACAAAACGAGATAGAAATCAAGGTAAATACAATATGTAGGGGATATTTCAACACTTTATTGCAAAGATGTTTGCAATCATTTTTCAAAAAAAAATTAAATTATCAAAGTTATTTTCGGGAATACAAAATTTATTATCAATACGATTTTCGTATGACGTGCTAAATTCCCAGTTTTTCATATTTGATAAATACACTGAAATTTATTGTTGAGGGAAAGCTAGCTTCTATGCGCATTTCACTGGTTGCTTAGGCCAGCTCATCAGGAAACCCTTTCCAAAGATTTTAGAAAGGCCAAAAATATTATACAAATAAAACCCTAAAGCGAATAAGAATTATAAACACTCAAAGTCTTACTTGTAACAATATCAAAGCCAAAACAAAACACCAACAATAAACAGTGAGTTTATCTTTTCTTACATTCCCCTACAATTGGTCGGGTTCTTTCCGACTCGAATTGTAGTTGTAAGTGGGTAAAAAGAAAAACTGGGAATTTAGCACGTCATACGAAAATCGTATTGATAAAAAATTAAATAATTTAAAGTTTTTTATAATATTGTAATTCTCGAAATCTCATTCAATCCTCGTTCAGTTAAGAAAAAAATTATAATTATCGATAAAATTTTAATTAATTTTTTTGTTGTAAAATTCTTTCTTTCATTGAAATAATTAAATAAAAATTAAATTTGGACTAAAAGCCATAAACAGTGAGATTAACCACAAATAAACTAATTGTTGTTAAGCTATGGCACGACCTCTATTTGCTTACATTTGTCCTATACGTTGAGAAAAGAAAGGTAAGAAAAGTCGACAAAAATAAAGCATAAAAACAAATGTACTGAGAGTTATTCAAGAAAAATTCTTGACAAAAGAACGAAAAAGAAGAAGTGAGGAAGAAACATGTAAAATAAAAACTAGATAATTAATTACATACTCTTCAAGAACTCTTATGATGAGTCTGTGGTGACTCACAAAAAAAACATGAGTTGGGCCCGAGTTCAACCCCTCGTTCAGTCAATAATAAAAATTACACTGCGGAACAGACATTTTACGGTCTGGAATTCGATTGCAAATTTTTAATAATTTGAAGTCGCTGATTTCAAATCTAATCTTCATTTTTCTCTATTAGCTCTACTTTTCGAGATATACCGTTATGTCCAAAATTAAGGCACTTTCACTACATATATTGGAATAACTTGAAATCGTTTGACGACCATATTCAGTTAGCAAAAACATCCGAAACTCAGCAACATTATTATCTTAAGCCGTCAGTTTTCTCATTAAATTGTAAATAAAATCAAAAGTTGTGCCCCGATTGCAATGAAACCAACCTCATTTCATTCGAAATTATAGAAAAATGTTTTACGACCAGAACTGTCGGATTTTTTTTTTTTTTTTTAATATTTGAAGAACTAAACATTTGATTTTGTTTTCAAAATGCTCCTTTTTTGTTCAAAAATTCAACCATATCTCTCAAGGCGAATTCATGTAAACGGTGATATCGATACTACAACAAATAACACCACCAAAAACACAACAATGTATTTTTAAATTAAAGGTCATAATATTGCCGAGTTTCGGATTTTTTTGCTAACAGAATATGGTCAACCGTTTTCAAGTTATTCCAATAGATGTAGTGAAAATGCCTTAATTTTGGGCATAACGGTATATCTCGAATAGTAGAGCTGATAGTGAAAAATTTAATTAAATGAACTTGAACCAGATAAAAAATAAAATCAAATTTGTATTAAAAACCATAAGCAATTTGTTTTACCACAACGAAACTAATTTTGTATTAGTTTGAATGTTCTAATTGATTTAAGTTTCAACCATTTTACAAAATTCCTATTGATTTTTTTTTTTTAAATAATTTCAAAATTTATTAAGCCCTTAAGGAAAACTTACCTTGCCCGCTGGCACAGTTGTTATCAAAAGAACAACAAAAAAAAGTTTTTTTAACTAAATTTGGGCCCCAATGCAAATGTCATCGAACCACCAATTGAAGCAAGATAGTGTCTAAGAAGGTTTGCTAATTAAAAGGAAAACATATTTCTATATGTTCGCTGACAAGTCGTTCAGTATGGTAGCAGATAACTTTTTCATATTGTGGTTATTTTCATCATGCTTACTGTTACCACGAACCTTATTATAATTTTAAAATATACTTCATATTCTATATATGAAGATTCAATAAGTACCTACCTATAGATGAAAAATTATCATGATCCTTTAATTCGCTGCTTTTACCAAAATCTTAAATTTTTTGTTTTAATTTTCAGTTTGCGATTTTTCATAGTTTAATTTTTAGCCAACAAAAGAATTCCATTATTCCATTCAATTATGGCGGTTGCTCAAAAAAAAAAAAGATAAAAGATCCCAAACAAACATTACTAAGAAATATTTGCTGTTGTAGTTGCAACAACAACTTGCCGATGTTTTTGTTGTTGTTGCCTGAATACATTAGCATCATCAGAAACTCTACTTAAACTAATCTTCATTAACATTTTTGCTTGTCGCCATTTATTTTGCGCAAAAAAATGCTACAAAACAATCAAACTACTCAAAAACTTAAAGTAACTCATCATCATTCTCTGCCAACAACAATACCAAAAAAAATAAGTCGGTACTACACTTCAACAACAACAAACTCTGTAAGCGGCAACATTGTAAAGTATGGATGGGACCTCAAAGATCTATTCGCATTAATCCGCATACACACCAACACATACAACTATAAATGTTTGATAGTGTGAAGTATACCAACCCAACAAACACGGAGGTTTGATTTCAAATTGAAAGTGATTTGAAATCAAACGTTTTCTCAAACGTCAAACGTTTGATAATGATTTGAAAATCATTTGTTAATCATAGCGTTCTCAACAAAAAGGGGAAATTATTTTCAAATTGAAAAATGCCTTTATTTTCAACTTGCTTTCAAACGTAATTCTCAAATTTTTTTCAAATGTGGATTATAATAGAATGTGGAATATAAATAAAACTATTTAATTTTTTTAATTTAAATTTATTATTTATTTAAATAAACTTTGAGATAAACATTCGGTTCCATAGCAAAAAGATGAAATAGTGTTCTTTCCGTCTTCTAATTCTTGGAAAGACAAAATACTTGGCTCCCTTTTATTTTGAGGATTGTAGCACCGCGATCGTTCAACAATCTTTCTTCACTTTCCTGTTTTATTATTTTTCTTTATTTTTCGTATTTTTAAACATTGTAATTTCACACAAATAATTTTTATTTTTCACTAGAAATAAACTGTTCACTTTATATTAAAATTTATTTTTAATAGTAAAACACATGTAACCACAAGGAAAAATAATTTAACTTTAATCGCCATTTTTAATGCTTACATTTATTTTTCGCTTTAGCCAAGTTTATTTTTGATTTGATTTTAACTTTGACAAACATTTGACATCAAATTGAAAAAACATTTGATATCAAATGTTTATTTTCAAATCATTATCAATTTGAATTTAAATGTTATATCAAACAATTGAAAAACATTTGAGAATTGCGTTTGATGTCAAATGATAAAGTCATTTCATATCAAAGGTTTGACTTCGTGTTTGTTGGGAAAGAGGTGAATTTAGAATTAGTGCTTATTTTATTCCAGCAATGAGGGAAATAATTTAACAGAGACTATAACAATGAAGCAATAGAAAAAACAACAGGATTTTTGTTGCTAGAATTGAGACTTTAAATGTCAAAATGCCTTTATAAAAAATGTAAATAAACAAAAAAAAATTACGACAGGAAGAAAATCCCTGCAAACGGCTGCGCTTGTGAGGTCACGTTATTAGTACATTCTGGTACAGAAATGATTGTAGAAAATATTATTATTAGATATTTGTCATTTATTGAGTATATGTTGAAACTGTTAAATAAAAAAACATTTTATAAAAAGATGAATTGTGTTCTTTATTGGTGAATCCGACGTTTTTATTTCAATATGTCGTTATCAGAGGAAGAATTTAGATCAGCACCAACGACTCCATCACTTGAGATTTCACATATTTCAGTGAAAATTCCTCCGTTTTGGAATACTAATCCAAAATTGTGGTTTAGTCAAATAGAAATTCTGTTTTTTAATTCCGGTATTTCCAAGATGCCACGAATTATCATGCACTGGTTGGATCCGTTTAAGTTAATATTCTTAACGCAGTAGCCACATAATTGAAAATCGTCCAACACAAAACATGTATGATACTCTTAAGTCCGCCCCACTTAATGAATATTCAGTTAGGTGATAAGCATCCCTCCACACTGTTGCGTGAAATGCGGCAATTATCATCAAGTAAGATGTCTGACGATATGCTGAAATCTTTATGGTTCCAACTGGCAGTCATGGCTGACAAAATTAACGATCAGCTAGATCCTTCCTCGATTTGTCCAGTTAGTACGCCAAGCCAAACTCCATTTGAACTTATTCAACGTATTGATGGAATTAAATCTCTTCTATCCCATGAACGAAATCGCAGTCGCAATAGAAGCTGAAGCAATAGCAGATGCCGAAATATATCAAGTTATTTATGTTTGTATAATTTAACATTTGGCTCAAACGCAACTAAATGTCGCCCTCCTTGTGCACATCAGTCGGAAATCTAAATACTCCTTCGCCTAAGGTGACGCACGCTGGGGACTTGAAAATAAGTCGCCTTTTCTTGCGAGACAATATCTCTAATCGTAGATTTTTGATCGACACTGGACATGTCAGTCATATCCGCAACAAAACAAACGTAAAAAACCTGGAGCATTAGTACTTCAAGCTGCAAACAATACTATTATTAATATTTTTGGTAAAAATTTAGACCTTAAGACCTTGGATTTAGAAGAGACTTTGTATGAAAGTTCTTAGTCGCAGATGTTTCACAAGCAATTGTTGGTTTTGATTTTCTTGACCAGTTCGACCTGTTGGTAGATATTAAAAACTGCCATCTTATAGATAAGAAAACTAATTTGTTTTCAACCTCATTTATTATTAAAGAGGAGTTTCCGAATAATATTAAATGCCGATCGGCTCTCAAGACTCTCCTTTCTATTCCCTACTTACACAATTCAAGGATATATCGATACCTTCTAACGAATTGCCACCAGTAATATATTCAATTACACATCATATAAAAACAAAAGGGCCACCTGTCCTTGCAAACTTTGAATACTACCACTTGAAAAGCTTAAAGTCGATAAAAAGGAGTTCGAATATGTTATGCAGTAAGGTATTTGTCGTTCTTCTTAAAGTGGTTGGTCAAGTCCTCTTTATTTAGTATCAAAAGAAAATAATGAATGGAGGCCATGCGATGATTATCGATCTTTAAACAGGATTACTGTTCCAGATAGATATCCAGTGCTTCCTTTACATAATTTTGCATTTAACCTTCATGGTATGAATGTATTTTCTAAAATAGATATGGTAAAGGGATACTTTCAAATCCCCGTCAAAGAGGCAGACATTTCAAAAACAGCAATCATTACACCAATTGGCCCTTTTGAGTTTACGCGAATGACTTTTAGCTTATGCAATGCTACACAAACATTTCATCGATTTATCAACGAAGTGGTTCAAGGATTAGATTTCTGCTTTGCATATATCGACGACATTCTTATTGCTGTAGTTAAGAACTACAAGCTTCCAGAAACTATTCGTGAGCTAAGCCAGTTTCTTGGTATTATTAAATTTTATCGGCGATTATTCCTAATGCTGCCGAGGCACAGGCAGTTCTTCATAGTATTAAAAAAAGATCAGAAAAAGAAAGACATACACAGGATTGAATGGACTGATGAAGTCACAAACTGCTTTTGAAATCTGTAAGAATCAGTTAACAAACATTTGCTTACTAGCATATTCCGTTGAAGATGCTCCTCTTTCTCTTTATGTTGACGCTTCAATTTTCGGTATGGGTGCAGTACTTCAACAAATTGGGTGCCTCTAGGTTTTTACTCCAACAAATTTACGGGATCTCAACGCCGTTGCAGCACTTATGACCGTGAATTACAAGCGGCATATTCTGGCTTAAAACAATTCCAATACTTCCTTGAGAGTCAACATTTTTCTATACATACTGATTATAAGCCTCTAACATTTTCTTTATCACAGCGTCCTGAAAAAGCTTCGCCTAGGCAGCTTTGTTAATTATATTATATTGGTCAACACACTACTGATTTAAGTTTCGTAAACGGGCAAGGAAATATAACAGCTGATGTTTTATTTAGACTTGAAGTAATTCAAATGCCTTCAGCTCTAAACTATGAAGACTTCGCTAAAGACCAAAAAGGTGATCAAGAACTGCAATAATTCTTGTCATCAACCACACAGTTTAATGTTAAAAAAAATTTAAGTACCGGCTTCCAACTTGGTATTATACTGCGATTGTTTAACAAAAATAATACGCCCATTCATCTCAAAAAAGTTTCGAAAGGAAATGCATAACTTTTCACATCTAATCAATAAAATTAGTGACCGAACGTTTTTTCTGGCCATCTATGAATGAAAGAAAACTAAATTTAAAAATTCATGGCAAAAGTCGGAATATTTAGGTGTTTAATATATTGCCTACTACGCACTCCTGGGGCCAAATTACGGCATTCGATATAGAGCGAAATTACAATACAATTTAAATGGGAATTTAGATCCATATCGAATATCGTGATTTGCCCCCTGATTTTATTGTTTAATCTTCTTTATATACAAAAACAAAAACACGATTAACAAACATGAAAACTCGTTTCGTGTCTGTTGGGCAACCCCTCTTTCTTCTCTACCTCGATCGCCAACAAACAAAACAAACATGTTTGTTAGGCATGTGTGAAAAGACACCGTGTGAACTCAATCTAAGTATAAGCACATTTAAGGGGAAACGTTGAAAATTTATTATTTTGCCACCTTTTAAGTCCTAATTTTTCTAAATATGAGAAATTTTAAGGAAAAACTCGCACAACTAAATTTTTAGCACAAAATTTAAATTTTCTGCGATGATGATTTTTGCGGTACTGATAAAATAGTTTGTGGTTACAGCTATTGAATTTTTAGTCAACAACCAAATTTATTGATTTAATAAAAAAAGTTGTTGACCAAAATAATTTTTTTCAACAATCAACAATGATTTGTTAAAATAAATTATTGAAAATGTTGAATAAATCCAACAAAATGCTTATTGAATCTTTATTGATTTATTTATTATGATGTGCTTAATTCCCAATTTTATTCTTTGATAACACACTTAAATTTATGGTGGGAACTTTTTCCAAAGGCTTTGGAAAAACTCAAGATATGTGACCTTCTCAGCAAAAAGGTGCGTGAATTATTCTACACCCTTTTAGGTACCAGAATCCACCCTTAAGTCCGAACCCGTTTTTTACACACTAGGTTCCTTTTCTCGGAGAAGGTCACATATTATACAAATAAAGCGAATGATAATAATGAGGTTTTTAATAATGGACAAGAATTGTAAAAATACTTTTTTCCTTTGATTCAAATATTTTTTATTGAATATGAAGAAATATTTAATAATTTCATTATTAAATATGTTTTATTGCGTGCTATTTTGCAAAGTCTAATTTTAATAAATATTTCATTGAATAATTTCTTTATATTCTTTATCAATAAATTTTAATAAAAAATTCCAAGTTGTAAAAAAAAATCCTTCCTCAGTGAAGATAATTTAATTAAAATTAAATTTGATGAACTCAATCCTAATTAAAGAATACCAAGAAATTAAAAATTAAGAGTTCAACTAAAATCAAAATTGTTCTATTTCATTGAATCTAATAAAAAGTTTCTTGACACAAAATTTTATTTTAAATTTTTATTTTTTTTTTCTGTGTAGCAAATAGCTAGTAATACATGTATAAATATAAGTACGATCACTAGTGACTAGCGCGTGACTCACGCTTAACAAATCCCGACAGTTGCACATATCAAGTAAAAAAAACAATGACAACAAGTACAATAAAAGTTTTATCAGAAGTCGCAAAGCTATTTTTAAAAATTAATTAATTAATAATGTTATATTCCCACAAAAGACTTTGATAAATAATTTGCAAGTGCACGCCGTAAAAAACTAAATTGGCAAGTTTGTTATTTCTTAGGAATCTTACAGCCACAATTAATGTTGGGTGAATTCGAACCAGTGGGGAACATAAGAAAAGATAATCAAACAGTTTATTGTTTTGTATTTTTGATATCGTTGCAAATAAGTGTTTTCCATTCTTATTCACTTTGGTTTTTTATTTGCTAATATCTTTGGCTTTTCCATAAATTTTGGAAAAATTTTTCCTAATGATCTGGCCTAAGCAATCAGTAAAATGCGTATAGAAACTAGTTTATCCCCCATTAATAAATTTCAGTGTTTTTATAAAGAATAAAAATTTCGAATTAAGCACGACAAACAAAATCTTATTAATTAAGAATTTTGTGCACTTTAGCTATAACTTTCAGTTTTCAGGGTACTTAAACTGTTTTTAAATTAATCAGTGAAACCATTCTTTTGGGCCCCCTATTCACGACGTTACGAAAATTTTCCTTTGTCCCAATTTATATTATGAAACATTTACTGCGAAACATTTGAGTTGGTGATAAAAGGGGAAAGACGAATGGAAAAATGTAGTTTGTTTCATGTACAAGCAGTTTTTGTATGTTTGTTATTGAAAGAAAGAGAGAAGGTATAGAAAATGACTCAATGCTGTAAAACAAAATTTATGTTCTATGGACTTGAATGCAGTATCAAAAGAGAATTAAAGAAAGTTTTAGCAGCATTATAATATTTCTGAAATCCTTTTTTTCTAACATGTAACAATCGTTTAGAAAATTCTATTTCTATAAGAATTCTTCCCCATTTACGCATTTGCTTTTATATGTATGTTACATCATTGTTGTTGATTTCTTTTTCTTTTTTTATCCATTTGAAATATTAAAATAATCTTAGAAGTAAAACCGATGATAAGATGTGGTCAAGTAGTAGTTACAAAAGAAAAAAATACAACAAATGACATGTTTGTTAGGGGAATACGTATGTAAGAAGAGATAAAATACCCGGCAGTTAATGAAATAATTAGCCTTGTCTCTGGTGAAAAGGGCTTGAAGTTAAAAATGTTTCCAATTTAAGTGTGTTCAACATGACAGAATCATTGGAAAATTGCCTGGTTAAAAAATGTTAGTAAAAGACAGATAAAACTTCACCTCAACAGTCTTTTAATAAAGGCTAGGTTACACTATCTCACAAGTCTTACGTATTCCATAATAGTTTGTGAGATTTAATTCTAATGAGTTTGATTGCGACCGTAAAAAAATCGAATGTAGCATAACAGTGTGTGTTCACACCATCACACAAAGTATAAACACTCCCACATGATATAATATGCAACCCTGATCGAATTGTATTATTGTTTAGAAAGTTTTCAAAAAACGATGAAGTCGTTTGGGATGTCAAAATTTTTTTCATAATACACACTATCCGACTTTTACATATTACTTGAGTTTTTGACATGTATTAATACAAAGTATAATAGTGTAAACCAGCTGTATGAGCTTTGTAGTTTTCTTGTTGAAACTTAGCAATTACACGGGGCAAGATAAATGAGCAAAGACTTGTTTTCGACAAACGTTTTAACCAAAACTGCCTTTTTTTTATTTCAGATGTTGATTTTATACCCAAGAAGTGTTCTAAAACTGTAACTATATAAAGAAGAAGACAATAAATACACATAATATTGGAAATAAAGCTACAGCGTAGGTACAATATGAATTGACAATACAAATATTTTATGTGTTTTAAATACAATTAAAGCGTAACGTGAATTTGACGAATTTTTGAAATTGGCATAATTTAAAATAGAAAAAACTATAACACCAATGCTCAAACACTAGCCATACGTGAATCAATTCAAGGTTTTCTAAAGTGATAAATTATTTTTACAAGTCCACGTCCTAAAGGCTTCACCGGTAAGTTACTTTTGTCTTTTCTTGCCACTCCCGGCGTAGATTATTTGTTTAATATTTATTAATTGAATCTTCGTTAATATAGTTATTAAATATGAACCAGCCAACAATAATTCATCAAATCTAATACTTTATTTTATGTCCTGCCAGGGCTGGATAAATTTTCATATCAGGATTTCTACTCACATATGTAGGTATTAAGTGATTTTCTAATCATCGTAAGACTAAATTAGTTTTACGGGAACCAGTTACTCCATTTGAGTTCTAGTTTTTGGTAAGTTACTTTCGCGAAAGGCGATCTTTACCATGTTTTAAGCTTAAAACAAATTGCTTGCAAAACACATTGCTAATTTGAGCTGACATTTACATAAGTCATCGTCCAGTAGCCCGTTTCTGTATTTTTCGCATCGTAAAATTTGCCGCATGAAACCAGTGAATCGGGACAGAAACAGTGCAAAATGAAACAAAAAATGTTTTTTCTCACACAAGTGTTTCTGTATCTTTCCGTTGCGAGAATTATCTGTCATTTTAATAATTTTCCAGCAATTATTGGAAGGATGTGAGAAAAAGTGTTTCTGTAACAATATTTTGCGAAAAGTTTCTTACAAGAACTGTCAAAATAAGTCGCATTTGAAATTGGTGCGAGAAAAACAAAATATAGATATTTTAAATTTAAAATATGTTTATATACTATTTTTGTAATATAAATATAAAATAAAAAACATTTTAATTATGAATGCGTAATTTAAATGATGAAAATAAATAAAACACCATTGTTATATTTCGTTAATTAAATTTTTTTAAGCCCTTCCTTGTTTTGGTTTTATTCAGGGCTGCCAGATAAATTTGCGTGAAAATCGTAAATTTTTTGAGAAAAATAAAAAGATCGTCTTTTTGTTTTAAAAAATCGGACAATTTAAAATTAATTATAAACAGATTTTGTTCGATTTTTTATTACAACAAAATCAAACAAAGACGTAGTCAAAGTTCATGGGCATTTTATACATACATACATATGTACATATAAATTGTCTTTTGTTCGAACTTAATTTTATTTAATTTATATATATTTTATTAAGCTTGAGGTCTATTTTTATAAAATTATTTATTTTCTTTGATCCGATAACAATTTAAAATCGTTTTTTTCTCTGAGAATGTGAGGCGTGACAAAATATCATATTAAAAATAAATTTTAACAAAAAATAAAATAAATATTTTTATAAAAACAAAAAGAAGTCAAGCTTAATAAAATAAACATACAAACTTATTTAAAATAGATATATACAAATACCAAGAAATTTAAAATTTTTAAATTAATTCCGCTTAGATAACAGTAAAATAAATATTTAGGGTTTTTATTTTTGCGAAAAACCAAGGATTCATAGTGACGACGTTGTTTTAAATTTGTATCGTATGTGTCCAAATAGGATATAATTGAAATTTAAAAATATCGGTTCACAAATGGCTGAGATATGAGTGCAAAACACGCCTCCAATTTTTACCCATAAATCTATAATTTACCTATTCTTATAACTTTCACGCTCAGAAGACAAACGTGCCCAGCAGTAAAAAAAAATAATATCACTGTTCCGGTAGAAAACCATGTTAAGTACTTGGGATTTCATATAGATAGACGCTTGACCTGGTCTCGTCATATTGAAGCGAAAATAACGGCTATGAAACTTAAAGCAGCTCAACTACATTGGCTTCTCGGTGGAAACTCAAACTTGTCTTTAGACAACAAAATTCTTTTATACAAGTCCATCATAAGACCAATATGGACATATGGCATCCAATTATGGGGTACTGCATGCGCATCTAACATCCAAAAGCTTCAAAGAAGACAGTCTAGAATATTACGACAAATTGTCTGCGCCCCATGGTATATACGTAATGATATTATCCACAGAGATCTCAACGTCCCCACTATCCAGGAGGAAATTAAAAAATATTCAATAAGCCACATCGATAAACTAATGGCCCACCCTAACTACCTCGCTCGGGGTCTGCTTCAGTTCGAAGGTCACCAGGGGCTAAAAAGAACCGATACTTTGAGCCTAACTAGTAGACAGTTTTAAAATTTGAATACAGCTGTTAGTGGTTACACTGGTAACAACTAATAAACAACAAGTAGAATTAAGATTTGAATACATATTGTAAATTTCGATAAGAAAGATTCAATAATAAAAATAAAAATTTAAAAAAAAAAAAAATTCTTATAACTATTAACTTTACTTTTTCTTTTTCACCTGAAATATACGTAGTAGAATACCTGGTAGTTGAAATCGAAATTGCCGAAATATGGGTTTGGCATAAAAGTGTCCATATACATAAGCTAAGAATATCAAATATGTATATAAATTTGTTGTTGCTTTCTACAGAAATTCATATTGTCTTTTTAAATTTTCAATGCCACAAAATATGAAGTGTTTGAAATTTAAAAATTCGATATGCATTTTTATAGAAAGCTACAATAAAGTTATAAAATATTGTTGATTTTGGTTTTGCTTTCGTCACTTTTTAGAAAAAATCAGTAAATCGGCACGTTTTCGGAGCAAAAATCGTTGAAATGAAGATAAATCGTCAAATCTGGCAGCCCTGTTTTTATTATATTTATTTCTTTTGTTGACGTTTCGCTTTCATTTGACATTTAATTCTGGAAATATTCCAGTTAAAACTGAATCTGTTTTGTCTGTTTTCGCATTTAAATACAGAAACACTTTTTTCTCGCAAATCGAGAAACGATGGAATTTTTTGTTTCACACTTCAAAAAAAAAAATTTTACGATGCGAGAAATACAGAAACGAGCTACAGAATTGCAATTTTAATTCTTGAAAGGTGAAAAGATCGGGGAGGAGTACTCAGTTTCATATACTCTGCAGTTCTGTTGGTTGTCGGTATATTACACGTCATGTTTGCATTTTGCAGTGGGAAATTTAACAAGTACTCTGCAAAATACATACCGTGAAAAGTGCCTTTAACAGGGAAGCTAAAAAAAACATTTTGTTTTATTTGTGTCTTCCTGTGAGGGTGGTCCGAAAACTAACCGACCTAGCAAAGAACAAACAACAAATAAGATATTTCCGGGAACTAGTCCTGAAAGGTTAAACCTGGAAAAAGTTACACAAAGTACCAAAACTTTCTTAAAATTAACAACCGGGTATTAATATGTCAAATTTTGATCACATGTATGTATGTATGTATCTAAGAAAGGATATATGTATGTTTGTGCTAGTATCTAAATTAATCTGCAGGGTAATATAAGGCCTACAAGCCGAATTAAAAAAAATACGGGAATCAAGAGGAAATTGAAAGAAGAACAAAATATAAGGGACAGACATCAGCTGATCATATAAAGATTTTTCGATGATAATTCGTTTTTCTTGGCAAGGTAACATAAAATTTTTTTATTTGCGATGTTGTTGTAGTTTCCAAAGCTTTTTTGTTTAGAAATTGTTGTTGTTGTTGTTGTTATTGCTTTTGTTAGCCATTACTGCTGCTGTTTTTCAGTTGTAGTTGTGCGGTGGCCGTTGTGTTTTATTATGTGATTTTGTTTAAGCAAAATTGCATTTTGTTTAGAAAACCAAACAACCATGAAGGTTGTTTTGTTGCGTCTGGGATTATGATGAGATTCCATCAACATAATCTGATGGCGATCATCATCATCAGCTTGGAAAAAAAAACTTAAAACTTTTTTAGTTTAACTTTATTCTTTGCAGTCATACGATTGTTTTAATTTCCTTTTTTTTTCTTTCTTTTTAGGGTCTCAAAGGGAAAGAAAAAAAAAGAAATCCAGCGTAGATCAGTTCGAGAACTATTGTTTTGTGCTGTGTCTAGATTTTTTTTTGTAGTTTTTGCGGTTGTTTGTCGTCATTTAAAACTTAGTTTGTTGTTTTCTTTTTTGGTTAGTTGTTGTTAGCTCGATTTGTTCTTATTTTTCGCGGTTGTTGTTAAAATTGTTGTTGTAATTGCTTGAGTGTTTGTATACTGCGATTGCTGGCTGGGCTGCTGCTGTTGGTGATGATGAAGATTCGTGTGGTTTTTGTCATGATAAAATGAAAAGATGTAACTAGTAGCGTTTTTTGTTGCTTTCTTTTGTCTGTTTCAAATGTTCTAAACCGCCGCTGATGCTAATGTAGTTCATGTTCTTTTATAAACTTTTATGTTGGCTGCTTTTGTTCTTTTCCTTTTTCCTTTTTGGTTTTCTTGTTCCTTTTTACGAACAGCCAATTTTAGTTGAGCATAGATTATGGCGAGTTTAGGACTTTTCAAAATTTATGTTTGGTTTTGATGTATTTGCATTCTGTTTGCTGGTGTTTTTGTCTATTAAAATTTTTTTTATAAATGTAGACTTTTGTGCCATTCTGTAATTTAACTGTCACTGTCTTAAGTTTTATTTTGTTGAGTTGAAATAGGGAAATTATATTAAGTACCTACTTAAGGAAGGGAACTAGGTATTCAAGCGTTTAGTTTAATTGTCCCAATTTACACATCAATTAAAATTGCATTCATACACATAATTTATTAAACTTAAGAAACTCTTTTGATTAGTATTAACACTAATTCTGCAGACTTCTGCACAACTAACAATTTTAGTAGTTTCTTTGTTAAATCAAAAAAATTAGGCGCAAAACTTTATTTAAGTTTCCTTAAATTTTAAATGATGTTTTATGTTAAGCGAAAACTGTTTAACATGACTGAGGAATTTAATGAAACGAATGAAATTCGGAAATCTTTCAAACAGAACAACAATATCATATTTCAAACAAATTTTGGGTCAAACAAGTTTTGTTTCTTTCAACATAAAAACCCAAATAATTGCACGAAAATCTTGCATTAAATGCCAGCAACATTTTGATACCTTCAATGATGTTATAACTCATTTGCATAAAAGGTACATAGTTTTTGGCATTTTTCTCATATTTGTAAGCGAGTCTCTTGTGTAAAATAGGATTAAAATAGGGTTTTTATCAAAAAGGCGACATTAAATGTTAAACTCTACTTTGTCAGTGCCAGGGCTGTGGAGTCGGAGTTGAGGTTTTTGTGCCGGAGTCGGAGTCGTAGTATCCACAAAAACTCGCGACTCCGACTCCAAAGTTTTCGGCATAAAAAATTAAAGAAAAAGTTTCCAAACTAAAAATTATCTTCTTAAAACACATTTAAAATTTAAATAAATACTGCTCTTATGTTCTGTTTCCAAATGACAGGCGATGGACTGAGTGATCTTCATATAAATTTTACTACATAATCAATCGCCTGTCATTTGGAAACAGCACATTAATGTTTGCGTTCGGTAATTTCTTCTCAAAAACGCCGTTTACGGTAATGAAAAAATTAAAGTTAACATCACTGAGTCTCATTTACATGTAGCATCAAGATTATAGTAGGAGTCGGATTCGCACTTAAATAATTTCAGCGTTTGGAGTCGGAGTCGGAGTTAGTACCTTTTTCGGAGGACTCCACAGCCCTGGTCAGTGCAATCAAAGACTTTTTGGATATATTTAATATTTATTCGGTTTTATTGTAACAACTTAAAGAGACTTGTTGTGTTTAAAGTCAGTTTTTCTGTAAAAAGTCACCATGTGTGTAAAAAGTTAGTTTTTGCGTAAAACGTAAATTCTTGTGTGAAAAGAAGTTTTTGTGTAAAGAGTAATTTTTGTGTAACAAGCCAGTTTTTGTGTAAAAACATCAGTATTTGTGTAGAAAGTCAAAATTTGTGTAAAATTTTAGTTTTTGTGTAAAACCTCAGTTTTTGTGTAAAAAGGCAGTTTTTGTGTAAAAAGTCAGTTTTTGTGTAAGAAGCCAGTTTTTGTGTAAAACATCAGTTTTTGTGCAAAGTCAGTTGTTGTGTAAAAAGTTAGTGTTTGTGTAAAAAGTCACCATTTGTTTAAAAAGTTAGTTTATGTGTAAAAAGTCAGTTTTTGTCTAAAAAGTAGTTTTGTGTAAGAAGTGAGTTTTTGTGTAAAACCTCAGTTTTTGTGTAAAAAGGCAGTTTTTGTGTAAAAAGTCAGTTTTTGTGTAAGAAGCCAGTTTTTGTGTAAAACATCAGTTTTTGTGCAAAGTCAGTTGTTGTGTAAAAAGTTAGTGTTTGTGTAAAAAGTCACCATTTGTTTAAAAAGTTAGTTTATGTGTAAAAAGTCAGTTTTTGTCTGAAAAGTAGTTTTGTGTAAGAAGTGAGTTTTTGTGTAAAAAGTCAGTTTTTGTGAAAAACGTAAGTTTTGGGCAAAAAATTACTTTTTGGCTAAAAAAAACTGAATTTTCTGTGAAGTGACTTTTTAAGTAATTATAAGTTTATGTAGAAAAAGTGTTAAAATGTGACTATTTGTGTTAAAAGTGACTATTAAAAATTACCTTTTGTAATTTGTATTACTTTCCATGTAAAATTACTTTCTTTGTAAAATAAATTTTTTTTATAACAAATAACTTTTTGTATTTAAAAGAACTATTTGCACAAACAGCGAAGATTTCTGTAAAAACTGAATTTAAAAAGGGAATTTTCCTGTAAATTTGTGTAAAAGATGACTTTTGGAGTAAAAAGTGACTATTTGTGCAATAATAACATTCATAAAATAATAACATTTTTCTACGATTTCTGTGCAACTTCTTGCTGATTGTGACCTTTGGTGTAATCCTTTCCACAAATATTTCAAATGTTTGTTCTGTTAACTATCGATTTTGTTAAAGAGATTTTTAAAAAAATTATTCAAATAAAAATACATGTTGTTTAGTTTTGTATGTTCACAACAATATTTTACAATATGTTTCTTTTTAAGCAGGCACAAATTGACAACGATACACAAGCATACAGTCACAATAACTTTAGGGAAAAAAAATTTAAAAATCTCCAAACCCAAAATAATTCTTTAGCAGACCAACTTCTTGTATTCCAAGCCACACAAATACAAAAAGCCCAGAAAAATTCGAACAAAAAACATGCATTTTAACAGAAGCATCATAAGACATCAGTAACATTTCCGCCTGCTGTGCCAAACTTATCCAAATCAATTTATAAATCAGCTCAACAGCACCACCAACAACAACAACATCGACAGCAATAAGAAATAAAACAAAACGAATTAAAACAAAATTGAAGAACAAAAAAAATTAGGGAAAATAAAAAGAAACAGCAAACGCTTTAAGGTCAACAATATCAACACCATAAAACTTTTTGCAAGTGGTCTTTTGGTGGTAACAGCACACAGGAACAACAACAACAACATCAGCAGGAGCAGCACAAATTTTGGAAATGTTCATTGGAAAGAAAAATTATATAAAAAAATTAAAAATATTTCATAAACTTCTTTGTAGGAAACCCAAATGTACGAACTTCACCACCAGAAAAAAACCACAAACAACAATCCCAACCCAGCAAGCAACAACATCGACAATGAAGTCAATAATGATAACAGAGCTGCTGCCGCTGGTGATGAGGCTGATGATGAGGACTATGACGACAACAACACAACATAAACATGATGAGCAATTTATTGTGTCAAACTCAATTATATTCGTGTGATATTTCTTAAGACCTCATACCAAAATTTGTGAATTAAACAAAAAAAAACAAAAAAAAGGAAATTGTTACTCTTTTTCCCTTGACGTTCTTCGAGGACTAACTTTATTTATTAGGTGGAATAAAAAGTGCATTCGTCGGAAAAAAATTATATTACATTTAAGTTTACAAAGTGACTTTTATTTGATAAATTTGATTTATTGTTAAAAAATATTGATATTTTCTGAAAAAGTGGATATTTGTGTGTAAAAATAAACCCTTTGTGTAAAAACATAAATGTTTATGTAAAAAAAACGTTTTTGTGTGAAAAATTTGTTTTTGAGTAAAACGTGACTATTTGTGTAAAAAATTACTTTTAGTGTAAAAAGTGACTTTTTGTTTAAACGACATTTTCTGTAAAAATTGCCTTTTTTTGCTAAAAATTGAACTTTTGGTAAAAATTTACTTTTTTTTTGTAAAAAATTACCTTTTCTGTAAAAATTTATTATTGTAAAAAGTGAATTTTTCTGTAAAAAATTTACTTCTTTTTAAAAAAAGACTTTTTGTGTAAAAAGTGACTTTTTGTGTAAAATGTGACTTTTTGTGTAAAAGAGCCTATTTGCTTTCACAAAAATTTCACTAAAATAGCTATTTGGTTTCATCTAAGTTTCACTAAATATTTGGGTTTACCAAAATTTCATTTTAATATTTGGTTTTACCAAAATTTCACTAAAATGTTTGGTTTCACAAAATTTTCACTAAAATATTTTCTTTCACCAAAATTCTTTGTATGTACGGAAAAGAAAATAAGAAATATAATTTTTTTTAATGATTTATGGAAAAAAACAATCACAATTAGATTTAAAGTTTAGTTTTTTAACAGCAGTGCCAAAATATAAAAACATACACAGAAAAAATTAAAAATTGTCTCTAATCACCAAATTCATAGAATCAAGCAACACATTTGTTGAATTTGCACCTATTACCAAAATGATTATATTGATTACTAAAAATTGTAAAAAATTTTATATTTTATTTTTCAATAAATTTTATTTTTAAATAATATAATGATCAAAAAACTCTGCCGTTTGTAACAATGTGTTGATTGATTTTGACAATTTCCAACAACAATTTCACAAGTTTAAATTATTTTATTTTAAACGAAATATTTTTTTGCGATTTAATTATTTTTTTAATTAGAAAATTGATTTCAAAATAACTAAAATGTTAATTAAATCAAAATTATATTTTTAATTTTCTTTCAACAAAAAAAATAATTGATTTAATTATCACATTAATTAAATTTAAATACTTTTTATATAATTTTTTTAATTGATAAAAAACTACTAATAATTTTTTTTGTGTACGCACGCAGAGAAAAAATATGGTTGGGCATGGTTACGGCAACCACACTGTGTTTATTGTAACAATATATTGTTGTTGTACACAAATAATTGTTATTTTTATTAAATATCAGCAATATTATAGTTACTGTAAACATATTAATGTTTATCGCAATTATAAATTTGAGTATTGTTGACCGAAAAATAATTATTTTTCTAACAACTAAATTAAGATAATTTTCAAAACATATTATATTACTCACAGCCATAACATGATATTTAATAGCCATAACATGATAACTTTATATACATTTATCATAATAAGTTTAAGATGCAATCAAAATATCGTTACTCTAATAATATTTTGGTATCGCCATTTGTAAAATAATTTTGTATCAGTTGTGTCGTGTTTTACATAAACATATCGAATTATTTGTTAGTGAGTGGCTAAATAATAAAAAAGTAACCATTAAAATAAACAAGAAATTAAAACAAAAATATTAAAAAAGAAGTAACAAAATAACCATTAAAATAAACAAGAAATAAAAAAAAAAAAATAAAGAAAAAAAAAATAAAATATCTTTGCTAAAAAATTTTAATAATCTTAAAGTGGTGGAAATATTTGTGAAATATTGGTGCAAAATATTAACCATTACTGGTAAGTTTTGTGTTATTTTAAGAGAAAAATAATGAAAACTCCATAAAATAATTTATAAATAATTGCGACCTACGACAAAAAGATTACAGTAACTATATTATGTTTTTTATTTTATCATAAGTATTTTTTTCCAATAAAAATATTATGTTTAAAGTTGTATCATATTATGATGTAAAAAATTTATGTATAACAGTTCATATCAATTTGCATCATAATATGATTACTTCTAAACTTATTATGATTGCCATGACAATAATATGATTACTTCTAAACTTATTATAATTGTCATGACAATAATATGATTACTTCTAAACTTATTATGATTGCCATAACAATAATATGATTACTTCTTAACTTATTATGGTTACCATGACAACAATATGATTACTTCTAAACTTATTATGATTGCCATGACAGTGATATTATAACTTCTTAACGTTTTATGATTAACAGGATAACAATATGATTAAGGGAAAAATATTATGATGTTATATTACGAACATATTTGGTCATAATATGATTTAATAACAATCGTAATATGGTGACTACAATCATGAATCTTATCATAATATGTTGCTCTTAGAATATGTTTACCACAACCATGTTTTTTCTTTGCGTGCGAAACTGTACTAATGTTTTGAGAAAGTAAAGTATTCATACCAAAAATAGATCTGGGTGTTTATAACAATTGCTCAAAAATAGAGTTAAGAAAAACAAAAGTGCGTTTGTGTTTTGAGAAATATATTGACAACCAGGGTTACCGTTGGAAATTTTCGAAAAGGGTCACAAAAAGGGGATTTTCCAGAAAAAGGGGTCAAAAAAAGGGTATTTCAACTAAAAAAGTGTCGAGCTGCTAATTACCTCTCCCATATTAAAAAATATAATAAGACCAAGTTTTTGATAACCAAACAAAATATAATTGTTTTAAGTAAGAAGTGCTCAAAAAATTAACTTTTTTTATGCAATGTCCTTTCCTTTTTTTAGCACCTGACCTGATTTTTATCGAATTTTTGCCATTCCTTTTAGTTTTGAGGAAGATTTTGATTAATTTTAAGGTTTGTTTGAAGTAAAAAAAAAATATTTTTGCTATATTGAAAATGATCCCATATATAAACCGAAGTCAACACTTTCAACACTGTCGATTTATACGGGGCAAAAAATATAGAAGTAGAATAAAACATTACCCTTTTGGAGAGCAAAACGTTTTGAAGAAACGTTGGTGTTCGTTTGTTAAATAAAATGTCACATTTTTTTGTATACAAGATGTACATATGTATATGAGTTATGTTTGCTATTAGGGAAATTGTACATTAATTTGTACTTCATTATCAAAAATCCAATTTAGAGGCAGTAAAAATGTTTTGACACAAACTTTTTGCGACTACTTACAACTTTTAAGGAATGTGCGTGCTATATTTTGTTATAAAATCTTGACTTGAATTCCATTCCTCCATCTCCGCTTTGAACAAATTATGAGAAGAAAGCATGGAATTATATGTAAGTGTCTACTTTGGGTCTATTACAAAGTTTATTTTTAAGCAATGCTTATTTCGAAAACATTTGTTTAGCTGAAGAACTCTGCTCAAAAACAAAATGTGAGTGGTATTTCTTAAAAGGGTCAAAAATTGGCACAACATAGTTAAAAATGATACAAAAGGGTAAAATAAAAAAAGGGTCATAAATTGTATCAAGACCGTCGAAAAAGGGTCAAATTGATACTTTAGTATCACAACGGTAACGCTGTTGACAACAAAGTATCTATTAAAGCGGTAGACATTTTTAGTAGTGGGTGTACGAGATCATAATTTTATGACTTGTTTTGTTTTGATTTTGGTATATTAAATTGTTTATGCGAATAGATGCATTCAAACCAATTGCGATATTGTAATAGCAGCTAAGTTATCTTAGTGTACGTGTTCTTCAGCACAGCGGTAAAACTCAGAAGACCTTCTTACTTCAGGCCTTTTAAAAGGTCTGCTTAAAAATAGGTTTGATTAAATTCCTATTCTTATCTAACTGCTAAAGAATGCCTCATAGAAGGCCTCGGCTATTTGGTGTAAAAGATAAGATACACCTTCCACACTCGCTTCTATGAGAAGGGAGTAGAGAAGGAGTAACATTTTTTGTATTGTTTTTTTTTTTGCACAAGCAAAAGCAAAACAATTATTTTTTTGATCCCGTTGCCATTCTTATGTACCTGCTAAAGAAGCGAGAGCGGAAGGCCTTCTCCGCAATGACAACGTGTGTAAAAAAGATATGAGTATGGAATGGAGCGAGAAGGCCTTGTATATCCAAAAGAAGGAGTACAGAGGCCTTCTAGAAGGCATCCGCACCCCTTCTTTTTCCCGCTGGGAGCTCAATATCGTTGTGAACCGTTTTTTTTAGTATTTATAAGATTTTTTGTTTGTGTTTGTTTTCCAACTCTGACTAAAATAAACAAGATACTTTTCTCCTACCCAACAAGTGTAAGACTTTCTATAACAAGATGTGTGTTAAGAATAATTCGTTTTTGTTTTTTAAGGCCAAAAAAATATTTCTTACCAGAATTAAAGATAAATACAATATGGTTTCTCTCTTTTTCTTTAACCCGAATGTATTTTGAAGTGGGTTTTTAGTAAAATTCTTTGTATTGTTGAAATCGTTTTATAAAACTTTTTAAACAATCATGTATGTATGTATAACTTTGAAGTAAAAAACATTTGGTAAAAATAAGAATCTTAAATTGTTGAAGCAATTTTTAAATGATTATTTTCTTTGCTTGAATGGGGTACCCTACTAAGATAAAGGCATTTGATGGGATATTCCGTTGGTTGGCCTTTTAAAAATTCTCATAGAGAAAATAATTGAGTTTTAATAATATGTAGTAAATTATACAGGGGTGTCATGGAAATCGAAAACGTAAAACGAAAGAGTTTTAAGAGTCGTTTTTTAATAAGGTTTCTGTAATTAAAAAAATTTCATGACACTTATTATACAAATAATGCTCTATTAAACAGAATTCTTTAACAAAAATTATAAAAATTAGATTACAAGTTGAATAAAAAGGACTTCCAAATTCTTTCGTTTTACGTTTTCGATTTCCATGACACCCGTGATAACGTCTTAAATGACTGATGTCAGCATAAAAAAATTTTTAGATAAAATTGTTGACATAAAATAACCTGTTGCTGTTGGTTTTTTTTATTATTATTGGGCTTTTTGTTACACAAAACAAATACAGACATGATGTGTCGTTTAAATAGAAAAGTGTGCTTTAAACCATGGTATAATAAGTACAAGGTATATTCATTAGAAATTTTGTTCTCAATTTCAAAACCCATATAACGTCAAACAAAAGAAAATAAAGAAAAAAATTAAAACAAACACCAAAAATCAAATAAATTATTTTGACGTTACATGGGTAAATAATGAAAACTCTCCCTAATGAATATACCTGGTACTTATTATACTATGCTTTAAACGAAAAAATTTAGTCTACATAATTGGTTTTTTTAATTTTGTTTGATAGTGTAGGTTAAAGGATGAGTGGTCTAAGACGCTGCATTACGTAAGGTGAAGCTTATTATGGCAACCTTACTTGTCTACTTAACAAAAGAGGTTTAATGGGAGTCAAATTTAGGTATAATTATTAATAAGTTACTTAAATGTTATTAAAGGCTGTTGTGCACTATCACACAAGTCTTACGTATTTTCAGGAAAGTACAACCCTGTCATTATAAGTTGTTATTGTTTTTATAAAAAAATTTCAAACAATAATTAGATCTGGGAAGCATTTTCGTAAAATACTTAAGACTTTGTGGGATAGTGTATGACGGCCTTAATAAGTATTTATATTACTGATTTTTGTATAACCTTTTTTCATATGTTCAGGGTTTTGACGGCTAAGGGGACTTTTGTTTTACGTAAGTTGTACAATGTTCCTTAATGATATGTTTTTCATTGTCCTATCACCACTTCACCTTATTAGTCACTCCTTATTAGAGTCCGTCCGATAAAAAGTCCATAAAAACTTGATTTATTAGTTTCCAAGAAAAGTTGTTGAGTTTAATCAAAAGTTGTGGAATTGAATGTAAGCATATATTTTTCCAATTAATCCGCCGCTAAAGGGCAACTTAAACCCCAATATGACACCCTTGAGACTATTAAAGAAATTCTGGGTATTTTTCAGAATTGCTTGAAACTAATTCCAGAGAAAAAACATTTTTCAATAGGGTCACAACCAGCAAACCTATTTAGCTGTACAAATTTATTGTCGTATTTAACCATAACATCCTAGTAAAACCTTCGACTAAAAAATATTGTGTTAAGTAATCAGGAAAAGTAAAAATACAACTTCCCATTCTTCTGAAAGAATCAATGAATTTTACAATGGATGTTCCAAAATGAACGCATTTAAATGTAAGTCGTTACTTTTGAAAAATAAGTAATAAAAGAAGTATATAAGTGTATTGAAGACAGCTACTAAATAATGAGTGAAATAAGCTGTTCATTTTAAAAAAGTAGGCGAAGTTATTATCGGGATGTTCGGATGCAACCATAATATGATTGCGGCTTCTTAATATGTTTACAAATTTAACGGTAAAATTGCTTGGTTGTAAGTGACCATATTGAAAAATATTTTTCTCCGTCTATGGACAGGAGAGCACTAGTATCCAAAAGTATTCTGGAATTGTTCTGTCTGTTTTTCTTTCGGTAGGGTATTAAAAAGTCGTTTTGTTTCCCAATATCTGTAATTTTTTTAAACATTGTCATTGTTTTCGTGTCGAGCATAAAGTAAAACAGAAAAGTAAAACGACAAAAAAAAAGTATTAAATAAACTGTTTGCATTTCATGATGACACCTTCAATTGATGATCAACGTAGGATTAAGAAATTGCATTGTATTTGTAGAAAAAAATAAGCAGGGAGACGCAAACTTTTAAAAAGCCGTTTTGGACTCTAATCTAAATTAAGGAATCTTGTTGCATACTGATTTAAATTTTAATTCGTATTTGCCGTACATATACATTGAATCAGCTGACTCCCAACTTTTACATGTATTTTAAGAGGTGTTGCCAACTCAAAACCATGTTTTTTGTTTTTATATTGAGAAACTCAAAATTGTTAACAGACAGTTTATCGGTCTAATAAATTTATGTTGACATTTAGTAACAGGCAGTTTGACGATACATTGAAAAATTGCCATAAGAGATTCTGATTCCTTAATAATTGTACAACCTACATATATATTAGGGTATTCATTCATTAATTACTACCAGATTAACTAACCGGTTAATTTAAAATTGGTTATTTTCGATTAACGATTAAACCGGTTAATTTCAGTCGATTAATTACAAATTTTGAAAATAAGTAGTATTTTAACATAGTTTTGTTTCGTCTCTCAAAAACAAAAGGTATGTGTTTAAAAAATTTTTATACAATAAATTTCCTTTAAGCAAGTAATTCTTGAAATGCAGTACAAATTCAGTAACTAAGGAATTCGGAAATAAATTTTTTGCAGAATGATCTGTGCTCAGCTTTGCCAGGACGAGTCAAATGATGACCTAACAACGGCAAAAACTCTCGCTAGGAACACAAACAATCTTTTAACAGAATTTTCCGAAAAAATAAGAAGTGCAACAATTTTAAAAAATTAATACAACCGTATTGGCAAAATGGAAGAGTTTATATGTTTAGAGAAATTCTGGAAAAAGACTGAGAAATAAGATATTCTGTATTATGGGTTGCTTTCGATTTCTCCAACATCATCGATAAGAAAACAAAGCTTTTTTTTTTTTTTTGGCTCGTTTTAGTCCTAGAATTGTTTCGTTGGTTATGTTATTGTTTGTTTTTTGCAAGAGTTGTCAAAACCCATTTCCGAAGTATTCGAGAAATTGGGTTTTTGGTCTCGAATAATCGACTTTTTCTTATATTTAATTTTTTAATTATCTTGCATTCGATGACATTTATTAGTACTCACTTTCGGTTTTCACAGCAGTTTTTTAATTGTTGCCACCATACAGAACATATTCATCACAGTACCACTTGCAGAAGAATTCTAAAACACAGACTTTTTTATAATTACCAGCAGTATGAGTAAAGCGACAGTTCTGGTGTGAAACTCAAGTAAGTTGATGTTTTTTTTCGATGTTGTTGTAAACCGCACTAAAAAAGAGTTGTTAGCCATAATACAAAAACTGCAAAATTTCAACTGAACTAAAGTTGAGTTGTAAACCGTAATAGAAGAGCCGCTTAATTCTACCTTGAAAAAAATTAAAAAACAATTAAAAACAGTGACTGAAAAGAGGATTTTGACTACAGAGGTACATTTTCTAAAATATCTACCAAATAAGATCTGCTTTACATGGCATTACCGACAATTTACCCAATCTAAACGGTTAGTAAACGTGTTTTTCATTCGTCCTAGTGACAATTGAAATGTATGTATTAAATTTTATCAAAATTGTGACTTGTACTTTACATGGACAGACAACCAATCGATCGGCATACTTAGAGGTGGGGGTAGGACCAATATTTTTTATTACAAATCACTTGTTCTGTTTTACTTTTTTATTAAATGTATAACTAAAAAAACCGAAAAACCGATTATTCAAACCCGGTTTTTAGTTACAAAACCGAAAATTAAATTTTTTTAAAAGTCGGGTTTTTGAATTATTTAAAACCCGATTATTAAATGTATACGAATATTTGACAACAATTCATAACAAAACTTTATTAATCGGTTAACCGATCAATAACAAAATTAACCGATTAAACCAAAACAAAAGGAAAAGCCCAATTAAATGAATACCCTACTAACTATATATACAGATGAGGTACCTTGATCCGTCGCGCGTTTATGCGTCAGCAGGCAGCATTGGGTCTTTCGGGCATTAAAATCGACCCTATTCGCACGACTCCATTCCGTGATTATGTCAAGGTCTAGGTCGAGCGTATCAATAATATTCTGCCTCATAGCACCAACCTTGGATACGCTTGGTCTATAATCAAATGAACACGAATGAGAAAGGTTGCTGTCATCTATATATATATAAAAAAGAGTTGCGTGAGTGACTGACTGACTGACTCATTCATCATCGCCCAGCCCAAACCGCAGACCCTAGAAAATTGAAATTTTTACTAGCGATTGCTCACTCCCCAAATCGATCCATTAAGACGTGATTTTTCGAAATTCGAATGTTTTTCGGTAACCTTTTATCTCCAAAACTAAAAGAGATGCAAAATAAATGTAGTACTTATCGTTGTTCTTTAGAAAATTAAGCGGACAGGTGTCTGGTACTTTTTTGAAATTCGGTATCAGGGAGCAAACGGGTAAAATCTGAATTTTAGTAATTTTTTGCCACCCCATCTATCTTTTGAACCAATAAACATAGAAACAAAGTTAATACCGCATTCGAAACTTATCATAAAAATACGTATACAAATTTGGTACTTTTTCGAAATTCGAACATTTACGGGGTGAAAATCGTAAATATTTTTGGTACTTTTTTTACAAAACATTTTCTTCCATTCATTGACATATTCGTACTTAATAAGGGGCTGCCGATACAATACTGAAATTTTTGATAATTTAATGGTGGAAAATTAAAGTACCCAAAAAAGGAAATATGGGAAATTTTATATTTTTCTTTAGCTTTTTGGTTCTACTAAAGTAGCAGGTTAAATGCTGGAATTTAAACAAGTTTAAACCTAGAAAAATAATTTTTGGCATAAAAATATGCCCACGAAGAAAAGGGAGACGCTAACGAAGGAGCGGATATATGCAAGAAAGTAACAAAAACGTTTAAAATTCCCCGAAAAAAATTTACCGAATTTCAGACTTAAATGGATTTTTTAACTACTTTCATTAAAATATCAAGAATAGGTTGCTGCAGTGGGCTATGGAGGATGCATTGAGTTGGTATTGAGGTAGTCTATTAGTTTGAGAGTTGCAGGTTTCCGCCAAACGCTGTGGTCTATTTCACTGCAGCTGGTTGAAGTTCTATGTTACTATTGCTCGGTTAATTAAGTTAGAATATAATTTGTAATTGCACTTGTAATTCTTAACAAATAAATAAAATAGATAGTTTGTAATTGTATTTGCAACATGTATCCTTCTTTTGGATATACAAGACCTGCTTGCTCCATTCCATTCTCATATCTTTTTTACACACGTTGTCATTGCGCAGTATGCACTCCGTTCACGCTTCTTTAACAGGTCCATAAGAATGGTAACGGGATCAAAAAAAAAATAATTATTTTGCAAGAAAACAATACAAAAAATGTTACTCCGTCTCTACTCCCTTCTAATAGAAGCGAATGTGAAATGTGTATCTTTTATACGAAAGAGCATTCTTTAAGGAAGATAAGAATAGTAATTGAGTTAAAAAAAATTTAAAGCAGGCCTGCAGTAAGAAGGTTTGTCTGAGTTATCCTGCTGGGTAATGAACACATTAAATCATGGAAAGCAATATAAAACAAAGTTTCTACAAGTGTTTGTAGAGTCAAAATATTAAGAAATTAATAAATTGTTTCCCCTTTCTATATAACCTCTTCTCTTGTTACCCTTGTAACCACCAAGTCAACTTTAAGAGCCTCTGACCTGACCTGTTACAAATATTTCAATTCATTTCATCAGAAAAACAGAATATTGTTTTTTTTTTTTTGATTATTTTGTAAATTCAGTTTTTGTTTCATTTTTCATTAATTTATTTATTTTTGTTTTTTTTTTGTTTTTGGCAATTCACAGCTTATCGCCAAACAATATGTGACTAAAGCGCTAAAAATAATGATGAAGCATGCAGCAAATTTAAAAAGGCAACTTCCACGATGCATTTAATACCAATGACAAAAAAAAAGAAAAGCCAACAACTGCAGCAACAACAGCCAACATAACCGCCAAATGACAATGACAGCCAACGACTATAAAAACAAGGAATTTGACATTTGCTCTTCTTAAAATAACAACAATAACACATATACAAAACCAAATGACAAATGTTTTGTACAACAATATGAAACAAACAGTACAGCAACACTAGCAATAACATGAACAACAAATTTCGACAATGACAATGAAAGAGTTAAAAACTTCTAGAATATTCAAGACAAATAATAAGTAAGAAAATAATAAAGGATTCTTTCTTTTCATTTGGCTTCTTAAGAATCAAAACTCTATACAGAAAAAAGGTCAGAATGTAATTTTTTTGTCAAATAAAGTTCAAAAAAAGAACATTTACAACGAAAATAAATGAAGGGAAAAAAATCTCCCAACAGAATTATAAACTTTAAAGCCCCCGAAATTCAACATGCAACCCGTGCAACAACAACAAGAGCTATAGCATCTGAAGAAAAAAAAACATTTACGGAAAATGTTGAATGTCAATTTCTTTTTTTATGTATTTGCAATTTGAGTTCTTTCTTTTCCATTTAACTTGTGAAAAAGAGCCTTATAATTCTAAATTTCTTAAGCTTAAAAACTTTTACAAAAGGATTCTTGCCCATAATCAAAAAGTCATTAGTACAGTTAAAAATCCAACCAAATTAATGAAGGAACGAGGGTTGCTAAATTAAAGGGAAAAAGCAATGCTTTGCAATAAAACTTTTTAAATACGTTATTAATTGAGAAAAGGGATGTTGTTGTTATAAGAAAGTACCACGTAGAAACTATTGGAAAAACGATATTTTTAAGAATTTAAAATCGGCGCATAAGCTTTAAAATCCCGCCGTTTTCCAAAATCGATCCCGTTAAGTCAACGGATAATATATAAGCAACAACGTTGTCTTATCGAAAACGAAATGAACTGTAATTAAGAAGAACAAACACAGAAAAAATTATTGGCAGTTTCTTTTCAATTAATGGTGATTTTTGAATTTTAAAATAGATCTAATAACGTTCTTAATTGATTGAATTAAAAAAAATTTTTTTTTTCAATTAAAATTTTACTTGATTTTTAGCTTAATTTTAAGTAAATGTTTAATTGAATCAATCAACTCTGTTGTTTGAATTGAAAACTTTGTTGAAATAATGCTAACACAAACATAGAATAAGAACGTAGATATTACGTTTATTTTCATATAAGTTGAGTGCGCCGGTAGGCTAGCTGGTAGTGAGCTAGACTATCAACGCCGGGGTTGCTAGTTCGATTCCCGCCAGAGACTCTGGTTTCTTTCCTGCAGACAAGCGAAGAGCTTCGCGGTATTAGCTTACGGAATTAAAAAAAAAATAAAAAAAAAATTTCTGTGTTGTAATCAATTACGGCAGTAATTCATTCAATTAATATATTGATATTTTTTTAAATACTTTGTTAATTCATTCAATTAAAAGATTGTTTAATATTAATAATTTTTTCAATTATTTTTGTAATTGAAATATAAAAACTTTTTAATTGGAAAAAAGATCACTGTTTTGCAATTTTTGCAAGTTTGAGTAATTGGTATAATCATTTTGGTGATAGGTGCAAAATTAAACAATTTTTTGCTTGTTTCAACTATTTTGGTGATTAAACCCGGTTTTTACTTTTTTCTGTGAAGTTAAAAAATACTATACGTTATTCCATCAAGAATAAAATGTTGTCAGATTAAAAGCGATAAAGTAAAAAATATCCTGCGTGAAACATGTGTTACAGGGGTTAGTGTTTTGAATTATTCTTAAATAAATGCACATGTTGTCTCTGAAGCTTCTGCACACTGTTATCACATACTCAAACCAATTTAATTCTACATGAAATTCACGTTGTTTCAACTTGAAATAACTTTCATTCAACGTGAATCGGATTGTTATTTCAATAGGAAATGTCATTTTGCTCTAACTTTACTGCAATGTAAAATTAACATAAATCATAGTTATTTTAAAAAAAATATGTTGTTCGCAAGTTATTGTAAAATCATAGTAAATTAACATGAAGTAACAATGAAGCAAAATCACTACCGAAAACGGTAAAATCATCCTTGTTTTCGACGATTTTACATTGTTTTTTTCTGTGTGTATAAATATGGATTTATCTATGTTTATAGACTTTACTCCCCTTGTGGTCATAGTTTTGAAGAAATAAATACCCTATGTGTGCATATAAATACGTTTATATCTATGATTTAAATTTCATTAAACAACGGCTTGATTGTTTCTGAGAGGCAGAAATTTCCCCCTATCTTTCCTCGTGGTTCAAAGATTCGGCCCAATTTCAATAGGCTTGATCCTTGTGGCAATAAGAACCTCTGTCCCGAATTTTATCAAATTATCTCCAAAATTGTGACCTGAACTTTGCGAACAATGTAAGATGGACAGCCAGCCAGCCGAACGGACTATTGTGGTGTTGGCATAAAAAGAACAAAATATTTTCTACAATAAACGAAGAACTTAAGACAAATATCACACGTTGTCCAAACAAGAATGAGATGTTGTCAAATTGAGAACACAAATAAATTAACAGTCTGGCGCCCGAAGTCGACCGCTATCGTTCGTTTGCATTTTCAACGACAAACAGTTAATTTGCGGCCAACTAAGAATCTTAAGCACGACAAGTAGATCGACAACGCAAGCGACCGATAACATTGCAGTGTTCATACAAATTTGCGGCCCACTAAGAAATATTATGCGACCACAAATGTCACAATCAGTCACTTGCGTTGTAGTTGTCAACAGCGGAATTTTGTTAAAATATTTAAAAAAAAAATTTCTTTTGTTCACTATTATATACTTTTAAAACACCACCACTTATAAAATTATATACATGTTTAAAATATTTTTTAACAAATAGGATCTGGGAATTTATTTCTCACTGTGAGCCAAATTTATTATTTAAATAAATTCAAATGTGTATAATCTTAAACGGACAGTTTATCGGTCTTATAAATGAATGTTGACAATTAGTAAGAGGCAGTTTGTCGATACATTGAGAAAATGGGCATTATTCCTTTAATATTTTCCAGGAATATTTTCTATTTCGTTTGTATATTTCTGTTACGAGGCTTACTTTAGCTATCCTTTGGCTAGCAATGAAGTAAATTGTACAGAAAATGTATACAGTTTATAAGTTTTGTCGATTTTTATTTCCAAGCTAGCGTTTTATTTGTGTAATTGCTGATGTGGCAATACAGTCATTTGACAATAATAAATTAATTTCGTTACATGGGGTCTTCACCTGCCAAGTTTTTGTCATAATATATGTGAAATTTCATATAAAAAAAAAAACGCTTACAAAAATTTTAGAGTTTTTCTATATAGACTTTTACGTTTGGTATCACAAAAAATTGTCAGGTGAAAACCCCATGTTCGAAACGTAAAACCAGTCGACCGACAGTTCGATAGTTTGTGGGCCGCTTAGGAGAACGATATTGAGCGACTTGTTGTCGCTCAATTAAGTAAAGTAAATGTCATATGTTATCAAATCAATAAATTCTCGTCGATCCGTTTTTACTTTTTTTTAAATTAAAATAAAAATTACACTGAGAAGAATACAATACAAAAATTAAGGAGACTGCCCTAAAACTAAAGTGAATTTTCAGTTTAAAAATATAATTAAATTTCTGTCTAAAGCCTAGTATTCTGTTCGAACTTGAGAAAAATGTTCAGCAACATTGATTATTTCACACGAAAATTTTGTCATGTATCAATATTATCTATCTCGCGGTTTTTAAAAACTTAACGTTTTTATTAGTTACAAGTATACAACATTATTTTTGAAGGTAAACAAAAACCGTAGTTGGGGGTAGTGCACTAAATTTTGATTAAATCAACATGGCACTCTTACTTAATAAAACTGCAAAAAAATAGTTTTTACAATTTTTTACAAGCTTTAGTGATAGTTGGTATTTTTTCCACTAGCACTGAAAATTGTTTCACTGTCGCTAACTGTGATTGTATGCAAAAAACCTGCACTCAATCCAAATTTGAACTTGCAATCAAAAAGCTGTACGAAAACATAATATCACTAAAATTTAAATTTTTAGTCAAATAAGTGAAGAAAAAAAGCTGCAATTAACGGATGATTTCTTTTTTTTAAATCAAACTATTTTTTCAGCGCAATATGTTTCAACATTACACTCACTTAAGTGTAGTGAGATTGCTTATTTTCAATTCATCACTCAACATCAACAAAATTATTGCAATAATTTTAAACTAGTGCACTACCCCCATCTATGAGAAAAACCATGTGTTTTGATAATTGTCATTAAAAAAAAGTAAAACAATTTTATTTTAATTTTTTCCATAGTAAAAAACAAAAATATTTAATTTTATTATTAATTTTTGCACTTTTCGACATTTTTCTTTTTGAAACGCTTGTTTAATACAAATACAAAATAAAATATTACAAACAATGATAAACCTTTGCTTAACATTCCGTGCGAAATAATATGAGCTGCACTTGTTTCGCACGGAAAATAAAAATGTTGCTAGAAACATTTCGCATGTTTTTCGTAAAATAAACAGAGTACAACTCTTTCAACATTTTTTCGTTTGTATTTCACAGAAATTTTTTTTATATTGAGTTTGAAAACATTTCGCACGAAATACTGAACAGAGTACCAGGCTTAAGCTATAAATATCACCTCATAAAGTTTTTGTAATTAAAATTTAAAATATATTTTTTTTTTCATAAAAAGCACAATAGTAATATTATGCGAAGTTGTTTGTTTAACAAACTCTTTATTATTTCTTAACTTTATTATCTCAAGGAGTTCACGTGTTAATTATCTGATCGTAGACATTTAAGTTTAATCAAATTAATAAAATATATCTCGGCCTTCTAATACTGGTTGAGTTGGTACGTTATCGAACTGGCAACAACATAGTGTCAATTTAACAACGGTATATGGGCAAACTGAAAATGATATGTTGTCGAAATGACAACAATTATGCAAATTATAACGACTTGTAAAAAAATTTGACAAAAAAAAAAGATTTTCCCACCATTTCTATTTTAACTTAAATTGTATATAAGAACCTTAAACATAACTTAAACTATCCTTTTTCTCATAATTTATTTATAGAATCATCATATATTAAAATACGAACTAATAAAATGATTTATCAAATCCCTCATTCCTTAAGTTAACGTCCTGCCAATGCAAGGCATTTTACTAAGTGCAATCTTAAACTAAAAATGCCTGTCTATTCTTGTCTAGCTGCTTCTTCTTTGACTTATTCGAATTTTATTTCGATCGTTGAAATTCAAAGCGGCCTTCAAAATCATGGCCAACCCTCGTTCTATTATAAACCACTTTACACTTTCAAACAATGGGATTTAAAGTTTAAAGGATACAAAAACAATCAATTTAACTGTTTTTCAAACATTTTCCCTTCAAAAATACCACAAAACAAAAATTAAGGAATTTAATTTCTTTTGTTAAAAGAAAAAAATGCCTCTGAAAAATTCCAAAGAATTATTTCAATAATTTAAAAGAAATTATTGCAAATGAAAACAAAAAATCCCACCAACTTTAATCCGCCAATAAATCTTGCAATTCAGGCCAAATTGTGAAATTAATTATGCGCAAATACACGTGCACACATACATGCAGTAAGAAAGAAGAAGAAAAGGAAAATTTTTTAAAATTATTAATGTTTTGCAAATAAAGACAAACGTTTATGATTTCACATGTCCTTTATTTTTTGTTTTAATTTGCAGTTGGATTTTAATATTTTTGCTTTAAAAGAGGGAGGCCAGGCAACAGTTTGTCGTCGGACTTATTGGCAAAAAGTGTCATATTACATTTCCTGTTAGTTAAAACATATTTTCTGCTGATTTTTTTGCTCGTTTGGGACGTTGTGTTTTGTGAGCTTTTTGTTTTTCGTTTGCCGTCTACGTGGTACGAGTATTGAAGCGATACTCATGATTATGATTTTTAATAATGACAAATTTACACAGAAATCTCAAGATGCATGAGCATGAAAAAAGATTTTTGCAAAAAAAAAAAACAAAAGGTTTTTAAAAAGCCAAAAAAAACTGCTGGGTAAAAAGAAAAAAAAACAGAAAACAGCGCAGAAATTTGTCCCAATCTAAAGAAAACATTAGTTTTTTTTTAATAAAACAAATTTCAACAGTGGAGCAAAATGCGTTCTTTACAAAAAAAAACATAAAAAACTGACTTCAGAAAGGCGACTTCCATAAAAAAAACTTACCAATAAAAGAATCCGTTTGAAGTACAGGGTGGCCTAAATAAGACATTTTATGCAAAAGACGTTTAACTTTGTTATTTTATTTCTTTTTATGTTTTATTTATTTTTTGTTGTTAACCGAATTCTTGGAAATTTATAATGATTGCATACAGTGCACAATAACACGCTGAAATTGTCGAATTTTTCGGTTCTTGTCTACGATCAATTGCTTGACAGTAGCGAAAATATCGTCATAATTTTAATTCAAAATCATCTTCCACAGCCCGCAGAATAAGGAATGTAGCTGGCCGTTTTGAAAAAAGGGTGCTGTTTCATTAACCGTCCTGGAGGAGTTGCTCATCAAAATATTCGCAAGTTGTGCGGCAGAGTGTTGAAAGTGAAACGTCTGTCTCAACACTTCGTCGTTCAGGCCAATGGAGAATTTCCAAAAAAACATTGCAGAGAATTTTATGGTAGGATCTTACCATACAAGGTAGAAATTGTTCAAGCACAGCTACCGTATGATCACCAATAGCAACATAGTTAGGTCTCATTTGGGTACCCTTTACATACCACAAATGAACCGATAATGTTTTTAATAACTAAAATTATTAATTTTAAGCCACTGTCGATTTAAAATACATACAGGGTGGGCTAAAAGAAACGAAGGGATCTGAATTGTCTATAAATTCTTAATATAAAAGTCAATTCAAGTTCTTCAAAGAATCTTTATAAATAATAAACTTCTTTAATTAGGGCTTGCAAAAAAGAAATTCTCGTAAGTACCGCCCATTGCTTTTTTAAGATTTCCGGAGCATCGCTCAAATTATTTATCGAATATATTTTTGTTAAGGTATGCTCTCTTGTTTATTGCGTTCACCGAAATGTGGCGTTTTTGCAGAAGCTGCAATGACAATAAGCCATTGTGATACCGTGGAGTTTCATTTAACTGAACCCCCAGTTCAAAATACGCTCCGGCTTAACGTCACAGATATCATTAAAATATTTAAAGGAGGTGGATCCCGGTTCGGCCAGTGGCCTTATTTGTGTTCTACGTCATTCTTCTCATTTTTGTTATCACAGCTGTGGTAGTATTCCTATAAAACCTATAAGACAGTGTCCGTGATAAAATTTATGAAAAGCGATAAGTCCCTATTAGTAATCGGTAGAAGAGTCATGGTTTCCCCATCATCCATGCGGGGTCACAATTGCCTGGCAATCCTGTTTTAAGTGGGCTGCATCTGTCTTTATTTATTTATATTAATAATCGATCGACAAAGTTCAAGTTTGCAAGAGAACCGGGGCATCCCAAAGCTTTCCAAATCCAGTGCAACTCGCAAGGTAGCGCCAAGTCTTGCAAGCGTATCTGTGTTTTCGAAAGTAATCCCATTTAGGATTATTTTGAGTACGTTTTAGTGTTATTTCTACTTGAATTTTTGAGTACGACTCGTACTTAAAGTAACCATAAAAAACTTGATTTATTCCTAGTGTTTTTTTTCTGTGTAATGTTCTCCAGTATATCTCTCTGCCCTGGAAACCATATGATCCTCATATCAAAATGCTCAGCCATTTCTTTTTATAATAAGCGGCAGTCAAGGGCTGTTCTCGATCTCAGGGATAGTGAATCGAAGGCCATAACGGTGGCACGGCTTTCAGTGTTAATATCCGCAGCAGTCTTCGACACAGCAGATATACTGACCCCGTCTACAGCTTTCTTGTTCGCAAGTATCTTCGCTTTACATACGTTACAGTGAAATGGAAGTCATCGCGATAAATTGAGCTTGAGCTCCGTTGAGAGTACTCCGAAGCCAACTACTTCTGGTCATTTAGAGCCATCAGTGTAGCAGTTCACTCCTCCTGTCTGGTACACTGTTCGCCACGCATTCCGACTTGGTATCCGCGTTTCGTAACGTTTCGATCGTAAACCAATTGGGGATGTGGGATTAACACTTTATTTTGATTGCAACGCCCGCATCTATTTCTACTCCAACGTTAGGTATATGAGAGGCAAACTACCGAGTTCATCGCGCAGTATGACAGTTCGTTTGACAGCTAACGCTTTTATTATTTCTATTGGTCCTAAAAAAAACACTCTGTATAACATGATTCCCAATTTTTTTTATAATTAGTAAAATTGATGTTGGCTATAACCAGTTGCCTTGAACGACTTTATGTTAAAATTGTTGGAATTTGTCTGTATACATCCTCGCGTCAAACTTTTTTTATTGAGAAGAACGTGTGGTCCACATGTTCTAGAAACGTCACACAGCAACTTTTTGCCAAATGCGAGCGAGCAATGGGACGACTAAGTATTTTCTCCAGTTCATTCATAAAAAAAACACTGAAATTTTCCGTCGGTTTTAAAATTATTTTCGATCGCTGTTCAATAGTTCCATTTTCAGTTTACGAAGCCGTCGATTGAAAACATATAAAAATAAGAGAACATCATGTTAAAATAATTAAGTTATAAACCTATTAAACTCCTTCGCTTGGTGTGGGCCACCCTGTTCATAAAAAACTGTTTTATTTGTTAGTGAGTTAGTTAGTTTGGTTTGGCCTAAAATATAAAATATATACAAAATATTATTGTTCTTTTATTTCACAAGATCTCGAAGAACTATCGTCAACTAAACAAAAACAAAGTAAAAAAGAAAAGAAAAGAAAGAAAATCATAAAAGCAACTACATACAGCTAAATTTATTTGAAATCAGATCCTGGTAATCTTACTTTCAAGATCGTAACGATTTCTCATTTTAATCAATTAAAAAGTCATCGACCGCTCCTTTTTGCTTCAAACAACAGAACTTTAAAAATGAAAAAAAAAACATTTCATATGCTGACAACATAAATTTTTTTTAGTTGCTGCTCTCTCAACTCTTTATTCACTTTGAAACAAAAGTACTCTTAACAGAGAAAAAAACACTATTGTCTTTTTTTCCATTTTCTGTAGCAGCGTGTAGCGAAAAAACGCTTGACAGTTGTGGCCAGTTCAAACAAAAGGTAACGAATGCAATTTTTTTTTGTTGAAATACACACATTATAAAGCTCTGTTTTTTCATGGAGGGCTTTTTCGCCGTTTTTTGCTTGATTAATGAGGTGAAATGTTAAGAAAAATGTGAAAAGTTTTTGGATGACAAGAAATCAATACGTTAAAATCAAATGATATGGGGAAAGAATAAAAATAAAGTACAAACGAAAAAATGAGTTTGTGAAAAAAAGAAATTCACAATAATTGTAGTGAAAATAATTACATATGTATGTATATAAACAGGGTCGGTCGAGACAGACCGTTAAATTGCCGCTAAGTTTTAACGATCAAGATGGAACTGAACTGAATGCTTCGGTAGCCTTTTTGGAATTGAGCTTGTCCAGCAGTGCAGTGCGATGGTTGCAGGTTCGATTATCCTTAGAGATAAGCTCGGTAATTCAATATAATTACCAAACTTTTGGCTTTATAAGCCCACATATTTCATGGCATTTAATGCTTAAAAATAATTTCTGGCATTTGACCTCCGCGACTGCGACTCCGATTTCGCACCACTTTTTCGAGCACATCCGGTCTTGTTTCTTCAAATGTGCATTAAATGTTGACATCTTAATGATCAGTCGATGCTAGCTTATCGGCATGGACCGGAGATTTGGCGTACCCCCCACCAAAGGTAGACCACAGGTGTCAAATCACACGAACGAGACTGCCAATTCGCCATATGCTTTGAGATAATTCGGTCACAAATCCTTTAGCTTAACAAATCTTGGTTCCACTACTAAAAGGTAGTCCACAGGTGTAAAATCACACGAAAGAGGGGGCCAATTCACGTGTCCTTTTCTTGAGATAATTCCATAACTAACCGCTGGGCTTTCCAAATTAATGGTTTCACGCTCTGTATGGTATATTTGTAAAACAAAATAAATAAAGCAATAGAATTAGACTCCCAATAAAAAATGGAGCCTTAAACGAAGCAGGTTTGCAAGGGAGATATGAAAGAGTTTTGCTTATCATACCTCTTGCGGAAGACATGAATTTAATATGGCGAGTTCCCACTTTGAAGCAATACATTTTTGACACAAAATGCGATTTATTGAACGCATATAAAACCTGGCGAACGTAGCTTTACACACAGATTGTGTTTTTACAGTTATTTTTGATATTCTCCCTTAAGCCTGGTACTCTGTTCAACATTTCACGTGAATTGCTGTTAAAACGCATATGAAAAAAACTTGTGCGGAATATCTATGAAATAATGTTGATAGAGTTGTACTCTGTTCATTTGTGAAAAAGTTCCGATATGTTTCTGGCAACATTTTTTTTACAACTGCGAAATAATGTAAGCTGCACTTATTTCACGTGGAATTTTTAGCAAAAGCAAAAAAGTATGAACTGATTATTAAATAATAAATACAAAATTAAAATAACACAACCGGTAACAGTTTTTTATCCATATTTTCTTTCTTTTTTTTAACAATAATTTTTAGTAAAATACATGTGGGGTTTGTTTACATACGCAAAACAATGTCGCATACTTTGGGGGAATATAAACGTTAAGTTGTACAAACTCGCATGATAGGCAACATTGATACATGTCAAAAATTTCGTGTGAAATAATTAATGTTGCTCAACATTTTTCACAAATTTGAACAGAGTACTAGGCTTTACAAACCTTCATCTTAGTAAGGGAATGCCATGGCACTTGAAGTATTATTTTTTCTTTCTGAAACTTATTAAGAGTTCCATCACTTACTTTACTGCATCTCTGTATGTCAATTTGTGTAGCGCATAATTGTGAGCTTATTTTTTTAAATGTACGATTAGAGCTTCGCAAAATCAGAACTGATTTGGAACTGAATTAGAACTAAAATAGAACTTAACTGTTACTAAACTAGAACCGAACTAACTATCCTAACTAAAGTAGAACTGACATTGCAGAGACTTTAAAAATTAAATATTAAAATGCATCCACACAATGTGTAAATTGTGAAAGCACTACTATCGTAAGATCACCAAGAACAACATAAGAAGGTCTTATTTGGGCTACCCTATAAATACCAAAAAATGTATATTTACGACTTTCAATTCAATTTAAATTTTAATAAGTTTTGCACTAGAACTTAACTAGATCTGAACAAGAACTGAACAGAAACCGAACTAGAAGTGAACAAGAACTGTACTAGAAGTCAAATAGAACTGAACTAGATTTTGTTGTTTTTTGTTGAATTTTATTAAAGTTAATTATTTATGTATATACATTAATGACCTTGCAAAGCCGCTAGGGCTTGTCTGCAGGTACAAATTTAAATGCTAAATTTACCATTACAAAAATTGCTAAAATTAAATAAGTATGATAAAATATAAAATAAACGAAAAGATTAAAAATTAAAAAATTGTTTAAACAGTTTTTAAATACAAGTTAATTTTTTAGTTCATTGAGTATTTATTAGGGTGATCGATTATTCGAAATTTTTCAATAGCCGGTTTTCGAATTTTCCGAATAGTTGCTATTTTAAAAAAACCGGTTTCCGGTTAATCATTTTAAAAATAACCGGTTAACCGGTTTTAATTCGAATACATAAAAATACAAAAATCAAATTAGTTTTTGTAATAAAAAGTTAATTAGAATAAAAACACAACAATTCAAGGTAAGGAACCAACAAAATACATATATGTATGTTTCCGTCGATCCCTTAAGGAGCAAAGGGCCTCAATACATAGATATGACTTAAGGTATGTTCAGACCACAAATATTTTACGATAAAATCAAAAAAAAAGCGTGACCAGTAAATTGATGAAACTTAAGCATTATTTGAAACAATTTCTAGTTATTTGCTAAACTTTATGTATATCTAAGATGATAATTGCATTTATGTATAAAGTATTTAAGAAACCGTTAAATGATGTTTGCTCTAGCTAAACGTTTTGCAAAAGCAAACAATTCTTTAAGAAAACTGGTGGTTACGTTAGGAGTCAAATATTTAATAGGTGTGAACATAGCTTTAGAATTTTTGAAAAACTTTGGTTTTAAAAATATAGGAATTTAATAAATTTATTATTTGAGAAATTCTCCCAAATTTATTGTAAGTGAGTTTTAATTTGTTGCTGGTTAAGCATGTCTATATGAAGCAGTAAACTTCGGCCATATTTTTGAAAAGCGGCAAACAAAACCTCTTATCCAGGATTTTATATTTAAATTTTTTTTGTTTCAGCATTATAGAAACAATAGTAATACGAGCATGCTTTTTATGTGAAATATCTGTCAATTCGTCGATCACACAATTTAAACCCTTCCAGGACATTTTTGATTTCTTCAATGCTTAAGAGTTTTTCATTCATTATTGGCAGCATATTTTCGTAAAGTATTATTTGCAGTCTCTTAAAAACTACTTGGAACAGGGTCAAGTTTTTCTTGGCGTATATTTATGTCAAGCTTGTAGTCTAATTAAAAGTGATTAATAAGTCGTGACGTTAAAGAACCTTTTCAACTTATCATTTTAGGGCCATTTAAGCACAATTTTCATTTAAGTCAGTTCGAAAAATCTCCAGAGATGGCATGTTTATAAAGATATATATAGTATTTATAATATTGTCAAATTGCTAATTACTTTTAAAGCTGAACTTTTTTTGTAGTACTTTAAATTGTTTTTGGTTTTTGTTACAAGATCACACGCTTATACAAACTCATATTGTTCTTTTGACTTTCGTTTCATTTTGTTTTGACATTTTTTATAAAAAGTTAAAGTTTGCCAAATATTCAATTAGAAAAATACTTAAATTACGGGTATATTTATAACAAAAGAAAGGAAAACGTATATAAATTACACATTAATAAAGTAACCGGTTTATTTTACTAAAATAACCGGTTTATTCGATATTCGATAAATGGACATTTTAAAATATTCGACTTGGGCAAAACTAAAATAACCGGTTAAAACCGGTCGAATACTATTCGATCGATCACCCTAGTATTTATAAAAAAGCTTATAAATATTTTTTTCCGTTGTAAATATTTATTGTTGTGTCCAATATTTCGGCAGGCATTTTGTTTAGTATTGTTGGTCGAACTGCGGATAGGATGCTTTAATTGAACTAGAACTGAACTAGACCGGAACTATCTAGAGCTGAACAAGAATTGAATTAAAACTAAACTAGAACTGAACTAGAGCTTAAATAGAATTGAATTATAACGGACCAAGAACTATAACGGAACTAAAACAGAACTACCACTTTAGTTAAACTTAATAATTTAACTCCTACTAACTACTTTGACTGACTGTGGTAAATAGAATATAATACACCTAGGCTTGCCAGATTCCAATTTGCAGAGTATGTATACATGTCGGAATGCATTAAAAAAATATGGCTCTTAAAATACATACTTACAAGTATTGATACGGGCTTCTGTTTCAAATCAGTATCTCAGTGTTGTCAAATTATTAGTGTTCAATAAAGAAAACGTAGGTTTGATAGATCGTTGAACATATACGCTACAACAAGACGCTGACATATTTTTTACCAAGCTTTGCATAAGAAAATCTTTAAACAAATTTCCAAAAAAATAACGTGTTTTTTTTTGATTCTTGACGAGACCTGAAAATCCTTATAAATCAAGAAAAATCAACACCGCCTGGCAAACGCAAAATTTTACTCGTATAGTTGCTTTGTTCTTCGTTCGCCGTTTATGCATAGAATGTTGCACACAAAAAGCAAAATAAGAATACAAAATTTGTCAAACAAAAACTTTGCGTGTGCAGAAGTAAGTGCTGCTGTTTCACACTGTTCAAGTTAAAGTCGTCAAGTCTTGAGCTTTTAGGAGAAAAGGGAAAAGAGAATGCCATTTCTTTTCCTCTCTTGAAGTGTGTGAACCACCACTAAAGGAAAGTTAAAAAGAATCAAAAAAGACTTTGTCAAAGAAATCCTTTTATGTGAAAGGTGTCTACCGTAGTCTACCCGTCAGAGTATAAAATGGTCAAATTAAAAGTAAAATGTATTTTACCGAGAGTTCAATTTATACTGTTTTTATGTAGGAAACTTAACTCCTCTAATCTTGATTCTAGAAATGTTTATTTTAATCTAGATAAGACAATGATTGGCTTTATTTGTAATCTGGATTAGGGAGTTGACTACTTTGAAATAGATTAGAAACGTTTAATTAACTCTTGCAAAACTTCTCCCCTAAACAACACTTACTTAGCGTAGGGTACCGATACTTATAATGAATTGGCCACAAATAATAAAAATATATTTTGTATGTTTAATGTTTTGTTGCTGTTAATGCATATTGCGGGCAACAAGTGACAACTTGGAACCATCTAAAACGAACAAACCCCAAATTAAACAAAATAAAAATTTAAGAGAAAAATTTTAGTAACAAAACTGAAGTTGGTGCAAAAATCTTAACGAGATAAAACAAGGTGTCAACTGCTGGGCTAATTGAAGTTGATTATGAGAACATTCTTGTTAAACAAAAAAGAACTTTTATTTCACACCTTTAAAATGTAAGTGCTTAACAGAGTAAAAAACAACAAAAACAAAAAAAAAACAAAAGACAAAAACACTGCAACAGGACCCATCGAGCATCATTAAAAAATTCATGTATTGAATTAAATTTTACAACATGAAAATAAGTTCGTTTATCAATTAAATCTTTATCTGCATAATATTGTTTAAGTTTTATTATTCAATTTTCATTTGTAAAAAACCATCAACTTAATTGCGGTCACTGTTATCTCGAGCAACGTCATCCATTCATCGATTGCATGGTTGTGTTGTTAAACTTTATTAACTGTCACTCCTACTTTTTATTACCCTCCGCCACTAATGGTGAATGAGGGTATATTAAGTTTGTCATTCCGTGTGAAACGTTTTTTAATATTCATCTAAGAACCCATTAGGCATTCATATTTTCTTGGTCTTTAAGTAATTCTAATTAGATTTAGCCACGTCCGTCTGTCTGTACGTCTGTTGAAAACATGCTCACTTTGCAACACATCAAAAGAAAAGAACATAATTTGTGTCAAATTGCTTCTAGTTATGCTAAGAATTGATATCCAGAAAATCGCATTCGTTCTATATGACTAAAAAAATCCCACATATTAGTTTTATGAAGATCGGTCCACAATTTACCATAGGCCCCATGCAAAGACTGCTCCCGGAAAACAGTTTTGCATGCATATAACATTTTGGTCTGTCAAAATTTTATCAGACTAGAAATCACACGGTCGAAATTCGTGAAGATCGGTCCATAATCTACCATAGGTCTAGGGTTTTCCGCCCCGGGAATTTCAATTATTATATTCCCGCTTTCCCGTGATTTTTTTTGCGGGAAACCGGGACATAAAAAATTCATCATAGTTTCAGAAAAAATCTATTTATACTTTGAAATTTAGTTTTCTATTCTCTAAAAATTAGCATCTGTTGATGGATTGTCGATTAGATCAATAATAAGAAGTGAGAACGTTCGTAAATCGATGTCTTCTGAAGCAATAAATCTACCAAAAGCAGAATGTGCCGTGCAACAGTTGATAAATAATAAATTTAGTAAAGTGAAGAATTAATAAAGAACATAAATTCAAAATAAGATACAGTCAGTAAATTTTAATTGTCCATGGACAAGTCTTAAAAATAAGAGATATCCAAAAATATCGCTCCTTTATTGCAGCAAAGTCATATCTACAAAAAAAAATCGAGCTTGGCAAAATGCGATTAAAGTTTTCAAAATGTACCGATTTAAAGATATATTTTGCTATAACTTCGGTTCAGTTTGAGATAAAATACCGATTTTTTTTACGAGATAGTATGAAGGAACACTTTGCTTAATTAACTTAAAATTAAAAAAATTTTTTGAGATATGACGATATGTTTATAAGGTAATAAACATAAATTTGTTTCATTTTGTCACGGCTTGTATAACCGGGAAGTGCTGGGAAACCGAAATTGAAAAAACTATGGAAACTAGTGTAAGATACAACAACATAACTACAATTTTAAAAACACATTGTCCTAAAGATTACAGGTGGATCTTGTAAGAAGAAGTTCTTTTGATACATTTGACTGATAAAGACGTTGTTTATAAAAAATAAAAATTACTTCGGATTGTGAATTAGAAATATGCAACAACTTCAAACTTTTGCACTTTAAACTATTTGTCCAATCTCGGTAAAAAAGTGAACGGAATTTTTCGGAAACATGGTAATAAGTAAATAAAATAAGAAAAATACTCTTTGCCGACTTTCTAGACGCATTGAGTCTTAAGGTTATTTCCTAAGCTGTTAAAAAATGTTAATATATTTATTTAAAATATTTTATGAATTTACTTTTTGATCTCATAACTTGAGTACCACAATTTTTGTTTGTTTTTATTATTGTTTAATGAATAAAATTGTTTTGTTTATGTTATCTTTTTATCTTGTATCAAGAGCATAATGTTATGTAAAAGGTAATAATAATTCAAGTTCCTCTTTGATTAATTTTTGTAGTATTTAGGCATTTCATTTACTTACTTTTTAAACAAGTTCCCACGCTTTTTAAAAAAAAAGTTTTTTTCATTAATTTAAAACAAATTTACTTTGTATTATTTATATGGAGCGGGATCCCGGGAAAACAGGAAATTTTTTTAAATCGAAAAACTCCGGGAAAAAAAAACTCTATTCTACACCCTTTTAGGTACAAGAATCCACTCTCAAGTCCAAATCCGTTTTTTAACACACTTGGTCTCTTTTCTCGGAAAAGGTCATATACATATATTGAATCACAAAACAAATTTAAAGCAAATACTTATCTAATAAAACAGTGACAAATGAATAGTGCAGAATAAATTAAAGGATGAAGAGGATTACAATTTTAAAACAAAATCAGCCAATAATCTGCTTTTGCGTTTGTAACCTACTGATGAATTGCTGTGCACTTGTGATTATTTGTGGATTAACGTAACTTAACATAACTTTTTCCTCAATTGTTGATAATATTTTGTTTTTCTTTTAATAATTAACTCTCGAATATCTTGTGTGTTGTTAGTTACTAAAATTATTCATTATGTTTTTTTTGTCCTTAATATTTTAAAACGAATTGTTTTGTATTGTTGATTTGTTCCTTGCCTTATCTAAACATATAATAATGTTTATAAATTGTAAAGAATGTGTGTGAAACGCTGATATGTAAATATCATCGTGTAATCCCAGATTGTAAGTTCTTTTTATTTAATTAACTTAAATTTTGTGTTTCATTGTGCAATTGTATTTGTCATGGTTGTGAAAAAATTAAAACATTAACTGCCAGGCCCACGATGTCGACAAGTACATTTCTTTCGCATATTTTATAAAGCTTTTTTGTAATAGTCCTATTCCTTCAATTTTTCAGAAATGACTTTATACACTACCAGACTATTATATTGTAGTGTATAAAGTCATTTCTGAAAAATTGAAGGAATAGGACTATTACAAAAAAGCTTTATAAAATACATAACTGAAATTTAGCTCATAGAATAAATTCGAAAAATAAATAATGTTGAATATAATATAAAGTAACCTTCGGAAGGAAATAATTCCCAGTTTCTATAAGTTTTAGATAATTCAAAATATTGCATGGACACAAGTCTGAAATATTGCTTGTAGATTTTAATATTTTTGTTATAAAAATGTTAATATATGAAATAACTATTGTTTAAAAATGAACATAATAAAGATGGCACTTTAAATTATTTAAGTCGGGTTGTGAAATCAGACCCGGCAGTTAAATAGGGACATTTTTGGGATTATATTTCCCAATTTTGTTCAAATATAATCACGGTGGTATTTCAATACCAAAGGGGTGGGATAAAATGGGTTCACCATCTTGATCCAAGCAAGTATTAAAATTAGGAAGGAAAATAGTAACTCATTGATCCGAACCCAAAACTTTTGTTGTTGGAAATTAATGACATTTCACATTTTGTTATCTTGTATCTAGAGCATAATCAAGGCGAATTCATACAAAGTGGTCTTATTTTGAAAAAGTTTACAGCACTGTAAAGAATTTAAACGTTCTGTCCAAAATAATACATCACTGTAGTAAACAATTTTAACAAATTTTTAATTTTCTTTTTAATTTTAAATTGTTTGCTTTGAAATGTAATAATTTAAAAAAATTTTTAATTTCATAATTTTAAGCAAAACATGAAATTTAGAAAATTTTGACACATGGTTAGTAATCAGCTATTGCTTACGTAGCAAGATAAGTTCACCTGGTGTAAATTCGCCTTGAGCATAATAATACGAAATTTATATATAAAAGCGTAAGCTAATATTAACTCAAGTTCCTCTTTAAATTTTTAATTAATTTTTATTGTATTTAAGCATTTCTTTTACTTACTTTGTAAACAAATTCCCTTACGTTTTTTATAGAAGTTTTTTTCATTAATTAAAAACAAATATACCTTGTATTATTTATATGTAGCGATATCGCGGGATTCCGGAAAATTTAAAAAAATCGAAAAACTCTGGGGAAAAACTCTAAATAGGTCCCATATTAAGCCGACTCTTGAATAACACTGTACTACGTGTATATCACAATCAGAAAATCATTAAAGTAATGCTAAGCCTTTTACGATGGTTGGTCAATAGGTCAAACCCGAAAACAATTTAAATACTGATGTCCGGTTTTATTTAGGAAATTTTTGTCGTCTCTTTTTATTATGATAATATTGGTATGGTTCAATTATGTATGGAACAAACTACCGGACAAATGGCCGCCGTGACCTCGGCGGCACACCTCCATCCGATGGTCCAAATTTTCGATGACGCTGAGGCATAATTGTGGTTATATGCCGTTAATGTGGCGAATTGGATTATCCTTTAGCTCTTGCATTATTGCTGGCTTATCGACGAAAACCTTTTCTTTCAAATAACTCCAAAGGAAGAAGTCCAACGGATAACACGGTCATTGAGCTTGTCGCTCAAAAGAGCCATTGTTTCGTTAGCTGTGTGGCAATTGGCACCGTCCTGTTAAAACCACATATCGGCCACCTCTTTATCTTCGGGAAATAAAAAGTTCGTTATCATCTCACGATAGCGAACACCATTCACAGTAACTGCCAGCCCATACGCCGCATCACACAGTCACTCTTGGTGTGTGCTTTGGTTTTCCCACTGAGGTGAAAATGTGCTTCATCACTGAAGATGATTTTCTTCGAAAATATATCATCCACTGTTGCCATTTCTTGCCACCGTTCTGGCCATTGACGACGTTTGGAATGGTCCAGAGGCTTTAGTTCCTGACCCAATTGCACCTTGTAAGCGTGTAAATGCAAGTCTTTATGCATAATGTCCACACCCGGTTTGCTCAAGTTTTTGCACGATTTTTCCGATTGTACACACATTTGGACGATGACCGAAAAAATCACGAAGTGCACGATATGCATTTTGATTTGAACGCCCATTTTCATAATAAGCCTGAATAACTTTAACGCGTTGCTCGATTGTGTATCTTTCCATGGTTCAAATTGAGTTAGTCTAAAATTGAGAAATATTAAATGAAATGCAGAAATAAGCTTGACGTCTAGCTGTGGGTTACATTCAACATCGGCCCTTAAAATTTAACCTTTAGAACCGACGCCTGAAATATTCTAACTTTCGCTGGAGCGTAGCAATGATTCGGCACAGCCGATTATAACACTCTAACTTGTTTTGTTTAAAACTGAAAAAGGAAAAAAATCCAGATTTTATTTTGCTAAATAAGAAGTTGTGGCAAGTTTTTTAGGTCTATTAAATAGTGATTTATTTTTTTTTTTTTAATATAAAAATATTAAATATTATCATTATCACATCTAATCAGTTTACATCGCTTTTAGTTTGTTGTTGTCTTGCGCTGCCTTTATATTTCTCTTTCTTTCCTCAATGCCAGTTTAGAAAACATTCAAGCGCCTTGATGACAATCAATGTTGCTTATAATTTTTTCACACAAAATAACTACAAGTACACGACTGTTCTATAATGCTTCGCTTCGCTTCGAAGAATTTAAAGTGTGAAAGAATAATAATGAAAAATTAACAAAAGAAGAAAAAAACTAGTTAATAAAAATAAAAAAAACAGCGATGTATTCCCAATTACACGCGATCATTTTATGTTGAAGGCAATCGAGGATTTGAGGAATTGTTTTCTTTGGTCATAGACATACAAGTACATTTAGCACTTGAATTCACCGTTAGTTGTTGATTGTTCGAATTGTTGTCGTTTCAAACAAAAGAAAATTGAAATTTGAAATACACTTGCAAAAAAAATTAATTTATGTGTTGCAAAAAAATTGTTGCATGACAGTTACATGACAGAAATCGTCAAAAAAAACAAAAGATAACTAAAATTGAAAATACTCTGGAAATAATGTTGCAAAAAAATTTTAAGGCTCATGGAACGAAAAACGTCCAAAGAAAGAGTCGATCACAGTATCACAAGTTCAGAATACGTTTTCGTATTTCAGTCTGACCCAGTGCAGAGGTAAGCCCAGACTAGTATATTCCAATATGGGTAACATATTGTCCCATTCTCATCTAGATCAGAAAGTGTTTTGCTTTAATTTGGATTAGGCAGTGTTCTCTTTTAATCCAGGTTTGATATTGTATACGTCTAATCCGGATTGGTAAGTGTTTTCCTATAATCTATATTATAAAGCGCTCCCCTCTAATCCAGATTAAAGAGAACTTACCTCTTAAGCTGGAGGTCGTTTATGCATTTGTTGGAAAAGTAAAATCTGTGTTAATGTTACTAACAATGCATGTGTGCATCGAGCACATGAAGTAGGATCACTTTCTACTTTTGCTCGAGTCGCTTGTGTCTTGAAAAAAGGTCAAGAATGTATCGTGGTATGGACCTCCAGCTTCATCTAGGATTGTTCTTTCTCATCTACATTAGAAAGCGATCTACTTTTATCTACACGCAGAGAAAAAACATGTTTAAATATGGTCACCTCCAACACAATTATTTTTAAAGAAAATTTTAAACATATTATGTTCAGTCAAACCATATTATTGTCAACGACTATCATATTATGGTTAAATTAGTCCTCCATCAAGAAGCCACAACCATGTAATGGTTGCCTCTAAATATGTTATGTTTAAATATAATTTGTTTTTAAATTAACAATAGTATTTTCCTCTTTTCGAAGAGCAACATGGTATGGTTAAAAAACCAGCCATCCTATTATAAGTGCTAAACATAATATGGTTGTGGCTTCTTGACGATAGACTAATTTAACCATAATACGGTTGTCGGTGACATTAATATGGTTAAATTAAACATTTTGAAATATATTAAAATTTCTTTAAAAATAGTTTTGTTGGAGGTGACCATATTTAAACATGTTTTTTCTCTGGGTGTAGAGCGTTCTATTTTCATTAAATTTGAAAAAGGTATTCTCTTATTAAGATTAGAGGACGTTCGTTCTCCTTTCACCTAGAGCGTTTTAATTTCATGTAGTTTTGAGAGGTTTTCTTCTTATCTAGATAAGAGTAACGATTTTTTCCAGTCTCCAAAGTCTGAATAAATCATTACATTTTCCGACAATTTCGGTTTTTAATCTTGGAATGTTCAACAGCCGTACCTTAACAAGAGCGGAAGGCAAATGTTTTCTTTCGCTACGCTTTTACGCTGATATGCCATACCAAATCAAGAGCGTCCACATTGGGTCACAAAGAGTAGTGATAGCTTTCATGTTTAATAAAACCCACAAATTATTAATAAAAATAGAGATAAAAGCGCTAGATTGGTCAAAAAATGGCTAAATTGTCATTATTAATTAACAATAGCGACAAACTTCACCTATAAACGAGCTGTCAAGATCGGGTTTTCCAAGTGCAAAGCGTTCAGACCGCTCTATTCAAAAACTAGAAAACGCGTGTTGCTTTTGTTTAGGTGCGGCTGCAATATGCAAGTCTTAAGAAAATCTTTGATTGTTTTCAGAGTACAAGCATTTCACGAGTTGAAAGAGAATTTCTTCATGAGTCTCATACACAGTTTTTCCCATTTGAGGAATCTTCTACGATTAAAAAATGCGGTCATCGACGATCAAAGACGCTCTTAATGAAACTCTTAGTAGCTTTTACACGATTGAAAATGCTAGCTGGGTATGAAGTAATTATGTTTTTTTTTTTATAAAAATCGAACAAAAATTGTTTAAAAAAAACTAAATTTTAAGTTGTCCGATTTTTTTTTGACGATTTTTCGAAACGATAAAGATGGTTTTTTTATTTTTTCTCAGGAATCTGACGATTTTCTCAAAAATTTTTCTGGCAGGCGTGCTTAACTTTATAACACCGCAATTTCTTTTAGTCCTAGTTGGAGAGAATTTTTCTCTTATCCAGATCAGTGGATGTCTTCTCTAATCTATATTAAAGAAAAGTTTTCTCCAGTACAAAGTAATTAAGAGTGTAAGTGGTCTAGAGTAGACATTGATCTTCTCTTTTCTTGTTCAGAGAATGATTTTCTGTCCGAGAGCTAACTGCTCAGCGTATATCCTATTATTAGCAGATTTGAATTAATTCTACTCTCTTATTCAGCATTATACTAAAATCTGAGTCAGTATTTTCGCGTTTTTCATAATTTTCAAATCTCATTTTAATTTCTCTCAGTGTGATTTGTGTGACCATATAAATTGTTTTAGAATTTAGAATACACTTTCCAATTTCTAACTTTTTAAAATATGTATTTCTCTCTCTCTCTCTCTCTCTCTCTCTCTTTCTCTGTATTATATTATTTAAGCCAAAATAAACAACAACAAGAAAATAAAAATAATATCATGGAATCTCAATTATGGTTTTTAATATTTAATTCTTTCGATTGCCACCGTTAATACTGCGTTAAGGTGCGAAACAAGTGCCTGGGGGATTATTTGGCATTACTCTACATAATAAACAAAAATAACAGAAACAACAAGAGCAACTTTAACGTTACCATCATCAGCTCTTCAATATATTTTGTGCATTTTCGTAGTTTTTGTTCAATAATTGTTTTTGTTGTTTCGCCTTTTTAGACAGGTTGTAGTCGAAGTAACTTTGGCATAAAATATTTATTATACAATAACTACTGGTTTGTTTATTGATTATAAAGGAGGGTGAACAAAAATTATTTATAAGCCAAGTGGACGATACTGTTGTTTATTATATATTTTTTTTCTTTATTAATTTTTATACAAAATATGAAATGTTAGCAACACTCTGAATAGTTTAGAGACAAAATTATGTAGAAACTTAATCATAACACTTTGGGAATAGTTTGTGAGAGAGATGAACAAGTAGGCTGTAATTTCGAAAATAAAATACTAAGCAAATGTATTAGTTAAGGAGAGTGTTTGAAATAAAAAAACCCAGCAAAAATTTAAAAAGAAAAAAACTGGGTTTAAATAATAATTAATATAGTTATAATGTTATTATATGAAATTTTTAAAAGTTATTTAATTACTTTTTTGCTATACTGTTTTTTGTATTACCGATAACTTAATTAAATTTTCAAAACTCAAATTTTGTAGTAAAATTCAGAAAACTTTCAAAAGATTTAATGCATTAAAATTTTGAAAAATTAATCAACTCTGCTCTAGGAAAGAAAATGCTGTATTTTGATCTAAAACAAGAACGGATATTAGGAGATTAATAAACTTTGTTTTTTAGAATTCGAAGACGCCGACCTTTAGAACAGAGCTGTCTACTCTGATAAAGGGCCTTTTACTCTTTTAAGGGCCGATGTTAAATGTGAACCCAACCTAAACTTCAAGTTTTTTTCTGCATTTTATTTGATATTTCGCAATTCTAGACTATCTCAATTTCAACCACAATTTAATACGCAATCGAGCAATGCGTTAAAGTTATTAAGGCTAATTATGAAAATGGGCGTTCAAATCAAAATGCAAATCAAAATGCACTTCGTGATTTTTCAGTAATTTTAATCATCCAAATGTGCAAACAATCGGAAAAATCGAGCCAAAATTTTAGCAAACCGGGTCTGTAGGAAATGAGAAACACAAGTGTCTGCTCGTACAGCTCGTACTGTAGAAAATATTGCTGCTGTTCGCGATAGTGTGGCTGAAGAGCCGTCCACCCCTACTCGTCGTCGTGCTCAACAATTGCACCTTTTACGCCCGTCGTTAATGGTTTGGAGAATGATAGTCCAAGAGTGATTGACGAAAAACCAATTCATCCCGTATAGAGTGACTGTTTGGTCGGTTTATGGGCTGGCTGCATCATCGGGCTCGATTTTTTCTAAAATAAGGCCGGTCAGGCAGTAACTGTGAATGGCCTTCGCTATTTTGAGACGATAATAAACTTTTTATGGCCCGAATTGGAAGATATGGATGTGGACGATATGTGGTTACAACAGGACGGTGCCACTTGCGACACATCTAACGAAACAATGGCTCTTTTGGCGACAATTTAATGGCCGTGTTATCTCATGTGGTGGCGATGTCAATTGGCCGCCAAGATCAAGTGATTTGGCACCGTTGGATTGCTTTCTTTGGGATTTTTGAAATAAAATGTGTGCGTCGATTAGCCAGCAAAAATTCAAGAGCTAAATAATGAGCTAATTCGGCACATTAACAGCATACAACCTCAATTATGCCTCAGCGCCATCGAAAATTTAGAACATCGGATGGGGGTGTATCGCCAATTTTGTTCCATACATAACTGAACCATACCAATATTATCATAATAAAAAGAAATAATAATAATTTCCTAAATAATTTGTGTTTTATTTAAAATCAACATCGGCCCTTAAAATTTAACCACCCTTTACAATGCAAATGTAGCCTACTCTGATCTAGATTGCTATACAAGGAAGTGCACTCTGAAGATAACAGGAGAGTTAGCTTCTCTAATCAAGAGTAGAAAGCTGTCAACTCAGATAAGGAGTAAAGAGCTGTCTTCTCTGTTTTAGAGTAGGGAGTAGTTTACTCTACTGCTTAGTAATTAAAACACTGGTTTCATTAAAATGTTTAATACCTTTGTATTAAGAAAAAAAAACAATTCGCTGGGTTATTTTTCATTTAAAACATTTAAGCGAATTTGATCTCAATTATGATTTAGAATAATAAATGAAAGAAAAAAAGATTTAATGTTTAGGATAAACATTACCATCAACACCATTTGAAAAACAATCTATTGGAAAGCCGTTTGCATTTGAAATTAGAACAGAGAGGTGGAGTTTTCATTTAACCGACAATAAAGTAATTTATTTTTATGAATCGCTCTATAACAATCTACGAACAACTTTTAAAAATTAATACATATTATTTATTATGAGAAGATAAAATTAATCCAGTGACCTGCATTAAAACTACAAGAAAAAAAAGCAAGGAAATGTATCAAATTAAATTTAAAAAAGTTCATAAAAATTTCGTGTGAAATCTGTTCCATACAGAAAAAAATATGTAATTAATGACAAGGTCTACCTCATTCATACATTCGTAGAATGTACGAAATTGGTAAGTAGAACCACAAAATGTTTTCATGTGTATTTTCTCCACCTTTTTCTAATGCTAACTCATTCTGGCCATTCAAATGAATTTTTAGAAGTGGAACAGAATAAAAAAATTTACAGATTTTTTGAGAAAATTTAAAAAGAATATCAAAATATCACAGAGATTGTTTAAAAAATCTGCTATGGTATGTTTACTGGTGTATGATTTAAAAATATGAGATTCACACCAAATGGCGAATCTTTTACACAGGGTTCGAAAAGTTAATACCTTAAAAAGAAAACGTTTCTCTGTTTGTGATTTTCGTACACAATAAAATTACTGTTCTAGACCAACTCAACATAAAGATGAGAACATTTACTTGCTTTCTGTTTTTTTGTAAAAACCCAAAAACTTCTTTCTGTTCCGTTCAGCACATTAATTTTCGTTTGTTTCAGTCGTGCTTAGCGCCCTTTTGGCCGGTAAAGACAACCAAATTTTTTTACAAAAACAAAATACTACAAAACATTTAGCGAACAAAAAGTTTTTTTTTCGTACTGTTTTATAACGCAAAACAGAACACTACATAATGTTTGTTACTTTCGTGAAAATAGTAACGAATGGTAAAAAGGGTTGTAAACTAATATACAAACACTTACAAAAATATATATCGGTGCTGATTTGTGTGTACGGTACGCTAAATAATGTTCGGTTTATTTTCGAAAAATTTGCTTAAAATAAATTTGTATTCTAATAGTGATAAATAATAAACGAACACAATTAGCCAAAGATTTGCAATTTATTAAGGCCCCTTATTATATCTTGGCGTTAGCTGTTAACCAGCAGATAACAGATGATCTTTGACAGATAACACATTACTATCTGTTAATTTAATCTTAATTTTAGCTAACTTCCAGTTGTAGCTATGGCTTTAACGGCCATTTTCACCAAGTTCAGTTATAATTAACTATCGGTTATAGCTGTCAAAACATATTGGTAACCGGAATTTTAGTTGAAAGTTAGTTTTAACCGAACTTGGGGAAAATGGCCGTAAGTAATACAACCATATAATTCTTTCAAAATCAGCGCGAGTCTGATTTATTAGGAGTCTGTTATTTTTCCTTTTACTTATTTATAAAAAATTCCCTTGTCACTTATTGGCTTTCATTTATATTTCATTCAGATATAATTTAAAATTAATGAGCAGATATAATTTCATAAAATTTTTAAATAACTAATAATTCTTTGTATTAAGAAACCAAAAAACACTGGAAAACCTTCATCAATTTGCAATTATTTTTCATACAGTATTTATTTATATTTTTTTGATTTTAATAATGTTAGTTGTATGTTTTTTTTTACTATACAGTTGTTAATTTTAATAAATTTGTCAAATGTTAAAAAATATTTTTATGTAGTTAATAAACCCAACCAGCATTTGATCTTATCATTGTCACAGACTCGCCTTTTTATAACATTTACTGTAAGTTGTTTTGCATATATTTTTTTTTAATAAAAAAAGATTTTTTTTTTTGTTTTTAAATAAACTCTGCATATGGTGTTTAGTTTTGTTATGAAATAAAGTATTGTTTTCAAAAACCAAAAAAAAAAAAAATTGCTTGAAACAAACAGTCATATGTTTAAGCACAATAAAAGTTGAAAAGTCCCATGTAACAGAGTCATAGATTTGTTTCCAAAAAACAGAGAAGAGGCCCGTTTTCTTTGGTTGGTAGAGAATGCTCTGAGCGCTTCTTAAGGAAGCATGTTATTACTACTTAATAACAGAATGAATTCAAAGACCTTGGCATACATTACCCAATAAAAAAATGTATCGTTTTGCGAAGCACTAATGGTACATTTAAAAAAATAAGCGCGCAATTATGCGCTACGCAATAAGACATACATAAATGCAGTAAAGTAAGTGAAACATTTCTCAACAACTTTTATAAAAAAAAAAATAACATTTCAAGTGCTACGGCATTCCCTTACCACGAAGCAGGTTTGTAAGGGAGAATACTAAAAAATAACTGTATCAAAACATTCAGTGTGTAAGGCCGATCGTTACATACAACAATTTGTATATGCGCTGAATAATGCGTTTTACATATCAAAAATGTATTGCTTCAAAGTGGGAACTCGCCATATAAAATTAATGTCTTCCGTCAGCGCAATGGTAATCGAAACGTTTATGTTTCTCCCTTACAAACCTGCTTCGTTGGAAGCTCCAATTTTTATTGGGTAACTAATAATGCTATGTCCAATTCTACCCCGTTCGGAAAATCCTAATGAAAAGGGCAATAGCTAAATTATATATAAGATAAAATCTAGGAAAACACTGAGACTTTTGCTGTATTCAGTATTATACTCAGTGTTGCCAGTGTTTTATAGGTAAAGTCAGCAAAAAACCATAATATTTCATCAAAAAATCTGCAAAATCTGCGCCCAGATTTGAAAACTCTTTAAAACACTTTTATTAAATTTTTGTATAGTTTATTTAGAAAAAGATACACATAACTATACATTTCAAAACAAAGCGCTAGAAGTAGTTCTGGTAAATATCTATAAGTGGTTCTCAAAGTACGAGGCATAGAAAAGGAAATATTTTTTTTAAATTTCAACACAGAAAAGTTTAAAAAATTGATGTTAAACGGCAAACCCCTCTGATGAGATTGTGTGGTTACAATTGAAACATGTAAGGGCAACCTGTCCGTGAAAACCTGGGCTCGATTCCCAGCTCAGTCAAGAATTAAAAATTATCAATAAATTTTAATTGTTCTACAATTCCTTTCTTCATAAAAATAGTTAATTAAAAATTTAATTCAATGAACAATAAACTGATTAAAATATCAAAATTTGGGTTAAAATTTATTCGATTTTAATATCACTCGGATGCGATTTTCAGAAAATGGCTGATAATTTTTAGATATTTTTATCAAAATACTCAGGCTGAGTAAGGATTAAGGCCCAACCAGAATGTGAACAACGTGGTTTAAGCAACTGAGCGAAAACATGTAAATCATATGCCTCAAAGCATATTTTACTTAAGAAAACTTTTTTTTAAGTTTTATGAAATTGTCATTTGCTTAAGCAAAGTGCGAAACTGATCTTTTTTTTTTAATGCATTTAAATTAAATTCTGGTTGGGCCTTTAACCACATCTTTATTATTTTAAACAACAAATTAAAAGTTAATTGCTTAAAAATTCTCTCTAATGAATCTATTTCCACACGGTTCTTCCATGAATGGTTGATACATTTAATTTATCAATGCAATAATTGAAAATAGTACAAACATAACTGACAATGTAAAGAAGTTTTCACCGAGCTAAAAAATCTGCAATTTTAAACCAAAAATCTGGCACCACTGATTATACTAGTTACATGCGCTCAGGGTGCAACATTTGGAACATTTAAGGAACTTTGGACACTAAAATATTAAAACAAAAATATATTATTAATAAGATTTCTTTATGACGTGCTAAATTTCCAATTTTTTTATTGATAAATACAATGAAATTTATTGTTGAGTAAATGCTAGTATATTTGCCCATTTCACTAGTTGCTTAGGTCAGGTCATCAGGAAACCTTTTTCCAAAGATTTTAGAAAAGCTTAAGATATTATAGAAATAAACTGTAATGCGAATAAGACTTATAAGCACTCAAAGTTTTACTTGAACCAATATCAAAGCTTTAACAAAATACCAACAATAAACCGTGAGTTTATCTTTCCTTACATTTCCCTACAATTGTTTGGGTTTTTCCGACTAGAATTGTTGTTGTAATGGCTAATAAATTAGTAAAGGTTTAAACGCTGGTTTAGTTAAACTTAAATTTATATGTAGTTAAAACTTAACAACTATAAATCAGTGTCCCATGTATTATGTGTAGTTAGTTAGTTAGTGGCAGCACTACGATAAATCTTGCCAAATGCATCTGGTCTGCATTGGTAGTTTAAACACCTAATTTTATGCGCTTAAAGATGGTTTATTAGTTTACTAATTGAAAGATTTGTTGGTTTAAATTCATTTTAAACCAAAAAGTGAGTTAAACTTGCTCATATTTATTAGCCCTAAGTGGGTAAAAAGAAAAAAAAAACAAATTTCTTTATGTTATTGTTGTCGTTTATTGTTGATGATTTTGCTTAAACTTTGATATTGTTACAAATAGAACTGCTTCTGTAATTCTTATACGCTTAACATTTTTATTTGGTTTAATATCTTAAGTTTTTCTAAAATCTTTATGGATGAAGTTTCCTGATGATCTGGCCTAAGCAACCAGTGAATTGCGCATAGGAATAGCTTATCCAACCAACAATAAATTTCAGTGTTTTAATCAAATAATGAAAATTGGGAATTAAGCACGAATAACAAAATCATTTAAAAAAAAAAATATATTTTATTTTATAAACTTTTTTTATAATAAAATGTGAGAATTATTTTATTTTAAAAGCTATTTTTTTATTAAATGTACAATTTTATTTTTCGGATGTGTTCAATGAATCAAATTTCCATTTAGTAAACTTTCATACAATAGTCCTATTCCTTCAATATTTCACATACTTTTTGCTTACGCCAACCTTTGGTTAACATTGAAGCTATATAAACATGTACATTAGGGTTATAACTTTTTGACATTTTTGCAAATGTAAGTTCTCCCAAGGTAAAATCGTGTAGGGCAAGGCAAAATATAAAGAACTGCATTTTTAGTTTTTCGCTATCGTTAAAAAAAAGTAAACGTGCCAAACGCCATGAAATTTTTAATCAAAATTTCCGTATTTCCTTTTTTGGGTACTATTTTTTACCTTATTAAAGTATTACATATTTCAGTATTGTAGTGGGAGCCCAGAATTTAGTACGAATATGTCAATGAATGGAGAAAAATGTTTTGTAAAAAATAGTACCAAAAATTTCGAAAAAGTACCAAATTCGTATTCGTATTTTTTGATAAGTTTCAAATGAAAAATTACCAAAAAGTTCCCTATTATAGACTCTCATCCAACCAGGACATTTTATCTTGAATTTGATGTTTCTAGGTCCAATACAAACGGAAATTCAAAAAGTACCAGTTAAAGAACAAAAAAGTACCAAAAAGTTCCGTCATAGATTCTTATTAACTCAGGGCATTGCATGTTGAATCTTATGTTTTAAGGTCCAACATTAACGATCATTTAAAAAATACCAGTTGCAGAACCAAAAAGCTAAAGTAAAATATCAAATTTTCCGTATTTCCCATTTTGAAAATATGGATTACGGGGTATCAAAAATGACCTGTAGTGTAAAAACTATCAAATTTTTAAAACTCTAGCTTTTGAAACTAATTTCCAATATCCAGCAAAATTTGCGATCAAATGACAAACTCTAACCAAAACTTTGAATACCTGTTTTGAATTTAATCTATAACCGTAGGGGATTCTAAATCTTTTTAGAGTTGAAAAGGTAATTTGGTAAAACATTCATAACGTGTCATTTTTACGCTTTAACACTTTGTTAAAAATTGTTTATATTTTTTTTTTTCTTTTTAATTTCTGTATTTTTTTGGTGTGGCAAGGTTTTTAATATTTCTATTATTTTTTTTTTTTTTTTTTGAGCACCTGCATTTTAAATGGTGAGTTACTTTTTAGATATTTTTCCAGATATTTCAAACATAAACTAACCAACAACAAGCATTTGAGAAACTTACAACAACAAAAGTGTTAAGTTCTAATAAAAATCTAGATTCTTTTGACAGATATTTTAATAAGCAAAAGGCAACATGGAGCCAAAAACATGTTCGTTTATGTAAAAAAAAATTATGGCAAGATCTAAAATATGATTATGCCCCTATCAGCACAAAAAGTAAAACATTAGCCCGTAAGAATAAAATGGCAATGAACAATTTAAAATAGATTTCTTTATAAAAAATTTTTCTTATTTAAGGGATCGTAAAAAAGAAATAAATAATTTGTCAACATTTGTTTTTTTTAAACAAGTTTTAAAAGTTAAAAAAAACAGCTTGTGTGTTCTTAATTCATTTACAAATGGAAATTTTTATAAATTTAACATTTTCCAACATTTATTTAAATGCCAGTATTGAAGTTTTTTAATAAAGTTTCCATAGAATTGTCAGCTTCTTGACAAAATTACTTAATAAATAAAAAAAAAAACTACAGAATTTAAAGAAAATATATCTATTAAATACACGATTCCATGTTTCATATCTGGTAGTTGCAGTGGGAATGTTGTCAGTTGGAAGTTCGTTGCGGACATGTTTACAGTCAGCTGTCGCTAAGAGCATTAAACGTGCGATTTGTCAATTTGTTATTAAAAGAAATATTGTATATTTATATAAAAACAAAAGCACACACACGCCAAATATTTTCGTGTAGAATATAATTTAACCATGGAAAAATAACTTATTTTAAAAACAAGTCAAGAAAATACATTGGGGATTGTTTTGAAGACTCTAAAGACACCCTAAAAATTTAGTATATTCAACAATTTTGCTTAGTAGACCCACATAATTTTATTAGATCGTAAAAAAAGTTTTAATATTCATAAATAAGGATGGATTCGTAAGCAGAGTCTTAACGTTCGTCTTTGCGAACAATTACCCCATAAATCAGGTGAAGGACAGGGATTACGGCTATCTTCTATACTTGTTCTTTTTATTTATAGACAAGATAATTTATTACACAAAATAAATAGAAAATCGACTTCAATTAAACAATTCGTTCAGACAATTAAATATTTAACTAATTTTGCCCCTGCAAAGGAATTGATCATATCAATTAACGGATTTGTATTTTCGAGTCATGGGACACAAATTTAGTCAATTAAAAAATTAATTGTATAAACAAAAAATACACCACATATACATAAACATTTAATTTTATGGATTTTGATTAAAAAAATTAAATGAATAATTAATGTACACCAATTAATTATTTAATTGAATAGTTTTTTGCAAAAATTTTTTCTGTGTATACAATTGATAGTATAAACTGTAAGGAATCCAATGAACCTGGACCAGTCCTTTTAAGGAGCTAGATAAGGAAGGGTCAGAAAATTAACACGGGAAAAACTAAATGCATCAAAATAAAAACATGATTCTTAAACTCCTTCGTCATTTGCAATGAACCAGTTGACTTTAGTGATACATTTTGTTACTTTGGAAGCGTGACTTTTCCAAGGATAACGTGATAACAGACACTAAGGGCTTATAAATCAGAGCCAGTTATACTCTCTGGTTGGTTTAAAATTAGTTTAAACCAACAAATCTCTAAATCAGAAAACATATTTACCATCTTTAACCGCATAAACTTGGGTGGTTAAACCACCAATACAGACTATTATGAACTTGACAACATTTATCGTAGTGCTGCCACATGTAATTTTTTAAACTTTTTTGTACAGCTTGAATTCAAACTACAGATAACTTAAAGTTTAGTTCAACCAAACCAGCATTAAAACATTCACTGATTTATTAGCCATAAGTCTAGAATTGGTAAGGGATTAGTGTTTTTTTCAACTACGGAGTAGCTGGACGTCCACCATGACTAATATCAACCCAAATAAAAAAATATACATATTTAATTCGAAATCTTGTCAGTCAATTAACTCCAAGCTTCAGGGACTTACAAATTAATGCCTGCACTATATTTTAAAGATTTAGTGGACCGATCTCATGAGCAATGAAAATGTATACCCTAAGTAGAATATTGATCCCATAAAAACCACAAAAAATAAAAAAATAATAAAGATTGATTGGGCATACCCTTAGCGAAGATCCTTAAGAAAAAGTTCGGCAAGCTTTTTAATTGTAGTATCGAAGCTTAAAGAAAGATTAAAAACTTCCTAAAGAGCTTTATCGAACTTAAATCGTTAGCAAATAATAAACATTTGTAGCGGCACTTTGCTCCTCCAGGAGTTAAGCGGAAACGGATAAAGAAAAAGGCCGAAGTACTCAGTTAATAACTTACGTAATTATAGACTATTAAAGTTGACCTAATTCCCTATATAATCTGCACAACCACCAGTGATTAATAAGGGAACACTAAATTAGTGATTTCGTGTGCAACTATCAAAAATATTCATTTAAAGACCTCAGTATTTATATTCTATTGATCCTTTTTTAACAGCTAGATTAAGTATTCGTCTGAAATCTGCCTGATTCATCATAACTACTTAGTTTTGTAAACTTGAATTACAATAATAATAAGTTATTACTAATTCTTTTTATACGCCAATGGACTAAGGAGTCTTTCATACTGAAGCAGTGTTGCCAGAATTAGGGGAAAGTCCCAACATGTAGGTATTTTTGATACTAAAATAGTAGCGTAGTGAAAATCGGACAGATATTTTGTAATCTTCAAAATGTAGGGATTTTTTGCTATATAGCATTATTTATAAAATACATGCAGAAAAAAAACGTTTCTTTAGTTATATTTTCTTGTCCAAAAAAATTTTATTTTTCCTAAAATCGCTTAAAAATATATTTCCAGAGTTGTTAAAGGTTTAAAAAGTTGGCGACACAGACTGTGAATAACGTGACTTAAGCAATTGTGCGACAGCATGTAAATCATATGCGTCAAACCATATTGAACTTGAGGAAACTTTTTGTTAAGTTTTATGAAACTGTCATTTGCTTAAGCGAAACTTTTTTCTTGTATTTTAATGACAATAACTCATAGCGATTTTTGTAGGGGAAATTTTTCAACGTGTAGGGAAAAATCGGATTGTTTTTAACATGTGTAGTTATTTTTTCGAAAACTTCGCTGGCAGCACTGTACTGAAGGTATTATTTAAATCATGGTCTATACCACAGATGGGGGTAGTGCAGTCATTTTGCATTTTTAACTCACAATTAGTGAAAGTGCAAAAATTTGTTGATGTTGAGTGATGAATTGAAAATTTGCAGCCTCACTAAACATAAGTGATAGTAATGTTAACAAATTTTGCACTACAAAAAAGTTTGATTTTAAAAAAAATTAATCATCAGTTTATAGCAACTTTTTTCTCACCCATTTAAGTGCAACTGAAAATCTTGCACTTAATTTAAATAAAAGGCTTGATTTTTCATAATTAAAGCCAATAATTATATCCCAGTAAAAAAAATTTCGGTTTTTAGAAGCACTTAAGAGAAAAAGCGCATAATCGAGCGCTTAAATAAAAGAGCTCTTATAAAGCAGTAAATGATAAAGAATGAAATACGCAAAAAAGCTGCTACTTTAGTGCTTACAACGATGAGGTTTTAAAGCGAAAAAAATAAAAATATATAATGGTTTACGAAATTTATTGAAACAATGAATTTAATCATTTAAAAGCAAAATATCATTGAATATGTTAATATAGTTAGCCCTTAAAAAGTGCTTTGCTTACAAGTGAAAAAGCGCTTTTTATCAGCAGAAAATAGTCCTTCAAACCGGGAACACTCTATACAAAAATCAGGCATCCCTTAAGCAGGTTTGAAGCGATTTCAGTTATGAATTCATACATTAAACCTGCTCCTTTTGGAGCACATTTTTTACTGGGTACTTGAATTGAGTGCAGATTTTTACATTCAATATGCGATAAGTGATAGTGAAAGAATTTTAAATATCACTAAATTTTTTTAGTGGCAGGTAAAATAGTAACAATCATCACTAAAGCTGTTAAAAAAGAGTGCAAACTAATGTTTTTGCTGTTTTTTTTTTAGTGAAAGTGCACTGCTGATTTAAATCGATACTTAGTGCAGTACCCCTATGGTATATACATGCCATTTTAAAGATATATATTTTGAGTTCCCGATAAGAGAAAAAAGAGTGCGAGTGTCGACATTGGCTGTAAATTTAGACACAGAAACTGTTGGTGCTTGAATCTTCGAGTTTAGCTTTCACACTATTTACTAGACAATAATTGAACTTTTGTTGTAAAGAAAACCTACATCGCCGTAAAAGGGTATACATAAGTTTATCTTTCCATTTGTAATTTCTACATTGTTGTCCTTAGACCCTATAAAGTTAATATACTGCGTCCTTATGATGATCGAAGTTCATTTGACGGTGTCCGAGTGTCCGTTAAAATGGGTTTTCTGCAGACCCCATACACAATGGGAACTTGGTCGTTATACATTTATGTCACATATGGTCCGGTATTGTTTGCTATAAAAATTCAGCCTGATCGGTCCACAAAGCGCTGACAACTGAGCAACAAACCAAGACCGCCTCTAAAAAAAACTCTCTTGTCGGTAAGAGCCAAAGTTTCCAAATTAAAAACAAGCGTTATGAATACACTACATCCGATAAAATGTTGGCGATATTAAACAAGTAGGCGTAGCACATGGTATATATATATCAAAAGAACGTTATTTATATTACTTTCTGTTATTATCGCACCATGGTGAATATATCGTTCTTACTTGTTTTTTTTCAATTAAATCATTTCCATTTTTAAAATTCAAGAAGCTCAATCATTTTCGACAAAATATAAAATCGCATTATATATACATCCCAATTATGAATTGAAAATTCCACGGGAGTTTTTTCCCTTCTCCCATTTATCCTGTGTAAATTCAATTGTAAAAATTAAGAAAGGGAAAAACTCCCGGGGAATTTGTATTCACAATTGGGATAATAGTTAACACAATTGCGAATAACTTTTACAAATATGTGTTCGACTTTCAATAGAAAAATTTACTTATTTTGCCATTATTGTGAGTGTGAGCAGAAAATTGTCTGAAAACTGAAGAATAAGTTATTTTTTTTATTTATTTATTTATTAAGAGTTTCAAACACGATTACATATTATATTCTAACTTAATTAAAGTAGCAATAGTAACTAAGACCTTCAGCCCGTTGCCGTAAACCAGACCAAAGTCTCTGATGGGAACTGAACCCGCAACTCTCGCACTAATAGACTCGCTCACTAACAATAAGTTTTACGTGGCACAAGAGTCTAAGGAAAACAAAAGATAGAACCGCCAAAAACTATGAAATATAGTTTGTGTTGTAAGTCTTTTGTTTTAATTGTATACAGTAGAATCGCGAAAAAGTTAATTCTCGGAAAAGTTAATCTCGCGGATAAGTTAACCGAATTTAAGCATGCCTGCGTCACTTTAAAAAGTTAACTTTTAGTTAACTTTTCTAAAATTTTTGATAAAAAAACATCGGAAATGAGCAGAAAGTAGAGATGTGAACAAAATTAATAAAGAAAACCAATAGCGTTGGATTATGGATCTCAAAAACTAGAAACAAAAAGTTTGAAATTCTCGAGGCTGTGGCGAATAAATATTAAAAATCTGAGTTAATTTTTTGTTATTATGAAAACTAAGCCATTGGAATAAGTTTAGTGTGTTATTTCTGAAAGATCCATGTTTATTATTGTATATTTTTCAAATTGACGCCCGTTTAGAAAAGTTAATAGTTCGAAAAAGTCAAAAGCCCTTGGGACATTTTGGTTAACTTTTTCGCGATTCTACTGTATTTTTAAAAAAGTGTCTTTGTTTTCGAATACCTCCGATAAACTAAAAATGGTAATCTAAATCACTTAAACCTCCAAAACTATGCAGATTAGCTAATAAACATAATTTAATAAAGGTTTAAAAAACGGAATTTTACTTAATAAACGTTTGTTAAATTTAATAATCGTTAATGAAATTTGGTATTCAAAATCGCAAAATAAAATTCAGAAAACAACCTTAAAAAACAAATGCACTTCGGTTTTTAAGACAGGTGCCGCAGTGGCTATTCTCGAAACATGTCAAGCATAAACAGTTATAAAAAAATGCCTTCCTACACAAAAAAAAAATAATTTAATAAAAATTTAATTTGATGAAATTAAACCTAATTTATATATCAAAAACTTCAATTAAAAACCAACAGTTCAATAAAATAAGTCACAATTGCTTTTCACAATAACAATCAATTTTTAATATCTCAGTAAAATCTCAATAATGGCGTGAAAAGTATGGTCCCTCTAAGGCCTGGGGACTTATTCTGGCAGTCGTGATCGAATACTTTTTCAATTCTACAGCAATTTTATTTCTAATTCTTTAAGTCGATACTGAACGAATCGAAATAATTTTTTTAGTTTTTCACAACACTGCAAAATAATTTCGATTCGTTCAGTATCAACTGAAAGAATTTGAAATAAAATTACTTTCGAATCAAAAACGTTTTCTATCACGACTGTCAGAATTAGCGCTTTGGTATCTTGTTCAAAAATTTACGCAAAATGCTGTCAAAGTTAAAATAAAAATAATTAACTAAAAATAAATGAAGCTTTTCATTTATATTTCACATTGTTTCACTCCCTTTCACTCCACAAATAGTCGTAAAGATGGTATATTAAGTGTGTCATTCCATGTGAAACTTTTTTTGATATTGATCTAAGGCATCATAGTGGTCTCTTAAGTTACTCTAAGTATATTTGGATAGGCCTTCCGTCTGTTCGTCCGTTGAAAATGCGGTTCCTTTCGAAAGACAAAACATATAAGAACAATTTTGTTGTCAAATTCTTTGTAGCTCTCCTAAGCATTTTGATATTGAAATTCATAACAATCGATTTACTAGAAAATGAGTAAAAAGCCCATATGTTTAACAACGGTTCTAAAAAATGTTTATTATTGTTTCAAAAACTAAAAAATATTGGAGGTGAAATATATTGATTCTCATTTAATTTTAGAAAAAATTCATTTTATATGACTAGAGATAATTTTTATATAATTACCTCTAGGCCCCATATTAATCCCACTCTCGGTAAACAAATAATGAAAATGTAGTCAAATTTGGTCTATCAATCTTTAGTGAGACTAGAAAACACACAACCAGATTTTGTGAAAATTTGCCATGGACACTTCATTAAGACCACTCCCGAGAAACACTTTAATGTGCCTCTTATTTTAGTACATATTGGCGCAAAAAAATTTCGCACATTTCAGAAAAATAACAACGTCAAATTGTGCCAACTCGAGATTCATGTTAAACCTTTCGCTTGATATAAAAAATGTTGCTCAACATTTTTCAAAAATTTGAGCAGACTACCAGGCTTAAAATACCAAAAATAGAGTGATTTATTTTTTTTAAATTTAAATGACGAATTAAAACCACTTTTATAGATTTTATAACTTAAAGGAAAATACAATTTGTCAAACTTTTTACACTGAAATAACACGCTGTGCCATGTGGTATATTAAATGTTATAAATTGAAAAAAAGTGAACATTTATGAGTTAAGAAAATAATTTTTTTTTTAATGATCAAAATTAAAGCAATTATAAAAACACGCACTAACTACAAAAAAAAAAACGTTTAAAAATATTTAATTTTTTGCAACTTTTTTCTGCAAATGGAAATGAAAAATGTCTGAAGGTGTCTGCACTATAAATAAATATGTAAATAAAAAAAATTCCAAAAAAAAAGAATATTAAAAAACTGCAAATATGTAAACTTTTAACTAAATTTGCATAATAATATTATGACATGTTATTTTTGGGTTATTTACCACAAATAAACACCTTATGAAATAAAAAAAATATTTGCAAATATTAAGAAGAAACCAGCAAATAAACAACACAAAAAAATTATTAAAATGTTTTCTTTTTTTAAGTTTTTTTTTTCTATTTCAAACTAAAAAAATAACAAAATTTGCATATTAAAGACACAGCCACAACAACAAAAACAAAACAAAAAAAATTGGAAAAAACGACAGTGCTAAAAATTTGTTGATTTGCATAACAAAAGTTTATTATTGGTAGTAAACAAAAAAGAGAATAAAAGTGCAACAGCAACAGCAACAATAACAATATTTTTTTTTTAAACAAGCTGCATTGTTTAGACTTTATTAACTAAAAAAAAAACAATAAATGCCTGCTTGCAACTTTGGCAAAAAAAAAATAATAATAATAAAATCAAAAGCGTTTTGGTTGCAGCCAACAAAAATAAATGTTTTTTTTTCATTTTTCCTATAGAATTCTTGCAGAATGATCATGATTTTTCATTTTATGAAAAACAAAAGTGTAAATAAAGTTGCGCAAAACTCAACAAACCTTCAAAAAAAAAAATGTTGCAGTAGGCAATATTATGTCTTCGAAAACGTATTCGCATAAACGAATGTACTTAGTGCTGATATTTAGTGTTTATTTTTCCTGAATAAGAATAAAATCAAAAGTAGAACAATTGATCAGGTGCGGGAAATAAATTTGAAATTTCGTGGCGAAGGTAATTGGTCGTCATGATCATGTTATTTGACACTGTTGTACTTCTGTGTTTGGGGATATTTAAAAGAAAAAGTGTACGTCAATAAGCCAAAAACAAACCAAGAGCTAAAGGATCAGATAATTCGGCACTTTAACGAAATTGAACCTCAATTATGTCTCAGAGTCTGTGAAAATATGGACCATCGGTAAGACGTATGCCACTGAAGCCGTGGCGAGCATTTAACCGATATTTTATTTCAAACATAATTGTCATAAATCTTTCTAAGTTAATAAGAAATATTAAGAAAACATTCTGAAAACTTTTTGTTTAATTTAAAATTAACATCTTGGGTGTTGCTTGGAACAATATGGATTTAATTCTTTATAACCAAAGTAATTTTTGCGAATACAAAATTGTTAATTAATAAGATTTTTTGTCTTGATTAATTCCTAATTTTCATTCTTGATAAAAAACACTGAAATTTATTGTTGATGGGATAAGCTATTCCTATGCGTATATCACTGGTTGCTTAGGCGAGATTACTTGTAACAATATCAAAGCTTCAACAAAAACAACAACAATAAACAGTGAGTTTATCTTCTCTTACATTCCCCACTACAATCGGTTGGAATTGTCCCAACATTAATTGTAGTTGTAATTAGGTTAAGAAAAAACCAAATTAAAACAACAACAACTTCTTTTCGCAAGAAAATCAAAAAATAAAGCAAGTTGCTAGTTCAGTTTTTGAAGCCGTGCAGTTGCTGTTTATTATCAAAGTAATTTTTTCGAATAGAAAATTTTTAAATACCAAGATTTTGTATGTCTTGATAAAATATATAATATCTTTAGTTTTTCTAAAACCCGATGAGCTGGCCTAAGCAACTAGTGAAATGCGCATAGGAATCGCTTATCCCATCAACAATAAATATCAGTGTTTTTTATCAAGAATACAAATTGGGAATTAAGCCCAACAAACAAAATCTTGTTTATTAATTCTTTACAACTTTTTTATTAATTTTTTTTCTTTGTTTTGAACAAAAATAATTACAACCGAAATTTAGCGAAAAGTTATGGAAAGTATTTTAAAATGAGCAGGTGTATCACTTGCAGGATACAATTTTAATTGAAAACAAATAAGACAATTTAATCGGTTTAGGCTGACCATATGATACCCTACACCACATTATATAAAATTGTTTTTGCGAGCTAACCCTATTTAGGACCAATGGGCAATCATGAACCCGCCTAAACAAAATTATGTTATCAGGTTAAGATTCATGTAAATGTGCCGAATATTTTTTAGATATCTTTATCTTTATGAGACTTTCAAATGGGGCTTATATGGGACCTAAGGGTGAATTTGGACGTAGCAGGACAAGATTTTGTCAGGACATATTGTAGCCAATTTTTATGCCAACACCAACATCTATAAGAAACCTATGGCATTAAAGCTTTTTTCGGGAGTAGTATTTTATGATTGCAGTAAAATAAATTTGCAGCAATCATTTGATCGACTCAGAAAGTGATACTGAGTCGATCGGTAAACTTAAAGGTGGGCTTATGACCAATATTTTAAGTTATTAAAAACAACACTACAAATGCATAAGACCATACATAAGAAAAAAAAGTAATAATAATTATTAAATAAAAAGTTATAAGATTTCCAAGATTTTTTTAAGTTAATTATGGAAAAAACCCCAAAAGAAATGCTATCACATGAAATGCGATTTAAACTATAAAGTTACTTATGGGCCCAGCCGCCCAAAACTGTCATTGGCTTAAGCAAAGTGCGAAGCTGATCGCAAATTTCGGTCGGAATCAAATGTTTTTTTATGTTGTTTTCGTTTTTTTAAATTCATTTGAGAGACTTTTTTAATTTTGAACAGAAAGTTAAGCACGGCTATGCATATTTATTCTCAGGCTTAATTCTCAGCGATTTTGATAGAAAGGAAAAAATGTATAAATCACTAAGCAAACAAAAAAAAAATCCTTTTTAAGCAACTTTTCAATACATCTACCATTCTTAAATATAATATTTTTTCTATGTTCGATTTTTAGGTTTATATTTATGCAGTTCTTAAAAAAAACATTTTCTACACACGCTTGGTTTTCAGAATCTTGCGCACATTATAAAAAATAACAAAAAAAAAAACCAAACAGACAGACACACAAATTCTGTCGCACACGAAATACCCCCAGTACCCATATATGGTTAAAAATGAATTTGTTAAATGCCACCATTTGCAAATATTGTCTGGAATCGATTCTTTGTTTTCCATTATTTTATGATATTTTTGGTTTCGTTTTTTAAGTTTATCTTAAAATTATTCTCAAAACAAAAACCATAGACGACTATTTTCTTAAGCATTTTAAAGTGCTTTTGGCTAGAATGTTGCCAAGTATTGTATTACAGTTTATAGCTCCAAAAATAAGCCCACACACATGGTGCAACAAAAAAAAAACATGGAAACGCAACTAAAAACTAATTATATACACACCTACATGTAGTAGTAGTATGAGAGTATGTTGGTATGTTGCAGCTTAAGCATGCAACAACATGTTGCAAGTATGGAATATGGCTTATTATGATGGAAGTCTTTTTATAGCTGTAGGATGTGTTCACAGGCATGCAACACAATTGAGTGTAAGGTGCAAGATTTGTAACACAAATTAGCATAGATAGTCAAAAATTGTATTCAGATTTTTTAATAAAAATTTTTGTAGCATTTTGAAAACTCTTTGATTACAAACCTTTTGAATTTTACGAAAAATTCAGTATAATAAATAAATAAATATATAAACATATATATATATATGTATGTATATATATATAAGGTTTCGTCGATCCTATAAGGAGCTTAGGGGCTAAAAATATCCTTCGCTACTTCCAAATTATTTAAACAATTAATTAAATTTTGCACCAGTTAACAAATTAATAGTATCAATTAAATATTTTTTTGATACAAACAATATTTTCTGCAGAAATGTTGTTGATGTACATAATGAGCCTTTGCTGTAATAGAGTAATAACTGAAAAAACCAAATATTTGAGCTAATGTATTTGATTCTTTAATTCCCAGAGGAACATATGGCCGCCTACAGGCAAAAAATGTTGAGTAAATCGCCATATCGATTCTTCATATTGTGTAAATTTTTCATACAAATATGTTATATACTCAACTCTTAAGAGGAGAATTAAATTGTAAGGTGTTAGAAAATTCCAAATTAAGATATTACTCTATTGCAGCAAAGGCTCGATATGCAAACGTTCAATTCACTTGATTAAGTTATTAATAAAAACTGATTTTATCTTTGATTAATGATTTAATTGAAACAAAACTGGAGAGAATTTTTGTATAAATTTTTATATTTTGTAATTCAAAAAAATAAAAATTTAGATAACAAAAGATAGTTTCAATCATAAAGCCCCGTATTATAAACGATTATTAAATTTAACAAACTTTTATTAAGGCAAATATTCATAAAAAATTAGTTTTGTAAACCTTTATTAAATTTAAAAAATTTTTATATATACGGGCGTAAGAGTTTAAAAAAAGTTAAACTTTTGAAATAGCCATGGCCATTCTAAAATACGCGTTGAAGAAGTGAACATTAACATGAAAACAAATCAAAAACACATTGACAAAAATTGTTCTTGTTTATCATACAAAATTTACAGTTTTTTAAAGAGCTAAAAATGCGTTTTAACTCTCGCATTAATTGGACTTAAGAAGTGTTTAGATAACAAAAACAATTTTAGTAAATTTTGTTTTTGTTTTCATGTAAATGTTCACTCCTTCGACGCGTATTTTAGAATAGCCAAGAATATCTTTTATATGCCTGCCATCAGCCTCTTCGCAAGCCACTTGTGCTTGCTGTACCTGGACTATAACTTAAGCCAATACTGGGTTAATAATCGCAATAATTTCATATATTTTGTTGGTTTTTTTGGTTGTTGCAGTCTTTGTTGTTTATTTGCGTGTACACGATCTTTTAAATATCCCCACAAAAAGAAAACTGGTGTTGTTAAGTCGGGTGATGACCAATTAACATTACCAAATCGTGAAATGAAAAGCAATTAGCAGCAAACCGAAAAGCGGTTAGCAGCAAACTCATTATTTCCCAAATTTCTGTAGTATTAAAAAGTTCAGGAAACAAAAAATTTTCTAACATAGTCCTATTACGCTCTCCATTTACAGTCAATGCATTGGTATCTTCGTCTTAGAAGAAGTAGAGAATTAGACATTATCCGCACCAAACTGTGACTCTAAAGGCAGAGGCAATCTGAGGAAACACAATGATTTGAATTTGTGTTGGGTGCCCGATCATGAGGGCCATAAGGGCAATGGCAGGCCTAACTGCTTGGCAAAGAGAAGCGCTCGCGGTCCGTTTATAGGCCATCTTTAACGTCCCTACGGTCACATTAAGGGGATGATACCATCATGGTCCGAACGTGAGTTCCTTTACACATGTACGTTCACTTCTGGGTCATGACGGTCCAAGAGATTTGTGAGAATGTCCTATGACAGGGCAGGCAGGCTACTTGTTGGTCTATTAACGGGGCACTATGGCCTTAGATACCTCCAGTTTATAATTGGTAATGTTAGTACCAAGATGCGACCAACCTACATGAAAATGCGATTCATCGGTCATTATAATAATAATTCGGTAAATTTTGCACAAAACCTTATGTACCATTTGTATCGTGTACGGAAACAGCAACAAATTTGTTTCATTATTCTCCGCACTGAAGTTCTGCTTCAAGGTTCTCATTTAAAATCTCCCAAACTCGTTCGATATTATGTTGATTTCGTTTTTTAGCCGATCTTTCACTCCGATTTAAGTGGCTAACAGATCTTATGACTGAAAACGAGCGACATGATTACGTACTTGATTTGGTGATGGTGCATTTCTGCTGTTTTACAAAATTTGAACTTAGAGTTTTGACTAGCAAAATAACACTCAACAATTTTTGCTAATTTTTTTAATCACATACATGGCTTTTGAATATAACAAACATTGTTTGTACTAAAAAATTAAAAAACTACAAAATAAGAAACTTTTATCAAAAATACAATGTTCATGAAGGCGCAGGGCGTCCTTTTCTATGGCGTTCTCTGCAGTGTCATCAGGAGCCTTTTGAAGGATGTATCCCATATTATTCCATTTTTATCTTTGAATTTTAAGATTGACTTGTCTTTGCGATAGATTCATGATTTCTGTATGAAAGATTCCCCGTTAAAAGGAAAACTTTTGGCATTTATTTATTTTCAAGATGATTCGAGGGACTCGCTTACAAATTTTAAGAAATAGTTTGACAAATTTTAATAAACTACACACTAAAAATGCGTTTTTTTTATTTCTATTTCATGACACAACTTATTTACAATTATATCAGCAGTAAAGTTGCCAAAATTAAATACAAAATATCCCGGGAATTACCGGACAAATTTCCCAGGATTTTTTTCCCCAAAATTGTGTGGAATCCCGGGAAATCCCGTATGAAAACCAATAATAAAAGACCAACAAAATTTTTCGCAACCACGAACATTTTGAAATAAGAAATCGTTTGCAAATTTTGCCCCGAACAATTTTAATTAAATTAAATTTTTTTATAATTTTGTTTTTTTTTTTTTTTTTTTTTTGTTTTTATATAAAATTGTTAATTTTTCTGACGATGCCTAACCAAAGGTTAGCGAAATATTGAAAAAATAATAAATATAATAGTTTTTATAAAAGAAGACCTCAAGCTTAATCAATTTAAAATAATTTTAAATTATTATATAAATTATATTTTTAAATATATTGTTAAAACTTTCATTCAAAACTAAATAAAATTATTATAAACGCCATTTTCAATTTCATACAAATTGTTGCTGAAGTTAAAGAAGACTCAACTTTAAAAAAAAACTTTAGTTACATTTTTGTTCAAAAAATAAAACGAAAATATATAAAACACTTTGGGAAGAAATAACATAAAAGAAAAAACCAAATTGTTGCTCCCATTGTGAACAAAGCTTTAGGGATCACCTATAAAATAATGTTATAAAAACGCCAAAAATTACTAGTATAAAAACGCCAAAACTTTTCCTGGAAACAAAAAATGCCTTAATTTTGAAAAAAGTGGATTTCTACAAAAGCCAAGAAAAAAAGTCTTAATTTGAAAACGATATTCAAGAACAGGTTGCTCGCTTATGCCCGGCTGTTACAATGGCCGAGGAGCTTAGTGAGTTTCTGAATTTGTTTTTTTGGAATGTCCACAGTGTAATACATTTCATGGCCTTCTCGCCGTAATAAGCATGCAATATGGCTTATCGTTTTTTCTTGAGAATAGATCCCTTTAAGGCCACAATTAGACACAACGCATACAGCTTTTTTACGACCATGACCATAAAGCTGAGATCGGCTTTCAAAACAGAGAAATATATCGTTGCTTTTTGTTGTGGCAAAACTAAAAAAAACGCTCAAATCGCTAAAAAACTAAGTTAACAAACAAAACGGGCAATTTTTTAATAAAAACCAGAAACTACTTTAAAATGGAAACATCACATGTAACGCCCTTCTCTGAAATAATACAAAGTATTTTTAATAACGGCAAAATATTAAATCTAATGCATGTTTTTTCTCCAGCAATAAAATTAAATGGACGTAATAAAAAACTTTAATTGTTTTTGCCCAATTAGAACTTCCTAAAAACTCTGCCCGCAAAAAGTTCGTTTTCTAAGTCTTTTGTTTTTTTTTTAGAATCTTTTATGCAAAGAAAAGTCAAAGAGTTTTCTTTTAAATTATATTTTACGATCTTTTGTTACATTTAACCAACAAATGATCGTATTTCGACACTTTTTTCCTCCTTCTATAATCAAACTATCCCATTGACTTTAATAATTTTCTGAATAGCGGCCATTAAAAGACACTAAACAATAGCAAATAATTTTAGAAAATAGAAAAAAAAAAGGAAAAGACAACCTCTAAAAAACAAACTCTTATACAAAATAGCAACTAATTGAATTCATTATTCATTGCCAACGCAATTTTTATGCTTATTCCTCGATTGCTGTCTGTTTGTTGTTTGCTGGCTGTTGTTTGTTGCCATTAGTAATTTTCTGTTGCCATATTTGTTAATGTTATTTTCACGTTCAAAGGTTATGACGTTGTCGTGTCAACATTTTATTATTTATTATTTCCTAATAAAAAGGGTTCTCCTTCTATTCACATGCACATGAATACAATGCAATTTGTTAGATCAGAAAAATACAAACAAAAAAAAAAAATGAAGTCTAAAATCAAAGCAGAGAGTTTTAACGAAAAACACTCCTTCAATCAGTTGTTTGTTGTCTGAGGGAAAGAAAATAGTTGAATTTTAGTTTATTAATAGAGCTCTAATGTTACCGAATGTATGTATGTATGACAGCATGCCTTTTCTTGAATTATAATTCGTGCTGTTTTTTCCATCTATTTTATCTTCTATTTAGAAACTTATAACGGGGTTACATTTGTTTAACAAAAAAATAATTGAGGAAATTAGCATTCAATAAGATTTTTAAATGAAGGTTTTTTGTTCAATTGTGGCAAACAAAAAATTAAACCGCCTTCTTTTGAGGTGTAATAAATGTTTCCCCTTTTTTTTGATTTCGCATAATTTTTTTCTCAGTTTTTTGTTAAATGTTGGTCTTTTGTAGAAATTTATTTTGAATTTATTAAGAATTAATTGCAATTAAATTTACAAAAAAAAAAAAAAAACTTTCACACCTCAGAATAAAATTATTAAATTAAGGAAATAAAACAACTTAAAAAGATTTAGATTTTCATTTACAAAATATTTCGTTTTTCTCTGAAGAAATAATAGACTGAAAGACATAGAAAAATATTTTCATGTTTAAACAAGCCGCAAAATAGGACAAGTGACTTTGAAAATGTAACAATTATCTTAAACCCCATAAAGTAAGACCTAGTGATTTAGGTAATGAATTACGTAGCCAGGTTATTGTAATACAAAAAAGAAGCAGAATATCAGGAATTAAAAAAATACTTTTTAGGGGTTTTTTATGAATGATATAAAATTATTAAAAATAAGACACAACATTAATTCTTAACCAAAATCGTTTTTTATACCAAAGATCAATACGTGGAATATAAAAAGTAGTCCAACCATAGAGCGCGATGTAAATTGTGAGTCACGCCTTAGCGTAAAGTGTTTTGCCCAATTTAATTTGACATTTCTTTGTTTCAATGTTTGACAAATTCAACCATAGAGGGGTACATAATGGAGCAGCACGTTAAGATTATTGAAGCCTTCTACGAAAACGGACGTTCAAATTTTCAAATGCATTTCGTTCAAATGCATTTTGTGCACTTCGTGTCTTCTTTGATCAGCATTATCGACCAAATGTGTCCACAATCGGGAGAACTGTGCACAAATTTTAGCAAACTGTAGGAAATGTGAAAATACCTGTTTGATGCGGTTTGTGTGCTGGCGACGTCATTGAGCCGTACTTCTTTTAAAATGAGGTCAGCCAAGCAGTTACCGTGAATGGTGTTCGCTATCGCTGATAACGGACTTTTTGTGGCCAGAAATTTGGGATATGGACATGGACGATATGTGTTGCCAACAGGGTTGTGCCACTTGCCACACAGCCATCGAAAGAATTTTTTTTTTGTGCGAGGAAATCAATAGCCATGTTATCTAACGTCGCGATGACTTGTGGCGATGTCAATTGGCCGGCACGATCATGTTAACACCGTTGGACTTCTTTCTGTGGGGATATTTATAAAAAAAAATTAATCGTCAATATGCCAAGAAGATTTTAAAACATTTTAATTATGTCCCAGATTCATTGAAAATATGGACCATCGGGTAGAGGTGTGCCACCAAAGCCATGGCGAGCATGTGACCAATATTTTGCTTCACATATAATTGTCATAGATCCTTCTATAATAATTAAAATAGTTCTCTAAAAAATGTTTGTTTTATTCACATTAAATATCGTGTGTTTTGCATCTTTACATCTCAAAACAGTTTCGAGCATTTGGATACCGCGGCTTTTCAGAACGCCCAATTTTTGCCCACTTTTTCTTGCATAACTGGCCGTATATCAGAAAAACCACGAACAATATTGGCCTCACAGGCTTTAAATGTTTCTGGTTTATCAACTCTAACTAGTGGTTTTAGTAGCTCTACAATACTCAAGGGATCTCGAAATCAATTCATGGCCAAATTTCAGTTTGATAACTCGATGGTTGCGGTAGCCGTATGGCATATAGCATATAGCGCCATCCTTTTAACACCTCATCTCGACCCGATCAATGTCATCCATATGTTTAAGCAAAAAATCAGTGATCATGACCCGGCGAGTGTGCTATTCGTTATAGCGATGGAAAATGGGCCAGGTCCCATAACGAATAAATCCCCTGGCATAGAAAAAATTTCAGGAAAAATTAATCGAGAACTACCAACATCTGCCCTTAGGCTTATTTTATTCAATTTCAATTCCATTCTGCGAACTGTTTACTACCCTAAATCATGGAAAATATCAGAAATAATTATGATACCAAAGCCAGGTAAGGACACTAGGCAAGTGTCATCTTATCGCCCGATAAGCTTTCTTTCAGTTTTATCAAAGCTCTTTGAGAAAGTATTTTTAAATGCATTGATCCCATATTTAAACGACCGCCACATCATTCGAATCCATCAGTTTGTATTCCGAAAGGATCATAGCACCATAGAACAGGTGCATCGCATAGTTACTCTTATCAGAAAGGGCTTCGAGGACAAACACTATTGCTCATCACTCTTTAAAGACATTTTTCAAGCCTTTGACAAAGTCTGGCACGATGGGCTTTTATACAACCTATTGCGAAATTATCTATTAGATCGTTCATTTGTAGTAAAATTAAAGATTATATTCTCAGACCCAAGAAGAAGGAGTTCCCAAGGCAGTATACTTGGTCCTCTCATGTGTATACTTTATACTTCAGATATGCCCACAAATAATCTGATACACACATCAACTTTTGCTGACGATACAGCGTTTATAAGCGTACATAAAAATCCAGTAATTGCTTCTAGTCGTCATATTAAAGACCTCGAAAAATGGCTTAACAAATGGAAAATAAAAGTAAATCCAACAATGTGTGCACATGTCACTTTCACCTTGAGAAAGGGCGACTGTCCCAAACTAAAGATTAATAACATCGAAATCCCTCAACAAAAGCATATCAAATATCTTGGTATACACCTCGATCGTCGCCTTACCTGGCCACAACATATTGAATTTAAATACACACAGCTCAAACTTAAAACACTACAGCTTCAGTGGCTTCTTTGCTCTCATTCTGCTCTCAACCTAAACTACAAGGTTCTACTCTACAAAGCTATAACTAAGCCAATATGGACCTAATGTATCCAACTATGGGGAACAGCTTCTGCTTCTAATATAGACAAAATAAAATATTGCGACAAATTACTAGCGACCCATGGTATATTAGAAACGATAATATTTATAAGGACCTCGATATTCCATGGCTGGCTGGCTGTCCATGTAACCTTATGCGCAAAGTACAGGCAAAGCAATTTTGGAGTTAATTTGATAAAATTTGGCTTATAGGATTGGCACAAGGACAAATTCTATTGAAAATGGGCCGAATCGTAGGACCAAGAAAGGCGATAGGGACAATTTCTGCCTCTTAGAAGCTATCAAACCGATTTTAATGAAATTCAAAACATAGATAGTTCCATATATATGTGGACACTTAAGCATGATTTACCATGGGTACCGAATATTGTGCACTCTAGTAAATGTGTTTTAAAATACTGTGGTGTAAAGTATCATATAGTCGGGCTTGATCTACTGTTCTTTCTTACTTGTTTAACATTAAAACACACGTATGAACTGGAAAGATTGAAAGAGAAAAAAAGCACGGTGAAGTAGTTTTGCCGATGTCTGTTTTATATGGAGGGTTCCAAATAAATAAAGCCTTCCTGTGAGCAGTGTTACCATTTACGCATATTTTCTAGTAGATTGAGTTGGGGAGTTGGATATTTTTTTTTTTAATGCTAACTGATTTTAAGCATATTTTTAAACATATTTTTACTTTTTTTATAAAGCAGAATTTTTGGAATGTTCTCATCAAACAGTTATGGCCACACTATGAATTCTTTGAATTTTGAATTCTTAGAAAAAGAATTTCAAACGAAATATTTAGCTTAAAATGTCTTTCTGAAGTGGGCTTTATACTTCCAATTTTAAAGCATAATTTTTGCTATTATTAACTTCCTTTAAACTATGCTATTATTCATTGCCAATTTATAGGCTATTAAGAGTTTACGAAACACGGGTTTGATTCGTTTCAAATAATCAGAAGGTTCAAGCAATTTTAATTTTTATTTCCTCAAGGATATAGTAAAAATACCAAATAAATTGTTTTAATTGAAAATAATATATTTAATCAATTGCATTAAAAAAAAAATTTGTTGTGATTAAAACTTCAGCAAAGCAAAAAACAATATGAACACCTATTTTAGAGGATAAAATTAATGGCTGTTATATTTTTCAATGATCTTTTGCTCTTGGTATTTAAAATTGCCACTTAATTCCTTCCACCAATTATTTATTTTTTTACTTCAGAAGAATAATCACGTTTCCATAACACTTCTTTATTCTTTAAATTCAATACAATTAAGATTAAAAGCCAATTAAATTTAAAAAAAAAATCCAAACTCTTTAAAAACCACAAATTTATCATAAAACAATAGACCTTCAAAATATCACAAAAATAATTTATATTCTAGAATACAAAAAAAACCACACATTTGTAAATGAAATAAATGTTACACCAGCAAAAATACGAATACAAATCTCATTGTTTCTTTAAATTTAAAATTGAATTTTTGCAAAACTTTTTGGCAATAAACATGAGAAATATGATCGGTGATAAAAATCTTCCTATTAAAAAGTTTAAAATACATTTTAACAATTATTTTTGTTGGACCGCAACAAGTATTTATTGAAAATATACAAAAACTTATGTTGGTCACCCAGCCACACTGCAAATTTATTTAAGATTATTTCTTTTAAACGATAGAATGAATGACTTGCTTACAAACTCAACTCACTCGCTCATTCATTCATGTACTCACTCACTTATAAACTTATAAAACTGACTGGTTGAATAACAATTTTTTTTTGTCAATGATTACAACTATTAAACGGTGTTCAAAGCAGTGCAGGTGTTTTTTTCTCACGTCTTCTGTCTTGTAATTATGTTCCATTGGACTACCAGCACTCACTTCCACTTCTAAGATCCAAGACGACCAACCATTCTCATTGACTATTGACTGGTGAGCGAACTGATAAAGGCAAAAAATATTTAGTAGTCGAAGATACTTAAGCTTAGGTTTTTTCTATGTATGTAAATCAGCGATTCTCAATAACACTAGGTCACAAATAACAAACTTTTGTCTGTTATTTGTTTCTAGCATACTTTTTCTCATGGATTTGGACCTACTGAACACGAAAATGAATTTTAAAAATTTTTCTGTCGATTGGTTTGCGAGATACAAATTTTTTATTTTTTTTTTTTTAATTTTTGGAGGTACACTTACTATTTTGAGCATATCTTTAGTCTTCTTTGACCTATTTTATCCTACTACTACTCAAATTAAAGACAATTGAGCCGTCTACAACTTATTCTCAGAAAATTTTCAAATCGGGTTAGTAGTTTTGATGTTGGCGGCTTAAAAAGGTTAAAAAACTGGGTTTTTTTAGTAAAAATGTGGCTGAAAAATTCATATAAAAATTCATATAAAATATAAAACGCGATGTTAACAGCGATTTTAATTTTTTTACGTATAGCTGACACTTTTCCAAAGAAAATAAGCCCTTACTTAACAAAATCTGATGACAAATGGCCGACTTATTATTTTTTTGGTAAACGACCGAAATTCCGCTATTTCACGATTTTTTGATTTTCATTATTTGCACAGCTTACCTACCCAACGCAAACGAATAAATACATTTGAACTTAATTTAAAATAAACAAATTAGTCTTCGTATATTATTTTTTAATTTATTTACAGCACTACATGCTCATACATATTTAAACATAAGGAGACACGGTTATCAATTGCATTTCAAAACTGTCTGTGAAAGTGTAAAGAAGTTAATATTTAGAAAACGCAAGGAAGACAATGAGTAAAAGACTACGTGTGTTCGAGTGTTTGAACGATCCAGACAATTTCTGCAATGTTTGTGGCCAGTTTATAAAAAAAAATCACGCACACAAGTTTACTCCAGCAGTACAATTGCACTATTTGAATTATTTTGGTATTTCACCAAATATCACAGAACCATGGACACCTAAGTCGCTGTGTGATCTTTGCTATATAATCTTAACCAACTGGGCATATGTATGAGCATGTAGTGCTGTAAATAAATTAAAAAATAATATACGAAGACTAATTTGTTTATTTTAAATTAAGTTCAAATGTATTTATTCGTTTGCGTTGGGTAGGTAAGCTGTGCAAATAATGAAAATCAAAAAATCGTGAAATAGCGGAATTTCGGTCGTTTACCAAAAAAATAATAAGTCGGCCATTTGTCATCAGATTTTGTTAAGTAAGGGCTTATTTTCTTTGGAAAAGTGTCAGCTATACGTAAAAAAATTAAAATCGCTGTTAACATCGCGTTTTATATTTTATATGAATTTTTATATGAATTTTTCAGCCACATTTTTACTAAAAAAACCCAGTTTTTTAACCTTTTTAAGCCGCCAACATCAAAACTACTAACCCGATTTGAAAATTTTCTGAAAATAAGTTGTAGACGGCTCAATTGTCTTTAATTTGAGTAGTAGTAGGATAAAATAGGTCAAAGAAGACTAAAGATATGCTCAAAATAGTAAGTGTACCTCCAAAAATTAAAAAAAAAAAATTAAAAAATTTGTATCTCGCAAACCAATCGACAGAAAAATTTTTAAAATTCATTTTCGTGTTCAGTAGGTCCAAATCCATGAGAAAAAGTATGCTAGAACCAAATAACAAAATGGCTGTTGCCTAGTGTAATTTTTGCTATAGCAATCCATTAAGAAATTTCACGCTTTCCGAGAACCACCAAAACTTCTGATTTATGTTGCCAGTGTAACAACTTCAAATAACTAGTCAAAAGCCTAAGAAATTAAAATAGCCCTTTATCTAATTCTAACAATTGATTCGCATTGTATGTAAATGTTTAAAATGTTTTAAAGGCTTATATACCGTGTTTTAGGGATGTAATGATACGCCTTTTTGCTGATTCGATACAGATACTCAAAAAGAATTATCGGACATACCGATACGCATTTTGAATTTAAATGCTAGTTTAACTTAGCAGAAGTAGAATAATTTTCTTCACTACAAAAAATTGCACTGTTAGAGATCATTTATAATTAAAATAGTTATTTGTAAGATTTAAAAACAACGAATTCAATTGGAATTTATGGTAAAATTATCTAAAACGTACGGAAGAACAGAAGTAAGGCAGAAACATTTAAACAAATCAGGGTTTCAAAACTGCAGTCAAAATAAAAAAATAGCATTTTCTTCCATTTTTTGATTTTTCATTGGACAAAAATAAACTGTTGCTTAAACTTCTGATTCATTAAATGAAAACAGTCGTAGTCCAGGCAAAACTTCGCTAACTGCTGGATTTCTTGAAAGTTTCAGTCTGTCAAACCAAACACTTCCGAACATATCGACTCTCGATGTTCTTTGTTGTGTACAACTTTTCGTTTTTCGCTTTTGCCTTGGCTGCTACTGTTTTCATTTAATGAATCAGAAGTTTAAGCAACAGTTTATTTTTGTCCAATGACCATTGGTATAAAGCAGTGAAGGGCACACACATCCTATCATATTTATGCTTGTGTGGGAAGCAGCAGAAAACGAATGACGCTCATCAACAAGAAATGACAACAAAGCAACGGCCGAACGTACATTGTCACAGACCACACGAAGAAGTTTAAAGCGTACATGTGCCGACGTCACACAAGCATAATTTTCGTTCCTATGCACGCGTACATAGGATTTGCAAAAGTGCCCTTCACGGGTATAAAGGTTGTTGTTTGACTACAGACTGACTGCCATCACAGTGGCGGAAAAAGTAAAACTGCAAAGAATTATGATAATGAGAATGTGGTTATTCTCGAAATATGTAAGTGCTAATTCACACTCTTCAAGTTTTAGCCGTCAAGTCTTGAATATTTAGAAAGAGAAGATGATCAAGACCTTACGGCTAAAACTTGAAAAGTCTGAACGAGCATTAAGTTTAACCCGGGTTCGATCCCTCGTTCAGTCAGTTTGGAAAATTATCAATAAATTTAAATTCATCTCAAGGTGTATATTTTTTCTTTTATTAAAAATAATTTAATGGAAATTTAATTAATTCGTTTGAAGCAGGTCTGCATCGGAAATTAATCTTTTAGTGGGGAAAGAACTCATTTAAAAACTTGAGTATTTTTGCGGCATTTTCTTCAAGTTTGGGTATAACATGTCACTACGCCAGTACACAGACGGATCTGAGTCTTCAGAATTATTAGGAGATCTAAGGTTTCTTTCGACTTCTTCTTCAGCAGAACCACAGCTTTGGGTGCACAGAAGCTCATCCTTCATGTATTCTCTTTTAATTTGTTCACAAACGCCCCCAACGGCAGTTCTTGTACGCTTATCCGAACTTTTACTAGTTGTAAAAGTGCCCGTGTCTTCAACACTTTTGGAATCCAGAGTCATATTAAGCAGCTCAATAAGACCTTATTTCGATATGATTGAAGTCGATTGTCTTTGCAATGGTCGAGCTTTGTATCGTGGTTCGAAAATTTTAGACAAACGGTAGGTTTTATAATTCTCTTATCCCTTAAATCTATCATTTAGATCAATACTAAACCTACGGTCACACTTATTAAATATTTTACCAAATAAGCGTAACCCCGACTTTTGTTAAATGTTTGTGAGATTTCAAATGGTCTTTATACCACAAAATAAAAATAATTATACTATTAGACATGGCAAAACACTGTTTTTTGTAAGATCCAGTATTATAATCGAAATAAAAATTGGAATTCAAGGAAATTATTATTTAATTTTTTGTTGCTGCCGTTTTTTTCGTCAAATAAGTAAGTCACAAATTCACCATAAGTAGAAAGGATGCATATGAGTAGCAGAGTTGAATGGACGATTGCCTAACAAAAAGTTCTTCAATAACATTCTTAAACTGTTCATAGTCTTTTGAATAGTATTCTTCAGCATCTAGCCAGGTTCCCCAATTTGTTAATACTGACTGCGGTGGTAAAGGTACCAAGGGATACTTTTCGTATAAATCCAATAAATCAATATAATCGAATTGGCTTCTAATTTCCTCTGAAACTCAGTGTAATCCATGTGCCAAACAAGTCACATGTGAACAGTTTTGGATAAAATATGTTAAGCAGACTTAAGTAAGTTGCTCATTCGGTTAAAAATAGAAGGATCTTTTTCGAAATTTTGAAAATCTTGTATTTTAAGCAGAGCTTTAAAAAAATTTTTTGGATTTAAAATTTTTTTTTGTGTATTTGGGAATTTTTTGTAGAACTTTTTTTATAATATGGTAATTCCAAAAATATATCACTTAAAAATGTTAAAATATTTAAAAATATGTATTGAAACCCAAAAAATGCAAAAATATGCTTTTACACCAAAATATGCAACAATATGCAAAAACAAATCGATGCCATTTTTACGCAAATTTAATGATCCGGAAAGATAATTGGTCGAAAACGTTCTATCGACAAAAAACATGCATTTGCATGGAAATCGCATCCCTAATAATTATTTAATTGCCTAAATGGCAAGCTTGAATAAACTTCGTATTTGTTCTAAAATCATTCATTTTATAATTAATGTTGTAGTTTTGTTGTTGGTAATTTTCACCAGAGCGTGTGATAAAATTATACGATTGATTTGTATTTGTATGTTTTGAAAAATGTTTTTTAAATACCAGTATGTACCCATGTTTTGTAGCTTTGGTGAGAACTTCACGCATCCAAAGGATGTGAAACAAAATATTCCATCGTTTCTCGAAAGGTGAGAAAAAAATTAATCTGTAGCTCCTGTCGAAAACTTTCAATGGAGATCACGCCGTTCGTTATATATTTCATAATATTTCACTCGAAGCTGATGTGACATTGCAGACGTTAAGATTGCCAGTCACACACATCGTTGACGGCGACCAAAATTTACTAAAATTTAAAAACTTTTAACAACGGTGGCTATAACAAAAAATGTAAAGTGCGACTATAATGATTGTTGTTTACAAAATGGCATTGAAAACATAAGCATATTTTTTAAAAACTTGTGAACTTATATCTGTTCTAAGGACTCTTAAGGATAGCAAGGCTGCTGGGCAAGATGGTATTAGATACGAGTTTTTCAAACATGCGCCCTATGTTTTTACAAGTGAGCTTGTATATGTCTTAAATGTAACTTAATTGCTTTAAAGAGGCAATTCTTATTTCATTACTGAAGAAGGGAGACCCCAGCTGTCCCACGCGTTATCGTGGTTTGCCGCTAATGGATACAACCTGCAAGATCTTCAACAGCAATCTGTTTAATCGAATTACAGCCTGGACAAAATTTTGAATGAATATTAAGCTGGTTATAGAAAAAATTATTCCACCTTTGAAAATATTTTTAATCTTATTTTAAATGATTTTGTTATTCGTGCTTAATTCCCAATTTTTATTATTGGATAAAAACACTGAAAGCTGCTCCTATTCGCATTTCACTGGTTGCTTAGGCCAGATCATCAGGAAAATTCATCAATAAAGATTTTAGAAAAACTAAAGATATTAAACCAAATAAAACTGTTTAGCGTATAAGAATTACAGCAACAGTTCTACTTGTAACAATATCAAAGTTTAAACAAAATCATCCACAATTAACAGTGAGTTTATCTCTCCTTACATTCCCCACTACAATTGATTGGAATTCTTCCAACATCAATTGTAGTCGACAATAAATTTCAGTGTTTTTATCAAATAATAAAAATTGGGAATTAAGCACGAATAACAAAATCATTTAAATTAAATTTTGTTTGGCAAGTGCACGGCTTAAAAAAACTGACTGGCAGCCCCCTTTATGTTTTGTTGGCGAAAACAATAAAGCGAGTTGTTTTTATATTATTTTTTCTTAACCTACTTACAACTACAATAAATGTTGGAAGAATTCCAGTCAATTCTAGTGGGGAATGTATTATCGAGGAATTAGCCGATTGGCTGAAAGTACAAAAATTGTGTGAATGTAAGTGAAAAAGTGTGAGTGTGTTGAGTTTTTCGAACTTGCACTTTCATGTGGAAACGAGGGGTAAGAGCTAACAGGACCAAAATCCAAGATTTTAGTTTTTCGTAGTAGTTCAAGGACTCCCAGCTATCTAAGCTGGTCATATGGTGAAGACAGAATTAAAATTGTTAACTTATATAAGTATCTTGGGATGAACCTTTGTTACAATTTATACTTCCGCGACCATTTGGAAAACAAACTTTAAGCATTTCATCGTACTGGGCTAAATATATCAACCATCCCAAAATTTCATACATAAACAAGCTTAGAATCTTCAGATCAGCTGCCCGTTCTCAATATGGGGTTACAAAAAATATGATGTCGTCGAAAAACTTCTTCGTTTTTTATAAAAAAGATGCAGTTCTTGCCTTCCATGCTCTTCCTGGAAACTGGTCTTAAAACGTTATTTGTGAAAACACTAAAACTTTATTTTGACTACATAAATAAAATACTTAACATGCCGAACAGTAGACTGCCTCGTAAGCTAACTGAAATTGTAATTAAAAAATACACTTTTTGGGCTGGGCAATGGTCAATTCTGTATTCCACAATGAATTTCATTCCAAACAAATAATTCCAATCCCATTAGCAAATATGTCAAGCCAATATTACTTTTAGTTAATACATATGACAATGTAAATTTTGTCTCTGCTGCAAGTTATTCCCAATTCTATGATCGATACTCGCAGTTAAACTACAATATGTTCGATATTACAGATTCAACTCTAACTGCTCGTGCTATAAGTCTTCTCATAAGAGCTAGAGGCTGCCTATTGGATATTAATTAAAGACCGCTTACAAGCAATACTGTACGTCATTGTTGTACTTGATGCAACAGAACACACCATGCATTTTATTGGATGTTGTCCTATTTTCAATGGATATAGACTTAGGTACTTTAACAAATGCCAACTGTAGGTAGAATCTATTAGAGGTTTTGGATATTCTCAAAGGCCTAACATTTTCTTTTGACACTCTTGTTAATTATTTAGAGATACAGATAAATTAGTAAGAAATTAATTTGAATAATATCAATATAGTATTACCAGGGAAACCATAAATATGCAATTGCATGTTTTTTCTTGTGCGACCTATGAAGGCAGAAACAATATATTTGTCCTATTTAGAGCTGTTTATGAATTTATTAAATGGCATCGATTTGTTAGTGCATATTTTTGCAGCATTTTTTTAAGTTTTTAGCGCATATTTTTTCTTTTTGAGGCATATTTTGATACTTGTTTACTTTCGCAGCAAATAAATAAAAATGTTTTTACGTATTTTGGCTTTTGTGTTTTAAATATGTATCTGTTTACCCAACATCTTCCTTTAATTCGTCATCTGCATTTTATTTTTACTCAAAAATTTTAAGAAAAAGCAATTTGTTATTAAAGACAAATGTTATTTAAACTTTAAAATTTTATATATGAATAAGCAAAAGTTAAGGAAAAATTCAATATTATACGTTTTTGGCGATGTGTGTAATACCTATACAAATCTTTTAGTATACTGATCGACTTAGAATCACTTTTTTAAGTGATCTAACCGTGTCCATCCGTCCGTATTTGCTGGTTCTTTGTTCATGTTAACCTCGTGCGCAAAGTACAAGTTGCAGTAAGTAATTTGATCAAATCTGGTGAACACATTTTAATTGTACTAAGGACGAAGTGAGAATCGATCTATTATTTGACATATTACCCATAAACACTTTAATCCAAATTATACCCTTTATCTCCGGACACCATTTAAATATGCTGTTGTTTAGATTAAATTCGACCCAAAAATATTTTACTGCAAATTAAATTCATTTTGAATCAGTTCACATATTTCCAAAGTTTTCCTCTTTATAGCTTTAATAGCATTAACTTCCTTTAAAAAGTTAACATTAATAAACAATTAGGCGACAATTTCCAAATACGTCTGTAAATACATTGGGCTTTCCCGATCATTGTTTTAGGATTGATTTTATTAAATGGAACTGTTATTAAATTGTAGAATATTTGGTTTTCAAATAACCAATTTTTGAATTTTTTGGGGCATATTTTTAACAATTTTTAGGGCATATTTTCAAGATTTTACTGCATATTTAATGCTCATTCAACGCATTATTTAGAGCATATTTATGGTGTACCTGGTTGTTACTTAGTGCATGTAAAATGTCATAATGTTTATAAATATCTGTGGCATTTTGACAAAACATCTGAAGTCGAGATAAGATGGTAAAAAAGTTTTAAAAAAAAACTTGGTGAAAAATCCTTTTCATCAAAGAACAAAATAAACTTAAATTTAAAAAAAAATTCGTTTATAATACAAAATTTTAAAAACGTAAACAGAAATGTTTTTGAATGAAAATTCGTATGAGTAACAACATTATTTTCAACTTTTTAAATTTGAATTGAGATGTTTTGTCAAATTGCCACAGATATGTATATAATGGTATAAACACAATTGGGACGAACGACGAAATTCGCATAGTACGACGAATTTGTCGGCAAGAACTCGTTGCGTAAATTCGTCAAATGAGACACAATAAGTGCGTAAATTCCAGGTATTAAAGATTTGAATTTTTTTTAATTTATAAAAATAAATACCTTGGACGCTTGATTATATAAACATTTTCATCTTCTTTAACTAGCAATAATTTTATTAAAATTTCTTTGTTTGTTAACATTTATCAAATCATAGGTTGACCATATTTCAACAAAAAAAACATAAAAAACTATAAATTGGGTGTGTTTTAGAATCCGAATTCACTCGAAAGTGGATAACTTAAGCACATTTTTGGTGTTCTTCATTTCGATTTAGCAAACTCAAATTAGTTTTTGGGTTTGTTTCATATTTTGCAAATTTTCGCGAATTTCAGCCATTTTCGCGATTTGTGTCTGTAAGTTGTCTGATTCTTTACAGCTTTAACGATTTATAATAAATATGTAGTTGACTTTGCTATTATGCCGCTGTTAGCAAATTTTTGCGAATTTCCGCTAATTTAGCAATTGTTTACGAATGTTTGCCATTCCTAATAGTCTAAAAGACTTTTAATCAATTTTATGGCTTGTTTGAAATATTAAAAATTTTCGCGAATTTTCGCAATTTTTGCAAATTTTAGCCGAGTTCGCATTACAAGCGAGTTTTCCCTGTGATTCTTTACAGCTTTCACGATTTAGCTGCGGTTAGGTGTCCCTGTCCCAATTTATTCGTCGTTCGTCTGCGTAAGAAATAGAAATAAACCTATCGCAGTGTTCGTTACGCATGACGAATTTCGGTCTTCGCAACGATTGTGTGTATTCTCAAACATACCAATGTGTTCTATTTCTGACGACGAATATTCGTTGCGAATTATTCGTCGTTCGTCCCAGTTGTGTTTCTAGCATAAGACATGCCTTGTTTATGAATTTTAATTTTGCTTCTATTTTTATTTTTTCTTTATTGTCATATTTTGACAATCTGGCTAACAACCAATATGTTAAGCCATTTATAGATAATAAGTTTTTCTATATTTAACATTTGTTTATATTCGATTTAATAAATAAAAATAATAATATAAAATAATAAAATAAACAACGAAAAAATCAACAAAAAGCAAGAAAATAATTTATTCCGTGTTATTATTTATTGCATTTTTAATTTATTTTTTGTGTTACAATTTTTTCTCACCCTTCTTCACAAATATTTTACAGACAGTCTTTTACTGTAAATTGGCCAGTACTTTCCTTACGTGACAGCTAATACTCGTAAAAAATTTTAAATACGCAGTTAGCGGCCAATTTAACCAAGTTCAGTAAAAGCTTACGATTACTTCTACTTACAGTTAACAGTATGATTTTGACAGGTAAAACTGGTGGTTGATTATAACTGAACTTTGTGAAACTGGACGTAAGTAAAAAAAACTGTTGTTTGGTTCAATTTATGGCATTTATGTTTTTCATATCTCACATTTTTATGAAAAAGTTTCTCGACGCGGGAGTTACAGAACATGTTCACAGGCCTGGAAATGTTGGATTTACTTGGTAAATTTGTAAAAATCTTTTCAGAATGTAAAAACAGAAACCGCAACTTTAATTATTCTTTATGATTAGCATATCGTCGACTTAATATGCAAACCTGCTAAATCCAATTTTTAAGTTAATTGAGATTTTGATTCCGTGTGGTAGAGAAAGACACGCCTCGTCGGCCAGCATCTAGTTTTTCTTCAATTTGAATCTTGGAGTGTTTAAAACCAACAATATTTTTGGTTTTCCTCTCAAGCTGCAAATATGAAATATAAAAAGTTTTTTGTCTCTCCTGTAAAATGTGCGGAATGGGAGTAAGCAGGTTTTCCTATTAATTCACTTTAATTTAAGTTTTTATCTATTTTTATTACAATTTCATATAAATTAATATGTATTACCATTTCAACTCAAATTAAAACTTCCATGTCTTGGTTTTATTTCATGCCATCAATGATTGTGAATGGCAAAAATTAAAGAAGAAGAAATAAATTATTAATTTCGTTTTTTAATTTTTTTTTTTATGATAAAGAAAATATAAATTTTTTGATCATCTTAAATAGTTTACTCAAAGTGAATTGACTTAGTATATACATTGAATTGACATGTTAAATTTTTGACATTTGGCAATACGATAAAGTAACGTTACAACAAATTTGTCTATTCATAAAAATTTTACGATATCCCATACGACGGAGCTTGTGAGTTGGAAAATTATTACAATATTTTATGTTATTTTTAACTTTTAACTTTGTAGTTTTCCAGAAATTCTGTTAAGGAATCCAAAAAGGCTATCGTTTGGATCTGGCTGCATTTAATAGTAAATGTTAATATTGTTTTTGCTTCGATACAACATGTATGATATATATTTGTGTCTAATATCTTATTAAATACAATAATAAAAATCAATTTAGTGTGCTCTATAAGCCATAAAATCAATAAATCGTCTTAAAAACAACCAACTCAAAATTACGATTTTTTTTTTTTTTTTTTATTTTTTTCCATTACTTTTAATGTCCAAGCTATAATCTCAATTACATGTCTGCGGCCAGAAAAAATATTTATAAATAAATAAAAATATCGTTAAATAAGTTTTTAATACGGACTTAACAAATGACCCGCTTAAAGTGAAGTGTAATTTTAATGTTTAAGCTTTAGTCAAGAGTTTTGAAAAGAATTATTTAAAAAAAAAAAAACTTGAGAAACATAAAAAATGTGGTAGCCATTTTGCGATAAGACAGAATTTATTAAACTTTTAATTTTAATTATTTCTTTATTTTTTCTTGATATTTTGCGTTTTTTTTTGTTTTTCTCTTAAATTTTTTGTTATTTAAATAGTCTAATAAATTTAAAGGTTAAGAATTTTTGTCGAGAATTAAAGTTAAATTCTTTTGAAAACAATACCATGATTTTATGTTTTTTATATTTTTTTTCGAACGTTTGTAGAACATTTGTCAAACATTGTACTTATGCAGGTTTGTGTCTTGAGTCTTTTGTTTTTTGTATTTTTTTTTTTTTTTTTTTTTTTTAATTGTCAAGAACATTTATTAGAATTTTATGACTTTTTAAGCTGTTTAATGTGAATAAAATTGGTTAAATACATTAATAATTGATATCAAAAGTATTTGGTTTTTAATGGGTATATAAAAAAAATTAAAGTCATTAAACCGGAAAAGTTAAACCTGAAAGAGAATATTTAAAAAAAAGCGAAAGGTTAACACAGTATCTTTAAAAGGGCTAACATAATACGCAATAACAATCGCTCTTAGGGATTTTTGTATAAATTTTTACTTCCCGCCCAGTAAAAACCGGAGCTTTAAATGTAGCAGGTTTTTAAGGCAGACAAATAAAAGTTTCGCCTACTAAATCGTCTATGAAAGGCACCCAGTACAAAATTTGCTTACTTTTTCAAAATGAATAGCTTCTCTCACTCATTATTTAGTAGCTCTCTTCTTTAACTGCTTCTATAACAACGTCTATAACTACTATTTCTGGATGTGTGTAGGTAAAAAAAATTATGACTTACTTTTGAATGCTTTCATGTTGGGACATCCTTTGTAAAATTCATTGGTTCTTTCAGTAGAGTTGTAAGTAGTGCCTTAAAGTGTTTCTGATTACTTAACACATTACATATTTTGTAGGCCCTATATTTTTAACTTAAAGCGCTTAATTCAACGCTTTTAAAAACTAGTGAGAGTAACGATCAGCATTTTTACACTGAAATTTGTTGCTGTTAGAGTTATTCCATGGTTCAGTCATTAGGTCTAGGCAAAAAGTCCCCTGATTTTTTGCAGAGTTGTGTTTCTTTCGAGCATATGTTTCTTACATCATTATCATGTTTTACACAAAACAATACGGTTGTTTTTGACAAAATGCGTGATGTTTTTCTTAGTGTTGTCTTGTTGTAGTTCTGCGTAGACCTAATGATGGAACCATGAATTAGTTTTTAATATCATCCCTTAAAGAATTGACTCACTGTAAGCCGATGGCGTGGTCATTTAAATGCTATTTTTTTAGGTTGTTAGGAATTCATTAACCTACTTTACTACATCTCTTTATGTCTTATTGCGTAGCGTATAAATAAATAAATAAATTTCAGTGTATTTATCAAAAATAAAAATTGTATTCCCGAAAATAACTTTGAAATTTGCGTGTGCCTGTGCAAAAAAAACCGAAATGGCAAGATTGTTTTTCTATAAAAAGAATAAAATGAACAAATTTGTTTTGTCCTTTTATAACTACATTCCAAGTCGGAAAAAAGCCAACCGATTGTAGGGGAATGCAAGAAAAGATAAACTCACTGTTTACACAGTGCGCCACTTAAATCTTGACCCAATTGAGGCCCCCAAAATCTGAAAGCTTATGATGGAAGAAGAAAACCGCTAGCTGGGTTTTGAATTATAAGCTAAGGTTTTTTTAATTAATTTTTGAAGTTTTCGACTGGGGTTGGATTTAAGTACAATTTTCAAAAAACATGTACTAAACTTTTTGAAATATTGCTTGTCTGTCAGAAACGTAAAATTTCGTCGTAGATTTTTATAGTTGATTATGAAAATATAAGGGCACTTCAAATATTTTAAAATAAATACTTAGAAAAATTGATGATTATAATCATAAGGAATGAATAATAAGAACACTTCAAAACTGTTTAAATATATATTGAACTTTAGTTGTCGCTTTCGAAACCAGTCTCATCTCATCTCATCTGAAAACATGTTTCCGACTGTTTTGCTAGCTTTATTTTCGTATGAAAATACTTTTACCCCAAGCATCGCATCTATTTTTCCCCTTTGAATTGCTTTTTCATCGGGATGGTTACTTGGTGGAAGCGCTCACCTTGCTCATCAGATTCTGTTGGCAATTGTTTTTTGAACTCTGCTAAAAGATTATTTAAAAAGTAAAGTTTTAATATCATGGTCGCACCGATTGCTTGGAATGACTTAAGAATATTTTTTACTAAAACTTTCGATTCGTCGTCTCAATTTTTACTTCCTTATGTTGAAAATCATACATTTTTCATCCTTATATTTCATCAACAATTAAAATCTATGACGAATTTTTACGTTGTTTGACAGTTTTGTTGTTTGTTTTGAAAACTTTCACAAATTTTGAAAACGAGTCAATAACGATTAAGAAAAAATAACCACATGAATACGACTACACACTGTTGTACTTGGTATCCATGGAATTAGGGTCCTTTTTCTGGGCTTGGCAACAGTTCTTGGCAAGGTTTGCAATTACGCACCATATTTTATATGTCTTTATCAAGACACGGCCACCAAACATAAGATCTTGCCAGAGCTTTTGTTTTAACTATTCCCATGTGGGAAGTGTGAAGTTCATTGAGTATTTTTTCTCTTAGTTTCCCCGGTACAACTGTTCTGTAACCCCTCCCTCCCTTTTCACGGTAAGATGAGAATTCATTTCCTTTTATATTACAAAGTGTCCCTTTAAAAATAGCTTCACTTACTTTTGATAATATTACATCTCTTTTTGTTTCACGAGCAATGTCGTTCTTTAAAGCTCAAATTTAAACTATTTTCTGATTCAATAAAGTTAATATATGACATTTCATCTTTATTGGTAAAGTAATTCGTGTGGGGTATGCGCGAAATACTATCTGCCTCATTTAAGTTTTCTTTTACAAGTTCAACACGATAGTTGAAACCAGAAAGTATTAATGCCCATCTCTGCATTCGACCTGAATCCATTATTGGTAAACCTTTGTTATTCCCAAAAATAGTTAGTAACGGACGATGGTCTGTTCGTAGAGTAAAACTGTTTCCAAGTAAATATTGTTTGAGTTTTGTGACGCATAACACTATAGCTAGTGCCTATTTTTTAAGAGTACTGTAGTTACGCTCACTGGTGGACAGTGATCTTGACACGAAAGCTATTGGTTTAAGACCGGTCGAATTGTTGGAAGCGTCCGTTGTCAAGACTATTAGCAAATTAGCATTAAAATGCACTAAGACTTGATCCGATGACAATGTACTTTTGATAAAATCATATGCTTCTTGGCATTTTTTCACCATTTAAACTCTACATTTTTGCGTAATAACTTTTACAAGGGATACATTTTATCAGAAAAATGTTCTATAAATTTAGAATAGTAATTAGCCATTCCGATAAAGGCTTGAAGCTCAGAAACATTTTTGGGTATTGGAGCCGATAGCACACTTGAAATACGTTCATTATTTTTGCTCAATCCATTTTTGTCTATATCAAAACCAAGGTACGAAATTTTCTCTTTAAAAAATGAGCATTTCTTAATATTCAACCAACGTGTTATTATGCTCCTGCATGGTTTTACCAGTGATGGTAATATAATCTTGGTAGACAACTACAAAAGGTATATCCCTTAACAAAATCTCCATCGTTTTTTGAAAGATGGCTGCGGCCGTCTTGACACCAAATGGCAAACGTGTTACCTTAAGAGTTCCAATATGAGTACTCCACGGACATAAAAGTTGAGATTGCTCACCCAAAACAAGTTGGTTATATGTGTTCAATAAATCTTATTTTGTAAAGACCTGACCGCCCTCTAATTAAGCAAAAATTTCATCTGTTCTTGGTAAAGGGGACTTAAAGTCAACCAGAGATTTATTTATTGTTACCTTGTAGTCTCCACAACATCATAATTCTCCGTTGGGTTTTAATATTGGTACCAGCGGAGTTCCCCAATCTGGGTTTTCAACTAGTTCAAGAACATTGCTTTTTATTAAATCACGTTATTGTTTTTCTACTTTATGTTTCCACGGCAGTGGCAAAGGCCTTGGCTTAAAAAATATTGGTTTCGTATCTTTATCAATTTTTAAAGAGATTTTATTTATTTTATATTTGTCCAGCTTATCATCAAAAACATCAGCAAATTGATATTTTAGTTGATCTATGATTGTACTGCTTTTTGGTACCACATTTATGTTACTTTCTTGAAAAGGCTCAAAGTTGAACGCTCTTAAAAATTATCTTCCAAGAAGTGGAGGGCTTTCAGAGTTAGAGACCACAACAACAAAAGATTTATTTACACCTTTGTATTTAATTGAAGCAATGTATTCTCCCATAATGGATATTCTCTCACCACTGTAATCTACATATGGAACACTGCACGAACTGAAGTACAAAAAGCACTAATGTCACAAATAGCCACACTGAAAATAGAATAATTTAATAAATGATCATCATCTTATTCATTAGTTGATAGAGTTCATACATAATTTACTGCTTTCCTATTTTTTGCAAGACGCACGGAAGCTTAGTGTCCAATGTGGCCACACAAATGACATTTCCTATTTAAGATCTTGCAAAATTGTGAGGAGTGGTCACGCCAACTACAATGATTACACGGATTATTTAGCCTCTTTTCATTATTGCTTCTGCTTCTATTAGCATCGCCACCACTACCTTCAGCAGCTTTTCCTTTTTTGTGCGACCACATGTTCTTTTTAACAAAATTTACACCACAATTCTCGCTAGGTTTTATTGAATTCTTAGTTTCAATAATTAAAGCTTTTTTTAAAGCTTGTTCTACTTTAAGTTTTTCGTCTTCCTTGCAAAGCCTTTTATAGATGTAATCTGGCAAACCCATAACTCATTGATTTAACACAGCAGCATCCAGATTGTTCCCAAAGTTACAATCCATTGCTAATGTTTTTACACGGGCAAACCAACCTGCAACTGTTTCACCTTCTTTTTTAACCGAATTATGAAACGTCTTACGCTCATGGAAAATTATTCTTGGTGGCGTATATTGAGTTTCTAATATTTGACACAAGTCCTTATAAGTTTTAGAAACTGGTGAATTGGGACTGCATAAACTGTGCAGCACATGATATGCATTAGAACCGATAGATTTTAATAAAATCGATCTTTTTACGTTGTCATCTTCGCATTTGATCTCAAAAAATTTATTTCCAGCCTTTCATTCCACACCGCTCAGGTTAGAAGAAAATTCTGGAAAATTTGACAATTGGAGCACGGTGACTGGGTTAGCTGAGTTTGTCGTCATAATTGGAATCAAACCAAAAAAAATTTTTTTTATATGCGTAATAACGGGTCCGTCATCTAACGTTTTGTTTTTCAACTAGTGCTTATTTCGTGAATGGTAACACTTAGCTCATGTCTGATTTGGCAGATAATTAGTTGTATCCTTCCGCTGAACGAATATAGTTGTGTATACGCTTGAACAACGTTGGGAAATATGCGTTTTCGCTTTGCTAAGTGGGCCTGCGATCGACTTACAGAAGATGCCGATTTTGCCAAAAAAAAATCATCTTTTCAGATGAAGCTCATTTTGATCTTGGCGGATATGTTAACAAGCAAAATTGTAGCATTTTGATGCACCCAAAACGAGTCACTGTTTGGTGCAGATTTTGGTCCAGAGGCATAATTGGGCCATTCTTCTTCGAAAATGGACAAGGAGTGGCCGTTACAGTCAATGGCGTTCGTTATCAGGTCATGTTGAACGAATTTTTGTTCACAAAAATTGAAGAGGAGGACATTGGCAACATTTGGTTTCAACAGGACGGCGCTACGTGCCACACAGCCAAAGCTACACTCGATGTTTTGCGCCCTGTTTTTGAAGATCGAATTATCAGCCGCAGAGCTAATGTCGTTTTGCCACCTCAGAACTGCGATTTGACGCCGTTGGACAATTATTTGTGGGGTGCCATCAAAGATAAGTGTTTCGCCGACAAGCCAGAGACAATTGACGTTTTAAAGGGCAATACTCGTGAAGCCATTGGTGAAATACAGCTGCACACAATCGATAATGTGCTTTAAAATCGGACCGATCGTGCAGGCTACTGCATGGCCAGCCGAGGGAGCCATTTGAATGAAATCATTTTCCATTATTAACCGGAAGGATTGCACTTTCAAATAAAAAAAGAAATTTGAGAAAATATTCAGCAGTTTTTTTTATAGCATTTTCAAAAAAAAGAGTTATTTTGCGGACCCGTTAGATATTCTTTTGTTAAACAAAATTCGTTTTAAAATTTTTTTTGTATTTCATTATATTACATTACCTTATTTAACCTTATTTAAAACACGTGTGGTTTCTTCTAGATTTAATTCAGAAAACCCCTTTATTTCAAGATTATTAAATGTATAACTATGTAATTAATATTAACGGTTTATAATTGAGAATGATCGATCATATCGTAATTAATTGTAAGTCTGTGGCCGTATGGAAAAACTAGATAACTCCAGTTTTTGAAAACACATTTAAAGTTTTAAACATATTTCGCTAATTATTTCACATACATTTTTTAATCCAAATTTTCAATATTTTTAATCCGGCTTAAGTTCATCAAATTTAATTTTCATTAAATTATTTTTTATGAAGAAAGTAATTTTATAACATGAAAATTAATCAAAATTGTTATTGATAATCATTCATTCTTGACTGACCTGAGATTCGAACCCAGGCGGCTGGTTACCATGACATGTTTCGATCGCTACCACTCGATCTCCTCAGAGAGATTTTCCGTCTTACACTCGCAGCCATCGACGACTGCTGACGTCAATAGTCAAACATCAATCCTTAAACCAAATTGTATTTTAACCCTTTCGTAGATCGAAATTAGCTTTTTTGAATGATTATCCATTTTTAATTGATTTTACATGTTTTTCCTTTACCTCTGTTGTATTTTTTAAGCTTTGATATTTGAATATTTTTAGCTTTTCTTAAATCATTGGAAAACGATTTCCTGATGATCTGGCCTAAGCAACCAGTGAAATGCGCATGTATACTAGCTTTTCCTCAACAATAAATTTCAGTGTATTTATCAGAAATAAAACTGCGAATTTAGCACGTCATCGAAAAATTTATTAATAATAAATTTTGTATTCCCGAAAATTGGCTTGATAAACTTTTTGTTGAGCTGGAAAACGAGAAAAATTTTAGAATGCCCGGTATTTGGGAGGATTTGTGCGCTTAAGCCATGAGGCTTTCATTACTTCCATAATCTCCCGACAAGTCTTTTAAATAAAAAAATAATAATTCTGCTCTTCATAAAAACCCCCTAATGTATTTAAATTCGTTATCTTCAAATGTAAACATGTTTTGAAACAAAATGTCCGGTTTGTTGCTGATCAGAATATATAAAGCGATGAGCAACGGATAAGTGTTGTTCGACCTGTTCACTATGAATATCTTGTTATTTCCATAACGTGTCTACGTATGTAGCATTCTAAACACTGATCATGAAATTAAGTCATTTCATTAATCATTACCTTGGAATGCACCCTATACTTGGCACGGATAAAATAATTATTAAGGAATAATTGAGCTAAATTTTGTCTTTTTGTGGACTTTATGTTATAAGATTTGTTGGAGCAACCTAAAAGTCATTAAATTTTCCATACTTTTGAATTTTGTTAAAAATTTTAATTTCAAAGTAAAACATTAACATTTGCTTTTGTGAATCCACCAACTTTGTTGCACTTTAAAGCAAACAGAAACAATATGTAAAAACAATGAAATGTCGACAACAACCTAAAAAAACAAAACTACAACAATCATGCAACAGCATGTAAAAAAAAAACATTGTAACAATACAACAACTGAAAACAACTAAAACAATAATAGAGTTTTTACCCAAAACAAGAACAACATTTACATTATAAGCAAAAAAACAAACAACAATCACTGTAATGTTGTTGTTAGACGTAGATGTTGTTTGTTGTTCTTGTTGTGATGTTATGTCGTTTTTGCCGACCCTTGTTCTATTTATGCATTAACATCGTCACAAATGAATCGTACAATTTCGTATTATAAAATTTGCAACACCAACAACAGCAAAAAAAAACACAGCATTAATAGCAACATCAACAATTACAAACAATCATATACTTGTTGTTAGTTTCATTGTTGTTGTTGCTGCTGTTGTTATTTTTTTTTAGTTTTGCTTAAAGAACAACAAACGAAAATGGCTCATAAAGAGAGTACTGACTGTCATAATCCACCCACACCTACAATTTAATGTCGGCGTAAATTTATGTCAAATGCTGCCAGTTATAATTTTCTATTCCCCTTTCTTCTTTTCTCTCTCATCGTTTCTTGTAAAGATCAAGACTAAAAGCAGAAGATTTTTTTTTTTGGACCTCGGCAGCGGCAGCAAAACAATTAAAAATTGCTTTAAAAAAATAAATAGAACTGCAAAGAAATTCAAGGAAAATACTCTACAGACAACAAAACGCATTCAACATGCAGCAGCAACAAACAACCTACATAAATGTTGGATATGTTGGTTGCCACCATTAAATATTTCATAGTCTTCTTGTTAATTTTGTTCTTGGCTGGCAATGAATTGCAGCCACAATTTGAAGACATTAAATTGCCAAAGAAAAAGTATTGTTGGCGGAAACTGAGAAAAAAATCTTATGAAAACTATAACTACTTCATTAGAAATGCCCGTTTTTTCTTTGTCTAGTTGGCGGAGAAGAGTAGAAAGAGAATGAAACCGACAAACATGCGTTTGAAATGTCATTTTTTTAACTCTATAATCATTCTTTGTGAATGTTTAGGAGTTTGCTGCTGATTTGAGAATGTGTGAGTGTGTTCTGTGAATGTGCCTCTGTGTGGTTGGCTGTTAACAATTTCAGTGATTGTTACGGTTAAAGCTTTTGCGTTACTTTTACCATTTAGATGGTTAAAAAAATGTTATAAACAGTGTTTTAGGTTTGGGAAATAAATGTTAAGAAATGCGATGGGTTTCAGTTAAACTATTGCATTATTAAAACTGTATTATTATTTATTACTATAGCGCCGCCTAAGGGGTTTTGGCAATCTAGATATTGTCTTAATCATACTACTCTGGGTCTTTTCCTACACCGAGCTCCTTATGGGTTCAGTATAGAGCTTACCTGGCGATATTATTCGAAGGTTTCCGCAGCGTATGTCTAAGCCTTCCATTTCAATTTGTATTTGTTTGCACCTTCTGTGTAGTGCGGGGTTAGAGTTTCCATTGTGAGTTCCCATAAGCCAAAAATGCTTAATATTCAGCTTACCGTGGCACTAATCCTGTGAATGTTACCTTCCATAGTTGTTTATGTCTAAGTAAAAAAAATGATTTTATATTACCCGTAAGAAAATTGTTTTCTTTATTCCGTCCCCAATTTATGGTGGTTTTTGTAAAAGAAAAATCAATTTTAATTCCAAATTAGTAGATTTTTTCTTTTCCCAGAATTTTTCATCTCCCACTTAATATGGTGCAAAATATTTTTTAATTTAATAATCATTTGGCGCATATGCAAAAAAATTCGTAGTGGAGAAAAACGACAATGAAGGTTTACATAAAGTTTTGTGAAAATATACCCGATAGAATTTGTTTGTATTTTCACCACTGCCTCTGGCATGTGTTTTGAAGAAAAATGTAAATTTTTGCGAACGTTCATGAACGAACTTGGAAGCTAATAGCATATTATTGAAATGAATTTGTGCCGCATACGCCACTTTGCCAAATTTATTTCTTAAAAATTAGTAGCTTTTTGTGCTACATACGTATACTTACTGCTGTGTATTGAGTGTTGATATTTTATTTTGCTTTTATTCCTTTTTTTCTAACGACAATGAAGCGAAGCAAGAGTACAATTTATTTTCTTTCTGTCATTTTATTTCGATTTTGCTTTAACGACTTATTTTTCTTACTTTATTGCCGTACGACTAAAATTTATTTTGAATGAGGAATTTGCATCCATTCGCTAAACAGTGGCGTGCAGAGCAAAACAATACCAAATAGAGTTTAAGAGAGTTGATAAAAAAATTTTGTGAAACAGGCATTGGATTTAGAAAGGGGGTATTTAAAATAGATGTACCCTATACCGGACTTAACTGTTTTTACAATGGTCGGTAGCTGACAAGATAAGAATTCATGAATTCTACTAAATAAGTTAATCAATGCATTAGCCTTAGTTAAAATTATTTAAACATGATACTACAAAATGGATTTTTGTACACAATAGAAGCATTTATAGAATCGGTTGACAGCCCCGCCCCTTTTTAATTTACATTAAGAAGAGCCCTGTCAATGAGAAAAGACGTTCCCTTTCTACAAATGTCAAATTTTTTAATATCTGGACTCTTTCAGTTTTCTTTCACTTCCTAAAAATGTTTATAATTCCTTTTTCTTGAATAATGTCAGCGTTTTCTTTAATAGTCACTTTAGCCATCATATCTAACAGAAATAGAATTTACTGCATTTACAGAATCTAGTCCAATAAGTCTTTTGTGCAGCTCCTCTGCACATAAAATATTGAAATTTTTTTAAGAAAGTGGGAAAAACTTTTTTTCGTTTTTATAAAACAAGTTCGGGTCTATAAGAAAGTTTTCAGTTATGTACATTTTACTCGTCTGCTTTTGGCTGTCGGAAATTTCAAGGCAGCAAACGCTTAACATTGCTTTACATATCGGATTTAAATTTACATCTATTTCTTGACACAACTTATTAAAAACAAAAAACACCGAAAATTCCCACACAAATTTCCCGGTAATTTTGTCCTGAAAAATGAGCGGGAGCCCGAGAAATCCCGTATGGAAATCACTAATTGTAGACGCTGCTTTTGCTGTGATATGCCGTTTTTTATTTCAGTGTTTGTTTTATTTTTCTTGATATTCTACTTGTTTTGAAAACACAAGCACTAACAAAAATGTATAGAAAAATTTTTCGAATGATGCTTAATCAGTGTTCGAAAATAATCAGAACATTATTTAACGCACACCCAGAAACTATATCGATTTTTTAGTGTTTGTGTAAAGGAACACACGCCTTTTTAGCCCTCGTAACTATTTTCAAGAAAGTAAAGAACATTATATAGTGTTCTGTTCGTCGTTATAAAACAGAACAATTGCAGTGATACTGAAGACATAAATAATATTTTATTGTTTTTTACATCGATAAAGAAATGATGAAACAAAAAAATGTTAGCAACGACAAATGGCTTGTTTGTATTGTACACAAGTTTTGTTTGTAAACATTTTTCGCTGGCTTTTTGTTTTTTTTTATGTATAAGTATGTAAACAATTTAAGCCTACGAACATTAATGTGCCGAACCGAACACAACGAAGTTTTTGGTTTAAAAAAAAAAACAAAACGCAATAAAATGTTCTCATCGATTTGTTGAGTTGGATAAGAACAGTATTATTTTTGTGTTCGAGGATCACAAACAGAGAATCGTTTTTTTAATGATTTACAACAAAAATCTACCGAACACTAAGGAACAATATTTAATGTTAATTTTCGAACATTATGCTCAGTTTTTTCTAGTGAGTTATTTTTTTTTTTATGCCGCCACTGAAATATTGGGGCATTTTCGACAATCGCAAAACGCTTAACATTTGGGATTCTGACTTGAAATCGCATAAAAGGTGTTCTGTAAATTGCAATAACAAGATGCCTAGCGACTTCAAATTGCTAAAGGAACTAGAGAATTTTTGAAAAACTATGACAGAACGCATGCAAAATGCACGAGTTTTAGAGCACCATGAAATAAATCTAGATTTCAAATCATGCGATTGTCGAAACATGGCCGATATTGAATGGAAATTTGTAGTATTAAATAGAACACATAACTTTTAAAACAATTTGCGCAGCTCTCTTATGCTTACGCCACATACGACACACAAATAAACATCGCGAATTCTTTGTTGTGTCCGCTACATACGACATACATGTAAACATTACAAATTTTTGTAGACTAAATGCGGTAATTTTCAAATACAAGGAGTATAGACAAAAATTGTTTACTGTAATAAAAGTGTTTAACAAAACAAGTACTGTCTGGATCGTATTTCTTTGAGTTCTTGAACACACAGCATTTGTCATTGCGGTTGTGCATAAACGTTTTGTTCGATTTTGCAATTAATGCAGGCCTTTACTTTACGTTAGTAATTTTAAAAAATATAAAATATTTGAGAAGTAAAAGTATAAATGCTGTTCATATTACAGCGGATGAAACATAACAAAATATATGGGAGAATTTGAAATTATTTATCGCTTGTATATGGTTAGAATTCATGTGATTCGTGCGAGCTCGACGTCTTGTTACTTGTTAATGGGGCTGTGTGCACATAAATCACAAGTAATTGAACATTTTCAATTTCTTGCGATTTGTTCGATTTGTTAGTGTTCTTGGGCGAAAAAATTTGTTTCAATTTAGTGTACAACGAAACATCAAATTGTATCTTCTGCGGAGTTGTTCAATTTTTGTTGTTTTCTTTTAATTTTTTTTTATTTGTTGTGTACACAAATAAATTATCAAAAGTGCAATTGCATCATCCGCTACACAATTCATGTTTTCTTTCTGACGTTTTAGGTAATTTTGATTTGTGTGTCGTGTGTGATGAATTGGAACGCTAACAATCACACGCACAAATCACTACTGTGTGGCCAGCTTAAGCTACAACATTTAGCTTGTACACATCCATATTTCGCTTAAATAGTTATATATTATTAAAAAGGCTCTGAGGAAACTTAATTCAGCAAACTTCCAAAAATATTTTGGAATGATTAGCAGGAGTGCTCAAAGGAAAGCCCTTTATTTGGCATTTACCTTTTTTTTGAAATCAACTTCTATTACTGCAAAAATTATTAAGCCCCACTGTGCTACATTGACAGAAAAGCCAAAAAAAAAAATTAAACAGTTTTGTTCTGTTTCTTATGCACATTTTCATGGGGGTGGCTTTATGGGCTCATAACAATCATTAAGCGCCATGTTAGCATTCGTTCTATTCACTTTAAACGTATGTATTTGCAACATATCTCATCGTCTGGTTTTTTTTTTATTTTTCTGTTATTGCCTCGTGTTTTTCCGATTTTTTTTTCATTCTGTGGCAGTTAATAATCATAGCAGTCGTCAGAGAAGTTGTTGTAGGTACTTTGTGTTGTTGTTCTTGTTACTCGAACTCATTCACCACATACTTAAACGCTAACAACTACAATAATAGCAACAGCAATCGCAATCAGTTTTGTAACAAAAATTCTATGAGTTTTCTATTCTTTTGCAAGCACATTTTTGTTTGAGTTAGAAAACAGTAGAACAAAAAAAAAACAGTCAGAGTATTGTATTCAATCTAGTTGCATTTGCTTCACTGTTGTTATTTGTATGATTACAACTCGTAGACTACTAAGATGAAAGGTTTTAGTGTGTATGGCTGTTTGTTGGTTTGAGCAAACGAACCATTTGACTTTGATTTATGTATGACGCAAATTTCTCCATTTTTTGCATTCATTATGTGGCATTATGATTAAAGAATACTTACGACTAACTTTGTAGTTACAACTTGTAGTAAAATCATTGCGAAGACGAATAGCTAGAACGAGAACGTGTGTGTTTTTGAATGTGTTCACTAGTTATTTAGATTTTTGGTTTAGTTGCCTCGTTTGAATCCAGCCATGTTTTGTTAAATATTCGTGAGTATGCAATGATAATGATGACGTAGAAGGCGGGTATATGTATTGTAAGAGCTCTGAACATTTGTTAAAAAAATATACTAAAAGGAGGAGAAAAGAACAGAACAGAACTTGAAATGATCGTGACAATTTCTACAGGGGTTTTTCAATTAATTTTATGCTAATTTGTGTTTTGCTCTTCTGCACTTTTTTTATTTTCGGGTTGTGAGAAAAAGATTTAAGAAATGATTTTATGTTTTATGATCCAATCTAATTGCAAACAAAAACAATTAACATAAAATAAGTCTAAATGATTTTATTTATACAAAATTTAAAGGCAACTTAAAACTATTGAATTTTAAAGAGTGTTCTAAAATTCAATTTTAATTTCGAAAATTCGAAAAAGATGTACTTAATATGCAAACAACAAATTTCCTTTATACTGGATCAATGCATTTCGAGCACAGCTGCCGTTATCTTATATTGCAAATCACATACAGCTTACAAAAACTTTCTACTGCAGTGGCGCTCGACGTAGATGTTGCGGAAACAATTATTTTTGGTTGTATTGTACCAAGAATGGCAGTGAAGGATAGATGTACATATGTTTGGTACTCCCCATCGATGTACGAAACACGTACATACAAAGCAAATGCAATGTAAATCATTTCATTACTAGATATACATACATAGAAATCAGGCATTCAAAAATGTTAAGCTCTGTATATGCATTAAAACTATTAGAAATTCGTTAAGGATGTCTTAGAAGGGCTAAAAACTTTTTGAAATACAAAATTAGAAAATTCGAACTTAAATTCGAAAATTCGAAGTAAATCACAAACAGTGTCTTAAAATGCTAAGCCAAAGTATGCAATTCATTTTAATATCTTTTTAGCATATAGATAAAAGTAAAGACAATCCACTTTACCTATGGTTTACACATGGAAGTACTTTCTTGTAAGTAGAGTATAATTATTATGTACGAAAAATCGAAGAATCAGCCGATTAGCTGAATGTACCAAAATGTGTGGGTTAGTAAAAAAGTGTGAGTGTATTGCTAAAATATATATTTAACTCTTACTTTCAAAATGTACACTAAATTGGATTTATCAAAAACTTAAAATGTAATTTCGAAAGCTACAAAAGTTAGTATGAAAATTTGTTTCATAAACTTTTTATTAACGTGTTTTATTTTTTATAAAAAAGGCAATAAAAATTCAAATTCAATCAAATGTTATCTCTAAATAAACATTTTTCTTTTAATACGAAAATGTTTCTTTTATCCGTTTTAGAAAATACAAAAACTTATTCCTGCCCTAAAATGTATAAAATCATTTTGCATACCAAAAATTAATTTAAAATAAGCTCTTAGAAATAAACTAAGTAGAAGTTTCATACACAATGTTTATTTAAAAATCAGCAAAAATAATTTTAAACAAAATATTTTTTTTTTCAACATTTTTATTTTTTCGAATTTATTCTCTGAGCTAAATTTTAGTTATGTATTTTATAAAGCTTTTTTGTAATAGTCCTATTCCTTTAATTTGTAGGAATGACTTTATACACTACCAGAAAAAAATAAAAATGTTGAATATAATAATGTAACCTATTAAAGGAAATAATTCCCAGTTTCTATTTTTTTTTTTAACTTTTTGCATTTTAAAACGAACATGTTTGAAATTTCGATTCTAGTTTTGAATGAGATATATTTTGTAAAAAAAATCCTTATTTTTTTCTAAAATTCTCGAATTTAATGCCTAAACAATTTTCGAAAAAATATTTAAAAACTGCTTTACTTACAATAAGTTTTAGAATATATTTGAAAATTCGAAATTTATTTTAAAAATTCGAAATGTTTTTCTAAAATTTTTATATGATCTTAGGCATATGGGCATGAATGCTGTTCTTGACGAAGTACACTCTGGACGTCCGATTTTGTGTCTCTTTATCGGTCACATGTTCCAAAGCGTGAAAACGGCAATTTTGTTTATTAAAGCAGCATGTACACGACATGTTTTTTAAATTTGACTTGCCAAATTTCCCACTGCAAAATGCATACATGTCGTGTATTACCTTAATAACATTGCTTGTGTAAAAGTCAGACTATTGACGGAATCATTAGAAGGCTGAAGTTAATATTTTACAATACCGAGATACATATGTATGATAATCTCACCCTGAATAGAATTTATGCAAATATATACATATATAAAAACCGTTTGAATATAATATATAATAATAATCGTGGCGGCAGCAAGCTATTTTGAAACCGAGAAATACTTTGGTTTCTGCAATAACTATGCGAAAATAACAGAGGCAATGTATGAAGCAAATTACGTGTACGTTTGTGACCGAATATTGTAAACCCTTCATGCACAATTACACACTTATAAAATTATTACAGTAACTGATTGTGGGTTATTAAATTCGTTTTCCGTACTGTTAAAATTTTAAAAAAATATATTTATTTACGAATAATTTTATTTTTCAACATTTGTGTTTGTTATTCAAAAAACAAACTACCAAAAAATAATGTTTTTCCGTTTTTATTTTGTTATGTAGTTTGATTTTTTTCGGTTAAAATATATTTTTTAAAAGTAAAAACTATTCAATTTTACGGAATATGCTGTTTAATAAATAAAAAAATTAAAAATGAATGTAAAAATCTTTTGTTTTAAATGAAATGTAAATGATCCGTTTTTTAAATGAATTTTAAGTTGTTTCAAATGAATTTTCGTTTGAGTTTAACTACATAATTTTTTGAGTGAATGTGACTTGAAAAGCTAATAAGTCAAATGTAAAAAACATGTCGGTCAACATGCACCTTAACTTACCTACTGAGCTTAAAATGGGTCATGCGCGATTAAATTATGAAGTCTGACACAAATTGCACAAATCGATGACTGATTTTCAACGTAAATTTAAATAATTTGGTAGCGTTGTTCACGGCTCCCTTAATTCATGATTTGCTAGAATATCATAAATGTCAAATAATGAGGGCAGTATGACAGTTTTTTTTTAAAAATATACCCTTTATTTGGAAAAAATAATTTATTAATCATTCAGAATGAGAGTTTTAACTATTTCGCATTCTCCTGAAAAAAAAATATTTGAACGTTTAAATTTTCGAAAATAATTAAAATTTGGATTTTAAATTAAAAATCTCTTAAAAAAGTGTTCACTTATAAAACTTATGGGTCCCATAGACACCCTGCAAATAATATTGGACCACCTGATTCATTTTGATTAAATGTACTACTCACATTTTAAGACTTTCTTAGTTACAAGATTTATAAGCGATTCATAATGATCCATGAACTGGTCCGATGTAATGCAAGCATTGACCATGTCATTGTTAAAAAGTGTTTGTAGTGAGACGACATGTCTTCGTTTTTAACGACATGTTTTCGTTTTTAAACGAAGTTAAAACTGATCCTCTTGTGTATACAATAGAGTAGTTTTAAGATTACTCCTTTATAATCCAAAGCTGGGTTATATGGTCCTGCCCTTGGACAACGTAATGTTAAATGTTACTAGTCCTTGTCCCTTCTAGGCTTACACGCGTGTTTGGACTAGTCCTATTATATACTACTCGTGCTCATCCAATCAGCATGTGTTTGTAAATTTGAAATTTCCCAGCAAACACAGAAATACACCATATGTATTGCCAAACGTATTGCCAGGATGAAAAATAGTATTGCGGCAATAATCGAATTCGTATTGCGGAAGATACTTCCTTCGGGAAGAAACGTGTCTCGATAGCAATACTCCTACGCAATACGAAAGCGATTCTTCTAGATGATAAACTAGCAATATTGCCAGATAACCACTAATGAGAAAATATAACGATATCGCCAAAATATCATTGGGATGATAAAAAGAAGAGTTTGCATTTTAAAAATATTCATTTATGTAATAATAAAAACAGCTTTTTATTTAAAACTAAATTTTTAATTACATATAAATAATACTTACAAAAAATATATTTTATAATTAAATTAACTGAAATAATTATGTAGTTTCCACCATATCACCCAACTCCTTTAAAATTGTATCCATTATGAGTGTTGCGTAATATCTTGATTAAGTTAAAAAGGAAAAAGATTAATATTTAACAGATTGATTTTATTTATATATTTACCTTCTGCAGAATTTTTTAGATTTAATAAATTTTATTTTTTCATTTATGACGTACAAATATGTTATAATTTTTTTCTGTCTAGAAAATAAAAAATTACTTTGATTATTTTCATTTAGATGACAATTTGGGGATATTGCGAAGCTATTGCCTTAGGGGATATCTTCCATTTGTTTGCAGGGTTTTGTTTATGCATGCTTCACTCAGACAATGCAGTATGAAAATTCAAAAAAGGGTTTGATTTTGAAATGAACTCATACTGCTGACAGTTGTTTAAATGAATAATAAAATAAATTGTTTAATTTTTGATATATTTTTCTTTTCAATTTAAATTTATTTTAAAATGATGATTGATAGGTTTGTAGTAAAATATCAATCACACACGTATACGAAGGGTTCATTGGCAGTAGCTGTCAGCAGTATGTGTCTCTGCGCCCCTTTAAACTAACAGCCTGTTCATCGGCAGTTCAACAGGCAGTACATTTTAAAAATTATATTTCTGCTTATATTGCAAACAGTTTTTTTTTTTGTAATTTTCACGGAAAACTCTGAGTTTCAGATTACGTTAAGTTCGAACATCTCAAAAATCCGGCCTAAATGTACATATATTTGTTCGATTATGTTCGAATTTGTTTCAGAGAATGGTAAACCTTTATTTTTTTATTGAAAATCAATGGGAACATTTTAAATTTAAGTTTAACGAGTGCCATGCAAAAACTTTTTGTTAACACCTCCTCGGCTTAAAAAATATACGTCATGTAATTAAACAAGAGACTTAAGGCAATGTACGCAAAAATAGTCGAACTTAGCAAATATTTGTTGTGGCAGGCATCACCAGTATTTATATGAAAGCTTTGTTTATTAATAAAATCAATCATATGATGGTCGCGTCACGCCTTTTTCTTATTAATTTATTCCAATATTTGTGTGGTGTGAAAACTCATTTTGACATATTTTCTAAGGCCTTTTAAATCAATTTAAAACACATTTGTTTGAAAAACAAAAACGATTTGCCATGCAAAAGTCTACAGTTTTCACAATCAATCAACCACAGAGCACACCAAGTTCCCCCAAAAAAATTTAAAAACAAAAAAAAATAAATATCGTTTTTCCTCATACAACAATTGTTTCCCATTAAAGGAATTTATTTTTCCAAAGAAAAATAACAGGGCTATGTGAAACATTTTAAAGTTTAAGCCTCGGAATAAAAAAAGAAAAAAATCGAATTCTTAAATAAAACATCAACATTAAAATATCTAAGAAAAAACGTCTAAAATCATTTAAGAAAATGTTAAAATGATCACGTTTTTCTTTTAGTTTAGTTTTTATTATTTATTTTTGCCACAATACAATTTTTATTTAACAGAGGGATGGATTTGGAGGGCATATTTATTCTGTGATAAAAAGAGATATACAGCAGAATCTCACAAATTCGAACCGTCCAGAAATTAGAACCGGCCATTTCAATGTATTGGACGCTCTGAAATTCTAAGAAGTGTTTTTTCGTTTTTAATTCTCTATACTAGGAAAATTTTTTTTTAAGATTTTGAGCGTAATAGGCGAAAACCCAAATTAAATGCTCTAGGGAACAGGGGGTTCTAATTTCTGGAATTTTTTTCCCCCCCGAGTTATTAGTGGTGTGTATTTGTCGGTCATATGCGTATGAAATTTTATATGCTTGTACAAATTTGGGTCAGTTAATAACTGAAGGTCAAAGTGAAGCGTTTATACGTGTGAAAGATTAAAAATTATATATAAAATATGTTCAATTAATTAAGTGATATTAAATTAAAACAGTTTTGAGTTGAAGTAAAGCTTACACAGCTATTCATATCTATCACTATTTCATTATATTTGTATCATCTGTAAAAAAAAATGCCAAGAAATTCGAACTTTTCAGAAATTCGAACTGCCCGGTGCACAAAATGGTTCTAATTTGTGAGATTCTACTGAACTGCCTGTTTTAAGAAATTGAAAACAAAATTTCGCGTGAGAAATTTTAGTATTTTATTGTTGTTTACAATATAAATTCGCACACGAAATTTTGTTTTGGTTTTCTAAAAACAGGCAGATCAAAACATATGCTGTGCAAGAAAATAAAGGCACAAACAACAACAAAACAATTTTAGTAATTTCAATCAAACGGTTAAAAATGCAATGAAATAGCTATTGGCGCTCAAAGAGTTTTTAAAATGAGAAAGCAATTTTCGAAATTGGAATTAAAAAAATTTTTCAGTCTAATTAAATATTTTAATTATAATTTTTACAAAAAATTTTTACAATTAGAAACTCAGCAGGAAAATATAAATATTTTAAACCTACTCCTTTGTAGTCTAAAGCTGGGTTATATGGTCCTGCTCTAGGACATCGTAATGTTAAATAGACCATGTTTTTTCCATACGTTTGATGTTTTAACAACAAGTCCTTTAATTGTATGGCTTATTGTAAAAGATTCAAATTTTGGTTTAATACTAAGATAGCAAAATTTTTAAAATTTAGCATTTTGACAAAACATCTTAAGTCAAGATAAGATAGCAAAAAAAGTTTTAAAGAAAGCGCGGTGAAAAAATCATTTTTATCAAATAATAAAATTATCCGAAATTAAAGAAACATTTCGTTTATAATACAAAATTTTAAAATCGTGAACAAAAATATTTTTTTTAAGAAAAATTCGTCCAATTAAGAGCATTTTTTTCGACTTTTTAAATTTGACCAACAACTTAACTTTTTTCGACTCTCTAAGTTTTAACAAGTGTGATGTGTTGTTGTTGTATTACAAGGCCCTTTAATCGTAATTTCCCTAAAAATCCTTTTAACACTATTCCCTCTTTTTAATCATGTGTTTTTCTAACGTTTTCCTTGTTTTTATAAATAAAAATATTTTACAAACCCCATTTTTTTCTCCCGGGTGAAAAAAAAAAACTGTTTGCAAACGTTTATAGAAATAGTAGCGAAAAAAAATTGAATGATTTTTCTAGTGATTGGTCATGCAGTGCCAAATGTATTGTTGGGTTTTATTTTTTTGCTGTTTTTAAGGTTTTTTCTATTGATTTTTATTTGGCTGCCTTCTTTTCTGTTAAGTTCCCTCAAAAGTCAACAAAAGAAAAACCAAAAATTGCTTTTTTATTTAAAACAAAAATCAATGTTTTTTTTGAATTTTTTTTTTTTATATTTTGTCACAGGATATTTTTTGTTTTGAATCGTTCGATTTTCAATTTAAGTTTAAGGCAGCCAGAAATTTTATTTTATTTATTTATTTTTTTTTTTTTTGGGTTTGTTTATTCTTTTTTTTTCTAAATTTCAAATTTATCTTTGGCATAAAAATGCAAATGAATGTCGATAATTCAAACGATAAGTTTGTCTTTTGTCTTGTTTTTAGCTACTGTTTAATGTTTGTTCGTTAGATTTTTTTTCTGTGTAACTTCTTTGGTTTTTTTTTTAAATTTGCTGCTGTTGTTGTTTTTGTTAGGTAGCTGTTGCTGGGCTTTTTTTTAGGCTATTGTTGTTGTTATTAGTTTAAACTTTTTTAACAGATTTTTCGTTTACGGTTTATAGCTTGAAGACTGGGTTTTTTGTTATTTCTAAGTCAGATGAACAGAACTTATGCCTGCTCTGTTAGAAAGTACGCTACTGAAAGCAAATATGCAGTCTGATTTTTAAGAATTCTAAAAAATATTTGTTTTTTGTTAAATAAAAATAAGTGGAAACAGCAATAAGCTGCACTAGCTTTTGAAAAACATATTCATAACATTGCATTGAAGAACTACTTTTAATTTCTTTATCCCTTATGTTACTAACAATTCTTGAACTGGGTCTTTAAGAATTTCTTCTTTCAATAGAATGAAAAAGGACTGAATTCATTATAATTGAGCAAATTCAGGATAAAAATTGTTCTTCTTAATTTAATAAACTGCAAGGATCTTCTTATAGTTTAACCTACAAAAATTTTTACAAAAATATCTCTGGTAACAATAATGAAAAAAAACTAATATTATTCTCTCTTATTCGAACTCCTGTGAAATCAATTTTTATTCTTTATTATTCAAACTTAATTTTTGTAGTTAAATACCACACGTAAAGTAATAGATGAAATGTTGAATGAAAACTGGAGCTTAAAACGAAATCTACTTCATAACTTTAAGATATCGTTTTGTCTCAATAAACAACAAAACAAGTTTTTTTAAGTTTGCTACTTTTCTCAACTAATTATTTAACGAGTTAAAAACAACTTCACTTCATTAAAAAATGGTACCTTTAAGATTAAGTTAATTCTTGTAAACAGCAAAATGCTCACAGTTCCCTAAATAAGCAACTTTGCCGATCAAGTTCTTTACCAAAACCAACTCTCAAATAAACTCACTCTTCAATTTTCAAATTGCGAAAAGAAATAAAATGTTACGCTGTTAATAACTACTCTTTGGATATTTTTTTATAGAATTTTAATAAATAGTATTCATTAAACAAAAACAATTAATGGAATTTTTTACAAATGCACTTATGTAATTAGTTTCTTATAAATTTCTTATTTTATAAAACCAATTCTGTACAGAAAACTTACACAATAAAAAAAAGAACCGAACTCGTTTATCACAAGCATCATTTTTTTAAGTTGGGTTATTAAAGAACTTTAGGGAATTTTTAAGTTCTTTAAAAAAATACAAAACACCAAAAAGCTTCAAAATAATTAAGTTCTTTAAAGTATTTCATAAATACAAATATTTTCCCATTAATAAATAACTTCGTAATACCACTATGGGCGGGGAAGTAACACGCGCGTGATTTTTATTATCGGAAAAAATGTTTTGAGACCGTCCTTGTTTTTCTGCCATCACGCGTTTTGGACTAAATTCGAGCTTGGCGTACTATATCTATACCGCCGGAAATTAACCTCTTTCGACTAACATAACGTTTTGCATAGTTATGGTGAAGCACCAACAAATAGTAATTTATTTAAACCAAATAAGGGATTGACTTGTACTATTCGGATTCCTTAACGAAGTTGTAGGTCGTTTTGATAAGTTGCGAATAAGGCTTCTGTTAATGAAAATTTCAAGGTCAGATAATCTCTCTTCAATGGCTTTGCTTGTGTAGAGGTAATTGAAAATCATACCAAACCCAACTAATGACTGTATGATGACTCCAAGTCACAGTCTATCCTTTTATAAATATGTAAACCTTTTCTTCTAATTCACATTTTTTCTCTTAAGGAGCTTGTAATCCTGTGATTGCTGTTTGAAAAAAGTTTTGTTTCTATGAAATCACGATTTTTAAGTTGAGACATTTGTTGCTGATTTTTTGTGCCTTTTTTCTAACAGGGAGTTTTTTTAGCAACTTTTTTCTTTACAATTCTTTTTTTCTCAATTTTTTTTTCTGTTTATTTGCCATTCTAGTCAAATGAGCATTTAGTACATTCAAACAAATACTTAAGTAAGAAAAAACCTCTAATCTCACTCAAAAAATATCAACAAAATGTTCCTTTAAGTTCATGTTTAGACGAAAAAAAGTGTTTTACATATGAGCAACTTTAAAATTGTAGGCAAAAAAAAAAATTGGGCGAATTAAAATCAAAAAAAAAAGAATGTTTTCCTAATCAAAAAAAAATCACTTTAAAACAACCCAAGGGGGAGTGTCTAAATGCTGTCACAATGTGGCAAATCATTTATTTTATGCAAAAAGGTTTTGAGTTTAAATTTTTGGTTTTTTTTTGTAATTTATTTTGCTTGTGCTTTTGTTTTAATAAATAAATCATAAAAGGAATTAAGTGAAATCAAAGCAATTACTACAAAAAAAAGTGAATTAGTGTTAATGGGAAAGCTCATATGATCGTTAAGCTTTTTTTAGAAAACTTATATGAACGCCTTCTTTTTTATAGAAAACTCATGTAATCGTTAAAGATTCTATATTAAAATAATATTAACCATGGCGAATTCAATACAAGGTGGTGGAACACTTTGACAGTTCGAGCCAATTTTTTGTTTTTATTTTGTTAGTGTTTTGCTAGAAATGGTTGACATTTCGAGCCATCACCTTTAGTTGAGTTCGCCTTAATATTATCGTTTAGTTTTCTATAGAAAACTCATATGTTCGTATAGTTTTCTATATAAAACTTCTATCACTGTTAAGTATTCTTATTAAAAACTAAAGAAAATTCATATGAAAGGTAATTTTTTCTATTGAAATATTTCATAATCGTGAGCTCTTCACGAAAAATCTCTTGACCGTGAATTTTTTAATATTATCTCGATTATTAGAAAACAGTTGGAAAAAGCTGAGAATATCTCTCTTCTTAAAAACGAAATATGTTAACCGATTCCTATCTTGTAATCTGTAACCTAAAACAGAACAGAATAGTCGCTGTAATACAACGTTGCGAATAGCGCTGCAAGCTGTCAAAAGTTAAAAACGGCATCTTCAAAGTACTGTCAACAGAATACGTAGTTTTAGTAGTCGTTGCAGTTGAAGCACAAAATTCGTAATTTTGAACTTTGTCGCGCTACAAAGCATTTGTCAGTTTCAGCTACTACTACAACTACTGGATTCTGTTCCAGGAGTTAGGCCTTCGAAAGTTCTAAGTCACGGACGAAATCATTTAGATCAGATTGGTTAACCAGGTGTGGTTCTTCTGTTTAAATAGATGAACTGCTTAACAAACCCACATTTGATTTTACAAATAGGGATTGGGAAATATAAGATAAAACGTCAGTTTGTGTTTCCGAAGAAGGAACTGACGCTTGTAGCTCTTTAATGCAAAGAATTGGTCATTGAGCCGAAAGAACATCGGAATAGCCATACGTTTATAAAATTTTCTTTAAATAGTTTAATAATAGTAAATTTTTCTATAGAATAAACACGGAATCGAAAATATTTGTTTTTCAGAAAAAATCATGAGACGGAAATTTTTTTTGGATTTTCTATAAAAAATCGTTTAATTGTGGATTTGCTTATGGATAATTTTTATGAACATGAATTTCTCTATAGAAATATCATATGATCGTAAATTTTTCTTTCTGTAGAAAAATCACATGATCGTAAATATTGCTAAAGGAAAATCATGTGGTGCTAAATTTTTTTACAGAAGAATAGCGTAATCATTAATTTTTATATAGAAAAATCATATTATTTTGAGTTTTTCTATTAAAAAATCACATGATCCTTAATTTTCAATAATTTGTAAAAAAAAAATAGATACGATCGTAAATATTCATATTGAAAAATACGTGATCACAAAGGTTTTTGTAGAATATTCATATGGCTGTAAGTTTTTTTATACAAAAATTAAATGATCGAGTTTTTTCTAAAAAAAAAATCAAATTATATGATCGGATACATTTCTCTAAAATCATCTGAGATTTTGCTAATCATTTATTACATTCTTCGCCACCTTCATAAATTTCATGCGAATTTTCTTCCCATTTTTCTCGTCTAATAAAAAGGAAAATTTCCTGTTTTATTAAGAATCTTTTTCTGAATTTTAAATTCGTGAGATTTGTTTTTTTTTTTTTTGCAAAACGGTATTTTTAGTATATTTAATTTTTTAGGCTGATTTCTTGTATTTTTTTCTAAAACTTACCATATTAAACAACAACGTATATAAATTATGGCATACGCAGCTAAGAAATGAAATAAGAAAATTGAAGAAAAAAAAATAAAGACTACAAATGATTAAATGTGTTGTTTTGCCAGCATTTTTAAACGACATGACAAGTCGTTGATATGAACGTTAATAAGAAAAAAGTAATAAAATAAAAAAATCCAACAAGAAAAGAAAAAATTACGAAAGAAGTTTTCCTTTAAACAATATTGACTCGTGGTGGTATATGAATGGTTAAATGTGGTGTGTGGTGGTACAAAGTTGTTGGTTGCAACTGTGAGTGCAACAAACAGAGGACAGATGTGCATGTGATTTATGTGCGAATGCCAGTGTGTTTGTTAAATGTCTGACTGTCTGCCAGTCCGTCCGAATGTCTGTTTGTCTCTGATTCTTGAGTTTCTATATGGGTGAGTTGGTGTTTATGATTTAGTTGCCACATGGATAAAATGACATGTTAATTAGTAATAAATATTTGGAGAATTTTTATAGCTGCAAATGTATGCACACATTCAGGCTAAATGTTCAGGTGACTTAACAGAAGAGATGACTTAGTTGACTTTATCTGAGTTATTGGAATTTTTTTTTTTTTTTGTGAGATTACAAAAAAGTTTCAGAAATTCTATTGGTATAAAATCAATAAAGCATTAAGAAACTTTTAAATAAAACGAATCAAGACTTGATTTTTTTAAGGTCAAAGGTCTATTTTTTTTTTTTAATTTCCAATGCAAATTTCTAACGAAAATTTAAACATATGATACATGTATAAAACAGCTTAAGTGGTAAAAAAAAATTCAGAGTAATGAAAAAAATGTTTTAATGACTGAAATTGTCTTACTTTCAGAAATTCAAGTATGTAAATAATAATTGAAAATTTAAGTATTTAAAAAAATTTCTGACAAAAATCTTATGATACAAGTAAATTTTTGTACAAAACAAGTTATGAAAAAAACTTAATTGCAATTTTAAGGAAATAAAAAAATTTAGGGGATAATTTAAAAATTTTGCATAGAAATTTTAAAAGAAACAATTATTAATTGAAAATTTTTTCCATCGGAACTTTCTATAGGAATTCAATGTTTCAAAATTAATCGTTCTTAATCATTAACTAAGAAAGTCTCTTAAATTTGTGCCCACAAAAATAAAAAAAAGTCAATGTAATTAAAAATTTAAATAATTAAAACATTTCCCACAAAAAATTAAGAAATGTTTAATTGCAATTTTAAATTATTTAATAATTATTCATGTGTATAAATTTAATATAATAAAAAATTTGTATCGAAAATTTGAGTAGGTAATTGAAAAAATTGCCTACAGAAAATTTTGGTAATTGAAAAATTGTATATAGAAATTTCAAAAAAACAAATAAGTTATTGAAAATTTTTCGATAAAAAAATTTAAGTAATAAAAAATGTTCCATAAAAAATTTTACAAATAAAACATTTTTTATATGTAATAAAAAGTACCAGTTAAAGAACGCAAAAGTACCAAAAAGATGCTTCTTACAGATTCTCATTCACTCTGGACCTTGCATGTTTAATTTTATTTGTCTAGGTCCGATACTAACCGAACTTTAAAAAGTACCAGTTAATGAATAAAAAAGTACCAAAAATTTCCCTCTTATAGATTCTCATCCACTCAGGACATTGCATGTAACTGAAAATTTTTAAATAGAAAATTAAAGCAATTGAAATTTTGTTTTTTAGAAAATATAAGTACATAATTGAAATATTTTCTTTGGAAAACTGTTTCTTAAGATGTTAGTAACTAAAATACGGTTTTTAGAAATGTTAGTATTGAAAAAATTGCTAATCGAGAATTTAAGTGGGTAATTGAAAAAATTATCAACAGAAAATTTCAGTAATTGAAAAATTATATATAGAAATTTTAAGAAAATTAAGTAATTAAAAATTTTTTATTAGAAAAATTTTCGAAAACAAATTAAAGTAAAATTGAACAAATTATGCATTTTCTATAGAAAATTGAAATAACTGAATATTTTTGAATAGAAAATTAAAGTAAATGATATTTAGTAATTTTTATAGAAAAATTTTAGGTAATTGAACACTTTTCAATAAAAAATTTAAGTAATTAAAAAATGTTCGATAAAAAATTTAAATTTTTCTTTAGAAAATTTTAATAAAAATTTTCAATAGAAAACTTTTGCATTAGATAAGAAATGAAAATTTGTTCACAACTGTAAGTAATTGAAAAATCTTTAATATTTAAGTGGATAACTAAACATTTTTATATAGAAAATTAAGTAATTGAAAGTTTTTGAATAATCCTTAGAAAATTTAATGCACATGAAAACTTTTTTTAAACGTAAGTCATTTAAGAAATGTTTATAAAAATTGAATTAATTGAAAAATGGCTTATAGAGAATTCTGTGGTTTTCAAGGGCAACCGCGTATGTCTTAAAACAAATTTTTCAGGAGAGCCGAAAAACTATTCTAGATCAAACTGTGGGCTAGGTATTGCACTTTTTAAACTTTGTTATTACGTTAAAATATCGAAAAATGTAAAACGCGTTTAAAATAAGGCAATATGGCATCAACATCTCAAAATAAAATGATAGTAATAAAATATTTTGGTAGTTGAAAAAATTTTAGGAATTTCAAAAATTCTTGACAGAAAATTTAAGTAATTTAAACATTTTCGATAGAAAATTTAAGTAATTGAAAAATGTTCGATAAGAAATTTTAGTAATTAAAAAATTTTCAATAGAAATAGTGCTAAAAAAAATAAAAATTGTCAGTAAAAAATATTTGACCAAATAAGCATAACCACTTTTTTTGTTAATAGTTAGTTAGATTCAGTGTTGCCAGATATAGGGGAAAATGCCTACATGTAGGTATTTTTGATACAAAAATAGAAGTGTAGGGAAAATCGGACAGATTTTTCCTAATTAAAGTTACAATATTTGATTCTCCGAAGTGAATGTAAAGAAAAGAATTTTACAAAAAAAAAATCTGCCCCCCCCTAGATTTAATCCTGGCTACGCCCATGTATTCGTGTATTGCCATCGGGAGTATGAATGCCTGCAAAGTTTTATCCATTTGCATTGAGTAGAAGGCAGTCAAAAAAGCATTTTCCCAAAAAAAAATTTTGCCCCCCCCTCCCCATGTATTCGTGTATTGTCATCGGGAGTATGAATGCCTGCAAAGTTTCATCCATTTGCTATGAGTAAAAGGCGGTTAAATTAACGTTACAAGATTTTATTTTCCGAAGTGAAGGTAAATAAAAGCATTTAATAAAAAAAAAAAAATTAAGTGTCTAATTAAAAACTGTTCTAAAGAAATTCAAAAAAAGTAATTAAAATATTTTTCATTAAAAACTTTCTTAATTAATTGGAAAAGTTTATAAAAAAATTTAAAATTGTTTTGTATAAACTTTAGTACATAGTTAAAACGATTTTTTTAAACTTACGTTCCAGGTAGAACAATAATATAAATTATCTTTTCCACAATGTTTAAAAGATGCGAATCTTATTTGTTTTAAGTTGCAGTAGAAGTTTGTTGGACTGTCAATTGCATAGCAATTTTTTTATGCTCCTGCCAAAGCTCTCAAGATTTTCAAGATCATTATGTGAACGTAAAATCTTTGCATAAATATATTTACTACTGCCTTCTGTCACAGATGGTTGCAGGCAGCTCCTAAAATGAAATAAAAGCAGACATAAACAAAAGAAAAGCAAAAGTATTGCTCGAAATTTATAAAACAACAAAATGCTTGATTATTTGTTGGATGTACTTGTGGGAAGTTTTTGTCTTTCGGTTACTAAAAAAAAGGATTAAAAAAATTTATTTGAGAGATGCCGCTTGTCAAAGAAGATGGACATTTAGAAGTTTTAAATAGTGGCAGAAGCAACATCAGAAGTAGCAGCAGCACAAGCAGTTGCATTGAACATCCTGCAAATTTACGGTGCAAAATGAAAGGAAAAAGACGAAGAATAAGTCATTGTTTTAACGCTAAAATCATACTCTAAAGGTATAATGAGATAAGTGCTACTGCCGTTTCTTCTTCTTTCTAGAACTACTTACTTTTATACACATATATAAATATTAAATGTTTTCTGCCACATGTATCGCCATTCATGTTGGCCATACGACAGAGTTTAAACGGTTCTGTAGTATGCAAATGTCCAAAATGTCGCTTGTATTCCCTGTGAGTCTATAGAGAGTGAAAGAGCGAGATGGTGGTTGCTTCTGAACTGTCGTTCCTTAAGGTCTCGTTGGTAAATTTGAACAAAAATAAAAGCGAAATACATGGATTATTTTGATTAATTTATTGCGCTGACATTGTCGAAATTGAAGCTGTATGCAAACAATACTCTCATCTTTAAAACTGAAACCCAAAAAAGAAACAAACAATACAATACAAAGAAAAATACTTTCAATGACACAAAATGATGCATGTCTTTTGGCCTTTCAAGTACTTTATAGATTTAAAAGCAACAGCAACATTTTATGTTTAAGGATTCAAAAAATTCTTACACTCACAATATTCTGTACGTAAAATTAACTGAAATTGTAATATAAAATAAATGAAAGTTCAATTAAAAACCGGTCTACCAATTTTTCATTTATTTTTAACGACAAGTTCATTTAATTTTTACTGTCAAAAATTCAACACCATATTCCGTAAAATCAAATAAATATTCAGTTATATTGTAAAATTTAACTGTCAAAAATTCAACACCATATTCAGTAAAAACGATTAAATATTCAGTTATTTATTAAAATTTTACTGTAAATTTTTAACTGTCAAATTGACCCCATATTCAGTAAAAACAATTAAATATTCAGTTATTTTATTAAATTTTCGTTTACTCCACAAAAGAGCCGAATTTCTAAAAATACCAGACAGACACCTGTCCGCTTGTTTTTCTTATAAGCGAAAGAGGGAGAATATTTTTATTTACTTACACAGTTACACACGTTTGTTTTACTTTTGTTGTACTGACCACGTTGTTTACAGAAGAACTCTCAATTATAAGACACCAGCACCATGACCGATATGGCTTCGTAATTATTTTACTTTTAAAATTTGATGTACCTATTTAACTTAATTATTTTAACAAATAGAAAATGAGAATTGCTTACACAAAACAAGCAATTAATTTTTTATAGATAAGTAAAAATAAATTTTTGGTAGTAAAATTATATAAAATAAATGAATATTTAATTGTTTTTACTGAATATGGTGTTGAATTTTTGACAGTAAAATTTTATAAAATAACTGCATATTTATTTGTTTTTACGGAATATGTAGTTAATTTTTTGACAATTAATTTATAAAAGATAACTGAATATTGATTTGTTTTTACGGAATTCGCGGTTGAATTTTTGACAGTAAAAATTAAATGAACTTTTCGTTGCTTTAAATTACATTTTTATTTACTTTAACATAAAGAAGAATTTAACTCAATCAACAGACAATATTAACTGCAACTGAAAATCCGTATTAATATGCAATTAGTTTTTTGAATAACTGTTAGAATCAGTTAAAAATAAATTTGCTTGGAAGTTTAAATGTTTATTTATTTAAAAATGACTGAACGGAATATTTCTTAAATAAACTACAGTCCGTTACTGTAATAATATTGTGAGTGTACCACTGAAAACAAATAAAAAAAAAATTTTTGCAACTTTTAGGAATTTTTGCGCAAATTTGGTTTAAAAAAAATGTATGTAATTGATAAATTTCCTAGATAAAATTAAAACTATCGAAAAACTTCCTAGATGAAAAAAGAGCTTTCGACACATATTCTAAAAAAATATTATGACATTGATAATTTGTTGTGAAAAATTACGTAGTAAAAAATTTTCTAAAGAATTTGTTTATAGGAAATGTATGTAATCGATTAATTTCCTAGAGAAAATTTAAGCTATCGATAAATTGTCGAAACAAAATTTATGTAATCGAAACTTTTTATAGAAAATTTACGTAATCGATAAATTTTGAATACAAAAATATTGTTATCTATAACCTTGGAATAGAATATTTATATAATCTATAAATTTTCTAAAGAAAATCAAAGTTATTAATAAATTTTCTTAACCCATAAATTTTAAATTTAATCGATAAATTTAAAAAAAATTAAATTTATTTATAAATTGTCCTACCAAAATGAATGTAATCGATAAGTTTTCAATAGCAAATTTTTATAACAAAATTTTCAATACAAAATTTATGTAACCGTAAAATTTTTAATAGAAAAATCATGTTATATACATATAAACTTTCAATAGAAAGTGTATGTAATCGAATTATTTAAAAGAGAAACTTTTCAATAGAAAATGTATGTAATCAATAATTTGCATTAGAAAATATATGCAATCAATGAATTTTTAATAGAAAATTTATGAAATCGATAATTTTTGCAGTAGAAAATTGACTTTATCTTAAATTTATGTTATCGATAAAATTTCTAGAGAAAATTAAAGTTATCTATCGATCAAAATAATATGCGTGGGAATACAAAATTTAATTTAAATGATTTTGTTACTCGTGCTTAATTCCCAATTTTTATTCTATGTTTGAATAAATGAATAAATTTCTTAGATTAAAATTTAAGTTATCGATAAAAATATGCAATCGATAAATTTTCAATAGAAAATTTATATAATCTATAATTTTTAATAGAAATATTATGTAAACTATATACTTGCAATAGAGAATTTATATTATCGATAAATTTGCAATAGAAAATGTATGTATTCGATAAATTTCTAAGACAAAATTTAAGCTATCGATACATTTTCTAAGCCAAATTTATGTAATTGATAACTTTTCAATAGAAAATTTCTGTAATCGATAAATTTGCATTTGAAAATTTATGTAATCGATAAATTAGCAAAAGAAAATTTACATAATCGATTATGTAATTCGTAATAAAAAATTTATTTGATCGATAAATTTGCAAAAGAAAATTTATGTAACCGATAAATATGCAGTAAAAAATGTATGTAACCGATAAATTTGCAAAAGAAAAGTTATGTAACCGATAAATTTGCAGTAGAAAATTTTGGTAACCGATAAATTTTCTTTAGAAAAATTTAAAGGAAATTTTGCTCAAATTTTGTGTAGTGTAGAAATTTCCCACATATATATATGAAAAAAATCTTTTTGTTTTCATTTTAAACAACAAAATTTACTGTTTTTTTAACAATTTAGTTGTACAGTTTTCGATGTCTGTCATTTGGTGTTCTCTAGTTTCTTTTTCTTTAATGTTGTTGTCTTTAACTGTACCTCTCTAATTTCTTTTAATTAATTAACTTTAATGTTAACTAGAATTTTAAATATTTACAAAACAGTAAGTTACGTACAAAAAATAAAAAGTAAATTTTTTTGATTTTTTTAAGACTCAAAAGGGCACAATTTCACAAGTTTGTTACTTAAGTCTTTTGTTTTTATCATTTTAAGATTTTTGTGAAAGTTTAACGTTTTTTCTTTTTTTTTCTTTTAAACGAAATTTAATTAAATCCATTACTAACAAAAAGAAAAAAAGTAAAGTTTTTGGCAAAACAATTCAAGATCTATATCTTTTAACAACTTAAATTGTCACTGCATTTTATACTTTAGACTTTGAAATCTGTGTGATAGTTTAGAGTTGTTTTGTTTTTTTTGGTTTATTTTTGTCTTTCCTTTTACAATAAAACGCTATCAATTCCAATATAAATAAAAAAAGAGACTAGAAAACTACAATTGTGTCAAAGATCATACAATACCAAAACTTAATGTGTGGCATTTTAAATTCTGTTTGAATTGTCACAAAATGATTATAATGAATCAAAAGATAAAAATAAAATTTTGTAGATATTGTTGCTGCTGTTGTGGCTGTACTTAATTTTTAACTGTCGGAGACGGAATATTTGAAATTAAGGAAAATGAAAAATTATTCAGATTGTTGTAAAAAGATATTGAGTGAAGAAAAAAAATATTTCTTTTATAAACATTTTTGAATTATGTAATGACTGTATTTTTTAATTTTTAATCATAAACATATGTACAGTTTTATTTAATTAAGTTGATTTAGCAATTTTTTATTTGACTACATGATTTCTGTGCCAATTACTGTTCGTTGCTACATCCTGTCATTTTTTTTTACATTTAACATGAAAAATTTTAAAGTGTTACATTTTTAAGGAAAATTATTAAGCAAAAATGCCGCCAAAAGAATTAAATTAAATTTTAACAAGCAAACATTATAACAAGTTAGTAATAAATAAAAAAAAAGTTGTTATAATTTAATGCTATAATTTTAAGAGACATTGAATCACATTTAATAGCCAATATTAATCTAATGTTTCCATGCTTACAGTCGCAAATAATCTAGACTTTCAAGCAATAACAACCAACTTGAAACATCCATCCTTTCGAATTACAGTCTAACAATAAAACAAAAATTTCAATACAAAAGTTATTAATTTCAACACATAATTCAGCTAGGCAAAATTTCTATCGAGAAATTAAAGACATTTTTCTATACAGTATTCATGTAATTAAAAAATCTTGCGATTAAAAAATCAAATGATAGAAACTTTTTTTATTGAAAAGTAGCATGATAGTAAAGCTTTCTAAGGGAAGTCCAATTTGGTTTTTTTATGATTAGCAAAGTCTTATTATAGAAGACTCCAAAGAGCACGCATTATTCTAGTGGTCATTCATATTATCAGGAAACCCTTGTAATCTAATATTTGTCCATGGAAAAATCCAATTTTCTTCTACTTTTATGCCCGTAAGTAGATTAATCTTATGATCGCAAAATTTTTCAAAAACATCCTACGATTGCAAATGTCTTCGAAGTTAAAATTTTTAATAGATAATTTTCGAAAAGGGCTTATCTCCCGAAACTGTAATAACCATTTTCTTTAGCAAATATTACTTTAAATAATTTTTTATTTTAACTTTTATAACTTATAATATTAGGAAAAACTATGCTTTAAAAGGTCAAATGGTCTTAGAGATATTCAGTTTTTTGCGTATCCTGAACACTTTGTACTTTTATTCCTGAGCCCTTTTCGAAATTCATGCTTCAATTACACAGTGTAACAAAATTCGGGTCATCGCCGCCAGTCTCAATACTTGCAAAGCGAAATAAAACTAGGCTAGTGGTAGAGCAAATCTGCCAAAGCGATTTGAAAAGTAAGCTCGGGTTTTTTAAATTTCGGGCCTTGGATATTATCAAAGTTATTTTCGGGAATACAAAATTTATTATTAATACGATTTTCGTATGACGTGCTAAATTCCCAGTTTTTCATATTTGATAAATACACTGAAATTTCTTGTTGAGGGAAATCTAGCTTCTATGCGCATTTCACTGGTTGCTTAGGCCATCTCATCAGGAAACCTTTTCCAAAGATTTTAGAAAGGCCAAAAATATTATACAAATAAAACCCTAAAGCGAATAAGAATTATAAACACTCAGTCCTACTTGTAACAATATCAAAGCCAAAACAAAACACCAACAATAAACAGTGAGTTTATCTTTTCTTACATTCCCCTACAATTGGTCGGGTTCTTTCCGACTCGAATTGTAGTTGTAAGTGGGTAAAAAGAAAAAACAAGTTTTTGAATTTTTTGAAAAGGCGTATGAAATAAGTCATAAAAATATACTGAATGTACTTCTGAGCTAAAAAATTTTTCCAGATGTCTTCAGTAGAATTGTACGCAGTGTTGACAAAACTTGGTGACCAAAAATGGCTAAATTTACAGAAAAATGGCTTAAAATGGGATAAAAAATGCCTAAAAGCTTTTTTAAATAAAAAACACATAAAAATTCAATAACAAACAAAAATAATTGGTTTAAAGTTGTTTGCGATGAAATTGTGAGTTAAGTTTATTAAATAAGAATAAACGTAAATTAATATTTTGATAGATAAAAAGGTTTTTCGAGCTCGAGGTCAATTTATTTTTAAAAAATATATACATTATTTATTAAAATATTTGTTTCAATATTTCGATATCCATCGGATATCATTATCAAGGAATGAGTTACAAGTATATTAAATGTGGAGATACTAATTTCTTGATAATGATGTGCGATGGACATCTAAATATTGGAACAAATAATTTAATAAAAAATATATATATTTTTTAAAAAATAATTGGCCTCGAGCTAAAAAAAACTTTTTATTTTAATTAAAAAAAGGTCGAACAAATAATAAGATTTAATTTAATTTTGATAAATATTCAAAAAATTAAATCATCCATATATTCGATGTCGTTGTTGTTTATCTCACTGGAATCACTTGTGCCTATTAGTTTTAAATAATTTGAGGTAAATCATAATCACGACAACATTTACCCAACCTTTTGAGTCCAGATCTACAATAAAAAACAAGTAAGAAAGTAAAGTCGGTCAACCCTGACCACATTAGAACCTACGTACCAAATGTTATCCAATAATCTCCAAAATTGCGACCTGTACTTTGCGCACAAGGTTTACATGGTGGGTCTACTAATACCAATATTTTAAGGTGTTACAAACATCAGCACAAACGTATAGTACCCTCTCCACTATTGTGGTGGGGGTATAAATACTTTATTGTTATGGTAAACATATTTACCCCTTGAACTAACGGCTGCTAAATGTAACCTATTTCTCAAATTACTTTAAACCAGCGTTAGAAAATAAACAGTACATTATTTAACGTTCGGCTCACACGCCCAAGAACGATATCTATTTTTTTAGTGATTGTGTAAACATACACAACCATTAATACCGTTCGTAACTATTTATATAATGTTCGGTTCTTCGTTAAAAAACAGAACAAGTTGTAGTGATACTGTAGAAAAACATTATATTGTAATGTTCTATAATGTTTTTTTCGTGTGTGTATTTTGTTTTTGTAAAAAATGTTTGTTTTTTTTTACCAGCCAAAAGTGACGAACATTAATGAACCGAACCGAACACAAAGAAGTTTGTGTTTTAAAAAAAAAACCGAACGGAATTAAATGTTTCCATCTTTTGTTGAGTATGATGAAAACAGTATTATTTTAGTGTTCGAATGATGACTAACAGGGAAACGTTATTTTTTTAATGATTTTCTACACAAACACTATTAGCGTTTGTGTTTTCCACAAATCTACCGAACCGAACACTAATGAACGATATTTAGTGTTTATTTTCGAACACTGCTTTAAATGATGTTTACTTAGCTAAACACAGTCTCTACTTCAGCATTAGACCATGGAAGTGAGATCAACTTTATAGTCAATTATGAAATTTCTTAAAAAATAAAAATAACGAATTTTATATTGGAATACTGTTCCTTTATTTTAAAAGATTCATCAACATCATTTATAGCGATTTACAACATTTATAAAAGTTGTGATTTAAATTAAAGGCGTTTTAATTGTTAAAAATTTTTATTTTACTTTTATACATTTTTATAATAAAATAAAAATTATTCTTTTAAAAGAAAAACGGCAAAAAAAACGTATGGCTTAACAAGTTCAAAAATGGCTAAAAAAATGGCTAATCGCTAAACTCATTTTTTGATGTCTAAACAGGGTGAAAATGGCTAAATATAGCCTCTAAAAGGCTAAATTGGCAACACTGATTGTATGGCGATTCTTTTTTTAGAATATATTAACCCTCTAACTCTCACTTTAAGTGGTAATTTTTGTACTTTTTCAACTTTCACACAAAAGTATACTAAAATGGCACTTTTGAGGGTTAAAATGTTTTACGAATATTTTTTGCAGTCTTCGAAGACTAAAAGTTCGTGCAATATATGTAAAATGCTTAATAAAGGAAAATTTAAAAGTAGCATACATTTTTATTTTTCACAAAAGCAGAGGTAATTAAATCAAAGCAGTGTAAAGCATTTTTGCGCTAAACGGTGCATAAGGATTTATACAAAAATAATCTTATTGCATTTTTTTAGACAAATTAAAAATTTAGTAAACAATTTCGGGAATGACTGAAAACCCCGAAAATATGGAATTAAAAAATGAAAATCCAGGATTCGCTAAATACCGAAATTCGGCATTGGATTCTCTAGAGAAAACGCACTTTTCAAAATTTTCTATTATAACCGGTTTCTAAATTTGAGGTACCATCGATTAATGCACTCACAATATTATTACAGTAACGGACTGTAGTTTATGGAAGAAGTATTCCGTTCAGTAATTTTTAAATAAATAAACATTTAAAATTCCAAGCAAATTTTTTTTTAACTGATTCTAACATTAATTCAAAAAACTAATTGCGTATTTATACGGATTTTTAGTTGCAGGTTATATTGTCCGTTGATTAAGTTAAATTGTTCTTTATGTAAAATGAAATAAAACTGTAATTTAAAGTAACAAAAAGTTCATTTAATTTTTACTGTCACAAATTCAACCGCGAATTCCATAAAAACAAATAAATTTTCAGTTATTTTATATAAATTAACTATCAAAAAATTAACTGAATAATCCGTTAAAAATAAAGGAATATTCAGTTATTTTATGTAATTTCTCAGCAAAAATTTTTCAAGATTTGGAAGCAGTAAACACGTATACTGCATCCCAACCGCTTCCTTTTTTGCTTCTAAAAAATACTGCTTTACTCTACTGCTGTAAGATAAGGCATGCAATCCTACGATTGTTAAATGCGGTGATAAATACTAGAAGTGAAGCGCTGTTTATTCGTTTTTTTAAGATTACATTTTCTACTGCTTTATTGAAGCAGTGATATAATTTATTCTTTTGATAAAAAATAAAAAATTTTAACTTAATTTTACAAAAATCATACATAATTATTATAAAACTATAATCCTTGAATTTAAAAAAAATATTTAATATTTATAAAAAAAAAATTAAGCACTGAAATAAAAAGTTTTTCAATGCTTGGTGTTTTTTACTTTCTTTATACAAGTAAATCATTTCAGTTTTTAAAGCATGAAATAAGCGTTTTTAAAGCATGAAATCAGATCTCTACAGCAGAGCTTCTACGCGAGGAATTCCAAACAAAAATCATGTAATATTTCATAGAAGTGTAAGCGCTTCCCTCCGAATTCGCCCTTACATTATTGCTTCCGAGGAAGCATCAGTTTTTGCTGGGTTAACTACCAAAAATAGTTTTTTACTTATCTTTAAAAAACGATGTGCTTGTTTTGGGTAACAAATTACCATTTTCTATTTGTTGAAATGATTTAGTTAAATACATCAAATTTTTAAAGTAAAATAATTGCGAAACCATATCGGTCATGCTGCTGGTGTCTAATAATTGAGAATTCTTCTGTAAACAAACGAGGTCAGTACAACAAAAGTACAACAAGCGTGTGTAACAAGGTAAGTAAACAATAATGTTCTCTCTTTCATTACAAAAACAAGCGGACAGCTGTCTGTCTGCTGAATATTTCTTTGTTTTTACGGAAACTGGGTATGAATTTTTGACAGTAAAAATTAATTAATTGAAACAAAAGTAGACCGGTTTTTAACTGAATTTTTATTTATTTTAAATTACAAATTCCGTTAAATTACAGAATATTGTGAGTGTGAATATCGCTACAGGGAGATGATCCGAAGCTACACAGCAAAAGAAACAATGGATCCTTTGAAAGAAAAGTTCGAAAATTGCATTATTTTTCGTAGAGAAAGAGTGAAATAGCCACCAAGATCGTGCGATTTGACACATTTAGACTACTTTTATGGTGTTTTATGTCATTTACTTGGTGGCCACACGATCAAGTTTTGCCTTTCAATTTACAATACACTCTCACTTTTTGAATTGACCACGAGATTGCTTTCAATTTCACCTCTCCATTTGTTTGGCAATTTTACTTTCAATTTAATAGCTGATTACAAGTTTGTCTTTATAAATTGTTTTCTTGACGATATCTTGAAAGTAAATTGAGTGCCGCCTACGTCCCAGCTTTCAATTTTTGTAAATTTTGACAAGCAGTCTATCAAGAACAACTTGATCGTATGGCCGCAGGGTTAAAGTGTGTACAGCAATAATCCCAAAACAGTTGAAGGGCTTAAAAACAGCAATATCGAGCAGACATCAACCATTGACAACAGTTTATTGGGAAGCGTGATTGAGAATTTTGGCAAAAGATTGAGAGCGTGCCGAGCGCGTAGTGGGTGGCCACTTCAACCTTTTTGTCAAAAACTGAAATAAAAACATTTTCAATATCAAAAAAATCGTTTTCTTTATTTAAATCAAAATAAGAACTCAGTTTCGGAGACCCTTTAGCTACTTGGTCAATTTATTCCTCCACCAAGAAATCGCAATCATTTTATGGTTGGATCCGAACATGTCATGATACAACTATATTATGGGCAGCCATAATATAGTTGTGGCTTCTTGATGGAGCACAAATTTAACCATAATATGGTCATCGGTGGAGAAACCATAAGGTTTAAAAATTTTTTTTTTTTTTTTTTTTTTTTTTTTTTTTTATTTATTTTTTGGCCAAGGTGTTAATTTTGAAGTTTTAAATATTTACGTAAGCTAATAAGGCCTAAATTTTTTCATTGTAAATTAAAAACACATTTAATTACATTTTTCCCAACGTTTCGTCAATTTTTTGTTGACTTCTTCAGGGGAACATTTATTAAAGTGTGTATATATTACATTAGATAAAAAATGAGAAAACTAAGTAATTTCTAATTATTAAATTTATTATTGACATTAATTTTACATTGTGTAATTTAAACTTGGTCGTTAATAAATTATCCTATTGCCTATTAAAAATAGTTTTGTTGGACGTGACCATAACGAAAAATATCTTTTCTTTACGAGTTTATCGCACATTTTTTATTGAAATTTATATTTTTTTATCTTTTTTGATATACATATGTACTATATAGGATAATCACATGATCTCAAGGATATTATTTTCACGAAAGTGCATAGTCGTAGAAAACAATTGATTTAATTTTTTGTAATTTAAAGAATTTAAAAAAATTGTAAACCAGTTTGAACCGATTGGCTCTTTAACAAACCAAAGGAAACGTACGTAAGTTTCTATCCCACATTTTTCCACCTGTAACTCACCCCTTTAACTTTTGCATAAAAACCAAACAAATAACTTCTGCAGCAGAAACATTAAACTATATTTTAATTACAAAAAAAGAACAAACTTCTGAAAAAAAAACTCCATGTAATTTAAGCTACTGTTGGCAAAAAAAAAGGAACTTTAAAAACACATTTTTAAAATTGACATTTTGTTTTTGGCTACCGTAATTTTAGTTACTATTAAAATGTTGTTGAAGTTGTTTCCATTCCTTTGACCCTTAAATAGTTGTAAGAAGAAGTAGTTGTAATAGTTTAGTAGCAGTTTTTTTTGTTGAAGCAACATTATTTGATTAAATTTATTTATATAAATATAAGGTTTGATTTTTCTTACAGCTAAGATGTTGCTGCCGCTGCTGGTGGTTACCATTGCGAACATTTTGGATTTTGTTGTTGCTGATGATGGTTTTTTTAAGTTTTTGAAAAATATCTCCTTTGTCCTGTCACTTGGTTGTTCTTTTAGTAGCATTTACAAAAACCTAAAAGAAAGAAACAACAACATCTACAAAATGAAAGAAAACCAAGCAAAATAAAACAACAAAAACCAAACTAAAGAAATGTGAAGCGTACAAAATGCTATTTTGCATACATAAATTCATGTTTATAACAGCAGCTTTTTAAGAGAATAAATACACTGAAAAGAAATCGAATTGACAATTTGCCATAATTTAACTAAAGAACAAAGAGAAAGAAATGTAGAAAATCTTAAAATTGTAAATTTTTTTTTACAAAATCAAATGATTACTAATTTTGCTCTAGCCATGATACAAATGCACAAGGTAGTTCCACTTCTCTCTCAGAATATTTTTTTTGAAGTTTATCGGAATTATTTGAAGTTAGTTTTTTTGTAAACATTAAAAAAGCGTTGCCACAAATAAAAAAAATATAACAAATTTCTTTTGGAAATTATTAGTTAAAATGTGTAATTTCTATTACAATTTTTTTATATCGTATTTAGATTTTAGTCTGCCCTAAATTATTACTTAATAAATTTTAAACAAGTTAACAAGTGACACATTAAGGTTCGAGAGTGTAACCTATTGGGCAATCATGGACCCAACGAAACAAAATTAATTTTGATTCAAACAAGCACCCTTTTATTTATTTGCTACAGGTGGTGTCGTATCGGCATCTGATTTTAACAGTTCGAGCTTATTTGTTAGTGTTTTGCTAAGAATGGTTGACATTTCGAGCTATAAGCACTAACATTGCAATGCAAAACCCCCTATGTTGTTTCTGATGTTTTTGGATTGTTGTAGTTGCGACACCACCTGTAGTTGAATTCGCCTTGCCTGCGATTGTTTGGTAATATAAATAAGTTCACGTTCTCTTCAATCCTTTACCAAAAAATCGCAGGCGTATTTATTATTCGCTCACCACAATATGAAGAGGGAAGGGTGAAGAGTTTTTGTTCCATCTATATGAGATTTTTTTCGTCAAAAAGTTGGTTTATGAAGCGGGATTTTGTAGAAACCTATGGTTAATTCAAAACCTACCAGCATAACACTTTTTTATGATATTTTATCTCTTACAAAAGTTCTCATGTCCAAATAGTTTATCACTTAAATTATATATCCTAATGCATTAATAAGGAAGCTATAGACTTAAGAGCTATGTAATTTCGATAGTGGTTTTTGTGAAACCTTTAATCAAATAAGCACTGATTTGAATACAATTTGGCTGGATTATTTATATTGGAATTAAAAACCGTTTTCCATCATTTGTGTCAGTTAAAATGTATGTATATAACAAAAAAAAAATACTATCTCCAAAATTGGGTACTTTGTACGTCACAGTTTTTCGCACAATGTATACATGGACAGATAGCCAGTCGGACGTCGTTAGATCGATTCTGAAAGTGATTACGGGTCTAGAGCAGTTACGTCCAAAACAACATACTTTGATATTTGCTTTTGCGGTTAATAGCTTTTAAAGCACCCCGATCCGATAAGCTGTGGTGTTCTCGTCGGCGTGAAAGCACAAAAGCTCTCTTGCAATAGCTCGCACAATATTATCTTTAGTTCATATTTAATAAATGAAAATTCAATAAATAAATAAATAAAAAAAAAACCTAACTGGTCTAGAGCCAATATTTTTATGTGTTACACACATTAGCACAAACTTTTTAGCATCAAAACGGAAATACTTATATGAATACACTTGCAAAGATTCAAGCTTCATAATTTTTTAAAATATATTAATCGGCGGCTGACATTTATAAATCCATATTTCTTGAAACTGCAGTTTTTTAATGTTATTAAAATATATATTTTTTTTAGTTTTTTGTTTTATTTATTCACAAAAATATCAAAAGTCTTGTAATATAAATTTTCCTTTATCTTTTGTGAATTAATTGAATATTAGTATTCAATTTTTTTAAAACTTCAAAAAATAAATAAAACAAAAACAAAAAAATTGGATTATTTAATAAAATATGGTAGCATAAATTTTGATAATTCCCATAAACGTCAGAACGTTAATATGGCGATAAAAAAAAAGAGAGTGGAACTACCTTCTGTATTTGTATCATGGCTCTAGCAATGTCATATGATCGCTCAGTTTTCATATCCTCGTTTAATATCTATAGAAATACCATAAAGCAAAGTATTTTTTACAGATAAAACAAAGATCCAGAATTTTCTTTTATTAAGTTCTATAGTCAACCATTTCATATACAAATTAGAAAAATTATGTGATTTATTACACAAGGGAACAAATTTAAACTTTTCTAGAATTTGATTGCAAATTTTTATTAATTTGAAGCCGTTGATCAAATTCCAGACAGCAAACTGTCTGTTCCGCAGTGTTATTAACCCGCACCACAATAGTGTAGAGGGCATTACAAGCCCTTAACGCAAAAATATCTTAAGCGACATCATTTTCAAATTTGGTTTTTTTTTAACAAATGAATTTGTTGGCAACACTTGCATCGTCTCCTAAAATATCATGGTAACATAAGGTACCATTATGATTTTATAGCGAAAACTATTTGAGCTTAAGAGCCAACCTTGACACGAAATTTTTCTGAAATATAATTACGGTGACCATTTGTCTTTTTTTTTAAAGGACAGTCCTTTTTTTGAATTGTCCTTTTGTTAGATTATGACTTCTTCTTTAAGCTCAAAAACTATTTTCCACAATCCCCAAAATTTCAACATTAATACAGCAAAACACACTGATTAACACTAATGCCAGCGTTAGACCGAATACTAAAATTGTTCGTTCCATTGAAAGAACAAAGGAGCCCTATGATATTGCAAAAATTATTTAGATGATCCATGTGCTGGATTGCTTTTACTTAAGAATCACTTTTAATAACAAAGTGCAAATTTCAAATGGACTGTGCGGAGTTAAAATAAGTTTTATGTAAAAACAGTCATATTTAAAATAAATACTTCTACAGAAATATGTATATAAATTATTTATTTCTTTATATGAACTTCTAGGTTATTTTAATGATTTTTTCATAGACAATAAAATAAGTATGTATATGTATTACTAGAAGTTTCACTTGCTACAATCATACAGCCTAATTATGAAAAAAAAATTCCCCGGGAGTTTTCTCCCCATTTTTCCTATGTCGATTCTATTGCAAAAATGGGAAAATGGAAAAAACTCCCGGGGAATTTGTATTCATAATTGGGCTGATATTTTTTGAATTATCTTATTACCTATCCAATAAACATGATACTATTTATCATTGCTACTACGTTTCGAAATGCCCTTTTTTAGTTTGAAAAATATGGTCACCGTACATATAATAAAATGAACCTTCTCCTTTAAAATTGTGTTGTCGTCGCTTTAGCGTTTTTGCGGTAAGCTCTCGATTATGAGTTTGTGCTGATGTATGTAACACATAAAAATATTGGTCCTAGACCCACCTTTAAGCGAACCGATCAATTCAGAATCACTTTATGAGTCCGGCTGGATGGCTATCTATGTGAACTTTATGTGCATAGTACAGGTCGCAAGTTTAAAGATAATTTAATGAAATTTGTAACATAATTGTCACAGTTACCATGCCCTTCTTTAATTTCACATGCATCTAAACATGCTTCTTTCCGGAATAGAGCCTTTGTGCCCATGAATCTTATTATGTTGGTATTTAGATTAATTTTGGTAGAATCTTAATAACCGAAGCTCGCACACGAATTGCTTCCTTATACATGTTGGTATTGGCATACGAATTGGGGACAATAACTTTTACGATAGTAACTTATCATGACAGAATATCGTTGATGGGTCCAAAATTTACCACAGATCCCATATAAACTCCCTTCCAAAAATCAACTAAAACCAAAAAAATGGATGAAGATATCTTAATAATAAAGGGTGGTTAAATTAAGGGCAGATGTTGAATGTGAAACACACCTAAACGTCAAGTTTTTTCTGCATTTCATTTGACATTTCTCAATTTCTAACTAAATTTGAACCATGGAAATCAATAAAAACGGACTTCAAAACAAAATGCATATCGTGCTCTTCGTGATTTGTTCGGTCAATTTAACCGTCCAAATGTGCGTACAATCGGAAAAATCGTGAAAAAATTTGAGCAAGTCGGGTCTGTAGGAGATGTGAAAACACTAGTGCATGCTCGTACAGCTCGTACTGCAGAAAATATCGCTGCTGTTCGCGATAGTGTGGCTGAAGAGCCGTCCACCTCAAATCGTCGTCATACCCAACAATTGCACCTCTCACGCTCGTCGGTGATGAACATTATGCATAAAGACTTGCATTTACTCGCTTACAAGGTGCAATTGACTCAAGAACTAAAGCCTCTTGATCATTCCAAAAGTCGTCACTGATCAGATTGGTGGAAAGAAATGGCAACATTTTCGATATACATTTTCGAAGAAAATCATCTTCAGTGATGAGGCACATTTTCACCTCAGTGGATTCGTCAATAAGCAGAATTGCTGCATTTGGGCGAATGATAATCCAAGAGTGATTGTCAATAAAACAATGCACCCACAAATAGTGACTGTTTGGTGCGGCTTATGGCCTGGCGGCATCATCGGGCAGTATTTTTTCCAAAATGAGGCCGGTCAGTAGTGCAATTCACTAACTTTTATAACTTGTTTAATATAACGAAAATTAATCGAATATGCTATTCAGTAAAACTTTTAACGTTATTCGTTTGAAGTCAGCTGTTACTTTATGCAATTTTGTTTCGTTATTTATAATTTAGGTTGTGTTCATTTAATCGATATATTGTATTTTATGTTTAAAGTAGCTTACATACATACAAAGATATATTCGTATGCACCCGGTGGCGAACGTCATGATGATTCATCATGAAACATACTGACAATGTTAAATCATCACTGACATATGCTGAATTTTCGTTGGCGTCATACATGAATTTTTTAAGCAATTGTCCAAGATATCGTGGCTGGCAAGAACTGATTTTGTTCGCTAGGCTTGCGCGTATTAGTGAGTCCTAGCAGACAATATCATCGATATTCAGACAAGGTTGTCAAGTTTCAATATACTTCAATGCTGTGATAAACAAGAAAATAACAAACATACATACATTTGATAATCCGTTATTCAACCATTGAAGCATAGCAGACAAATTTCAGCAGAGTTCAGTTTTATATCGAGTGATAACAGACAATGTCGATTACTTTCAACTTTCTTTTATACATAGATGGGGGTAGTGCACTCATTTTGCAGTTTCAACTCACACTTAGTGATAGTGCAAATCATTTTCTTGATGTTGAGTGATGAATTGAAAATTTGAAGCCTCACTAAACATAAGTGATAGTAATGCTAAAAAATTTTGCACTCAAAAAAAAATAGTTTGATTTAAAAAATAGCAATCATCAGTTTATTGCAACTTTTTTGCCCTTCACTCATTTGAGTGCAACTAAAATTGTTGCACCAAATTTAAAATCATAAACTTGTTTTTTCAAGATTAAAGCCAATAATTATGCAGTTATTGACAAAATTTCATTTTGTTTAGTAATCTTTGCTTATGCATGTCCTCCAAAAAAAATCAAAAACCATGCACATACAAAGTTACATTTTTTAAATTTTAGTGACACAATATTTGTATGCAGCTTTTTTGATTGCAAGTCCAAATTTTGCACTATTTGAATTGAGTGCAGATTTAAGCATTCAATCTGCGTTTGCAATATCACTAAAAAATTTTAGTGGTAGTTAAAAAATTGCAATCATCACTAAAGCTGGTACAAAAAGAGTGCAAACTAATTTCTTTGCAGTTTTATTTAGTGACAGTGCACTGCTGATTTAAATCAAATTTAGTGCACTACCCCAACTATGCTTTTATACAGTCAATCTTTCATAAAAATGTCTGCAAAACTGCATTTAGCAGTGTCGTTGTCGCGTATGTACGTTCATCAACATTTCGATATTTTCACAGAAATTGCGCTATGAGACCCAGTTTGTCAGGAGGAATCATAAATGAAAATACCAAATTGACAAAGGCACTCAAAAAACGCCACCGGGTATATGTATGAACAAAAACAAAATTAAAATTTACAAATAGCAAATCAAGAATACAATATTTTAAATACTTTGGTTAAGGGTATAATAAGGTCGGGCTGGATCGACTATACATTTTCACATGTCTTTTTTATAGCAAAATTATTTTTAATTTGTCTCAAAAAAAAAAAAAAATCATACTTTTCTTTCACTGTACGTCGTTTACTGCTGCTTGTTTTGTAGGGAAAATGTTCAATGCTATTTGTGAGCAATGAACTGTTTTTCAAAGCTGCTACTGATCTTGCTAAATATTTAACAAATTTTTTGCAGCGCCGGATGGTTATAGTTGATGATGATTTTAGTTTAAAAAGTTTTCGATTTTATTTAAACTAAGAGCAAAAAAAAACCATCCATTTCTTACATAGAAGTTAAATATTCTGTTACTATGTTTTACTTATTTTCAAGTTCAGACACTGAAATGGTTCAGTTCGAAGTCGATTTGTTTTATTTTTTCAATTCAGCATTTTTGCTGTCAAACTTTAAAATTTTGTTCTTCACCACTTATTTTATACACTGTACTTTTATTTATTATTCTTTTTTTCTTGGTCACCTCTGAGTTTCAAAGACCCTGCTGCCTGGCTGCCATATGATTTTTTTAGTTCGTATTTGAAGACACGATTAGTTTTGTTCACTTTCAGAGCTTTTTTTCTAAAGAATCGTATGATTTTCTTTTTTTCTGGTACTTTTTCAATAAATCTTTGAGTTTTAGAGTACAAGTGTTCTCTATGTGGAGACCTCTTCCATGTGTTGTATTGTTGTATTGTGGTGGCTGGTTTTGTTGGTAGAACAATTATTTGTAGCATTTAACAAGGCAAATAGATACTAGAAGTCACTAATTATCCCCCAAAAACATTCAGTCAGTCAGTTCGGTCAGGCAGGCAGGCAGGTTGTCCTAACGATCTCAGTACTTAGCCAACATGTCATGATTAATACCCCGTCATTATTTGTTGCCGGATTTTTCTAATTTTTTTTTCTTGTAGATTTTCTAGTAAAATGAAAAACTACTAGAGGTTTCTTTAACATCATGGCCTTCTTTCGTCGTCGTAGTCGTCATCTTTTGTTTGGCTGTGTTTTTTTTGAGTAAAAAGAATTTGTTTATGTTAAAAAGTTAACAGCCAGTAATTTAATTACTATAAATTGTGACTTTATGAACCTTTTTCTTGTTATTTTCTTATTTATTTTTTTGCTTTTTTCCATTTTTGGGTGGAAATTAGTTAAACTATTTTGTAACATTTGCTCGCCTAAGTTGAAATTTTTTTAGAAAAATTAAAAAAAAAAACTAATAGATTTAAATTTTTGTTTCATGGGAATTAAGTGGAATTAATTTGTGTTTAACAAATTAGTTGCATGTTGTCAAGTAGAAAATAAGTACATTTTGTTGTTGTTTTTTAACCCATTTTCACCGTTATATGCTGCTTAAACTTGCTTAAAACACTTCAGAGCATTTTTGCGAAAGTGTCACCCGTTAAAAATTTTAATTATTTTCAAATGTACCTTCTAACATTTTGACCTCATTAATCTAACACAGTTTATCACATTTTCGTCATTTGCATGCCCTTTTTAAAATGATTCTTAACATGAAAGAGTGTTTGTAGCAAAATTCAATTCAAATTTTACTTTAATTGTGAAAATTATATGAAATTAATTCCATAAAAAAGATAAGTGCAACAATTATAACAGTTCTTATTATTCATTGCGATTAAAATTATATGGAAAATATAAAAGCATAAAAAAACAAGTAGGATTGCTTTATTCGGCTATGCCGTATCCTCCAAAATCATACAAAAACAAGAAGGATTACCACATTCGGCTATGCCGAATCTTTAATACCATAGAAAAAATTCTCGCAATTTTTTTTTAAATTAAACTATTTATAAAAAATAAAATCATTTTTTTTTTTTTATTAATACGATTTCCGTATGACGTGCTAAATTTCCAGTTTTTCATATTTGATAAATACACTGAAATTTATTGTTGAGGGAAAGCTAGCTTCTATGCGCATTTCACTGGTTGCTTAGGCCAGCTCATCAGGAAACCTTTTCCAAAGATTTTAGAAAGGCCAAAAATAATATACAAATAAAACCCTAAAGCGGATAAGAATTATAAACACTTACCTGTAACAATATCAAAGCCAACACAAAACACCAACAATAAACAGTGAGTTTATCTTTTCTTACATTCCCCTACAATTGGTTCGGTTCTTTCCGACTCGAATTGTAGTTGTAAGTAAGTAAAAAGAAAAAACGAAATTAAAAAACAAACTGCTTCATTCTACTGTCTTCGTAAGAAAACAACAAAAAAAAACAACAATTTTATTTAAATGATTAAAAAATTTAGTCAAGTTAATTAAAGGTTAATGTAGTTATATCAACAACATGGCTACAGAAAATGTTGTAAATATCAAAAAACGTAAAAACAGGCAAATTTGCTTTAAATAAAACAAAGAAATAGTCAAACAGGATATTTGTATATTAAAGAACGCACTACATTCAACGGAAAATTATCCACTGCTTTATTTGTGCACACAACAAAAAAAAAAAAAATTTAAGAAGTATATAAAAAATTTTTTGTACGCTAAACATCTCCGCAATTAAAACAATTTGACGTTTCGGCGTACTCTAAAATAAAAAAGTTGTAAAATGTTCGCGCACAAGCGCACTAACTCATCGAACAAATAACAAGGAATTGACAATTCTTAATTACTTTTGATTTGAGGGCGCACAGCCTCATCAAAAATTAGCAAGACGTCGAGCACTACACTATAACACAAATATATGTATATAACATAAACTATAACACAGGTAAACAGCAAAAAAGGTCTTGAATAACCGCTATAAAGATTTGATTCATAATGGCTACCTAAGTACATAAATGGTCATATTTTGCAATTCTATGGATATTTTTTTTTTTTTTAATTTTTAAGTACAATTGTCAATATTTTGAGACATTTCTCCACTTATGTTGCCATAACTCAAACACAACTTGTCCGATTTAAGTTTACAATATTTTTAATTTAAAGATTTTCCAAAATCTTTGGATGAAGTTTCCTGACGATCTGGCCTAAGCAATCATCGAAATGCGCATAGGAATAGCTTATCCCATCAACAATAAATTTCAGTTTATCAATAGTATGAAATGGGAATTTAGCACATTAAAACTTAACCTTGTTAATTGATGTATTCAACTGTTTTTAATGCGATCAATAGTTTTAAAGTTATGAAACAAATTGTTAGGCAGAAAATAAAAATTGGTAAAAAAAAAATTTTTTTTAAAAAAAATCTGGAAAACAGCGGCAATTGCAATAAATATTTAATTCTATTTATTTGTTTTGAAGCTACATATCATGTGAATTAAAGTAGATATGGATCATGAAAATCGATTCATGCCTGACGTTTTCATTTACAATCAATTGAAGGTATCGCATATTTGCAAGCCCTGTAAAAAATGGTATAATGAATATGCAGAACATAGAAACACTACACACTGGTCAATTCCGGCCAAAAATTATTTTTTTTTTTTAATTTTAATGAAATTTTCATGACAGATTATAACGAACACTTCATAACGTGCAACTCATTTCTTAATTTGGCTCTTGGATAACTATTTTAATGTTAATACTGGAGCAAAGTAGATAATTTTTTTTCTTACAAATTTAAGGTTTTCATAGTTGATTTTTGTACTTTGAAATAAAAGTAAGCTATGATCTTTCCTTTAAAGTCTTCTTTGCAAATAAGCACGATATGTTTAAACCGTATAAGTAATTAATCATTCCATGTGTATGGTTTTACTTTAGAAATTTTATGAACATATTTAATCAAAAATATAAACTGAATGAGAAGCAAGAGTTCAAATTTTCTTTTAACCCTTCGTAGTGCACATGAGTCTGGCCAGACATTTTTTCAATGTGTCTCGAAAATCCAAACATGCGTAAGCCGGGGGTTACACACAACGAAAAGTTTAATTTTGTTTAACTTAATTTAAGAATTTAGGATTGTTTTGAATACGTTTTAGTGTTATTCCCACTTGAATTTTTGAGAACGACTCGTACTTAAAGTAATCATAAAAAAAAACTTGAATTATCCCAGGTCTTTTTCTTTCGGTGAATCATTTTAAGGATTGCGTTAACATACTACTAAAAGCTCATAAATGTGATTATACCCCGAATTTCTCTTTTTTCCGTTGGCTACTTGGAGCGGATGATTGTTTTGCATAAAATTCCTTAATGTTTTTTATAATTCTTGGGTATAACAAAAAATTTGCAGCACACACAAATTGTGCCCATACAAATGGTTATCCCAAATTATAGTATCAGTATTTATAAGAACTCCTTGAGTCGTTGTATGAACTGTTTGCGATAACGGAAACATCATTTTATCCCTACATAAAGATTAGAGTCATTCAGTTTACAAGTTAAACCCTATTTTCAAATATTAATGGAAAGAAAGCCAGAACAATTGTATGTAAAAACTATCCGAATTCATTTTATGTGTGCATATCTTCGAAAAAAAATAGAATTACTTCCAAACTGCATTGCAAAATTCACATTTTTGAACAAGCGTTGGACACCGAGTACTATATGCATATAATGTCGATTGAATTTATCTATGAGGTCTTCTAACTTAAAGTAAGTATAGGTAAGTATTTTATACTTACAGTAAGTAGTTCCTAATTAAATTTTGAGTTCATCAAATTCCTTATTTATAATTTTTTTAATTTCATAGACGAGAGAGAGCTACAGCCAAGGCCCATTGAAAAGGTCTGCCCAATAAGCCTGAGGATCATTGTTTATGTTCTTTTTAGTTCTCAAAAGTTGTTTACATGTGCATGTATACGTTTATGGTATGCGACACATACACGTTTTTTCATTTTGCTTTGTATATGTGGTAGTAAATTTTTGACAACTAAAAAAAAATCGTTTTTTGTTTTTGTACAAGTAAGCAGACCTGATAGATGGGCCTTGGCTACAGCGAGCCACGAATCCGATTGTTATTTTTGTTTAAGTACAAAAGCCAGTTTCGAAAAACATATGCGATGGTCTTACCCCACGATGTCTGCTGGTTTACACTTGCAGTTCCACATTCACAACAAATTAAATATGCTCCAGATTGCGGTCAAAGCTGTAGTCAGGTGCTTTGATCTTTTCCAGTACCCATATTCTGTAACTTTTGTGAAAACTTTTCGCATCGAAAAGGTGTGAATCAAAATATTCCATCTGTAACTCATGTCGAAAACTATTAAACGAGATTACGTCGTTACGTTATAAATGCCATAACAATTAATTTGAAGCCGATGTGAAATTGCAGACTTTCGGAACGCCAGTCACACATATCATTGACGGCGACCAAAATATACTACAATTTAACATTTTTTAACGACGGCGGCAAAAATACAACCGTCGGCTATACCATATAATGTACAATGCGACTTTAATGTTTGTTGTTTGCAAATGAGCTTTAAAAAGGTTCGCATATTTTATAAAAATGTTAAATGTTTTTTAGTTTTAAAATTATTTCTCGCCCCAGTTTTATTTCTCAGTTTATTTGACACTTCAAAGCGGAAACTCTTCTCAAAAAATGTCACAGACACACTTTTTCTGTAAATTGGTGAGTAATTTCCTTACGTGACAACTTGTACCCGCCAAAAAAGTTACAGACACAGTTAAGTGAGAAAGTCAGATGTTTGTTTCAATTTATGGCATTATTGTTTTATTTCACACATCTCAATCGAAAAGTTTCTCGACGGTTGAGTTACAGAACATGGGCACAGGACAACCATCCTCAAGTATGTGTTACTAATCAGATAGTTCAGATCCATGCACTTCCATCTACATCTGAAAAGATTTTAAAATTCCCAATCTGAGTATGAAAAGCTAAAAGCAAGCATATTTAACGGCCCACAAATTCACAAATTGGTGAAAGATACTGATTTTGGCATTTCAATGTAAGAAATTGGGAAGACTTAAGTGAGCAACAGTGCGAAAGATTCCACCAAGATATCCGGACAATGGTGGAACGATATCACTTCGGTACACACATGATGGCTAATTTTGCCGGAATATTCAGAGTAACACTTCGTTATTAAACAAAAGTAGAAAATCGAATAAAGGAAAATTCCAGAGTTTGTAGTTTATAATAATTTTTTATTTATTTATTAATTTTCTTATTTAATTTTTTTTTTTAATAAATTTATATAATAAAATATAAATTTTTTTACTCTTTAATACATTTAAACTCATCCAATTCAAATGTTTTTCCGAAGAATATGTGTATCAGTATTGAATGTAAAGTTTTGCCAAAACAACATGAACGTTACTATGTAACAGTGTTGCCACTTTTTGGGTAATTTGTACTAAGTGTAATTCAGGTGGTTTTTGAAAGTCTTACTTCAGATACCCAATTAAAATCAAGATTCGATTTCAGTGATGACTTTGTTTCTTTTTAAATATTGTTGCTTAAAAACGCACTGCCTTCTGAAAGAAAAGACTTCAATCTGAAAGAAAAGACTTCAATCATTAAATAAATATTTTTAAAAGTTCGGCAATGAATGTCGCAAGATGGACTCTGAGATTATGATGGTTCATAGTGATTTAGAACCTGAAATTTATTGAAAAAAGTTGTTCAAACTAAAAACTAGCCTGGGGAAAATATCTAACCAATATTCCAACATATAATTAATGTTATCTTTATCTTGCAACTTTTAAATGTTTATTTAAAAGAATATTTAACGCCCTTTACAGTTGTACAACTGAATAACGAAGGGGTCAGTTATATAAAACTCTGCAGGTATTAAGTTTACTAAGGGCTAAAAAATCAGAGCAAGTTAAACTCTCTTTTTGGTTTAAAATGTGTTTAAGCCAGCAAATCTATAAATCACGTTTAAACTACCAATACAGACCATATGAATTTGATAAGATTTATCGTAGTGCACAACATATAATACATGGGACACTGATTTATAGTTGTGGAGTTTAAACTACATATAAATTCAAGTTTAGTTCAACTAAACCAGTTTAAACCATCTATGATTTATTAGCCATAAATAAGGTATAAAGGGTATTTTTTAAGACCATGTATCTTGAAATGGTAGACAACAAAAAAAAAATTAATTTTAATCGCAGATTGATACACGGCTTTACCATTTGAAACTTATTTCATAAAAATAGGCTCCGCGGCGCCTGTCATTGATGAAATGCATTGCAGATGTCCAAATTTTTTCCTCTTTTTCGAGCATTGCTGGCTGTCACGAATAAACTGAACAAGACATCAATTGTTGCTGGTTTATCAGCATAAACCAGTGACTTCACAGGCAATCGGAAAACAATCAAGAGGTTTTGATAGTTATTTTTTTCTAAATCAACACATGGCCTTCATAACGTCGCCTATAAGTTGCGAAAATCGATGGCTGATTTTCAAAGTAAATTTGGATAATTTGGTGGCGTTGTTCAAGCATGTATCTATTGATTATAATGTGCCGGAACAAGAAGAGGAAGCAGTATGACAGTTCGTTTCGCAGCTAACATTTCGTATGCTCTACCCATTATAAGGGAATGGCAATGAGCATTTTCAACCTTCCCTAGATATACGCAACCAAATGTGGAAGTTAAACTCATTATTTTAGAAGTTTTATTTTAAGTTCTATTAATTGATTTTAAGTTTAAAATGTTATTTTTGTTAATTTATTTAAAATTACAATAAGAATCTTAAAAGTTTGACTAATATTAATTTTCCTTTAATGACTTTGTTGTGTTTTTGCTTCTTTGAAAATGTTTTGTTTTTTTTTTAATAAAAATAAATATTATGTCAGGTGTAATTTCATTGAAATCGGGTAATTTTGCTTCATCTCAAGTGTAATTTTGAATTTTTCTGGTGGGAACACTGCTATGTAATGCATTTTCGATGCGAAAATTTGTACAAAGCATCAGGGCTGTCAGATGTGGCGATTCTGATATTTTAATCAGGCTTAAGTTCATCAAATTTAATTTTCATTATATTATTTTTATGAAGAAAGGAATTTTACAACATGAAAATTAATTAAAATTGTTATTGATAATCATTCATTCTTGACTGACCTGAGACAACAAAAAAATGTACTTTGGACTTCAAGAAGAATTCTTGACATAAGTACGGAAAAAACAGAAGTTAGGAAAATCATGTAAAATCAATTAAAAATGGATAATCATTCAAAAAAGCAAATTTCGATCTACCAAAGGGTTAAAATACAATTTGGTTTAAGGATTGATGTTTGACTATTGACGTCAGCAGTCGTCGATGGCTGCGAGTGTAAGACGACAAATCCATCTGAGGAGATCGAGTGGCTGCGATCGAAACATGTCATGGTAACCAGCCGCCTGGGTTCGTATCTCAGGTCAGTCAAGAATGAATGATTATCAATAACAATTTTAATTAATTTTCATGTTGTAAAATCCCTTTCTTCATAAAAATAATTTAATGAAAATTAAATTTGATGAACTTAAGCCTGATTAAAATATTAAAAATTTGGATTAAAAACCATAAATAGTTCAACAAAAAAAACAACAATTCTAATTATTTATAAAATAGCTGGCGATTTTGTTGGCTATTTTTGATAAGTCCTGAACTTGATTGGACAATTTTTAAATTCAGTACAAAAAAATTATAAAGTTTTTATTCTAATAATTTTATGTATGAAATTTGAAGCATTCACATGTACGGTCAGTATTTGGAACAAAACTATGTTATGTGGAAATGGTTAATAAAGATATTCACCCCTATCGTGAATAACAATGAAATTTCATGTTCATTCCCCTCGAAAGGAAAAAAGCAATCATGGAAACATTTTTCACGCTATCAGTTCCAGTGAATGTAACAAAAAAGAAGAAAGATTAGAAAATATTTAAAATCAATGAAATTTATGTTCAAAAATAACAAAGAGAAGTTAAAATAATAAAGCTAAATGATTAGTATTGGAGGGATAGGTTGATTGCAACGTTAGCTTTTTGCACTTTTTAAATTTTATGTAGTAAAATATTTCCCAAAATTCTGCCAACAAGTCTTTCGAAAGCTTTTCAAATCCGCCGGCAATCAACCTCTTGTTTTGCTTTTTGTTGACCAATATATCGGTTGGTGCCTTATTAACGGAAATAAACCCTGATATTTGATTTATAGGAGGAACTACTTACATACATGTTCTGTTTCCTAGCAAAAATAAAGTGAGCAAATCTAAGGGAAATGTGCACAACTTACGAGGGAAACAACTTTTCACGATAACGGGAATTTATTCCCGTGAACATTTTTTCACGTTATTATTCTCCTTTGAAATACCTTTTTTCATGGGAGTTTTTCATGATCGCAAATATGTGAAAAGGGGAAAAATTACGAGGGAAAATTTATCCACGATACGGGTGATTGAAAATCTTCCAAAAAAAAGGGTTTTTTTATTTTTAAGGATACTCTTGAAAGAATTAATAAAAAGAATCCTTAAAAGTTGGATATATTTAAGTTTACTAACATTTTTCCATTTTAAAATGTATGTGCAGTGTATAACCAAAAACACTTTCGTTGTTGTTAAAGATATTTTAAAGATTTTCATGAATTCTAATGTACCTTTGGATGTTTATGAAAAACATTGAAAAAATTGCCGTTTGTTAATTAAAAAGTGGATTTTAATGATAATATTCCATCTTATTTAAATCGGTTTTGCTAAAATTTTATAGCTATAGGGTACGGTAGGTACGTAACATTCTACTCTGGTAATTCCACTAGTAAAGGCTGTGTTGAAAAAGAATTTTCAATAATGAACTCCACTAAAACTATCCATCGAAATAAAATAAATACGAACCTCTTGGCCCGTTATTACGAGTTATAAATTAAAGGAATGTGAATAATACATATTGCACTTTGTTGCATCTTCGTTGGGTAAATTTAATTCCCTTACTATGTATTCCAAATAAGAAGGCGGTGAGGTGTACAGAGTTTTAGATATTTAATAGAACTGTAACTACATACAAATGTACATACATTGCCAGCTCGCTAATTCGAATTAATGATTGCAGACCCTGATTCGGAGTAACGAGATATTCGGATTACTGGGTGTGCTGCTATTATGTATTATAATTCACTATATCCGAAAATTAAACACAGACCAGGATTTTAAAACAAATTTATTTTATTTTTATTAATCAAGAATGAAAAAATTAAGTTTTGTATTCTAAAAAAATAATTTAGATATCAACCCAATGCTAATTTACAACAGCTGATAACTAACCTTGTGTCAAAATGGTATACCGTTCTGGTGATTCTGGGGAATTTTCGATTAAAATTATGAAATCTAAAATTTTTTTAAGTTATTATATTTCAAAACACACAATTAAAAATTAAAAACAAAATGAAATATTAGTTTGAATATTTGACACAACGTTAAAATATTTTTCAATGTTGTAAACGTTTTCAAAATAAGACCACCTTGTATGAATTCGCCTTGTATCAAACGTATTTTCAAACAAAATTTCTATACAAATTTTTCTGAAAATTTATCTCAAGACCAATTTGGTTTCTAATGAAAACGGCAGTAAAGCTTTTTTAAATGTTATGTTTTTTTTAACATACATAATTTGTGACGTAGGGTTGCTTCTCTTGCAGTGGACATGCTCCATCGAAATATTGCCAGATTTAATAATCCAGCTAAGAATCTCCTCTTCAGAAATTCACACGTCATTATTGCGGTAAAATTAGTTGCAAATTTTCAAAGTTTGCACAGAAAATCGGTTCTTAAAATTATAAAAAAGTGGAAAAATAAAATAAATAAAAATTCGGCTTAGCGAACTTGCAATCAATGCGAACTATAGAGTATGTAGTACGTCATAAATTCAATTCGGATTACTGGATAATTCGGATTACACACCTTCGGATTAGCGAGCTGGCACTGTATATCCAATATTTGTTGAACACTAACCGCAAAAATTGTTTTTTTTTTGTTGTAGCTCTAATTAGACTTTATAGGTAACATTGTTCCATTTTGTGTTCTCTAACTATTTTTACTTTGTGCTTAATAAATATTAAACAAAATATATATCGTGGCGCCTTTTTTTAATTTTTTGGGTGATTTTAGCTATACGGAACAAATTAAATTTTTGGATTTATAAAAAATATTTTTATAAATTTAATATTTTACACTACAAAATAAAGGCTTTGGCGATTTTGGCGATTTTTGACATTAAATTTGGCGAAAAAGTTAAACTCAATCTGACAACCCTGCATAGCATAGGAAAAATGTTTTGCAAATTCAATAAATCGAAAGATATTAATTACTCAATTTTATGTATATCAAACGAAATACTAAAATTTTGCGAAAATGAGCGAATTCACTTAATTGTGAATAAGTTCGAAAAAAAATCAATCGATTTTTATAATCGATACCTCATTTTGTTTACAATACATGTGGCTTTGAGGTAAAACAATAAATCTGAACAATTTTTGACGATTTCGATTTTTCATGATTTTAAAACAAACAGTCTTGCTATATTTACATAAAAAACATATTTTTTGTTTCAATTTTATATTACAACTTCGAAACTACTGAGCATTTCAAGCAATATATAAACGGAATAAAGGTTATATTTATAAGTATTAATTTTTCAAAATTTATTTATATAATATCGGACTTACCCTTTTTGAGTTAGAATTAATTATGTGGAGAAACGTGCTAAGAAATGTATAAGTTTACTTAAAATAGAATTTTAAATTTTGTTCATATTTGTACTACTGAAACCACAATAGACCAAATTGTATAGAGATTTTTTAATTTTCGATTTTGTTGCCTTGTGTAATTCATTCAGTTTGTCATTCTCTTAAAACAAAATAAAAGCATCCTCCTCATTTGCAACAAAATACAAAATAGTTTTAGTATTTTCCTCATATTTAAATAGAAGAAAAAAGCAATTCAGAAAATAAAACTAAAACAGAAAAGAATTGGTGTATTGTTGTTTCTGAATCACGTTTGTAACGTTTTTTATCCGTAAAACTAAAACGTTAGAAATGGCAACAACAATAACAACATCGAGTATTTTTTACTTTAAAAGAACGGAAAAATATGTTGTATGTAGTTTTAATTCAGTATAAACAATTTGAAAATGTTTTTCATCTAACACTATTCAGAGTTAAGGCTGTCTGTTTCTTTGTTGGTTTCTATTAACTACATCATCTTCATGGACTTCTTGTATTTGTTAGATTTTTTCTTTCAAGATTTTTTTTTTTTTTTTATATGTAAAATTTTACATAAAAGTTAAAAAGGTGGTTTTAACCAAATAACAAGCTAAAGGTTAACACTTCCTTTTTACCAATATGAGTACAACCCAACTTTAAAGGCCGTACACACCAACAAAAAATTTCAAGAGAAAACAGCAAACAATTCAACCTTACATTTAAAAAGTACGCTGAAAAAAAATTAGAAAATGTTTGAAATACAAGAACTGGATTTTAAAATTTTGGTATTCAAAATAAAATAAACCTAAATTAAAATGTGTAAAGCACTTATTCCCTGACCAGTGAAAACAATATTATAATAAAAAGGACCGCATTGTGATAGATGAGAGCAAAACATTTTTTTTTTTGTTAGGACCAGCAGTCAGGGGATGACCCCTACTAATGCATTGCATTGACTTGGAACTAGCAAAATAGGTTATGGGAAGTATGTTAGAGGGAGAATATCAACTTATGGACTTATTCATGTTGAAAGTGAGAGAGAAGACTTCAGCAGGAAGGTTATTCCACATCAGGGATGATAAAGTTAGTGCAATTGTACTTTTTGCAGTACTATTTGCATTGCAAAAGTACTGAAGTACTACAATGACATATTTAGTACAATTTAAAAATTTCGAAATATCAGAAGAATTGCCAAAGGCATGGAAAGGATTTTTCGTAGCAAAATATGATAAAAACAAAGCGAAGAAACCGCCTTTTTTGATTATTGAATCAAACTACAGTCTAATGAATCTTGTTGCTATAAATAATCGAAAACTTTTTACCATGATGTCTTAAAGTATGGTGAAACGGGGTATAGTGTTACCCTACATATTGCGACTTGTTGTACACTTCGATCAAGTTGTAGAACCGTTTGTTACGTTTGAGGTGTGGTTGGTTATCGGTTGACTAAAAAATCAATTTGATTTGAGCTTTTAAATTGGTACGTGTTTTTAATTTTCATACTGACGTTTTGAAAGCAACAGCGTGCGAAGTAAACAATATTTAAGAAAAACAAATACGAAATTCCTATGCACAATTTTAATAAAGAATATAAAAACTATCGGAAACCTTCATTTATTTTCTTGTCTTGCTCCACTTCATTTACGCCACTAGTGCTAAAAAAATCGGTACTCGTGTTGACTCTATAAAAATTGTTTCTTAATAAAGCTTAATGAAAAGTTGCTTAAAATTTTCTAGCATGTGCTGCGAACTGGTCTATTTAACGACCAGTTACAACGTGTATGGGCCGCATAGGGCCCTTAGACAATATCTTTTGGATTTATTACTGTGTTAAACGTTTATATACATAGGGCGGCATGCTCCAGTCGGAGTTAGAGGAATAGAAAAAAAATACCCTGTTCCATTATCAACTTTAAATAAGCCGGATAAAAAGTATCGTCTAAATTCCTTGTTACGTGTTAACTTAATGTTTTTTGATTGTTTTAATTGCCAAAGGTGTATTTAAAATACGTATGTATTAAAGTATAGTACAAGTGAATTTTAATGCACATATGTTCGTACATTTTCTGTTATTTTAATAATAAAACTACTAAAAAATATTTTTAGTACAATTAGGGTCAAAATAGTACAATAATGTACTTAATTAAGTACAATTAAGAAAAGGTCATTTATCATCCCTGTTCCACATGTAAACAAAAAATGATTTTCCCTGTAAAGCATTGTACGATTCACCAGCCAATCGACCACAAATTAAAGGGCTCTTGATGAAAAGCGTGTATAACGAACAAACGTACGGGTTTGGGGAACCAGTGCCCATGTTCTGTAGTTCTCGCTTCGAGAAACTTTTCGATTGAAATGTGAGAAATGAAACAAAAATGTCATAAACTGAAACAAGCAAACAACTGTTGTTCTCACTTAACTGCGTCTGTAACATTTTTGGCAAATATAAGCTGTCACGTAAGGAAATTACTCGCCAATTTACAGAAAAAGTGTGTCTGTAAAATTTCTGTGAGAAAGTTCCCGCTTTGAACTGTCAAATAAAGTCACGAATAAAAACGTAGCTAGAAAAAATTTTAACACTAAAATACATATTAAAAATGCAAAATGCAAAGAAAAATAATAATAATATTTTGTTCTTGACACATTTTTTCATTGTTTAGTTATTTTATATAAAAATACGAATGATTTCAAAGCTCGCTTGCAAGCAACAAACATTAAAGACGTACTTTTCATTATTTGGTATAGCCGACTGGCGTTCTCAAGTCTGCAATGTCACATCGGCTTCGAGAGTAATATTATGACATTAATAACGTAACGACGTAAGCTCTATTGGTAGCTTTTGATACGTGAACTGTTGCTAGTTTTTAACCGCGATTCTAGCGGTTTATATATGCCCGTCGCGGCAAGTATTCCGTTTTGACGGTTAGCAGAAAATCTAGCGGTTTTTTAATATCAATAGAATATAAAATTTTTTAATAACAATTTTGATTTTTTTCGAAATTGAATTCGTTTCCGCTATAAAAACATTTTACAACATATTTTTTTATTAATATTTTGATTAGTATTAACTGGAATTCTGTCAAATTATGTTCAGTTAACAAAAATAATTCGTAGTTAAAATAAAGGCGGGAGCAAGAACCTTCTTATGTGATTTCAATTGACTTTAGAGTGCTGAATTCAAATTTGTTCACAGATTGATTCTATTACGTCTAGTTTTTTATGGGATTGATAAATATTTCGTCCGAAAAAAGGTGGCTATGCTATAAAGGGCAAAATATTAGTCATTTTCATAATGTATTTTTTATTTTATTTGTAACATATCTGGCTTTTTGATAAACGATAAAAATCTAAAACTTTTTCCCTTATAAAATTTTTTTTATACATTTCTGAAAACATAAAATAGTACTATTGTTTTTTTAATTTTTTTTTTGTTTTGCATAAAAAGCAAATTTACGCAACTTTCTTCTAAATAGCTCCGAAACAGTTAAAAATAAAAAAAAAAATAATTTGGATGATTTAAAGGAAATTTTTTTCCAAATAATTTGTAAATTTTGTTCTCAATCATTGGATCAAAATCGGAGAAATCAATTTCCAGTTATGATAAAATATATTAGCATTAAAAATAACTTTTCATTTTCGTTTTCATTAGCACTTTTTACATTGTCACTTCACATTTACACAAATTGCGATTCCCGTTCTTTTAATGAAAAAGTGTTTCATTCCATTGTAGCCGTGAAACTTTTGTAACTATGTATATTAATAATATGTAAAAGTCAAATGCAGATATCGAAGCTTAGGATTGTTGAACCGGCGCTAACGAGATTTTTAACTGATTGAGCCGCATGTATATATTTTTGCTAAGAGATTTTTAACTTTATATGCATATATGTATGTATGCATAATTGTTTGTTCTTGGAGTTCATTTACGGAAAGAAAAACAGGAGTTTTTATGACTCCTCTTGTTTTATACAATAAAATTTTTTTTGTAAAAGAATTGTTGTTGTTTTTTTTTTGTATTCATACAAATATGGGTAATATTTTTAACTTAAAATTTGTTGCATTTCTGTTTTTTCATGAACGATTTTGCACCTGAAAGAGGTTAGCGCCAATGTCCTGTCCAAGTGCGCACAAAAATTAGTAAAGGAAAAAAATTAACGTAATACTGTAACTGAAAAAAGGTTTAATTAAAAAAACAAGACCAGTCATAAAAATGTAAGACCGATCAATCAAAGAGTTGACAAATAAGTTTTTGCGCAAACATATTGCCCGCGCGATTTCCCCAAAATACACAAGCAAATTTCGCGACAAGTTTTTACATCGTGTAAATTGTGCAATGACAATTGACAAACTTTTATATCATAGTGCCGGTCTAGACTTGCAATTTTTGTTGCAGCAATTCTGAGTTTATTGGTGAGAGGGGTGAGAAAATTTGCGATTGGTACACTCTTATCACCAATAAAATCAAGAACTTATGCAACAAAAATTGCAAATACGGACAATGACTTATAAATTAGATAATGACTCTATTAGTTGCTAGCAAATTTTTAAAGTAAAAGTAAATTTCTTTGGTTTTAGCGCATTTATATAAAAACTTGGTTTGTAAAAAGATTTTTTACTCTTAATTATTTTTTTAGGCGCATTTAAATAAAACCTCTTTTGAAAGGCATTTTTCTTCTAATTAATTTTAAACTCGCAAATAAAGGGTCCGCCGAATAGCTTTATTTTTTTGAAAATGCTAAAAAAAAACTGCTGGATATTTTCTCAGATTTCTTTTTTTATTTGAAAGTACAATCCTTCCGGTTAATAATGGAAAATAATTTCATTCAAATGGCTGCCTCGGCTGGCCATGCAGTAGCCTACACGATCGGTCCAATTTTTAAGCAAATTATCGATTGTGTATTTCACCAATGGCTTCACGAATATTGTCCTTTAAATCGTCAATTGTCTCTGGCTTGTCGGCGTAACACTTATCTCTGACGGCACCCCACAAATAATAGTCCAACGGTGTCAAATCGCAGCTCCGAGGTGGCCAAGCCACATCAGCTCTGCGGCTGATAATGCGATCTTCAAAAACAGGGCACAACACATCGAGTGTAGCTTCGGCTGTGTGGCATGTAGCGCCGCCCTGTTGAAACCAAATATTGCCAATATCCTCCTCTTCAATTTTTGTGAACAAAAATTCGTTCAACATGGCCGTTCTATTTCCCAGCGTTGCTCAAGCTCCTACACGACCATATTCGTTCAGCGGAAGGATAAAACTAATTATCTGTCAAATCAGACTTGAGCTAAGTGTTACCATTCACGAAATAAGCACTAGTTGAAAAAAAACGTTAGATGCCGGACCCGTTATTTCACATAATTTAATATATTAAGCTAGATCAGAGTAACTTTTAATGTGTAAAAGACCATATAATATTATTATAGCGAATTAAAAAATGTTAAGGACAAAAATTATTTTTTCTAGTTATATAAGGACTATAATAAATTTATTGGGGTAAACATATTAGGCAAATGTGAACAAAAATGGTCGTAGTGACCACTCATTAATCATGTTTTTACCCAGCAAATAATAGGACCAGTCCAAACACGCGTGTAAAGAATAGCCACATAATCCCACATGGTCTTTTTAACATTACGATGTCCAAGGGCAGGACTATATAACCCAGCTTTGGACGACAAAGAAGTAGTTTTAAAACTACTCCATTGTGTACACAAGAGGATTTGTTTTAACTTCGTTTACAATTGAAAACGTGTCGTTAAAAACGAAGACATGTCGTCTCACTACAAACACTTTTTATCAATGACATGGTCCATGCTTGCATTACATCGGACCAGTCAATGGAGTAGTCCATTTCATGAAATTGGATTAGGTGGTCCAATAATATTTGCAGGGTACACATATTGTCTGTAATTTCTAAGTTGATGTGTAGCCTATGTGTTATAAGCTCCATGTATAATCTATGTGTAATTTTTTGAGTTCTTTTTTTCTTCATTATTTTTTGCAATTTGGCAATACTACTAAAGTGCTGTTGTACTACATCTGGTAAAATTGACTTTCGTCCGGTTGACTTTCGGAAATTAAGGCACGATTTTTTAAACTTTACCTACATTTTGTATAAAATGCTTTTTAGATTGTAAAAATTATGAAAATGTTGGCAAAAATAACAGGGACTGTCAAGACCTAAAATTTTTGATGCAGAAATTCTTGAGTTTTTGGCGTGTTTAAGGAAAGACGTTTGGGAAGGGGTGCACTTCATGTTCATGTAGTCTGCAATTCTGTGTTGTTTTGTAATTTCAACTTGAGACGAAAAAGACACAATGAAAATGCAAACTTTGCAAGACAAAACATGGACACAAATGCAATTTTAAAGCAGAATTTTAAAAGATTGCAAGTCTGAACGATGACTAACTTTGTTTTCAAAATTGTTGTAACTTTCCCGTTTTTTTTTAATTATTTTTTCATAATTTATTTTAATAAGCACTTCAGGCTCCGTATTCATAAAAAATAGTTAAAATTTCCAACGTATATTTTAAAATTAAAATGTTAAGCAAATTTTTATTAAAATATTTGGATTTCATTTCCAATTAAGTTGCTATGATTTTATTAAAAACTTAATTAAAAAAAAATGCATGTGTAATTTATATTTCTATAGCATTTTGCCAAAACATCTTAAGTCGAATTTAAAAAGTTGAAAAAATGCTGTTAATCATATGAATTTTCATTCAAAATACATTTTTGTTTACCTTTTTTTAAATTTTGTATTATAAACGAAATTTGTCTTTAATTTTGGTTTATTTTATTATTTAAAAAAAATTATTGCTTCGCCGGGCTTTTGTTAAAAACTTTTTTGCTATCTTATCTCGACTTATGATGTTTTGTCAAAATCCCACAGATTTAATTTTGTAATTTCGAATACAGTTGTGTGTATTTTCCGAGTTCTTTATTGACAACACTGCATTGTAGTAACGATAAAGAGGCAAATACAACCCATATTGCGACAGTGCTCAAAGAGATTAAATGCTTTAAGTGTTGTTACTCCAGAGGAAAGGTAAAGGACACAAAACTAGCTATGTGACTGAATTCTGTATGGGTGGTGGCTGTTTAAATCTCGTTCTACTACTTTATATGAAAGTGATGGCATAGGAGGTGGTAAATGGATATATTTTTGGCTAGTACACTTGGCTGGTTTATTGACCTGTTCACTTGGGACAATAACTGCGACAGACAAGTATATTTAAGCTACTTTAATGACCTGCTACAATGTGACAAATAAGTACCAATAAATCCCCTCCTAGCACATCGCCATGTAAAAGTGGCAAGTCCCCTTCATATAAAGTTTTAGAAGCAGAATTCATAAAAAATATTTTAGGTATATAACTAGTATATGAAATGAATTTTCTATGAAAATTTGTCTAATAAACCTTTCATAAATCAAAAATATCATTTATGAATATGAGGGTAAGTCTCTACCAGTTTAGAGTTGTCACATGATCAGTTTGGTGCTAGTTCCCTCTCCCCTAGGGTTATTCCAACCAACATCTTTAAGAATAAAAATTCTTTGGTTGCCTTTTTTTCTCCCAGTGTACTTGCTTCGTTTCCCTCTGTTTTCTTATTTTCATGCGTTTTTCTTTCATTTTTCTCATTTTTTCGTTTTGTGGTTATTGCTGCAAAACACTGCAACAACAATAACGAAATAAAGTTAATAAAAAATAAACAAACAACCGCGTGCAAATGATGCTATTTAAAGCGGCGTTTAAAATTTAACTAACAAAAAAAAACGTTATCTAGGCTTTTTTTGCTTCTTTGCCATTTTGGCTTAAACTAATAGTTAAGGCAAAAAATGGCAAAACAAATAAGCAAAAAACCCCCTCTTTAAAAATAAACCGCAACTATAAAACTGCTGTTTTTATCGATTTAACAATTTGGGCTGTTTATGGTATTTTCGGCAAAATTTTTTCAAAGCTTTCAACTACTGATGAGAGAAAGTATTCTAAATTTGTTAAAGAATAAGAGACATTGATTTGGTTTTTCTAAATAATCCCTTGATTTGTTTAGAGATCATAAGTTTTTTGTAAAAAATAAAATTCGATCATATGCATTTTTTACAATTTTTGAATGAAAAATTCGCAGGTATGTGAGTTTCTGTAATAAAAAGAAAACGATCACACAATTATTGTACCCTTCACAACTAGTAGTAAATACTCTAAGTTTGTCATTGGGGATGAAACACTTTTAATATTCATTTAAGACCCATACATTTTAGGTAAAAGTCCGTTTGTTGAGAACACGCTCACATTCGAGCCAATCAAAAGAAATGAACAAAATTGGTGTTTAATTCTTTCTAGTTCTCCTAAACTAAAATCCAGTATAATGGGCCTAGTAGGAAAGGAGTTATAAGTCCAAATGGGTACAATCTCCCTATTTACAATTATAAAAATTAAGTTAAATTTTAGATTTTTCTTCATTCTTTCTTTCTTCAATTTCCAGATATTTTTTTTTAAGTTAAAAATATTTTTAATCATGTTATTTTTTGAGAGTTCATATTTGATTTTTTCAAAACATGTTCTTCTCTGAATAGTTTAAATCAATTAATTTTCCAATGTGTTGGATTACTTGATTTTTTAAAATTTCGTAAAAAAATTGGTCATAAAATATTTGTCAAGAATATCATTCTTACGTTTTCCAAGCACATGCATGATCAATCCCCAGCCAAGAACTACATAATTTAGTGATCGCACGATTTTTGTATGGAATACACATTGCAGAAGTTTTTTTACTGTGCAACATATTTTTTAAAATTTTTGGATCGCATGATCTTTCTCTTGTTCTACTTCATTGTATGATCTTTTTAATATTTTGATTTTATGAAATTTTGGCACGAAACATTTTTATCACATAATTTTTACAGTGATATTTTTAAATCCCAGTTGGTCCTTAGCATTTTTTGAGCCAAGTGATCTGTTGCAAAAATATATTTCGGTAACAATGATCGTATGATATTTTGTAGAAACCATATTTAATCATATGAAATTTGGCATAACAATTCTCTATATGTAATATAATATCTCCTTTAAACCAATTTTGCTTCAATGATCCTCTTATTGATCATACGGCTTTTCTTAGGTTTTTAATCACATGATCTTAAGCAAAAAAAAAAAACATTTATGATCACCTGTGAAACCATAAATATGCAATTGCATATTTTCCCTTGTGCGATCAATGAAGGCAGAAACAATATATTTATCCGTTTAAGAGCATTTAAAGAATTTGGCATCGATTTTTTAGTGCATATTTTTGCATATTTCACCGTTTGCAGGATTTTGTGCATAATTTAGTTAAAAGAGCCTTTTTGTAGCATTTTTTAGTTTATAGCGCATATTTTGCTTTTTGAGGCATATTTTAATACACGCAGAGAAAAAATATGGTTGGGCATGGTTACGGCAACCACACTGTGTTTATTGTAACAATATATTGTTGTTGTACACAAATAATTGTTATTTTTATTAAATATCAGCAATATTATAGTTACTGTAAACATATTAATGTTTATCGCAATTATAAATTTGAGTATTGTTGACCGAAAAATAATTATTTTTCTAACAACTAAATTATGATAACTTTCAAAACATATTATATTACTCACAGCCATAACATGATATATAATAGCCATAACATGATAACTTTATATACATTTATCATAATAAGTTTATGATGCAATCAAAATATCGTTACTCTAATAATATTTTGGTATCGCCATTTATAAATAATTTTGTATCAGTTGTGTCGTGTTTTACATAAACATATCGAATTATTTGTTAGTGAGTGGCTAAATAATAAAATAATAACCATTAAAATAAACAAGATTTCAAAAAAAATAAAGAAAAATATTAAAAAAGAAATAGCAAAATAACCATTAAAATAAACAAGAAATTAAAAAAAAAATAAAGAAAAAACAATAAAAAAAGGTTGTAGTGTCACAAAATAAAATATTTTTGCTAAAAAATTTTAATAATCTTAAAGTGGTGGAAAAATTTGTGAAATATTGGTGCAAAATATTAACCATTACTGGTAAGTTTTGTGTTATTTTAAGAGAAAAATAATGAAAACTCCATAAAATAATTTATAAATAATTGCGACCTACGACAAAAAGATTACAGTAACTATATTATGTTTTTTATTTTATCATAAGTATTTTTTTCCAATAAAAATATTATGTTTAAAGTTGTATCATATTATGATGTAAAAAATTTATGTATAATAGTTCATATCACTTTGCATCATAATATGATTACTTCTAAGCTTATTATGATTGCCATGACAATAATATGATTACTTATAAACTTATTATGATTGTCATGACAATAATATGATTACTTCTAAACTTATTATGATTGCCATGACAATAATATGATTACTTCTAAACTAATTATGATTGCCATGACAATAATATGATTACTTCTAAACTTATTATGATTGACATGACAATAATATGATTACTTCTAAACTAATTATGATTGCCATGACAATAATATGATTACTTCTAAACTTATTATGATTGACATGACAATAATATGATTACTTCTAAACTAATTATGATTGCCATGACAATAATATGATTACTTCTTAACTTATTATGGTTACCATGACAACAATATGATTACTTCTTATCTTATTATGATTACCATGACAGTAATATGATTACATCTTAACGTTTTATGATTAACAGGATAACAATATGATTAAGGGAAAAATATTATGATGTAATATTACGAACATATTTGGTCATAATATGATTTAATAACAATCGTAATATGGTGACTACAATCATGAATCTTATCATAATATGTTGCTCTTAGAATATGTTTACCACAACCATGTTTTTTCTTTGCGTGTACATGTTAAATTTTGTATATGCCTATTTTGCAACAAATAAAAAAATTTTTTTTGTTAAAATTTGGCTGTATACCCAACGTGTTGATTCACTTTTGACATTTAATTTTTACTCGAAACTTTAAAATGTTATGTATAAATTGTACACGTTTTTTGCGATGTGTGTAATGCATAGAAATCTGGAACAATCTTTTAGTATACCGATCCCTCCGTCTGTTTGGCAGATTGTCTGTTCTTGGTAACCTTAGAATTAATGATCTACACAGAGACCTTGGAGTAATGAAAATCTCAGAAGTAATACAGAAATTTGCAGCTAATCACGCATATAGACTTACACGCAGAGAAAAAATATGGTTGGGCATGGTTACGGCAACCACACTGTGTTTATTGTAACAATATATTGTTGTTGTACACAAATAATTGTTATTTTTTTTAAACATCAGCAATATTATAGTTACTGTAAACATATTAATGTTTATCGCAATTATAAATTTGAGTATTGTTGACCGAAAAATAATTATTTTTCTAACAACTAAATTATGATAACTTTCAAAACATATTATATTACTCACAGCCATAACATAATATTTAATAGCCATAACATGATAACTTTATACACATTTATCATAATAAGTTTAAGATGCAATCAAAATATCGTTACTCTAATAATATTTTGGTATCGCCATTTGTAAAATAATTTTGTATCAGTTGTGTCGTGTTTTACATAAAAATATCGAATTATTTGTTAGTGAGTGGCTAAATAATAAAAAAATAACCATAAAAATAAACAAGAAATTAAAAAAAAATAAAGAAAAATATTAAAAAAGAAATAACAAAATAACCATTAAAAAAAACAAGAAATTACAAAAAAACATTAAAAATGGGTTGTAGTGCCCAAATAAAATATATTTGCTTAAAAATTTTAATAATCTTAAAGTGGTGGAAAAATGTGTGAAATATTGGTGCAAAAAATTAACCATTACTGGTAAGTTTTGTGTTATTTTAAGAGAAAAATAATGAAAACTCCATAAAATAATTTATAAATAATTGCGACCTACGACAAAAAGATTACAGTAACTATATTATGTTTTTTATTTTATCATAAGCATTTTTTTCCAATAAAAATATTATGTTTAAAGTTGTATCATATTATGATGTAAAAAATTTATGTATAACAGTTCATATCACTTTGCATCATAATATGATTACTTCTAAACTTATTATGATTGCCATGACAATACTATGATTACTTCTAACTTATTATGATTGTCATGACAATAATATGATTACTTCTAAACTTATTATGATCGCCATGACAATAATATGATTACTTCTAAACTTATTATGATTGCCATGACAGTAATATTATAACTTCTTAACGTTTTATGATTAACAGGATAACAATATGATTAAGGGAAAAATATTATGATGTTATATTACGAACATATTTGGTCATAATATGATTTAATAACAATCGTAATATGGTGACTACAATCATGAATCTTATCATAATATGTTGCTCTTAGAATATGTTTACCACAACCATGTTTTTTCTTTGCGTGTAAGAGCCATGTAAATCCAGAAGCAGCCATATTATGTAATGATGAAATCTACTCAAGGAGACTGAAGAGAACTAAGCCACAAGATCTGGTGGCTGTTATTGCATGAATTTTATTAATCAGAAAAATATTACTTGTTTGTCTAAGACTAGGTGTAATGAAATGAAATGTATATATGTATATAATTTCTGCAAATAAAAAAAATAAAAAAATGGTAACCTTGTGCGCAAAGTAAAAGTAAAGGGACCGCCATCTAACGTTTTGTTTTTCAACTAGTGCTTATTTCGTGAATGGTAACACTTAGCTCATGTCTGATTTGACAGATAATTAGTTTCATCCTTCCGCTGAACGAATATGGTTGTGTATACGCTTGAACAACGCTGGGAAATATTGCGACATTCCTTTGAAAATCATTGTAATGTTTCAGAATGTGTGCGAAAATTACGTACAGATTTTGGAAGAAGAGAAGCATTGTCAGCTCCGTATGTTCGTTAATTGTGAAAAAAGTGAAAGAAACTGGCATCCTCATCGATAAACCAAAGCGTGAAAGCGTACACCCGAGAATATTGCTGCTGTGGCAGAAAGTGTGCGTGAAGCGCCATCAACATCAATTCACCGTCGTTCTCAACAATTGAACATTTCCGAGACATCATTGAGACATAAAGACCAATTGGTTCCGGAGTTGAAGCCAACTGACCATCCAATGCGTTTTCGCTTTGCTAAGTGGGCCTGGGATCGACTTACAAAAGATGCCGATTTTGCCAAAAAAAAACAATCTTTTCAGATGATTATACTAGCTTTTTTGCATACAAAAAAAAATTACGAAAACTGTAATCCGGTTTGGCGATGGAGCTCAACAAAATCTGGCAACCCTGCACATCAACTGTAAAATTTTTGAAAATATCTTGATCATATGATCTGCAATTTGATTAATCACTTGATATTTTTCTATTGTTTTTTTTTAATTAAAATTTTCGAACTTATAAATTTTAATATGTACAAGATCGAGATATTGATCGAATCCATTGAATGATATTTTGCAAGAAACAGTTTTTTACATAATTTTTTACGAAGGTTAATTTTAGTTATATGATTAAAAAAGAAATATTTATGATATGAATTAAATTTGACATAAGGATTTTGTCTCAATCGATCTGTTGCAGGCAGAGTTTTTCTTTTCCCGGCCTTTTTCATTTCCCGGGAAAGCGGGACTTATTTTTAAATGTTCCGGGATCCCGGGAATTCCCGCTTAATACAAATCGATGCAAGATATTATTTAATTTAATTAATTTGAACAAATAACATTTCCTGAGATAAATTAAATAAGTTTATAAATGCATTCAACTTATTTATTTCTGTGTTCAAAAGTACACACGGACAAGATTTCAATCATTTTGTAGGATTTTTGAGGAAGTTGTAGAAAAATGACTTTTTACTTTAATCTGATTTTGTCAATTTTGATTTTTTTTTTTTTTTTGATAATGCCTGTATGTTGCAATAAAGGAGCGAAATAGACTCAAGCACTTATTGCCACTTATTAATTCAGAGCCAACCGCATTTATAAATCCAAAAAAGTTAAATTATTTAAATAATTAATTACAAAATATTTCTTTTAAAATAGGATTTTTCTTCAGAATCGGTTGAAAGCCTAATTCTTATATTTTATCAAAATGATTTCAATGAGAAATCACGTTTCCCTAACTTTTGTTATCATCTCTTACAGAATATAATCCGAAAAATATTTTATGCAGCTGCTCTGCATATAAAATCATTAAATTGTTTTAAACAAGTGTGAACACGCAGAGAAAAAATATGGTTGGGCATGGTTACGGCAACCACACTGTGTTTATTGTAACAATATATTTTTGTTGTACACAAATAATTGTTATTTTTATTAAATATCAGCAATATTATAGTTACTGTAAACATATTAATGTTTATCGCAATTATAAATTTGAGTATTGTTGACCGAAAAATAATGATTTTTCTAACAACTAAATTAAGATAATTTTCAAAACATATTATATTTCTCACAGCCATAACATGATATTTAATAGCCATAGCATGATAACTTTATATACATTTATCATAATAAGTTTAAGATGCAATCAAAATATCGTTACTCTAATAATATTTTGGTATCGCCATTTGTAAAATAATTTTGTATCAGTTGTGTCGTGTTTTACATAAACATATCGAATTATTTGTTAGTGAGTGGCTAAATAATAAAAAAATAACCATTAAAATAAACAAGAAATTAAAAAAATATATTAAAAAAAAATAACAAAATAACCATTAAAATAAACAAGAAATTGAAAAAAAAAAATAAAGAAAAAACATTAAAAAAGGGTTGTAGTGTCACAAAATAAAATATCTTTGCTAAAAAATTTTAATAATCTTAAAGTGGTGGAAAAATTTGTGAAATATTGGTGCAAAATATAAACCATTACTGGTAAGTTTTGTATTATTTTAAGAGCAAAATAATGAAAACTCCATAAAATAATTTATAAATAATTGCGACCTACGACAAAAAGATTACAGTAACTATATTATGTTTTTTATTTTATCATAAGTATTTTTTTCCAATAAAAATATTATGTTTAAAGTTGTATCATATTATGATGTAAAAAATTTATGTATAACAGTTCATATCACTTTGCATCATAATATGATTACTTCTTAACTTATTATGATTGTCATGACAATAATATGATTACTTTTAAACTTATTATGATTGCCATAAAAATAATATGATTACTTCTAAACTTATTATGATTGTCATGACAATAATATGATTACTTCTAAACTTATTATGATTGCCATAACAATAATATGATTACTTCTAAACTTATTATGATTGTCATGACAATAATATGATTACTTCTTATCTTATTATGATTACCATGACAGTAATATGATTACTTCTTAACTTATTATGATTACCATGACAGTAATATTATAACTTCTTAACGTTTTATGATTAACAGGATAATAATATGATTAAGAGAAAAATATTATGATGTTATATTACGAACATATTTGGTCATAATATGATTTAATAACAATCGTAATATGGTGACTACAATCATGAATCTTATCATAATATGTTGCTCTTAGAATATGTTTACCACAACCATGTTTTTTCTTTGCGTGAACAATTTTTTTTCGTTTTTATAAAATTAATCTTTTTATAAAATTAATCTGGCGGGATTAGATATAAGAGTTCAATATACATATATAAATGAAAATGACATTACATTTTAAATCTTCTTCTGTCGAAATTTCAGAGCATAAAACATTGCCTTACTTATCGGATATGAATTGACATGTCTTTGGGCGTTTGGAAAAAATGTCTTAAGTCATAAACTGAAGTTTTTCCCCATGTTCAATTGAAAAATATTTCTCTGGTGTATTTCATAGGCTTTTTTTCTAAGAGTAGATGATAACGATTAGAAGCAGTTGTGCTAGACTAAATTTATTTAAACCAAACAACAGAGAACAGAAATTAAATTAAAGCCAATCAAAAACTCAAAATTAGTTTTTTTTTTTTTTTTTTTGTTGCTTAATACCTTTTTGCCTAACAGCTAAGATATATTTCATGAAACAACCTATTTACATTTATATCAGCAGTAAAGTTGCCATAATTTAATTTAAAAAATCCCGGAAATTCCCGCACAAACTTCGTGGTATTTGTTTTCAAGAAAAAAGTGCGGGATCGCGGGATTTTTGTCCCGGGAAATTCCGTATGAAAAACACTAGTTGCAAGATAACAGTTTGAAAATATCACATGATTTTGCCAACAAAAAATTTCATATCAAGCCTTTATTCTTGAGGAAAATTCGTTATATTTCATAATTTATGTTTAGAGATAGTGTTTAATTTAATGCCCTAATTATATAAAACGCAACGCAATGCCAAAGAACTACATTGAAAGAAAAAACAAAGTAAAAGATATTTTGTAATTTTGTTGTTGCTTTCTACAGAAATTCAGGTACCGTTTTAAAATGTTAAACGCCACAAGTTTTGAGGCTTTTGAAATTTCTTGTGCTTTCAATGTAATTCTTTGCCGTTTCGTTGCGTTTTTTGTGTTAAGTAAAATCCTTTTGAAGTATGATCCCTTAATGGTCGCTTATGATCGTGCCTTAAATTTATTTCATGTTTCTATTTAAATTTAGATTTTTCTATTTTCTATTTTCCAACTGGCCCGTAACTATTTTTTCGTTATTTCTTTGTTTTATTTTTTATTTTCACTTAACATAACAAAAGATAGAAATCCGTTAAAAATAACAGAAACAAATAAGAAGAAAAAAATTAAAAACAAAGATTTTATAAATGTGATTCTTTGTGGCAGTTATTTGGGACAATATGGTCTAACAGTTTCGGCGGTTTTTTCTTTCTTTTATTTATTTTTTTGTCGTTTAAAAGTCTTCCATCTATTTAACTTTAGGATTTTTTTATTTTGTCACAGTTGAGCTGAACTGAGGTGAGTTGAGTTGAGTTGATGATGTTGGCGTTTACAAAACAGTTTTTCATGAAATTTTTTCTCTATTTTTTCATTCAATTCAAATTGAGTTTGGTGTTAAATACTGTATACTGGATCTGTGAAATTCCTTCAGCTTTTTTTTCTTCTTTTCTTTTAAACAACAACTTGACTACAGGAAAAATTTCCTTAAGTTTTTCTTTACACCTCAATTGGCTCGTATGAAATTACAAAACTGTTAAGCTCTAACAAATACGATGTTACTTCTGCTTTTTCTACACCACTTTGAGGCAGTTGCTGGCTGGCTGTTTCAGGGTTCAAAGTGCTGGTGCTGTTTTAAGTTAAAACTTAAGATTTCCAAGATAAAACATTTTATTTGGTAATTAGTTGTTTTTTATATGCACGATATTGAAATTTAACAAAATCGCTATTTTCCATGCATCTCAAAAAAAAAAAAAAAATTAAAATAAAACTGCTTGAGTTTGAAAAGAGAACAAAAAAATAAAAACAACAACGAATTTGTTAGCGATAGTATTTTAAGATTTCATTTTGTTTTTTTTTACGAGCAGTTGGCAAAATATCCGTTATCGTTTGTTAAATTAACAAGTTTAAAAACATGTTTTTAGCACCCCCAAAATGCAGATAAATTTTCATTAGAGAAAGTCTAAGCAATTGATTGGTTAAAGGAAAAAAGAAAAGGTTTCTAGGGAAATTCATTAAGAAACTTGTTGAAAAATCCTTATCGTAAAACGTTTGTAAACGTTAAACCAAACAACTGATTTTGTATTGGAAAAAAAAGAAAATTAAAAACCGTTAAAAACAATTGTAATATGGGGCAAAATTAAAGAAGTCACAAACGCAGTGCTAAATTTAAATAGTTAAATCGTAATTCCTGTAAAAATGTTTAATCATTTTTCCAAAATGAATTCTTATAGCTAATATTTGTTCTAAGAGAAACCATATGATCGATTATTTTTCGAAAAAAAATCATAGCGTCAGCTCATTATTGGTATGATCTACTGACCATTTAAAAAACAATTGAGTTAAGTATGGGGTAAACATATTTTAAATATCCCCTTTCTGAATCCGAAACCTGTTTAACGAAATTTTAATGGATTCTGAGATATTAAGCATTAATTTTTCTCCATATAAACTATCTTAAAGATTATTAATATTGTTTTGCTCTACACGCCCCTGATTGGCGAATGCAGAAAATTCCCTTCGTGCAAAATAAATTAAACTCTTCCTTTGCTTCATTATCGTAAAAAAAAGTAGTTTAAAAAAAGCCAAATAAATTGTCAACAAATCAATACACTGCAGTAAGAATAGGTATGCAGCAAAAAATGCAACTTTTTAAAACTAAATTTAGAAAAGTGCCGTATGCGGCACATAATAATTTTACACTTTTTATAAAATAATATTAAATTCCATGTTCGTTAATGAACGTTTAAAAAAATCTTAATTTTTCTTTAAAACATATGCCAGAAGCAGTAGAAAAAATACAAAAAAAATCTACTACGACTTCTTGGCATATGTGCCAAAGCAATAATGAGCTGACGGTATGATCCAATTATTTGTTTAAAAGAAAGTCTATAAGACCAATAATTTTTATTTCATGTTTCCTTATTAAAGCTTCCTATCACAGAGTATATCAGAGGTGATAAAAGTGTAGTGAGAAATTGGCCCAAATCAATTGAAGTGCAGCTTTCGAAGAAATAGACAAAAAGTGTATTTTGGTTGCGAAGTGACAATGCTCTACAATTAACACAAAATTTGTGATCAAAGCATAAATAACAAAACTCAAGCAACGTCAAATAAAAGCATTAGCTCAAAAAACGTTTTGTATTGTGCAAGAAAATTTATTGAGCCATATTATTTTGCTTTTTATATTTTGCTTGAGTGTCCATAATTCTCATTCATTCATTCATTTATTTGTATAATATATTTAGCTTTTCTAAAGTCGTTCCTAAAAAAAAATTATGTAACGTGTAGAAATTAAAAAAAATTTCAAACAATCGTTTGTTTGAAAATAATTCGGCAATAATTTTTTCTGTGTAACACATTTTTACAAAAAAAAAAAAAAAAAAAAAAAAAAAATAATCGTTTTAACATTTTCCTTGACTCTTTACATTTAATACATAATTATTAATATTTTTAATTAATTTTTTAGAATTTGCCTGCTGAGTTTCTATAATAAATTTTATTTTACTTTTGTAAATTAATAAATCCTCCTTCTCTTTCGACACTAAAATTACGCAATTTTTAGATTTCTCATAAACAATATTTGCGATTAAAAAAAAAATTTTTCATATTTTTCTAGAGGCGTTTCTTTCATTATAATCCCACATAAATTGTCTTTATAATTTTATAATAAATGTCTGAAGCAAAAAATTACAATGAATCAATTCATTAATAACTTCAAAAACTTAGCAAATTAACTGTGAATAGTCAGACTTTTAGCCAACAAAAAATCAATTAACATTTTTGGTTAGATAAAATTTTCAGAAAAATAAAAATACTCTAAACAGAATTTAACCCAAATTAATTGAACACTAAACAAAAAGAGCAAATGAAAAAAAAAACAAATGCACTATTCAATATTAATTTACAGCGACAAAATACAAACAAAAATGGTATACAGCCGCCGCAATACGATGCAAATAGTTCGATCGATATACAGACGAAATGGCGGGCTCCATTCGTCTAAAAAAAGCGCGAAAACATCGACCGCAAAAACGATGACAACGCCAGTGGAGAAAAAAAAACAAACAGCGAAAAATTAACAGCAAAATAGATTTTTATCGAAACCAGCATATTTAATACCAAATTTGTTTTATGCAAATTCAAATGTAAAATGAAATGTGAAACGCCAGCGTTTATAAATGTACAATAAATGTTTAAATTCGCGTAATGTAAAACAAGCAAATAGCAACTATAATACAAAAAAAAAATAGAAGTTTTAAAAAAGTACACACAGAGAAATTTCTTTCAGGAATAAAAATTTTCTTAACTCTTCTAATGGAAATACAATATGACTGAAATTTTTAAGAAACATCATATGATCGTTTATCTCAAAATATAAAAAATTCTTGTGCCACGTAGTTAGTGGTCGCCATCTTCTTTGATAAGAAGTTGTATGTATATTTGGTAGACATGAGAATAGGGTGTATCATACCAATCAAAGTGAATTCATTATAGGTGACCTTTAAAGCCCTGCTGATCACATTTTTTTCAGTGCATGGCGTTATACAAGAAGTTAGTTCCATTGGAGAAATGGGCGTGGTTCCTTTTATAAAAGGGACAATATAAACGTCTGTATACGGATGGCTAAATATAAAAAAAGGCGTTACTAGATTTTTTTTTTTTTTGCTTACAGGTGAAGAACAAACTCTATACACACACTTATTCAACTTAACAACCTTTATTGGAATAATTTTGTTCACAATTGTTAATTACGAACAGAACCATTTAATCGCTCCGAACAAACTCAACTTATTATTCATGAGTCACCCCCTTTTATATTTCATAACTATTTCTAGACTTTTCCTGAAACGCCCTGTAATAACAATTTATTATGTTATAAAACCATTTGTAGAAATTACTGGAAAATTCATGTAGAAACCGTTAAATTCTAAGTGCCGGTTTACACACGTCAAGTGTGACTCGTCAAGTCTTGAGCTTTTAGGAGAGAGGGGAAGAGAAATCGTATTCTCTTTTCCCTTCTCTCCTTAAAGCTCAAGACTTGACGAGTCAAACTTGACGTGTGTGAACTGGCACAAAATACACTTTTAGTGTCTGAACACAATGTAACGATAATTTATTGCGGTACGGTTTTTCATACGATTTTGGAGTAAAAAACCGGAGTGCGGAATGAAATAAAATTAAAATATATTTTATTTTCATTACGGACTTTTTTTCTCAATTTTTGATACTCGTCCTTTTTCTGAAGTTGCCATAGTTTTTGAATAATTGGCTATGTTCACAACATTATTGGAAACAAACAATATGATAAAAATGTATGCACAAATAAATTAATAAAAATTTAAACAAAAAATTAATATTTCGGCCGTGGGCTTTATATGGGATCTTTAAATTACAAAATCTTTATTAAACCTGACCTCACAGTTTTATAGTTCGTTGCCCATAAATGAAATTAAATTTAATGGTTTGTTTTATAGAAATATTATAAGGCGCTTTAAAGCGATTATTAGAAGAGGATTTTATGTTGGACCTTTCGAAAATTATGAATATTTTAATCTATAATTCGGCAAAGTGATTTAGCCATATAATGATTAATTGGGCCAACTTTTACCACAATATCTGTATTTGCTATGGTTTTAGGCGGATTAAAATGATTTTCCAGAGTAGACTTTATATGGGTCCGTCCTATGGTTTATATTAACTTTAAACGCATGATAGTTTTCAATATTTCTCTCAAATTCGATGTTAAAAGCATGGCTAACAGTTGAAAGTTTTCTCTAAATAAATATGTATGTAAATAATTAGCGGGTTTTTAACGCAAAAAGTTATCAGTAATTTTTAATTGAAAATTTTTCTATTCAAAAGTCATATGAGTGTTATTTTTTCATTATAAAAATCATACGATCTCTGCCTTAAAAAATCATAAGATCGTTAAGACCCTTTTCAGACTCGGCAAGTTAGTTGCGCAAGTTAATTGCCGAGTACAACAAAGTCTGTACTAATTTTTTTTCCTTACCCCCCCCCCCCCCTTACCGCTGACGCCTACAAACCAAGAGTTGCACAAGAGACTTGCGCAAGTAAATTGCCGAGTGTGAAAGCGGTCTTATTTTTTCTATAGACAAGTTTTTTCTTCAAAAATTTCGCAAAAATTTTTTTCTCAGTATATTAACAAGTATTTGTTTTAGCAGAGAAGCAGTTGATAAAAATTCAGTTGCTGAGTTTTTTTTCTAACTTTTTCTGTTGGGTGTTAGAATTATTGCACTTGGCAGTTAACAATGTGGCATTTTATTTAATTGATGTTTAACCTTGAGAATTTTTTTCCGATTTTTTTTTTTGAGAAAAATACCCCGAGATATTGATACTTAAAAGCAGTAATCTACCGTTTATTTTAATGAAAGCAATTGCTGTTAAGCCAAAAATACACTAAAAAAAAGAAAATTAAAAAAAAAATTCTGACTCTAGAGGAAGATAAACTTGTTATTATGCTACAAAAGTTGTTGAAAGTGATATCGATGATGGCTGGGCAATTGCAACTGTTAAAAAAGTTTGGCTGTCGATAGTTAATTTTAGTATTTATTTTTCTGTGTTTTTTGTTTTTTTTTTAACTTAGTGCAACAAGTTGCTATTTAGTAGTGTGGTAAGTGTGAAACGATTGTCAATTTCTAGGTGTCCGAGAGTGACTACATTATAAATGTTGGTAATTTTAAACATTTGCTGCTGTTTAAAGTTGCTTTATGCTGTGGCATGGCTGCTGTTTAAAATCATGCAACAAATTTGATTCTTAGTTGCATCTAATGCGGTGCTTTTAGCAGTGGCGGCAATAGCAGCAGCGGTAGCTTATTTGTGTTCGCAGTATTCGCAAAAGTTTTCGTAAGAAATCTAGTAAATGCTTATTCAAATAACTTGTCATGCTTAATTTAAGATTTCAAATATTTGATAAGGGTTTCTTACTTGTTTCTAATACTTTTCTCTTCTCCTCTCAAAACAACCTGGCTTAAATATTTGAAAAAAAATACTGTGGTTTGTGGCAACATCCAATCATAGCTGCCCCATTCAGTGCTACAATTACTCAGCTTATTGCGTTTATGATATTTTATTTGAGTTTTTTTTTTGCATTTCGCATTTGAAAAAATCAAGTTGTTGTGGCGGCTGTTGAAATTATTTTTGAGGCACATAATTTAAGTCTTTCAAATCATTTGCAATTGTCTATCTGTGTTCAATTGGTGTCCGTCCGTCTGTCTGTCTGTCTCTCGATTTATGTTTGTACAATGTTGTTTTATTCCTATTTAAGATTAATAATGTTGCTTTGGTTCAATATAATCATGTTTGTTCATGCTTCTAGGTCAGATTTATCTTCAAGATTGACTGACTAGTGCTCTGTATTTTTGGGACCAAAAAAATCTTTCATCTATAGAGTTGTAGAGCTAAACATAACTTTTGACATGTCTTGAATCGAAAAGTTTTTCAGCTGGACCAGTTGGAAAAATTACTGGACAAATTATTTATATAAGAACCTTTGGCGATCCTGCCACATATAGAAGCGAACAAAACTTAGCCTGTTTAATTTATTTGTCAAATCCGCACTTCTTTGTGGCTGTGAAGAACTCAACAACCGTTGTTTACGAAAAATTAAGCGTATATTTTGGCCAGCAACTATAAGCAACTTAAGGTTCTGGAAAATAACCAAACAACCGCCAATCGCTATCGCTATCGAAATTATACCAACAGATGATGTCACAGAACTTTCTGTTAAATGGAACCCTCAAGGTTGCCTTAGACAAGGTCGTCCCTCCATACTTTGCGACGGCAATACGAAGCAGTGGATGAAACTTGGATGAAAATAAAGGACCTGGCAATAAATAAATCAGAATGGAACGCATTTTTTGAGGTTATTTTTATGAAGAAAGGAATTTTACAATATGAAATTAATTAAAATTTATTGATAATTTTTCATTCTTGAATGCCGCGGGAATCGAACCCAGGCTTTCACGGGCAGGATACCCTTACAAGTTTCGATTGTAACCTCTCAATCTCTTCAGATGGGTTTGCGGTTTAACACTCACAGCCTTTGACGACTGCTGATTATCTAATTTTATTAATTTACATGTTCTTTCTTAGTTCTGTTTTTTCGTACTTTTTGCCAATTAGCTTTTGTCAAGAATTCTTCTCGAAGTCCAAAGTACATTTTTCTGTTTTTCATGTTTTTTGTCTTTATTTTTCCTGTTGACTTTTTTCAGCACGACTGGAAGGACAAATGCAAACATGGAGCTCGTGCCTTAGCTTTTTAACAATAATTAGTTATCAAATTTAATAGTCATAAAACGTTTATGCGCAGTAACTTTTTTATCATAAGATCACTATTATCATATTATCAAACGTTGTTTTATAGACAAAAATCTTTTGCTGTAAAAAATAATTTTTTAAAACATAATTTCTTTGTAAAAACTCATAAAATGCTTTATTTTTTGTAGAACATTCATTTGATAGGTTATTTTTCTAAAGAAAAATCATATGACCGTTTGTGGTTTTTTTGTGGGAAAATTGTAATTCATCATAATGATTGTCACTTTTCGCAAAGAAATATCATGTGATTGTTTTTTCATTAGAAAAATCATATGATCGGTATTTTTTGAGGAGAAAAATCATATCATCGATAATATTCTCCATAGAAAAATTGTATGATCGATATTATATAATCGTAAATTTTTTTATAGATGAATTATTTAATCATTAATTTTTCTGTACAACAATCATGTGATCATCAGTTTTTCTATAAAAAAAATCTTGTTGACATACATATTTCTACAGAAAAATTATATGATCCAAAATATGTCTATTGGCAAATCGTATTATCGTTATTATTTCTATAGAAATATCACAGAAATTCCTACAATCGTTAACTTTTCTATATAAAAAATTACTTGTCCAATTTTTTGTTAATTGAAATTTCTTATGACATCTAATTTCAGTTAAAAAAAAATATTTTGCAATTGTTGACCGCTGTTTTTTCGACAGCAAAATAATTTTTTTTTTTAAGAAAAACCTGTGACCAAACTAAAACCATTTCGGCAATATCTGTTTGTCTACTACGTACGTATTTTAACGCCTTCGTTTCCAAAAATTTCCAAACGGCCTTTTGATTGTCAATATAAATTTCCACTGCACTCAATTGTTCATTTTTTTTTGGCAAACTGCGTGTTTCTCCAGCCAAATGCATGTTTGCGTGTTATTTTTCATATTTTCAGTTGTTCATTTCTGTGCTCATGAATTTAATCAAATTTTTTTTTTTTTTTTTTTTTGAGAAAAATTATCTGATTTCGTCATGGAGTAAAAAAAAAGAAACTAAACACATTCAATTGCTTAATTTAAGCTCATTGATTTAAGTGTGTCTAAGCAAAAAAAAAATTTATTAAATAGTATTAAGTGTTTAATATGGATTTTTTTGTGATTTTGGCATTGTAACATTGAACTTTGGCTTCAATGTATTAAATTTAGCTTAGATTTAAACAATTACAGATTATTTGTTGCAGCATTTTGATTTAAACACGAAAACAAAATTTCAAGATCAAATTAATGGACGGCATTTTGTGATTTATTATGTGAACTGGAGGGTGATAAAAAAATATTGGAGGAGATTAAAATAATAAAAATTTTGACTTACAAAATTTTTTTCAATTCTCTGTAAAGAAATCCAGTGGTTAAAGATTTTGTTTTTTTTTAAGAAAGAATCAAATAACAGGGAATTTTTCTTTAGAAAATTAAATGATAGTAAATTTTTCTCTAGAAAAATCATATGATCGCAAATCTTTTTCTATAGAAAAAATATGGTTGTGAATTTTTTGATAAAAAAAAAATTATAGGATTGCAAAAATTTCAGTAGAAAAATAAATAATCGCAAAGTTTTTTCATATGAACTCAAAATTTTTTACAGATTAATTATAGAATTAAAAATTTTTCTATTGAAAAATCATGTGATTGAAAATTTTTCTTCAAAAAGGTTATAAAGAGGGTGGTTCAACCAAAACGCACGATGTTGATTGCAAATAAAACAAACAGTTTTCAGAGAATTATCTTAATATATTTTATTATTATAGATGGATCTATGTTAAAATATCGGCCAAATGCTTGTCATGGCTTCGGTGGCATACCTCTATCCGATAGGCCATATTTTCAATGACTCTGAGGCATAATTACGGTTCAATGTCGGTAATGTGCCGACTTATCTCATCCTTTAGCTCTTGCATTATTCTTGGATTATTGCCGTTCCCTTTTTCTTTTAAATATCCCTAAAGAGAGAAGTCCAACGGTGCAAAATCACATGACAGTGGCAGCCAATTAACCACGCCACGACTTGAGATAACATGGCCATTGAATTTCTTTCACAAAAGAGCAATTCTTTCGTTGGCTGAGTGGAAAGTGGCATCATCCTGTTGGAACAACATATCGTCCATGTCCATATTCTTAATTTCTGGTCACAAGAAGTCCATTATCATTTCGCTATAGCGGCCACCATTCGCGGTAACTGCTTGCCCCGACCTCATTTCCAAAGAACTGCACCATACCGTCACTCTTTGAGGATGCATAGGCTCTGCACCAATCACTCGTAGATTTTCATTTGCCCAAATACGGCAATTCTGCTTGTTAACGTATAAACTCAGGTGAATGTGTGTCTCGAAGTGCACGAAATGAATTTTGATTGAAACGCCCATTTTCCTTAATGGCTTTAACAGTCTTAACGCGCTGCTCAATTGTGTACCTCTCAAAGGTTGAATTTGTAAAACACTGAAACAACAAAATTTGTTTGTAGTTGTTTGACGGCATATCCGAGGTATATATAAAGTATAAAAGTGGGCCCAGGATGTTTCCCTGAGGGACTCCAGCGTCAATTAGCTGAGGAGAGCTTAAATAATCACCTTCTTTAATAATAAACTTTCGACCGCCTAAGTAGCTTTCTAATAGCTTTGGTGTGTTTACTGGTAAGTTTAGCTTCAATTTATGTAACAAGCCTTTTTATCAAAAGCTTGAGAAACATCCATGAAGAGAGCGGAACAATATTTTCTTTCTTCAAAGGTTTTTCTTATTGCGTTTACTATACGATGGGTTTGTTCAATTGTGCTGTGTTCTCTTCTAAAGCCGAATTGGTGGTTAGGAATACATCTATTTTCATTTAAAATTGGCGTTAATTTTAATGCTAACAGCTTCTCAAACAGCTTTGATATATTAGAAAGTAAGCTTATAGGCCTATATGACTCAACTTTTGTGTGATCCTTTCCTGGTTTAGGTATCATGGTGACTAAGGAAACCTTCCACTTTTGAGGATAGTATTGAAGACGTAAAATAGCATTAAAAATTAAAAGAATAATTTTCTTTGCTATGCTGGGTAGCTCCAAAAGCATTTTGTTGCTGATCTTATCAAAACCAGGAGCCTTCTTGGGGATTAAATCACAAATAGCATTTTCGATTTCTCTTATCTCAAATCTTAGAGGAACAGCTGCTCTAGCAGCAACAGGTGGTAACTCGACCGCAATATCGTGAGATATATTTGGGGTAAATACATTTTTTAAATGATTAACAAACAGATTTCCTTTTTCAACATCATTTCTTGCCCAACTTTCATTCAAGATTCTTAATGGTGGTTTAGAGACAACTGGCCTTTTAAGATTTCTAGCTGCACGCCATAATGAGTTGTCTGATTGTGGAGTTGCATCATGTTCCTTAAGATATTTTTCCAGAGAAGCCGTTTTCTCAGTCTGTAATAATTTTCATAGTCTTTTTGTACACTCTTTTAGTAAGTTCTTAAGTTGAGGGGATCTGTGCAATTGCCACTCTCTTCGAGCACTCCTTTTTTCAGACAAGTGACGCTCAAAATCTGTGGAATATATTTTAATATGTTTTGTTTTTTTTGGGGGCCATATTGGAATGTAGAAGAACTAGTTTCAGAAAACTGTCAAAATTGTCAATAGAGCGATCTACATACTCCGGTGTACTGAGCGGAATATTTTCTGTGCAATGGGTACTGAGATATTTTTTTATATTTTAACCAATTAATTTGCATAGCTGTCGTCGCTAAGTAACCAGTCGGAGATACAATTCTATTGGGGTTCATTATAGTAACAATTGTAGGTGTGTGATCGGAAGATAATTCTAAGGAAGCTTCAACATGAATCGTTTCTATGGGGATGTTTGTTAATCACGCCGAAATCGATGACATCTGGAATTTTTGATGATCAGTAGGTCAATAGGTTGGTTCACTGCTCGCTACCACATTTAAAACCATTTTAGAAATTGTGTTAAATAAATGCATAAAATTGTTGTGGGTAAAATTTCCAAACGGTTTCGTGTGGTGGCGAAAAAAACTGTTGCTCTATTATGAACACCAAGTGAAAATGTTGCTGGGATTGTGAACGAAGCTTTAAGGTGTTGGCAAAAAAAAGTCAAATTTTGTTTGCTTTCCATATAAAACCTTTGAGCATAATGAACATCTGTTATTGATGTGAATTCTAGACAATAGATTTAAATAGAAAAAGTTACAAATAAAAAACCTTGAGCTTTAAATAAAAGTTCCTCAATTTCTTAATATTCATACTCGTATCCGTATTAATCTTATCAAGCTCAAATTTCAAATTCTATTTTTTATAAGATTTTTTCTGTTTTTTTTTTTTGCTACAGCTGCACTTAAAAAGAGAGTTTTCCGGTATAAGTTTAACTATTTTATTCTATTTTACAAAAAAAAAAAAAATACAGCAACGACAAACAAAACAAAAAGAATTATTTATCTCTTGTAACATTTTCCTTTGAATTAAAATAAAAATATAAAGAAACTATTAAATAAATTGTAAAATCACGATGTTGCAACAACAGAATACACAACTGCAACAGTTACGACAATTTCAATACACAAACAACTAAAAAAAAATTGTTAAAAACAGAAGGTTCTTTTCGTAAGAAATGAAGGAAGAAGAATGTTGGGTGGAAAGTTGAAAGTCAAGGCGACTTCAATGATGGGCTACAGAAAAATATCTGTTTTTATTAGAACCTAATAAAATTAAGGACTAAAATGTGGAACTTCAGTAAAGAAAACTTTCATTATTTCCTGGTTGTATAAACTCAAAACCAAAAAAAGACAAATTTATAATTGTTTGCCGAGGCCTGCGAAACAACTCAATTTACTTAAGTAGGTAGTCCCCAAAGCAAAAATCTAATAGAACTCCCTACTGTAGGGTAATCTAAAAACCTATAATTCATTGCTCATATAAAATGGTAGAAAACACTGCCCATAGACATCTCCTAGCAACAGCAACAAATGCTGTAGAGCGCTAATAATACCCCAGAAATAATAACAGCAACAGCAACAACAACAACATGATTTCATTAAGGTCGAGGTTATGCAAACAATCACATGCAATCTGTGCGAATGTTTGGCAGCAATAAAAACATTAAAAAAAATTGAAAACCTACAAAAAATTAAGAGGAAAAAAATATTTTTAGCTCATAAAAATACTGGAATTGTGTCTTTTATCCAACGACACAGAGCAAACTACTGTTTGTTTTTGCTATGCAACTGCAACAACAACAACAAAATAAGAAACGGCAATAAAACCCACAAACGACAGCATCACAACAAATAATCTTGAGCATGAAAAGCAGTTAACAATCACCATCAAACCGAACTGCAACACACTCATAGATGCACTTAAACATTTACAAACTTTCATCTACTGCAACGATGGATATGAATGAAAAAAATATTTATGAATTTTACGCTGTCTACCTTTTCCTTCCTACTGAGTTCTTGTTATTTGAGAAGTGGACCATATTTTTTTAAGGATTTTATTTTCAATTTGTTACAAACAATTAGAGTACCGCAATAATCCAAGGAATTGAACAGTTACCAGTGACGTTGGAAACAATAAAAAATAAAAATTTTTATGAAAATAAAGCATAAATTAACGGTTATATTTGTGTGCCAATTTCAAAATATCTTTTCGAAAATTAAAGAAAAAAAATTATTAGTTCCCGGGAAATCGTAGTTTCCAGAAATTTTTATTAAGCCGCCCAGGCTAGAAGTTTGTATACCTTCATAAATTCAATAACCTGTTGTTTATATCTTTAAAGTTATTCAGGCTTATTATGAAAATAGGCGTTCATTTCAAAAAGCAAGTCTTGCACTGATTTAATCGTCCAAATGTGCGAACAGACGCCGTGCAATAAAGCCATATGGCCTTATTTCCCAATCCATTGGGATGTAGAATAATGAAATACATGAGATAAAGATGTTGATTTTTAGCTGTATGTTTATCTTATGGGAAAATGTCAACATCTTCGCAAATTGATGGTAGATGTTGACAAGTTTGAAAAGTCTCTTAGAGTTTGTCCGATCCATTTCCACTTTCTTTATTTAATAATAATATGGTTACATTCAATTTGGCATTTTCTGTAAGGTTCGTTCTTGTGTATGACCGCATGAAACGATTTGTCTATAATGTGCTTAATTTGAAATTTTTATTTTTGATAAATACACTGAAATTTATTGTAGAGGGAAAGCTAGTTTCTATGTGCCATTCACCGGTTGCTAAGGCCAAATCATCAGGAAACCTTTTTCCAAAGAATTTGAGAAGGCTTAAGATATAATACAAATAAAACTGTAAAACGAATGAGAATTACAAAAGATCGAGTCTTACTTGTAAACGATATCAAAGCTTATACAAAACACCAATAATAAAAAGTGAGTTTATCTTTTCTTGTACTGCTCTATAATTGGTTGGCTCTTTACCCACTCGAATTGTAGTTGTAAGTGGGTAAAAAGAAAAAACAAAAAATAAGACCCAGCAATGTTATAATTTTATAATTTTTTCTATTTCTGTAATATAGTTGTTCTTCTTCTTGTTGCAGGTTATAACAGAATTCTTGCAAATTTATAATGAATGCAAACAGCACACAATAATCTTGCCAATGACAAATCTTTATGACGTAGAGAAAATATGATAAGCTCCCACTAGAAATTTAAAGGTACGGCACGTTTGTGTATCGTACCTTATTTTTCCATGAATTTGTCACATTCTGCACATTAATTAAAATTAACAAAAAATTGATTGTGGCGATCAATAATTCTGAGAAGTCGTACCGATTAGCGTACGTTAATGTTTTTTTGTATTTTCATACAGCAAACGTTGGCTCAGCACATCAAGTACATTAAAAGATAACTACGCGTTCACTATAAATACAGAACGTGTACGGTAAAAGAATAAATTCACAAACACAAAAATAAGGTTTAAGATTGTGTTATTAAAAATACACTACGTTAGTGTTGTGAGGTCGTGCTATTAATACTTCAATACTGTGCACATGAATTTATACTTTGTTTTTAAAAAAAAAAAAAAAAAAAAAAAGAGAAAAAAAAAAAAAATTTTTAGAATAGAAATATTTGAAAAGTAAGTCAAAAAAAAAAAGAAATTTTATTTTAGGGAGAAAAAGAAAAAATTTGTGGAGGAAAACAGTTGCTTTAGTTTAAAGGTCCGATTTTTGTTTGTTTTAAATACGAAATACATATATAATTATTTTCCCGGAGGTCAAAACGAAATACATCCTTTCCTCACTGGAAAGTTTTTCCAGTTACGGATAATTTTATATCTGTTTGCCGGAAGATATTATACAAAGAACTGGATAAATTTTAATAAACTATATTGTAATAACGTTGTCTGTTTCTTTGGGTCATCAAATTGCGCACAAAATTGGAATCCATGTAAACAACATAAAATTTCAGCTAAATATTGCTCCAAAACGCAGATTATGAAGTCCTATTTCTCAAATATTTAATAAAAGCACTTGAAGGATGTTAAATTAGAAATTTCATACAAATAAAATCATCATTTTAATATATATAATATAATATATAATATTCAAGATTTCAAATTATAAGAAGAAACTTTGGAAAGATAAACTTAATGGGAAGAAATTTTTGTAAAATTGAGCTACACTGAGAATTTAATCACTAAAAATCAGTTAAGTAATTTAAAGTAAAACTAAATTTTTTTTTATGATATTTAGATTACTAAAATGTTTTATTAATGAATTTTTCTAAATTGTTTACATGAATTGTCTAAATTTTAACGTCATTCATCAACCAAAACAATACACCTGCCATATACTAAGTGAAAATTTAGAATATAAATTGTTTTAAAATCAATATCTACCAAATTCCAGAGGACACAAGGCCTTATGTCATCGATGGATTTTAAATGGTGAGTCAAACATTTATGAGTTTTAATAAATTTTTTTATTTGTATTCTAAAATTTTCACACACACATGATATTCAATAATACGTAAATCGTATAATTTAATCTAATACACTTAAAGAAAATATATATACATATATATTTAATTTTATAATTTTTTTTTTTTAAATTTCTTTTAACCTTTTTTTCGACTATAATTTAATTGTTCTGTAAAAATGTTATTTATATTTTTTTTTATAATTAATTCTTTATCCTTATAAATTCAGTTTTTTTTCACTTAGAAAAATTAGACAATACTTAATAATTTGTTCTTATAAATTTATAATTACTTTAAAGCAAGATAATTCTTTTGTTTAAATGATTAAATTTACACATATTTACAAATTTTCTTCTTGAATAAATGTAACTTCATATAATGGACTTTTAAATTTTGATTTTATTCCACGAAAAATTTAGATTATTATAGAAAGGGTAATTTTGGGCTATCTTAAACATTAAAAGATAGCATGGTTGGGTGGGTAATGACCTCGAGAGTGTATACTATCTTTTAACTCTCTTATCTAAACTTCACCTTGTTATTATATTATTTTTATTTATAAATTATTATTTTTTTTGTTAGTTCATTTTATTAGTGGTCAATATTAGAGGGTATTTTGCTACCTAAATTTAATTTTATGGATCTGGCTTTAACCTACTTTGTTGTAAACAAAGATTCCACCCCATTCCCTGAGCACGGCCGGTTATATAGGTAGCAGTGTTTTTCAACAAGTAGGAATTAGGAGTTTTGAGCCGTCACAGTGTGCAGTTCTTTACTGATTAGGAATTCAGTCGGCTATTTTTAGAAACCAGGTTCAGTGATCGACCGTCCGGAAAGAGGTGCTTGCACTGAAGACAACGTGAAAGCTGTGCGGCAGAGTTTTGAAAATGAGCCCTCTGTCTTAACACGTCATTATTCCGACAAATTCGGTATTTCCAGAGCATTATTGCAGAGACTTTTAAAGTTGGATCTTAAAATGCATCCATACAAAATTTAAATTTTGCCTGCTACCGCAAGAAAACCTACAATGGCATTGGAAGAAATTATATGGACCCTCCTGTGTACTACAGTTGAACATAAAAACCTTCCTCTTGGAGTGTAAATTATTTTAACAATTTTATTGCATTTTTTTTTTTGATTATAAGAAAATTGTATGGAGATTTTTTCGAATTTTATTTTGGGTTCTAAAAATAATTAAAATAAATACATATGTAAATATTGATTTTAAAAATATTAAGACGCCCCCGGGTGGGCTTGAACCACCAACCTTTCGGTTAACAGCCGAACGCGCTAACCAATTGCGCCACGGAGGCTGTATTCCAACCATGCAGCTTAAGGAATATTACATAGTCTGTCTGTCTGTGAAAATTACCAAAAAGGAAAACTTAATTTACTACCACCAAACCACTTTGAAGGGCATCCACATAAATATTAAGTAAAAAAATTAAAAATGTCTGTATTTTTAGTGAATTTTTAGAATTTACTGTACAACATTGTTACAATATAAATATATTTATGAAAATGAACACCGTTGGCTATGACCTTTAATCTTTATTTTATGAGGGCAAAAAAGTATCAAGTCAAATTCGGATACCCTGTTCTAAAGCCTCCAAATCATCATTTTTAAACGGTTTTGATTGACCTTGGCTGGCTCTATTCAAATCGCCACTTATGATCTGCACAACCCATCTCTATTGAATATATTAAGGAGAATTTTTGGTAAGCAAACGATGAGCTTTAAAACACTTTTTTTTAATTGAAGAAGCCAGACAGAACTTCTTAAAAAATTGCTTTCTTTTACATTAACTAAGTCTAGGTTCACACAATGAAAGTTTTCTTTCAGAAAATTTGAGTTTTTTGGTGAGGACACGCAGAGTAAAAATATGGTTGGGCATGGTAACGGCAACTACACTATGTTTATTGTAACAATATATTGTTGTCGTACACCAATTTTTCTAACAACTAAATAATGATAACTTTAAAAACATATTATATTACTCACAAACATATCATGATATTTAATAGGCATAACATGATAACGTTCTATACATTTATCATAATATGTTTAAGATGCAATCAAAATATTTTTACTATAATAATATTTTGTTAGCGCCATTTGTAAAATAATTTTCCATCACTTGTGTCGTTTGTTTTATACATATATGCCTATCAAATTATTTGTTAGTGAGTGGTTCAACAATTAAAAAAAAATACAATTAAAAAACCAGTTTTAAAAAAATTTAAAAAATAAAGAAATTGTATTAACAAATAGAAACAGGGAATTATTCCCTTACGAAGGTTTCTTTATTATTCAACATTTTTTTATTTTTCGAATTTATTCTATGAGCTCAATATCAGTTATGTATTTTATAAAGCTTTTTTGTAATAGTCCTAATCCTTCAATTTTTCAGAAATTACTTTCTTTTTTTTTTTTGTATTAACATTAATAAAAATGTAAAGTGCCACAAAAACAACATCGATGCAAAAAAATTTAATTTTTTTATTGTTGTGACAGCACCACTGTATCATAATATGATTACTTCTAAATTTATTATGATTAACATGATAAGAAAATGATTAAGGAAAAAATATTATGATGTTATATTACGAATATATTTGGTCATAATATGATTCAATAATAATCGTAATATGGTGACTACAATCATGAATCTTATCGTAATGTGTTGCCTTCAGTGTTGGGCAAAATACATGGTTTGCGGTATTTAAAATACAAAATACTTGCTGGTCATGTATTTAAAATACAAAATACAAAATATACGAATATATTTGGTCATAATATGATTCAAGAAGAATCGTAATATGGTGACTACAATCATGAATCTTATCGTAATGTGTTGCCCTTAGAATATGTTTACCACAACCATGTTTTCTCTTTGCGTGGGGGAAAGAGAACATGCTATTTATCTCTTCCCTCTCACCAACAAACTCAGACTTTCTGAAAGAAAACTTTAATAGTGTGAGCAAAGACTAAGACAAAAAAAAAACTTTTCTATTTGCAAAAGACTTGAAAAACATATCAAAATTTTTAGGTTAGCACAAATGTTTTGTGTTGTTAATTGGGGTGATTACTGTTTGGGCAAATATTTTAAGTGTGTTTGTAGAAACTTTTTGTACTCTTTAGTGCTAAACGTAATCATTTCAGTAAAAACTTTGCAGAAGAAGAAACATTAAAATAATTTTCAGTCGTAAATTTAAACTTTTTAAGCTTCATTGTTTGTCCCAAAGCAGCTCGTTGTTGACACCACTCTTTACTAGAAATTCTTTTCATTTATTTTATATTTCTCTTCCGTTTTATACAAAAGCGACAATTCATTGAAAGCAAAACAAAAAAGTCAAAAATTAAAGAAATATGTTTGTGTTGTTTATTTACAAACAGAAAAAAAACAAAGTGTGTGTTTACTAAGCTCTATTTTGCCCTTAAGTGAAAAAATTACAGATTTTAACTCTCCAAAATGTCATACAGTACTTAAGTTACTAAAGACGCAATCTATGTGTAAAATATACGCCATGTGTCGTGCATCTAGCATTTTGAAGTTATACATCATATAATATTGTGTTTCTTATAAACTAAAGTCTCTTATATCAAAGGAAATCTAGCCTTTATTAATTTTATACATATATATTTTTTTTAGCCTCCCTTTAAAAAATAGAAATATAGTTTCTCATAAGTTCGAGTATTTAAACTTTTCCCATTACTTTGATCTAGTTTATTTTTGCGATGCTTAAAATTACAAATGTTTTTCCCACATATTTTTCTTCTAATAACCCAGACACGTTTGCGTCTTTAAGAACAAAAATCATTCGTACTCATAAATACAAGATGAACTAAAACTTATTCAACTTTTTGTTTTTTCTCTTTTTATACCCTCCACCACTATCTGTGAATGAGGGTATAATAAGTTTGTCATTTCGTGTGAAACTTTTCTTTTCTAGATTTTTTTGTCTAAAATTTCTTTGTGATTAAAACAAAACTTTTTTTTATTACAATTTTTCTAACGTTTCGTCGGTATCTTCTAGAGTACTCATTCGGTTAACCGATTAATTACCACCCGACTAACTGATCGGTTAATTTCAAATTGGCTTTTTTCGATTAACGATTAAACCGGTTAATTTCAGTCGATTAACCGATTAACGATTAAACCTGTTAATTTCAGTCGATTAACCGATTAACCGATGTAATGAAATTTTTAATTTTTTGTAGTATTGTAACATATTTTTTTGTTTTTAATTATTTGCTTCGTCTCATATTCAAAAGGTATGTGCTTAGAAAATATTTTTCATACAAACAAAGAAGGTGTTCAGTGATCTTCGTTTTAACCAATTTTCCGCCGACCTGTGATTAAAATTCCAGCACTCTTAAGCTACGGTCACACTTATTAAATATTTGACCAAATAAGCGTAACCACTATTTTGTAAAAAGTTAGTGAGATTTAACATGGGCTTTACATCACAAAATAAAACTAGTTATACTGCTAGACAAAGCAAAAAACAGTTTTCTGTAAGATGTGGTACTATAATCAAAATAAATATTTGAATTAAAGGAAATTATTATTTAGTTTGCTTGTTTCTTTTCGTCAAATATTTGACAAGTGTGGCCGTAGCTTAGCTCTTGTTTTCAATGGCCCATATTCATAGTCAAAATAAAGTCGACTTTAAGTTAAAACTGGCTTTAAATGGATGTCAACACCATTGTTCTAAAGTATACTTTAGAAAAAGTCGACTTTATTTTTGACTATGAATATGGACCAATGTTTTTTATCTTCATCATCGATTAACCGAAATGTGGCGAAATTGGCGTCGTAAATGTTTGAATGCCAACACCTTTTTTTGTTCCACGTACTTTTTTTTAACAGATTTAACCGAAACAATTAGAAGTGTTAAAAATTTTAAAAATTAAAACAGTACTCTAATGGCATAATGGAGTGTTTTATATGTGTAGAGAAATCCTGGAAAAGGATAAGTGAAAGAATTTTTTCCAAGTTAAGTTTTGTCAAAACTAAAGAAAATAATCGTTTAACATTTAAACTAAATTACTTTTCTAAAATATTATTTTATAAGATCTCCTTTAACGATTGAAATCACTAACTAAATTATCTCAGTCTATTTTTAATAAATACATATTTGGGGGATTCACAAGGTAGTCATCAAGTTGTAAAGGCTTATGTCTTAATATAACTACAAGAAATTTATATCGTCGGCTTAATATACAAACGACTTTTTAAGTAAATTGAATTTTTGATGCCGTGTGGTAGATAAATATACGCCTCGTCGATCAGCTTGCAGTTTTTCTTCTATTTAAGTCTTGAAGTGTGTAAAACTTACTGTATTTTTAATTTTCTATCAAGCTGCAAATAGAAAAAATAAAATTAAAAGTTCTTTGTCTGTCCTGTAAAATGTGCTGAAAGGTAGTTAGCATGTTTGCATATTAAGCCGACGATATCTCATTCGATGATCAGATGCTGCCCACATCAAAAAAAAATTGATTTTTTTTACCCTTAGGTCCCTTTCTCTATGCGCTGTCACATATACATATATTCTAGGCCATTATTTGGTTAAAGGCCCTTTTTTGAGATGTGGATTAAGTTTCAACTTAGGGTTACGTAGTCGGAAACTCGAATTTTTCCGGCGAAATGTGATTATTTTATTGTTTCATTAAGGCCAACATTTTAGCAAAACTAAGCTGTTCCTTTTTATGCATTTGGCAAAAAAAGTAGAATCAGCGTACTTGTATGTGACAAGTTGCACAGCAAAACGCATAGAATGCAGACACGTGTCAACGCATCAAAGTAGGTTTATTTTCTACTTTTGTATCCGTAGTATGAGTGGTGAAAAAGTGTCAGCTGGTTTTTGGTAGCCATGGATGAGACATCATATTTTATTTTCAATGTTATCGATAAATATGTTTGTGTGGTGGATTCCTTTTTACATTTGTTTTTTGGTATAAAAATGTTTTTACCCGTAATATATATAAAAATATCGTGCTATTTTGCCCACTTATTGGTAATGAAACTTTTGCAGAGATGTTAAATGGTGTTTTAAATTTTGTACCAACTTTCAAAAGAAATGTGCTTTGAACCTTCACGATCCCATTTTTTTTTTAATTTATTAAATCAATAAAAAACTACATAAAAATTCAATTGTACACAAAAAAAATCAAAATTTACCATTAACATACATTATATATATGAATAAAATAAGGTACATAAAAGTCTTAACCACTCGATTAATTTTTTTTTTCTTTGTTCGATTAAACGAGGAATTTTTCCGCCATTATTTAATCGAATAATCAAAATAGCTAATTTCGAATAACTCGAACAATTTATGTCAATTAATCGGTTAAGATAAATATCTTTAAAAAATCAACTTTTTTAAATAAACATATTGGTTTTTAGTTTTCTAACTATTTAAAACTAAATTACATGTTCTTAATTCTACATTTATTTTTATCACACAATTTTTTGAGCATATTTCAGACCCATTTTAGATGTTGTTGTGTGAGAGACAAATTATGATTGTCATTAAAAACGACAAATTCCATACGTTAGAAATTTGGTACTTTTATAGCACATTTTTCATATATAGTTTAACATGTATCGTAAAAAATTAAGTGAATGTCCATCGACTTCAATTTCACTCGACTTCATACAACCATAGCGCTTGATAGGTAATACTTGGCGTGTACAGACCCCTTTAAACTGAATTAGTGTTAATTTAATTTTGATTTCCATAATCTTGTTTCGGTCTTTTTATTGAATAAAAACTGTACTTTTTGCAGCCGCGTTTTTTGATTTTTTAAATTATTTATTTAATTTCAAAGTGTTAAAACTATCTACTTAGCACATATCGCTCCTTTATTGCAACATAGTCACACACTGAAAAAAATACCAATGTTAAATTAACATGGCGAAATGTTGATTGTGAATCATAGTAAATTTCTGCAAAATAATGTCATTCATTTAAATTTATCATTATTTCTTATTAATTTTAAATGAAAAATATTAAAATAACCTTAAATCACGTTTATTTAATATTATTCAATGTTAAAATAACATTGTTCAATATTGAATACATAAAAACCTGTTTATATTAAAATCAAAAGTGTATCTTGGTTAATTAACACGCAAACATACTTCAGTATGTACATTTTTTATTTTCATGTTTAAAATATGTTGACAATTCCCGTATGCTTTTAATTACAATTATTTAGTTAAATAGTACATTAAGTTTTTAAGTGATTCGGTTTGTTATTTCAATATAAATGAAATTTTGCTATAACTTTACTGCAACGTTAAATAAACATGAATTATAGTTATTTTAAAAGAAAAAAAAAAGGTTGTTGGTCGCAAGTTATTGTAAAATCAGGTTGCATTAACATGAAAAAAGTATGAAGCAAAATCACCACCGAAAATTTTTAAATCAACCTTGTTTTTTTACGTTTTTAACTTGATTTTTCCTGTGTGTAGCGTTGTAACTTACAAAAAACGGTACCGTAAATGCAAACAACCAGAAAACATAACGGAACGTATTAGAATGTTCTCAGGAGACCTAAAAGACTATAAGGTTAATTTCGCAATCCAGCAACATTAAATTTGAATCTGTTAGGGATGTTTAAACTTACAGTGGTACACATATGTACCATCCGGGTCGTTAAGGTTAATTTTAAATAAAAAATGTTTGTGCTTCTACTGAAAGTTTGTAAACTTTGAGTTAATATCCTCTTTATGTTTAAGTGCGATATGTAGATCCCATATAAAGGCTGCTTCTGAAATATTCCTACTTTCGGTGGAGGGTATCAAAGATTCGGAATAGCCGTATGCAGCATTTTTATTTGGCTTTAGTTCATTTTGTACTCTAGTGATTCTAATGACACCAAAATCAGTTTTTAACACATTTTGTTTTTTTTATTAAGGAAGAGGCACTAGCAACGTTTCTTCACTTTATTTAGAAGACGATGTTATAATCGTTGTAAGATCCTTAACAGTAAAATGCGTTGCCAAAACAATGGCAACAACAGCAACCAGCCAACAAACAACATCGTTTGTTGTTGTTGTGTTAAGATAAAGTAGTAACAGTAATAATAATGACAACAATGATGATGTGCTGCAAGAAGTTGATGATAATGATGGTTTAAGAAATACAGCACGATTATCTCATTCTTCCTCTCAATAACTTTTCAAATATATGTCAGCATTAGAAACAAAACACACAGATTTAAGTATGATTTTAACGTTTTTTTTTTTCTTTCGTTCTTGCCATTTATCCAACTACATTCATTTATTTATTCGATGTTTGTTTTAAGTATCGAAATAAAAAATACGCCTACTTCGTATTCGTACAATATATATATGAACAAATGCAACATTTCTGTACTTAAATTACACAAAATAATTCAAAAAACGTGATTTAGAGTTTTTTTTCCATAAAATACAATCAATTTTTGTTATGAGATTTTCGTTAAAATTTTAAGAAAAATCTAGGAAATTTAAACACAAAACTTAAGTAATAATTTAATTTATAGTATTTTGTTGCTATTTTTTTAGGAAATTTATGAAAATAAAGTTGTAAATATGTTTGAAAATAAAGAGAGGTCAGAAATTGCTTATTAATTTAAGCGTTTTTCTAAATTAAAAAGCTTAAACTCTTTCGTTTGACCTTTTACGTGTTGAAACCAAAAAAGAACTGATGGATGAATGATTAGAAATGTGTATTAGAAGGAACAACTTTTAAAATTACATTGCTGCCTGATCTTCTTTGTTGTATTTTTCATGTTCTAAAGCTGGCTTTGATTTAAAACAAAATCATACAATTAATTAAACTTAAACCTATTTCACGGACACTTTATTTAAGTTTTATAACCTTTTCTTGAACAACAATCAACCTCTCAATGAAACAATTTTTATTGAATTGAGAAAAAAGTACCCACAACAAACTCTAGAAATACTAAAGATTGTTTACTAACAGTGAAGAAAGCCAAGAAGATAGTGGGTTCACTGGAAATTAAATGTTAGTAAAATTGGAAACCTAAATGTAGAATAAATATAAACTGACGATCAGAGCAGACGACTAGAACCACCCGAACACTTTCACATTCTACATTGACAGTCAACATATTTGTACAGTTTTAAGCTTCTCTTAAACTTTTATGTGCTTCATATGTAGCATTTTTGCAGAAAAATCAATTCTAGTCAGTTTTGGCCACTAACATAAAAAAATAATTTACAGCACCCCCTAGACTCTACTTTTCAAAATAACCATCTCCTGGCCTTGTTCCTTGGGAGAATTAGAACATTAGATCAATTCAAAACGTGATTCTGACTGATCGGTATACTAAAATCTGGGGTAATGCCTTTATTGAAATGGTGTACCAAACACCGCATTAAAGCATTATACCATTTCCACTATTGTGAAGTGGTTACAATAACAAAAGTTATCAAGTAAAAAAAACTCACTGTTGTAAAATCAAGAAAAGCTTGTTCTCCGAACAGGAACAACACGTTGACAAAAAATAACTGTTGTTGTCCTGTTAGTTTCTTTTGTGTAGTGTTAAATATATGAATCAAAATAAAACAAAATATTTTTTATTGTTTTGCTTTGCAGTGGCTTTTTTATTTTCCGAATCGTTAAAATAACAACAGCGCGTTACTAAAATGACAACAGTTAGTTGTTAAATTGATAATAAACCAATGTCGTTGAAATGATTTTTATAAGTTATGAAAATAGATCAACTGGACAAATGGCAACCAGTTGTGCTGAAAATTTACACATCACCGTTTTCTCGAAAACTTAAATTACTGTTTAGTTTGTTGTTCGTTGCTAAAATAACAACTTATATAGATAGTTCTAATGCTCCTCATTAAACGATTTTAAAATACTTAACATTGATAGAGTGTGAATTATAGTTCTTTTTCTAACGCTGGTTAAATGGAATATCTTCGTCATAAGAATAGTTTCTTGAAACACGAAATTTATTTTGAAGTTGACTTCGCATTAGGTTTTCTACTTCCGGAATAAGGACACTATGTTGTCAAAAGTAAAATGGTATGTTGTCAAAATGAGGTCAATACATTCTCAAAATGACAACAATTCGTTGTTAAAACAAAAAAGGTCTGGTATCAAAGAAATATAATTCTTTTATCCAGAGCAGTGGAGTCGACCGAAAAAAGTACTAACTCCGACTCCGACTCCAAACGCTGAAATTTTTAAGTGCAACTCCAACTCCGAATCTGATTCCTACTTTAATCTTGATGCTAAATGTATATGAGACTCAGGATGTTACCTTTTAGTTTTTGAAAAGAAAAGAAAGGGAAAACTTGATAAATGGCAAGGCTGCCATGGGATAATATAAATGTCCCTCCTGAAAATCATTTTAGTACGGCATAAACTGTTACGAATCATGATATATTATTCAAGTTAGAATAATATAACACTTTCTGATTGTCGTACAATTGGTTTTAACCGGAACCAATTTTTATACTGACGTCCGTTTTCTAAAGATTATTTAATAATTTATAGCTCTCATATATTCTAACTGTCGGTGGAGGGTGTCAAAGATTCGGTGCATCCGAATATAGCACTCTAACTTTTTTAATGCATTAGCCTTTAAATGGCTAAATATAGCATAAAAATTATTCTTAAAAATTTCAAATCGATATTTGAAATATTGCATCGTCAATTTCGAATAATTTTTATTTTGGAAAATTTTTTTTAAATTTTGTATGCCGAAATACGTTGGAGTCGGAGCCGCGAGTATTTGTGGGTACTACGACTCCGACTCCGGCACAAAAACCTCAACAGCCCTGCTTTTATCTATCACAAAATGTATTGTTTTACCTTTCTAAAATGGAATAAAGTCATTTCCAGCGAAAATTCTACTTCTTGTAACGTAACGCCAGCAAGCAAATAAGCTTGTATTTTAGGCCCATGTTGTTCAAATGTTATCCCCTTTCTAACTACACAGAAAAAATTAAAAATTTTCTCTAATACCAATTTTATACCAAATTCATAGAATCAAGCAACCCATTTGTTGCTTTTGCTCCTATTACCAAAATGATTATATCGATTTCTAAAAATTGTAAAAATTTAATATTTTGAATATTTTGTTTTCAATAAACAATATTTTTAATTTTTATTAAAAATATGATCAAAAACTTTGCCGTTTAAAACAATGTGTTGATTGATTTTGACAATTTCCAACAACAATTTCACAAGTTTAAATTATTTTATTTTAAATGAAATAACTTTTTGGTATTTGATTGTTATTTTAATTCAAAATTTATTTCAAAACAACTAAAATGTTAATTAAATCCAAATTATATTATTAATTTTCTTTCAACAAAAAAAATAATTGATTCAATTCCTACAATAATTAAGTTTAAATACTTTTTAAATACTTTTTTTAATTGATAAAAACTACTAATAATTTTTTTCTGTATACATTTAAAAAAGTAAAAATATAAAATTTTTTTGAGAACAAATTTTAATTACGTGTCGGTGTTACGTTAAAAAAAGTAGACTTTTCGCTGGAATTGCCCATATCTTCAGAACTGGTTCTATTAACACACGCTTTTTACGAAAAACGTAGTCCTAAAAAAATGTATGTTTTATTATGTAGTTTATTTCTCAGTGCGTTATCTATTTTCACAATAAGTGTCAAAATAGTGTCAAAATAAGACCAATACGTTGTCAAAATTACAGCAATGCATTGTTAATACAAAAAATGTTTGGTATCTAAGAAATATAACACTTCTATCCATATCTGAACGCTGCTGAAATAACAAAATGTAGATTTAAAAGTTTCTTTAGTTCCTTAAATCGCAACTGGTTTCAGAAGCTTATGCTTTTGTACAAAAGACATACTAATTATCAATATCTTAACAATTCAATTCAAAAGAAAAGTCAATGTTTATGCAGACGCTACGCAGAATACAATCCCAGCAGAAATCTTTTCTATTATTTTTACTGTACTTATTAGCATTAAAATCGAATATACTTCTAATTTTTTACACGAGTAACACTCGCAATTGAAGACAAATGTATGCAGACTTCTATTGAAAATAAAGAATTTATTAATATTTAATTTACTCAGTTTGCCGTACTACTAATTTAATGCTCGATCACAAGTAGTTTTTTAAAGTTCGAATCTCTTTTTTCGAGTGTAAAATTGCGACCACCTACATACATAACCTCAAACTTTTTTATTGCTGTTTTAGTTTTGAGCTCTCCCTGGTTAATACTTCCACAAAATGTGGCACATATATTTCGAAAATATTTGGCTGACTGGTTCAAGTCCATAATATACTTAAGCATTATTACAGTAACATGTGGCATATATTTATTTGGTTTTTTTTAACTTGATCGTTGTTTTTATTCTGGTATCTGATGTCGGTGGTTGGCTGCACACAGGTCCATGCTGTTGATGGTGGCAATGGTGGTGGTGGTAGTAGTTGATTCTTTAATTCATCCTGTTGCTGACTTTGATCACCAATGTACAAACATCAACAACAACAAAAACAATGCTCTTGCAACAATTGTGGGTCATGTTATGGTTTTCGTAAGCAACAAAAAAAAAAGAACAGGAATTGCTAAACAAAAATAAAAGCTTAAGCTTTTGCGGCTGCTGTTGCAGTTGTTGTAGATGATATTGTTGGTTCTAAGTATGTATTGTATTGTGGCGCAATTGATGTTGCTGGTAGAATGGTGTAATCAAGCTAAATTGTTATAAATCTAAACAAACAGCGTAAAAATGTTTAAATGTTAGAACCGTTAAAATGAAATGTATTGTATGAGCGGGTATCTGTAAAAATGTTTGGATGTATGTACTCATAAAATGGTTGTTGGTTTCTTTTCTGTTTGAATCTTTTCTGTTCCATAAAGTGAAATGAATGGTGGTGGTGATGCAGGATTTGTTCAGTTTTTTTTCTACAACTTCAAAAAATACAATAACATCAATGAGCAATGAGCCTTCTCTGTTATTTTAGAGGCACAGCAGTGTGTGTGGCAGCTTTTTAGTTTTGTTTTTTTGCAGCCAGTTGCCAAAACTATTTTTTGGTTCAATGTTGCTGTAATGAAACCAGTTAATCAAATATTTTTGTGTTGAAAAGATGAAAGAATTTTTTTAACATTTTTTCTTGAGTACTTTTTTTTTCTTGAGAGAAAATGTTTTTGAACTTGGCTTAATGATATGATAATGAAAAGCATTATGGAGTTAAAGAGATACTGTAGATAAGATTAAAAGATACTTTACTTTTACAAATAAATTCATTTTAATGTTGATTTGATAGAGCAGGAATTTCTATTTTCCTATTCGTTTTTGTAAGTTTGAAATAATAAAAATTTCTAAAATTATTAAAAACATTTTTTTCTTGTTAATAATTTATGAGAGACCCGGGGGCAGCAGAAATGAATTTGGTACAAATTTTATGAGTAACAACACATGGGAAAGTTTAAAAGAAAAATATCAATGTGAGAATTTATTTGCAATGACTGCACGCAGAGAAAAACATGTTAAAATATGGTCAACTCCAACAACACTATTTTTAAAGAAAATTTTGATTATATTATTTTAAATTTAACCATACTATTGTCTGCGACAACTATATCATGTTTAAAATAGTCCTCCATCAATAAGCCACAACCATATTATGGCTGCCTCTAATAATGTTATGGTTTAATTTAACAATATTTTGTTTCAAATTTAACAATAGCATTTTGTTTTTTTTCAACATGCTATGGTTGAAAACAAACCATGTTAACAATTATTATTTACCATAATATGTTCGGAGACAACCATAATATGGTTGTGGCTTTTTGATGGAGGACTATTTTAACCATTATATGGCTGTCGCTGACAATAATATGGTTAATTAAAAACATAATCTGGGTGTGGATTTTTAGTGTGTCTTTTTTGCTCAGGCATTACTTTAAAAGTATTTGGATAGATTGTATACAAACAATATCTAGCAGACATGATGTTTTGCACCCTTTGCCATTGCTTTGTGCACCCTACCTCTAAGCAAAAAGTAAAGTCTTAGAAAATCTACAATTTATTTGTATGTGTTTTTGTATGTTATAATTTCGAATCCACTCGATGTTTTTAATAAAATAGTGTATGTATGTTATTTCTGTGATCTGATGTCTTTAATGAAAACGGTAAACCACTTCTGTGTCTTAACAATAACAACAACTTAAAATGATTATCGTCGCATCGGTTTCTTAACGTATTCTCATCTATGATTATCCTAATCCTAATCCGTCTTATAACAAGTGACGGTGTTGTAATCGAAAACCAGGCGTTTTAAAAATTGGTGTTATGATTATCGTAAACGGCACAATTACGAAAAACTTTCTATTCGGCATTTCGCAAAGCAACAAATAAAGGAGCATACAGACAACATGTTTTTTACATCTGACTTGTCAACATTGCAAGTCACATGTAATTGCGCATGTCTGACAAAATTGCTGTTTTACATAAGGTTTATAATATTCGGTCACAAACGTGCATGTAATTTGCTTCTGACATTGTCTTTTTTTCCACATAGTTATTGCAAACCAAAGTAGTTCTCGGTTTCAAAATAGTGTGCGGCCGCCACAAAAATTTTTATTTGCGCCGTAAAAGAGTTCAGCCATTTTAAAATGTTTTCTTCAAATTCGAAGATGACAATTATGGATATAATAATGAAATGTTTTTTATGTATGTATGTATGGACACAACCATTTATCGATATTGTAAAATAAAACCCTCAGCCGGCTAATGATTCCGGTAATAGAGCACCGCAGCTGTGGCTTCCTTGCGGCATAGATTTCAAACAACATTTTTTTTAAATAACAGTGATGTCAGATGGTTTGTCAGAAGAAAATAGAGCACGCTCTAATTGAAATTTTGTCAAATGACTTTGCGCCTAACTTTTACAGAAGCGAAGTTAAAAAGGTAACACACGACATGTCTGTGTTTTGCAGTGGGAAAATTAAAATGCAACACTGTCACAAGTGTGTTTAGTGGGGCAGGTCTCACCTCTCACACGAAAGCCGTCGCTTTGGCGGGTTCCACAGACGCCGCCGCCCAGAAATGACATAAAAGAGGAGAAAGTCAACTTTAGATGACGTCTATATGAATCACACTAGGTTTGCCAAGTTAAACCAACCAGTATCTTTAACTTATGCCGTACACCCCCGTTTAAATCCCATATTCCATACAGCCCGAAATAAAAAATTATTGCAGGATAAGGCATTTAGTTTGGGATTCCCTTGATTTCCAAAGGTCCCTGCAACTTGTCAAAGTTTTCATCATTAGTTTTTAGTCTTTCAGATAGTCAAAATTTTAATCTACAGAGAACATTATTTAATAAGAACAGGGCTTTTCTTTTATTAAAATTCAATCAAAAATTATCAGTTCTTCAGAAGATCGACATTGCAAAATAGACAATACTTTATTCGATTAGAACCCGGAATGGCTTACAATCCTTTTTGGGCCACTTCCTGGGAATTCTTTTAATTTTTTCTAAACGTTCTAGACAGAAATAAATAAGAGGCCTTAATTAAAAAATTCTTATACAATATTCATAATGAAAACGCTAGAAAAATTCATTTATTAACTTCAATTCTTAACAAAAATTACTTCAGCCTGAATTTTCAGGCTAACGCCTTGATTTTTTCCTTCTTGAAAGAAAAAAAAATAACATACACCCAACATTAACTACAGCATAAACAATCAGCAGTCCCTAATAAAAAAGAAAAACAGTAGCCAAAGAAAGATATTAAATCCATCCACAACAAAAATATGCACAAATCAATGCCCTTAAGCAACATGTTGTATCTTTCAAAATACATACATACAAAAAGAGAAAAATACTTAAAAAAAATTAAACGTCAAATAATGCAACATGAAATAGAAAACAAAAGAAAATATTAAAACACTAAACAAGAATTTTACAGAGCGAATAAAAAGAAAAGCCCTTCTATCAAAGACTTGTACTTTGATCACTTTTTTCCATTTCAATTTTCAATTTTTCTTATACAAACACACACTCACACATACAGATTTAAATGGTTATCCTTATAGTTAGAGTTTAACTAAAACTGTCAAAAGGGAATTTGTTAATAAAACGTTTTGAAAGAACGTACATTGTAGTTGTTGTTGTTGTTGCTGTTGTTGTTTTTCAATCGTACTTAATTTTTTGCTGGACTATGCTGCTACACTGAGACTACATGACTTGGTTTCACTGAGATGACTTGTCTGCTCTCGGTTCCTTTTTGCTTTTTACTTTGAAAAAAAAACTGACTATTTATAAAAGCAAAGGATGCGCTACCGTTTTCAGAAAAATTTCATGTTCAATTTCAATGTTATTGTCGTTGTTGTTTTTGTTTATTTGCTGCTGATTTTGATATTGCTATTGCTGTTGCAATGCTACTACTAGTAGTGTATGTATGTCCTCACATGTTTGTTGCATGCAATTGTCAATTGAATATATTGACATTTTACGCTGTTTTGCCTTGTTGCAAACCTGTCACTTATCATTCACTCAAAATGGTCTGAAGATTCACAGCCTAAACTGCAAACTTAGAACATTAATAGGGTAACTAATTTCCCAGACTTTTCCTATTCCCGGGTACAAAAAAATCCCTTTGTTTACCCCATGTATTCAAAAACACAATGTTAAATGAAAATCCAATTTGGACCATTACTAAAGCCCTTATGACACTTAATTTTAAATGCATTGTTCAATTTTTGGTGAACAGTGCAAATATAAAGTAATAGACAAATTTACCAAGTGCGTAGGGTTCAGCTGTGTTAAGATAAATGGCAAACTGTCAAAAATTTAACTAAAGTTATCGATAATAAATGAAGTTATGTCAAAAACAATGTAAAATTGTTCAACTTAAAATTTACATTATAAGCTTGAAATATTAAAAGTGTTGCTGAATCAGCGGTTTATGGGCTAATTCATCGATTTACCGCTTTTTGTTTTTAGGTTTCTCATAAACAAAAAGTTGGCAACATTTAATAAAATTAACAGAACAGGGATGGCAAGTTGTTTCAATTGTACTTTTTTGTTGATACTTTTTAAACTAAGATTTATAATACCTTTTTGGGGTGTTTTTTAAGAACATAAAAAAAATTTATTTCAACTAAAAAAATCTTTTAGTACAATTAGGATAAAAAAGTACAATTTTTAAAGGTTGTTGGTACAATCTTAAAAATTCTCAACGCCATCCCTAAAACAAAACCATTACAAGAGAAAAAAACTAAAAAACTTTGTTTACATTTTTTTATTGTTTGCTCTTTCTAGCATTTACTGTTTCTTTCTGTCAATTCTATATCAACCCTGCAAATAATAGGACCAGTCCAAACACGCGTGTAAAGAGTAGCCCACAAGGGACTAGGACTAGTCCAAAAGTAACCCAAACGTATGGAAAAAACATGCAGGACCATATAACCCATCTTTGGACTACAAAGGAGTAGTTTTAAAACTACTCCATTGTGTACACAAGAGGATTAGTTTTAACTTCGTTTAAAAACGAAAACATGTCGTTAAAGAACGAAGACATGTCGTCTCACTACAAACACTTTTTAACAATGACATGGTCCATGATGGCATTACATCGGACCAGTCCATGGAGTAGTCGTGGAGTAGTCCATTTCATTAAATTGGATCAGTGGTCCAATAATATTTGCAGGGAATTAATTAATAAAAAATGTAGTGTCATAAGGGCTTAAGGAAGTTATGAATAAAAAAATTAAGCAAATGAGTAATTTGAAGTATTAATCAAAAAAATTTCGAAAATATACCAGGAAGGCCCACTTAAAATGTACTATAAAATATCAGAAAATTGTAGAGATCAAAAAAACTTTTGTTTTAAACCGTGCGATTTGTCGTGGAATGCCCCATATATATGGAGAAAATATTTTTGGGAAAAAAGGAAACGAAAATAAGTACGATTTTCACAACTTAAACGTTCAAATTTCGAAAAGGTACCAAATACGTATTTGTATATTTAAAATAAGTTTCGAATTTGATAAAATCTTTACTTCCACATTTATTAGTTTAAAATACAGTTGGGTGACAAAAAAGTACCAAAATACAATTTTTACCCGTTTATTTCCAAAGGTTCGAATTTCAAAAAAGTACCAGACACCTGTCCGCTTATTTATCTAATTAACAACGATAAGTATTACATTTTTTTTAATCTCTTTTAGTTTTGGAGACACGAGGTAACCGAATTTACTCGTTTTTATCCCCTTAACATTCGAATTTCCAACAATTCCGTCTTACTGATATGTATAGATTTATTTATGTATTTAAAATTTATATATTAAGTGGTTTGTATTATCTAGAATCTGTTTTTAATGTTGAAGCCCATCTGAGGTCGTTTTGTTTTTGGTTTTTATTTTAAAGCATTGAAACAATATAAATTTATTCATTGTTGTGGCCTTTTGTTCCTTTTTGGAACCACAGGACATGATATGCATAAGATTGTTTAAAGAAATTACCTTTTCCCATCTTCGCCAATTCTTCGCCAAAAGTACTGTAAGTTTTTTTTAAGGCCAATAACATATCATGCCAATTTTGGACAACGTGTTCTGACCTGAAGCGAATTCTAGTAAGATCGATTAAAGCATATAGTGTGACACAAGATTTTGACTATAAGGCGGATGAGCCAAAACTTCTTAATAATTTTTTTCTTAACAGTTTTAACTGGTCTTGCAGCAATTGGTAAAGCTTCATGCCTAGGCACATACGCAGAACGTTTTTCCGTCAATGTTACGATGTTTGCGGTTCTGTTTTTCGTAATGAATCCACTGTCCATCAGTAATGCATCATTGCAAAAATTCTTATTTGTATGAGTTCAACAGCATTTTTTCTCAATAGCTATTAATTGAATCTTCATATATAAATTAAATATGAACTAACAATAATTAATCAAATCTTATCCTAATACTTTGTTTTATGTCCTGCCAGTGCCAGCCAAAAAATTTCATCATCACGGTTTCTGTTCACATAAGTAGGCAGTTGTTTAACGTTCTTCTGATTGGATGAGTGCTGCAGTTTCTCTTCTTCTTAAGCGAATGTGGACGCCATGATTTAAAATATTTTGAGCAAGTGGATTTGGGTGTAGCCTCTTTAAATAGTTTACTGCATATTTCTGAATTATAGTTTTTACTAACTGCACATTGAGATCCTTATGGATGTTTGAGTTTTTAACATACCAGGGAGCGGCTGTGAATATTCGAAGATGTTTATTTTGGCGCCTTTGAATTTTTTCGTTATTAGAGGCCGAGGCCGTGCCCCATAGTTGAATACCGTAGCACCATAAAGGATCAAAGATAGTGTTGTAAAGTAGAAGCTTGCAATCGAGACTAAGAACAGAATTTCTTCCAATAAGCCAATGAATTTAAATGGATTTTAGTTTCAGTTCAGTTAATTTTGCATCTATATTGCCAAATTTAAGTACACAGGGTCCGAACGCTTTTAAGATTCAGCAAATGCTTCAACAAATCCAATGCGTTCTCGAGTTATGACAAACAAAAGAGCCTAAAACGTGACAAATTCCCCTATACGATACTTACTAACTTCAAATTAATTTTTAAATTATTTATTGAGGTACCATGACCAAACTAATGATGCAGAAGTTCTTATTTTGGGGGCTACTTTCATAAGCAATTATCAGAATTGAGTCCCGAAATCATGTGTTGTACTGTGTTATTTTCATAATTTAAAAGTAAAATAAAAAGCAAAAATCCCATTATAAGTACAAAAACATCAAATTTTAAAAGTAGGAACCTGGTGTTTTATAATTGAAATTCTGTAAGGTGTTAAACGAGTCAGTGAACCAATCATAATAATATTCTCGTTCTGTGTTTGGTTCTCTGGGGTTATTGTTTTAGGTTAGAATCAATCTAATTTCACTTTCGGATTATTTTAAGTACGAAGTCGGGATCAAATCAACTTTAAAATACTTCACACAAGCGCATTTTGAGATTGATCTGTTTTGCTATTTTTAATAAAATAAATTTTTTTTAATTCTTTTTAACTAATCATCCTCACAGTTTAAACATCTTTCTTTTCTTTTATGATGTTCAAATGGATTTTAAAAAAGAATATTATTTTTAAAATCGAAACGAGCATTGATTTTCCAATAAAAAATTACAGTGAAAAGAAAATTCTACAGCCTTCTAATTACTTAAACAAAAAGGCAGGCAATTCCTTAAGACCACTTCCGTAAAATCAGTACGAACTCTTTATTTTATTAAAATATGTAAACAATACTCACAATAAAATTTAAGTTCTCAATTCTCTTTTACACTCCTTCCCTTATGTCATTTAGAAAGATCCCTTTTCATCCAGCAAATATCTCCTGCAACCAAAACTCATTTATCATTTTCGCACATAATTAATTGTGTTTTTATTTCGTGGATACAAGAAAAACAAACAAAAAAAAACAAAGCCTTTAGAATTTTATTACTTGCCACAACGAAATCAATACGATGTTTAAGAAGAACACACCAAGAGTGGAAAAATAAAAATCTTTAAACACAATTAAAACTTACATGATGGCTAACACTAAATGAACAACGTCGCGTACATAACAAACGAAATTTTGTAGTAAAATAATATACGCAACCGACAACTGAAAACGGAGAAGAAACTTAGAAAATGCAACACAGTTACGTTGAGACTTAAAAAAGAGAAAAACGAGAACATGCTAGAGAATACAAAGTATCAATCTATAAATTGGTGGCAAGTTAAAAGATACATAGCAACAACAATAATAGCAAAAAACTAAACAAACAAAAAAATCGACAAGTTTTTAACACCCGCATGCCACAAAAGGTGGCAACTACAAAAAAAGTTAAGCAATGATTGTACAGCCCATCGACGAGACGTCAAAAGCAAACAAACATCTATCAAAAAAATATGAAATCAATAAGGTGAAAAACAGTTCATACGAGGGTTGTTATATAAAAGATAACTTTAATTTAAAAGCCTAGATCTCGTTGATACATTGAGGATTTCGTCCTCTAATTAAATTTTAATTTTTTTAATTAACTGTCAAAATCGATGGTGTAAAATACACTACAGTTTCATCAGTAGGTGAGACATACGTGTTAAAATAATAAAAAATTCGTTACATCATATATGAGGAGCTCCATATCAAAACGGAACAATTCCACTTTTACAATTTTTGGATAAATTATCATAAAAAAAATTAATTTAAACAAATACGTTGTATGTAAGTATGTGAAATGGTTGCGTTTTGACCCGATTTAAAGTAAATAAATTCATTAAAACAATGACTGTAAGAATTTTAGGATGTGCAGTATTATTTAGTAAAAAGAAACTTTGAATTTTAAAAGTGGAATTGTTGCGTTTTGTTATGGGCCTCCTCATATATCTTTTTGACGAAATTACGGACATTAAGCGTCTTGAGGAGTACCTTACTTTATCTTCGGAGTATATTAATTAAAAACGCGAAGTTCACTACGGATGGTTTGGCTGTCATGCCAAGTACCCACAATAATTTTGAACACACATCTGTCTCCGCACTCTACTTTAATCCACGATGTGAAGAAAATCTGCCTTATTCTGAGAAATATAAACGTATTGTGGATTAGAAAATAATTGCTGGACCAACGTCAGCTGTGCTCGATCGCGTCTGCACACGGAACCTAACCTGACGTTTTGTGGCTTCGAAAGTTCCATCTTGATTTATTTGTGCTTCAAATATGTGAGTGCCCCGGTAGGCTAGCTGGTAGTGAACTTGTCTATCAGAGCCAGGGTTCGATGCCCGCCAGAGACTCTGGTTTCTTTCCTGAAGACAAGCATAGAGCTTCGCGGTATTAGCTTAGGGAATTTTAAAAAAAAATCCAACTGACTATAATTATATTGATAAATATAACAATTGCGATTCTTCATTGAACTGTTGGTTCCCAGTAAAAAACATCGCCTACAACAAAATGTGTTAAGTAATCAGGAAAAAGTAAAAATGAATATACAGGGGATGTCCCAAAATGAATGAATTTAAATGTAAGTCATTATTTTTTACCAAAAAACATCTGAAAAAAAATAGTTATAGAAATATTTTAGTAGTTATATAGAAGAAAGCTACAAAAAAATGAGTGAAAGAATCCTTAAATTTAAAAAAAGTAGGCGAAGTTTTTCTGGGTTATTTATTGAAGTTTTTGATATTTTAATTAGGCTATATTTTAATTATTTTTAGTGAAGGAAGGAATTCACAATATGAAATGAATTGAATTTTTTTCTTGATTGAAGAACTCAGGTCAAATTTACTAGTTTCGAGATCAACCACATACATATACCTACCTTAGGTGCCTCCGATCTCAGAACTACTCAAATAATGATAAACAATCCGAGTTCTTAAATCTTGTTTCTCGCTCTTTAGTTTCTAAAATGTTTCTGTTATCTTCTGAAGCAACAACAAACGTACATTTTTCACCGGAGATAATTGATGTGTTAGCTTAATTTGGAATTTCTATCCTCCCTCGTCAAACTCTATACTGTTAAAATAATAAAAATAGTTGATGAAATTCTTTAAATAAAAAAATATCTATCATTTTAAGTATTGAAAGGTTCATGAAAATGATTAACTCAGCTTTGCTACAAAAAAAAAATTACAGCAGGGACGTCGCACATTGGTTTAAGAGCGGCATTAATTCATTTTTTTCATATTCGCCGATTTGGATAATTTTTTGGTATTTTGTTGTCAGATATCTGTACATTATGATTCCGTAATATAAGGCTGATATATACAAAATTTTGGTTTCACGCATAGTGCCATAGTTGCGCCGTCTTGTAAGAACCATTTCTCCTCCAAATGATATGCAATGACGTGAAGAATAAAAAAAATCATGAATCATTTGCGTATGTTGCCACTAGTTGTGGACTTAAAGACAAAGGGGCCGACGCAACCGCACCAAACAGAGATTTTTTGGGATGTAAAGGAGTCTAAAGAGTGTCATGAGGATTGTGCTCTCTCCAAAAACGACAATTCTGCTAATTTACATTCTTGTTAAGCCAGAAATCAGCGTCATCGTTGAAAATGATTTGACGATAAAAATCTGGGTAAACTTTCAGTTGTTTCTCAGTCCATTCACCGGACACACAACGCAATTGATGGTCCGCTGGCATAAAATGTCCTCTGTCATACTCACGTATACAGTGGCGATGGTTTCTTCTATACGCACGGTATGGGCTTGATCTATAGTATTGCGTATTAGCTGATCTGGTGGAAGATTATGCGCACCTTCCCCCCGAGTGATGGAATACGCCTTTTATAGGGCGAAGTTAAAGCAGCTTGAAAATTCCTGCCTCTTGGTGTTACATCCGCTGGAGTAAATGAATTCTGTTTTGGCTATTTAGTTAGCTTTGGAGCTTGAATCTACTGGCATTCTTCGGAGTCTCATATATTTTAAGAACAGATGAATGTACACTGGCAAACACCAAACATTCAAAGGACAGACAGCCTTGGAATCCAAAGGATTCAATGGGTTCGAAGATATAGCTCAGCGCTTTACGGAACAACAACGGGTGTCAGTACCTCCCGGTGACGTGGCACCGTCTCCCTATTGGTGAGGACTCCATTAGTATGCTTCTTGCAAGAAATGCTTCCTGTCTTTCAAGATGATCGTCTTTATGAAAGCCTTGCTTGGTTTAGCCCAAAGTCGCGTGTAGGATTATTTACATTCACATGGAAGACTGATTTGTCACCCTTGTTAGAAAGTTCGACCTGTGGATGGCGATACGTGCTGGTGCTAGCTAATAAGAAGTTGCTGGGATTAATAAATAACAGTGGATGGATTTTACACTCAAAATTCTACCTGTGTGCAAATCATCCTTCACTCACACAAGGGCATTTGGTAAGTGCTTAATATTTACGCACCATGTGGCTAAGATCTACCGTAAAGTTTAGTCGCAATACAGATATTCACAATAAATCAAAATCACAGTTGTTATGCGCTTCTTTAAGTTTGGCAAACAGACCCCAAATTTTCGATATAAATTTCCACGATTGGCAAACTTTGCATGGTCATTTCCCCAAATATACTGGAAAAAAGTCAAACACACATATTCGTTATGTTCGTAATAAGGAAAAACTTGTTAGAAGTTATAAGATATCAGTGTTCTCCCCAAGATCCCAAAATATTTGTTTATGTCAGAAAATGAATTTTTTTTGAAATAGATTTTTACAAAAATGCTGCAAAATATGTATACAAAGCTAAAAAAAACTTGCCTGAATTAAAACAATTATAAAAAAATGTATAAAAAAAATCTCAAACTTTTCATACTGAATTCTCCGGAATATTTAAAAATTTTTCCTTTTCAATTCTGTTCACCCCAAACGCCCCTGCTTTCAACAAAAAAAATTTTAAGTCAGATCTTTGTCGCAATAAAAATATTTTTTTTAAGCGGATTCATCACCATCATCCTGATCATCAAGGAAACATCATACATGTTAGAATTGTAGCTCATGTTCTAAGTTTTCTCTGGAGTGTGTAAGAAAAATATATATTTTTTTGAATTCTTTTAGTATCCTACAACAACCAGTTAGCATGTGCGTCATCATTAAAACGACAGCTACATGATGCGTATGCACACAAAACTCTACATGAAATCTTTCCAAAAGCAACAACTGCAACTACAAAATATCTTTGCGAACTTACAACCAGAGTGTTCAAATTAAAAACAGAAAAAAATCTTAAAAAGCAACAAACAACAACAAGCTACGGAATCAAATATTAACGAAATACAGAGACATGTCTTCAAAATATCTTTGGCAAAATAAAGTTAAGCTTTAAAAGTATCTTTAATATCCCCAGGGACATATAGAAGAGTACCTACTTTACTAGGAAAGCTCACCCAACTTTTTTTTTTCTTTTTCTTGGTGTTATTTTTATATTTCTACTACAAGTTAAAGTTAATACTCGCATTTAGACAGTCGCACAGTCACTCACTCATCTTTTTCTCAGCAAGTACTACAACAACAAAAAATTGAAATAGACAAAAATGTTGTTGAAGACACTTAGAGAGAAAATTTAACTAGAAGCGCTAAAGCTCCAAAAAAAATCAATTAATTTTTTATAGAAAAAGGAACGAAAACTGCATTTAAGGCGAAATTATAGCAAAAGGGCCAAAAGAAGTAATAATTAGGAGGAAGTGACATCTTCCACGGCATCTCCAGGTGTGCCTGGGTTGACCACAACTCTTGAGCCTTCACTGATAGAAAATGCGTAATAACGCTGATGGATATTGACATCAGTACTATGACAAGTAACTTAATTTGTGAGCCCATGACACTTTTCATCATTGTGACGTCAGCCTTAACATTAATTGGCCAAATTGTCATCAGGTGAAACTATGTCAACAATGGAATAACACATCGACATCACAGAAATGACGAATCGGAGTCAGTTTAATAAAAAAAATGTCATCAGCGCGATGACTCAGTAACATCGGAGAAAGGACTCATTAGGCTTAATTTAATGAAAAGCTGTCATTAAATTGAGTCATTGGGATGAACTGCCCTGCGGGAAATATGAGTCAATTGTTCTTAAAGCACTTATCCCGTGACCAGCGAACACAATATTATAATGAAAAGGGACGAATTGTGGTAGGTGAAAACAAGACGTATCCCTAGAGGGAAGCGAACTGACACCAAAGTAGTGCCGTGATAGGTCTTTGGGGGTAGAGACCGGTTCTAGTTCAAACACTTTATATGAATAAGACCTATCACTTTTACATGGGGTTGTCATTGGAAGGGGTCAATTGACACCATTTGACCAGTCACAGATCTATTCGCAATGAACGTGCATAGTGTCAGTTACTAAAATGTAGTATTACTTCAAATAAACAAGTCCTAGAATTATATTCAAGAACCAAATTTTAAAAAGTACCAAAAAATGTGTCACAGCACCGGTGGATACTGTACTGTAATTAATTATTTTTTCTACCTTTTTGTTATTTATAAACCAGTTAAGGGATTGGTTCTTCTTTCGCTGGTCACGAGTTCTTTGTTTTTGTACTTGTTCTATTTTCACAAATCCCAGGACCAGTCTGTTGGACCAATTGACACAAATTTCCCGCAGGGATGTATATAATAACTAGTGATCATGGGCTTAAAGTGCAGATACTCCAGAGGAAAGGTAATTGAAACAAAACTTGTTATGTCACTGAATTTATCGCAGGCTTCTGGTATTTGTTTTTATTTCTTTATATGAAGCAGATCTATTACTTTATATGGTTCACATGCAGTGTTGCCAAAACTTGGTGACCAAAAACGGCTAAATTTACGGAAAAAATTGCTAAAAAATGGCTAAAAATTGGCTTAAGAAATTTTTAAGTAAAAACACTTTGAAATTTAATAACAGAACAGAAAAAATAAATAAAATTGTAAGTTGAGATCAATTTGTTACATAAGAATTTACGTAAATTACTTTTTTAGCATTTAAAAATCAATAAATTCAATGTCATTATTGATCATCTCATAGGAATCACACGTGCCTATTAGTTTTAAATATTTTGAAGGTAAATCATAATCATGACAATATTTGCAAAACCTTTTGAGTCAAAAATTTTATAAATTTATCTCCAAAATTGCGACATTTACTTTGCGCAAAATGTTTACATGGACAGCCTGAGAGCCAGTCGGAAGGACATCGTTAATTGGACTCGGAAGGTGATTCTGAGTTGATCGGTATACTTTATTTTAAGGTACAGTCAAATCCCGATAATTCGTACCCCGATAAATCGTAATTCCCGATAATTCGTAATAAACTGTCGGTCCGTTGAAAAAATCTCGTTAATTCGTAAAATTTCCATACATTTTGGTCCCCTCGCTAATTCGTTATTTTTTTTCAAATAAAATCTTCTTTGCCTCTTATAAATCGTAATTGTTTGCTAACTACCACTTATAATTCGTAATAAAAACAACAGAAACATGGAAAGAATGATTTTTTATTTACCGCTATTTTTTTTTGCGTGGGTTTTTTTTGTTGCGTGTTTCTTTAATTTTTTAAGATCAGTTTGTTATATGAACAATTTTTATATATTTTTTATTTTTAACCATTTTTTTATGTTTTTGTATCGTTTTAGTTAAGAAATTGAAAAACCTCGTTAATTCGAATTTATTTTATTTTAACCCTGTTAAATCGAAACCCCGCTAAATCGAAAACCCCTATAATTCGTAAGAAAAAGCCGGTCCCTTGCGATTACGAATTATCGGGATTCTACTGAATTACAAACATCAGCACAAATGCATATTACGCTCTCCACTATTGTGGTTATGGCAGCGTTTTAAAAAACTGCAGTCAAAGTAGAAAAACTGTTATTTTTTCCACTTCTTCATTAGTCTTTGGCGAAAAAAAAACTGCTGCTTTTACTTCTGATTCATTAAATGTGAACAATCGCTGTCAAACCAACTCAAATAGCGAACAGTTGTACATAAATTTTCGTTTTTGTTCGTCAGTTTTTGGTTTCGATAGCCCTGGCTCTGGCTATCAATATTTTATTGTTATGGTAAAAATATTTTTCTAATCGATAAAATTGAATTTACGATTGCTAAATGTAATCTAATTCTCAAATTACTTTCAACGAAGTTTACTGGGCTAAACACCCTCTCTACGTCAGCATTTTATCATGAAATTGAGAGCAACTTTATCAATTGTGTTGATCCATTTTATAAATTTTATATTGGCATACTTTTTCTTTATTTTTAAGGTTGTTTCATCGTCATCCCTTATAGCAAATTACAACATTTGTAAACGTTGTGATTTAAATGCATTTTAATTGTTAAAAAACCTTTAAAAAGTTCTATAAGAAAATAAAAGTTATTGAGTGCCCCGGTAGGCTTGCTGGTAGGAAGCTAGTCTATTAGCGCCGGGGTTGAGAGTTCGATTCCCGCCAGAGACTCTGGTTTCTTACCTGAAGACAAGCGCAAAGCTTCGCGGGATTAGCTTAGGAAATTAAAAGAAAAAACTAAAAAAAAAAAATTTATTTGAAAGAAAAAACGGCAAAAAAAATTTATGGCTTAACAAGTTGAAAAATGGCTAATGGCTAAATTAATTTTTTAATGGCTAAACAATGTGAAAAATGGCTAAATCCAGCCACAAGATGGCTTAATTGGTAACACTGTTCACATGGGACAATATCTGTGACAGGCGTTTATTTTACCGAAATTGTATGTGTCCAGTGACCTGCTACAAAGTGTGAAAAAGGTGTCAATTAACCCCTTCCTTGGACTTCGCCATATTCAAGTCACAAGTCCCCTTCATATAAAGTGTTAGAACTAGAACAGGTCCCTACCACTTAAGAACTATCTTGTGATAGGTTTAGTGTTAGTTCCCTTTCCCCTAGGGTTAAGTCAAAGTGCAAGAATATCGGATGTTTGTTTCACTTTTATTGTATATCGCCTATTGTTTACAGAATAAATCTCAATTATAAGACACCAGAAGCATGCACGATTTTTAAAAATTTAACTAAATAATTTAAACAAAATAGTGGGAATGTGGGAATTTTTGCTTCTTATTTTACTTTTTTTACATGAAAATAATGTTGTGTTATTAACAAAATGTGGCATCGAATTGATGTCACTGTAGCATATATGACGCGTAAAATATGACAAAATTTTATAATGACGTTCGCACTGGATTATGTTCGTTTTTGCATCATTAATGTCTCAATTCTGATGTTAGGGCATCTACAATATAAAGATGCATATTTCTATGAGTGTTGAGGATTCCAGTCTAGTGCCATCCTTGTAATGCAACCGGGCATCTTCCTGATAGTATGGCCGATCTATCTTCATTTTCTGGTCTTATTTTGTTTCAGTATGGGTCGCTCATCGGTCCTGCATATTATTCTGAGGCACTTATTGATGAATATGTACATGGAATTATTGTGTTATTGTGCTTAATATTATCCAGCTTTCACTTGCGTATAACTGAGTAGACCTTACACATACATTGAATATTCTGAGCATGGCTCCTCGGGATATTTTCGAATCAGAATGGAGAAGTGATTGTACTCGCCCGAATACCGCTCTCCCTTTGAGCCTGTTGTTTGCGTCTGTTTCTCGGAATAGTAATTCCCACCAAAAATCTAAACTGGAAAAGTAAAAGAAAACTAAGTTTGTGATCGTTAATATAATTTCCATTGAAAAATGTTTTTTTTTTTGCAAAAGTAAAATTGCATTTGCTGAAGAAACTAGAAAATGGGATTTATATATTTTCTTGGCAAAATATATTAAATTTTTTTTGGAAAAACTTAATTTTTGAGTAAAAAACTTAAATTGAAAATTTTGCTAAAACTCAAAGAGCTGTAGCTTTCCAGAGCAAAAGGTTCTTAACTTGCGATCGTTTACATTTTCCTCCAAAAATCGAAATGGAAAAATAATTAAATGGTGTAAAATTTACAAAGCAACGTTATCGAATCTCTTACAAAACGTTGTACAACCGAAAACAAGGAAGAAAATTACTAAACGTTGATAAATTTAAAACGAACTATTGTCAAATCAACAATGATATAAAAAAATGACCATACGTTATCAAATGAAGAAAGACTAATGGCCGTTTTCTCATTAGGCGATTATCTTTTTTCCCAACGAAAAACTGCACATTAAAGAAATTTGGTTTTCTCAATGTCTTGTTTGCTTCTATTCTGTCGCAAAGCTAACCAGCACTCATCTGCCAATTAATTATTTCCCTTTTATTTGCAGTACAGATAAATACAATCAGCTGACTCCCAACTTTCACATGTATTTTGAGAGGTGTTGCCAACTGAAAACAATGTTTTTTGTCGGTATATTGAGAAACCCAAAATCGGTAAGGGACAGTTTATTGGTCTAAAAAATTTATGTTAACATTAGGTAACAGACAGTTTGTCGATACATTGAGAAAATGGTCATTACAAATTTATGTCGATAATAAGTAACAGGTTGTTTGTCGATGCATTGAGAAAATGGCCATTAGAAAAGAATAATTATTGTATTGCCAAAATAAGAAAAATTGTAGACAAAATGACGACGTATTTTCTTGAAATGGTTACACCATTCGTTGCCAAATTGAGCACAAACTCGCCCTTCAAGAAACGAATGAGCGAGTAGTCACATTTTTCATTTTGGTGTTAAGAAAATGATAGGAAAAAATGACCGAATGTGAACGATAACTTGATTTCGGTAATTTTTTCCTATCATTTTCTTAACGCCAAAATGAAAAATGTGACTACTCGCTCATTTGTTTCTTGTAGGGAGGTTACCCCACATTGAATAACGAATGCAATAAATTTTGTTATTTTCTATCATATTTTTGAACAGTTGTGTAGAAAAGATGGAATTAATTAAGCTTTAAGATCACTTTCTGTTAGAAATCGAAATAGAAGATGCCATCTTGAGGAAATAGAAGTAACATATCCAACATAACTTTTTAATTCCATTCACCCATTATTCTTTTCTCGCGGTGTAACAAGCTTCACAAATATGAAGTATTAGACGAGTGTTAAAATTCTAGATTGCGCCATAATTTCCACAATGACCAGTGTAAATTTGTTGCAAAGCAAAAAAAAAAGAAGGACCCAAAATAGCAACAACAGCCTTTGGCATTTCGATATACTTAACTACACTTCATCAATTGCACCATAGACGCGAGCTTAGCCGTTTGTTGTCGACTGCAACATGTTGCTCGCTGCTCGAATATGTCGCTCAAAAGTTTTTGTTTGGTTTTTCTTTAAAAGCGATTCCATTTGAGGTAGTGCATTGTAGAGTGTGTGTATGTGTGTTGTAACATGTGAGTGGAAAAATAAAACGAGAAATGCGTCATAAATACTTTTAGATAACAATTGCAACAACAACAATTACATTTATTGTTGTGCACACATGTATGGAGAAAAACAAGGTTTTCTGTGATAATTCGTCCGTCTGCCATTTATGATCATAATAGTGGTGATTGTCATTATGATCATCATTCTAATGGTCATAATGATTTCAGTTGTTGATGGTGATTTCTTAAGATCTTTGCTGGTGTGGTACATGTTCCAACAATCAATGTTTATTATTGGTCGGTCACTCTGAGTTAGTTTTCGCTTTGGTGACTGCGACTGAGAGTGTGTGTGTCACTGGCTCGCTCTCTGCGTTCCGTTTGGCATTGCTGATATGACACAAAGAGTTGCGAATATGATAAATTTCATTGGCACTTTGTATGTTGTAATACTTCATACTTTACATTGCTTAAAGGTAATGATCATTGATCATGTTATCATTATTTTAATTGATTTTTCTGAAGTTGGTTTTTCTTTAATTTTTTTTTTTTTTTTTTTTTTGTTTGTATTTTCTACAGATTTTTGACGATGCTGGTTGTTGCATTGAATAAAAAAAACTATTTGTTTTCATTTTATGGTTTCAATGTTGGAAATGACCATGTCTGTCCAAAATTTCTTTGTGTACATTGGAATACGGTGCAAGATTGATTTGTTTAAGGAAACAGAACATCGAATGCGGCAAGGTTATCGCTCTAAAACTCGTTCAAGAGATCGTTACATGATTTTGATTTGCTTGGGATGGAGAGGAGGGAAAAATAATGGCTTTTCTAATTAAGATTGTGTTAATGATTGTGATAATTTCACATCAAACAAGCGTCCATAGCAGTAGTTTTATGTTTGATAGCAAATTTCTTCGGAAGTAGTTCTTAAATTGTTAATAAAATGTGAGGTCGAAAAAACATTAATAGAGAATTTATGTGCAAATAATTGGTTTAAATCATAATGTAATCAATTCCAGAGCAAAGACCTAAATGTTGTCTTATCATTAGATGTGTAAATTTTTAACATTTAAACTGAGAATGTACTATTTTTTTACATCTTTCAGATGTCATGATCTAATAATTGGATATAATTTTTTTAGGACGATGGACTACGCTGTTTCCAATTCCTGACTTGTTATTGGTGTCTTTCAGGCTGACAGAAAATTAAGAAAATTCGACCCAGTTGTAATGTAACTTTGCATCCCTTGACTTCCTTGCGTAGTGGTATGCTTAGGATTTAGTTGAATATCCATCACATAGTTTCCTAATTTCCAATGTGCATGCAACATAAGATCAAGCACTGCGCTAAATTTTGAACTAAATCCCATTCAAGTGACCCAGAAGGCTAGCCGGTACTGATATAGTCTATCAGCGCTGGGGTTGCGGGTTCGATTCCCGCCAGAGACTCTGGTTTCTTTCCTGCAGACAAGCGTAGACAAGCTTTAGCATATGGAATTAAAAAAAAAATAAATAAAATAAATGCAGCTCAGTTAGAAATGAACAGCACACACGAAGGCCCACAGTAAATCCGAACTTTGTTATTAAACCTTGAACAAAAATCAGACTCTAACTCAAAATCTTTAATATTTTAGCTTAAATCACAGCCAAAAACTTAGTCTTAAAGGTACCTTGGGTATAGGAGGCTACTAAAAGGATTCGATTCAGCGGTATATTCTAGTGATTTGCTAGTTTTAAGCAAAGACAAACTTGAAGAACTAATCGCTTCCCAAGACAAAGCGGTAAAAAAAATTCGAACACCAAAGCCTCTGTTTAAAGACTTTAACAATGCAGGTCGCAGTTTTGGAGGTAATTTGATTTGGTACATAGGTTCTTATATATGTCAGTCGTGATCGAATACTTTTTCAATTCGAAAGCAATTTTATTTCAGTCGATACTGAACGAATTGTAATTATTTCTTCAGTATTGTGAAAACTTAAATAAATACTTTACAACACTTAAAACATAATTTCGTTCCGTTCAGAATTATACTTTTCCTTTAGAAATAATGCCGGGAATTCTTTCGACCGAAAAAGATCCGGAAAACTTGTAGTCCTATCTCATATTTAATATAAAATCTATACACAATTTCAAATCGATAAAATTATAGGAAACCTCTCTAAAGATGAAAGCCATTTCTTAAAGTTCAATTGATTTGTATACGCTTTGTTTCATGTACTTCTCTTATTCTTTGTTCAATCTTTGTGCCAAGACTTCTTTATTTCTTAATACCTCTTGATGAATTCTAAATACTAATTATGATGTTAATAATGAACAACTTTCCAATTATAAAAAAAAAATAAAGCTACTCAGAACAGCGTAACAGACAGTATGAAAATAAATGCCACAACCAAATGGACAAATAAACCGAACCCCAACCCATCAAGCGAACAACAAATAAAAAAGCACAAAATCTGGGAAGAGCTAAAAGAAGCAAATTACGGAAATCTTAGCAAAGTGTGTGTTAGCAAGAGAGTAAAAGGAAGGTGGAGAGGGGCCTCTGGTTTCTAAGTGGGGTCACTGCAGAGGTAAGGATTTCATTTAGTAAAGTGGGCAGGTAGATGGGTAGGTAGTAAGGAAGGAAGGAACGTATGAATATGGGTATTTAAACTGAAAGGAATGTGATGCGCGTAAATTAACTCGTCAGTTGCAACAGCATCAAGTTTAAATGAACGAAATGGGAGAAAAGTATACGCAATGAAAAAAAAACAAAACAACGAGGGAACAACAAATACAAAACAAAACACAAGGACAGACAGAGAGGTAAAAGATTTTATTAGAATTAAGAGTAAAACCCAGCGAGATGACAGTTTTCAAAGGTAGAGCTCTGTATGATTTTAGCATTTGAGTTTTACAATATGTTCTATTTGCAAAATTTGGGTTTGGGACCAATGGTAAATAAACTTTTAATGCATCCATTGTAAAATACAGGCCGATCTACACAGAAATTAACAGACCAAATTTTACCTCAATAGCATTAAACGTTACAGCTTTAGGCGTACCAAAGTGTTTTCCGAGAATCGACTTTAAATGAGGACCATGGTAAATTGTAAAACAAACTTAAGACAATTTGACCACATACAACGAGTTTCTGCAAAAGTTGCTGCCTTCCGCCACCAATTGGTGTAAGTTTTCTAGCAAAAATTTAAATTTTTTAAAGTTGTTTGCCTACATTTGAATTTATAACTATTTTCTTATTGAACCCATTGTGCTGGATTTTAATCCCAATCTGCTCAAAAGAACTAGAAATAATTTGTCGCCACTTTTCGAATTTGATTTTTGATTTGATTTTGAGTGGTGTAAAAATAAAAGTGATTTTATCAGACGGACATGGCCGATTTACTAAGAACTATTCAAGGACCCAGAATAGTATTGGGTCTTAGATGAATATTAAAAAAGTTTCACACGTAATGACAAACTTAGTTTTGGAGAGTATAAAAAGATAAATTTAAGACTGTATGCAATTAAGAAATGTATTGGTGACTTAGTTAAAGACAAAATCTCAGTATAAATCGTTATGATCTGGTATAAGACTAGTACAAGGTGGGCCAAAATTCAGCATGGGGCTTAACATTTTAATTACTTTTTCGCTTATGTATTTTTTAATATCTTTTTTACAGATTATAAAACATAAAAATGAATTTTTTACGCAATTAGTATGGAAAATAACGTCACTTAAATGACTCGCGTTTTCAGCTTTGCAATTATGGGCTGGCTTAGGATTTTTTTGGAGTTTTAGAGAGCGAATAATTTCCAGAAATTCGGAAATTAATTGGCCAGCGCGTTCACCATATTGAACACAATGCCAACATTTTTACAGAAATGCGAGCGCTACAGCTAGACTGATCCATCCAAACTTTTTTCGTATTTTATCTTGGTCCACCGAGTATTGATGGGTCAGGCGCAAAAGGTCGATTTCGCCAGTAGTCTCGGATCAAACACATCTGATTATGTGTCGAAAGAAACGGCTAGTAAAAGTCTGAAGCTTTTTACATCCACAAAGAAATATTGGCTTAATGCAGGTACTGTAAATTATTAATATTAGATCACAGGACAAGTCATTGGACATCCATGTCTTCCTTAAGAAGAGCATAGTCTTACGATCTTTGCCTATTCGACATGTAACATCTTTTAGAGCACCATTTCTTTTAAATTGTACATCCCAAGTAATAAAAAGTTTGGACGTCCTCTATAACTACTTCATTTAGTACAATATCGTAAATATTGTAAGTATTAATCCTTCAGGAGTTCGACTTTCTTTAATAGATCCTTAGTACGGCCTTCAAAGCATTTTGATAAATTGCTTTTAATTTTTCTTTTATGCATTCAAAACAAAGGTCGTTAAGTTAAGTTATTGCAGTCCACTGTACACCATTTAAATGCTCAGCGTTTGTTTCTTTTGGAATTTTAATATCGGGGGATTTACAGTATGCTTTAAATGGCGGCGCTTTATATAAAAAACAAAAAGTGATGTACAAAACATTTTCTTTTTAAGTTCTAGAAACCTCATTGATATATATTTTATACTAGGGCGTCTCTGGTGCAAATTCCTTTTGTTTTCTCTTGAGATCAACCTATACCCATGTTATGTAACTTTAAAAGAAAAGATGTGAAACAAAATATTCCATCGTTTCTTGAAAATTAAGAAAAAACTATGTCTGTAACTCATGTCGAAAACTATTAAAAGAGATTACGTCGTTACGTTATAATCGCCATAACAATGCACTTGAAGCCGAAAATACAACCGTCGGCTTTACCAAATAATGTAGAGTGCAACTTTAATGTTTGTTGTTTGCAACAATGAAAAAACGTGCTAAAAACAAAATGTTATTATTATTCTTTGCTTTTTGCATTTTTAATTGTTTTTTTAGTATTAAAATTTTTTCTCGCCGAATTTTTATTCGTGAGTTTTTTTGACGGTACAAAGCAAGAACTTTTCTCACAAAAATGTTACAGAAACACTTTTTCTGCAAATTGGCGAGTAATTTCCTTACGTGACCGCTAGTACTCGCTAAAAAAGTTACAGACACAGTTTAGTGAGAAAAACAGCTGTTTGTTTCAATATATGTATTTTTTGTTTCATTTCACACATTTCAATCGAAAAGTTGGTCGAAGCGAGAGTTACAGAACATGGGCACTGTTTTAGTGTAACATGTATGTAAAAAAGGAACTAATTTATGAGCTGTACCATAAAGGTGAGTATATTAAAAGCTTTACTCACTTAGACCCTAATTCTGTCAAACACAACGCAACGCCGAAAATAACATTGAAAGTAAAAACGAAGTCAAAAATATTTTATAATTTTGTTGTTGCCTTCTACACAAATTCATATTGAATTTTTGAAATTCAAACGCTGCATGTTTTGTGGCGTTGAAAATTGTTTAATAGCCTTTTTACACTGATCAACATCTAACATCTACCATCAAATTTCCACAATTTGCGAAGATGTTAACATCTTTCCATAAGAAATACATAGGGCTAAAAACCAACATCTTTCAACATCTTTAAAAGATGTTTCTATCTCATTTTGTTCCATTCTACATCTTTCGATTATTTTAGTGTCATCACTAAAAAAGTGGCAATAAGTTCTATTATTATTGTGGCATCACTGCCAAAAAAAAATTGGTTTTGAGAACAGCGTTACCATTTGTCAAGTTTTCTCTTTTATTGCAATGTTTTTTTGTTAGGTATTTTTTATATTTTTATACAAACTGAACTTCAAATACATTTTTGTGTTTTTTATTACATATTGGCACTTTTGTAAAAAAAAATAATTATCAAAAAGTAATTTCAATTTTTGGGAATACAAAATTTAAATTTCAAAAGATTTTGTTATTCGTGTTAAATTCCCAGTTTTTATTATTGATAAAAACACTTGAAATTTATTGTTGATGGGATAAGCTATTCCTATGCGCATTTCACTGGTTGCTTAGGCCAGATCATCAGGAAACTTCATCCATAAAGATTTTAGAAAAACTAAAGATATTAAACCAAGTAAAAATGTTAAACGTATAAGACTTATAGCAACAGTTCTACTTGTAATAATATCAAAGCTTAAACAAAACAACATCAACAATAAACAGTGCGTTCATCTCGTCTTACATTCCCCGCTACAATTAGTTGAAATTCTCTCAACATTAATTGTAGTTGTAAGTAGGTTAAGAAAAACAAAATAAAAAACAACAACAACTTACAAAAGATGTTGTCAATTAAGTGTTTCTTAGGCCGTGCACCCGCCTGTTTATTATCAAAAAGTAATTTCAATTTTTGGGAATACAAAATTTAAATTTCAAAAGATTTTGTTATTCGTGCTAAATTCCCAGTTTTTATTATTGATAAAAACACTTGAAATTTATTGTTGATGGGATAAGCTATTCCTATGCGCATTTCACTGGTTGCTTAGGCCAGATCATCAGGAAACTTCATCCATAAAGATTTTAGAAAAACTAAAGATATTAAACCAAGTAAAAATGTTAAACGTATAAGACTTATAGCAACAGTTCTACTTGTAATAATATCAAAGCTTAAACAAAACAACATCAACAATAAACAGTGCGTTCATCTCGTCTTACATTCCCCGCTACAATTAGTTGAAATTCTCTCAACATTAATTGTAGTTGTAAGTAGGTTAAGAAAAACAAAATAAAAAACAACAACAACTTACAAAAGATGTTGTCAATTAAGTGTTTCTTAGGCCGTGCACCCGCCTGTTTATTATCAAAAAGTAATTTCAATTTTTGGGAATACAAAATGTTGTTTTTTATTTTGTTTTTCTTAACCTACTTACAACTACAATTAATGTTGAGAGAATTTCAACTAATTGTAGCGGGGAATGTAAGACGAGATGAACGCACTGTTTATTGTTGATGTTGTTTTGTTTAAGCTTTGATATTATTACAAGTAGAACTGTTGCTATAAGTCTTATACGTTTAACATTTTTACTTGGTTTAATATCTTTAGTTTTTCTAAAATCTTTATGGATGAAGTTTCCTGATGATCTGGCCTAAGCAACCAGTGAAATGCGCATAGGAATAGCTTATCCCATCAACAATAAATTTCAAGTGTTTTTATCAATAATAAAAACTGGGAATTTAGCACGAATAACAAAATCTTTTGAAATTTAAATTTTGTATTCCCAAAAATTGAAATTACTTTTTGATAATAAACAGGCGGGTGCACGGCCTAAGAAACACTTAATTGACAACATCTTTTGTAAGTTGTTGTTGTTTTTTATTTTGTTTTTCTTAACCTACTTACAACTACAATTAATGTTGAGAGAATTTCAACTAATTGTAGCGGGGAATGTAAGACGAGATGAACGCACTGTTTATTGTTGATGTTGTTTTGTTTAAGCTTTGATATTATTACAAGTAGAACTGTTGCTATAAGTCTTATACGTTTAACATTTTTACTTGGTTTAATATCTTTAGTTTTTCTAAAATCTTTATGGATGAAGTTTCCTGATGATCTGGCCTAAGCAACCAGTGAAATGCGCATAGGAATAGCTTATCCCATCAACAATAAATTTCAAGTGTTTTTATCAATAATAAAAACTGGGAATTTAGCACGAATAACAAAATCTTTTGAAATTTAAATTTTGTATTCCCAAAAATTGAAATTACTTTTTGATAATAAACAGGCGGGTGCACGGCCTAAGAAACACTTAATTGACAACATCTTTTGTAAGTTGTTGTTGTTTTTTATTTTGTTTTTCTTAACCTACTTACAACTACAATTAATGTTGAGAGAATTTCAACTAATTGTAGCGGGGAATGTAAGACGAGATGAACGCACTGTTTATTGTTGATGTTGTTTTGTTTAAGCTTTGATATTATTACAAGTAGAACTGTTGCTATAAGTCTTATACGTTTAACATTTTTACTTGGTTTAATATCTTTAGTTTTTCTAAAATCTTTATGGATGAAGTTTCCTGATGATCTGGCCTAAGCAACCAGTGAAATGCGCATAGGAATAGCTTATCCTATCAACAATAAATTTCAAGTGTTTTTATCAATAATAAAAACTGGGAATTTAGCACGAATAACAAAATCTTTTGAAATTTAAAAAAAATAATTTTTTTATTTTAAAAACATTTTTATTCAAAAATGGTGACATTTTTGTTTGATGGTAGATGTTAGATGTGACCAATGTAAACGAGTGTTTCACATATTCTACATCTTTGATGGTAGATGTTAGATGTTGATCAGTGTAAAAAGGCTATAACCCGCAATATGAATTTCTGCAGAGCAACAAAATTAAAAAATATTTTTGACTTTGTTATTGCTTTCAATATAATTTTTGGCATTGCGTTGCGTTTAATACCATTTGGGCCTAAGTGTAAGAAGGACTTTCTTCGCACCTGTAAAACTTGGTGTTTAGGGGAAAGGATCCGAAATGACATGGGTAGCTCCCAAAATATGATGTCAGATTAAAAAGTCATCAAAGGCATATAGAAATCAGTAGCTTTAAGCCCCTAAGGATTTTGTATGGATTTTTTAGTAAGACCCCTTCGGAGTTTCTGTAATGTCTGCAGCTTAAAGCCAAACAACAGATAAACAGATCTCTAATGAATCTTAACGGCAAAATAAAATGTTGCTGGGTTTCTTTAGCAAAGCAGTCTGTCTGTCTGCAAGTCCTCGTCGTTGAAGTTATATAATTCTTTAGAAAAGAATGGCAAAATGAGTTTATCATCTCCCATAAAGCATATTAAGTTATGGCTGGATATTGGTTGGTCAGTTAGCTGGTTGGCTGAGTGGTAGCCATGGTAGCCATGGTTGCTGGTTGTAGGTTTTTTTTTAACACAGATGATTATGCGGCATGTTATGTGGTTGGTGTATAAGAATATAATAAGTGCATATGAAATGATTTTGATTTAAAGAAAACACCAAAATGAAATTGCAATTACTGATTCAGTTGGCAACGGTGATGATAATGATGATGATGATGATGACGACGATGATTATGACACTGACGATGTCTAAAGCTTATTATCCTTTTTGTTAAAGGATTAAAATTAATGCCACACGCTTAATCATGACAGAATATAAGTAAGAACTAAAGAAAATGAAGACAACACTTACAATATGAACGACATATAGAAAAAAAACAATTTTTTTTTAAATACATATAAAACGATTTGATGTTGATGTTCAGCCAAATCACCGAAGTGAGTTTAAAACGAGCTTAATGATGTGTGTAATGTCGGACAAACATTAACATACAATCTAAACTACATGGAGAAAAAATATTAAATCTTTACATATCAAACGCCACCTTAATACTCAATGGCTTTTTAGTTTCTTTGTGCTTCAGAAGAAGGTTTCTTTTTTTTCATTGTGTACTTAAGTTTTGATGTGAAAAGGGAATTTTCTGCACACCCAAATTCTAAATCTCAACTACCGTTACTTTTGCTGGCCATGTGATTGGAAAACGACTAAATTCTATTTAAGGATTTGGAAAAATGCGTAAATTTTTTAGGCCACATTTTTGTTTTCTTTCTAAAGCGTGCAATAAAAAGCGTCTATTGATTAGTTGGATTTAATTATTTTTCTATAAAAATGGCACAGAAATACGTTATAGCCTTTAAAATCAGTCGTCAACTTTCTTTTTTTCATTGCTTCAACATTGTCATTTGAAATTATCATCATCATTATCATCATTGTTTTGTCTTGTCGTGTTCGTCACCATTATTATTATTATTATTTGTAGTGTTATTATTGCTTTTATTATTACATTGGAAAGACAACATCAGCCATATTTTCAGGAAAAAAATAAGTAAAAAGAATAGTACAACATACTCAAGATGCAGTTCATCATCTCATCATTATTGAAGTATAAATAAGTCTGTGGAACTCTAATATAAAGAGGTACGAAAGTGTGTGCAACATTTTTCTAGTTGTTATAAGTAATTGTTCTAACGCTGTTTTGTCATCTTTGGTTAGAATGTAATTTCTGTCAATTGTTGGTTGCGTTTTTTTCTGCAATTTTTTTCTCGTACATACTTTGTTTCTATTTCTTCTAATGCTTGCTTCTAACTAAACATAGAATATAGTTATAAAAAAAAACAAATAAGAGTACATACTATATTCGACTATGGCGATTCATACATGCACTTCACCATTGTGCTATAAGAATACCTTAAAATACTTTAGAAACAAATAAAACTCCTTTCACACTTTGTCGGATGTTGAGTATTGATAACCAAGATGCTTGTACGACATTTTTAAAACTTGGACCTCGCCACGCCCACTTATCTAATAGCACCCATATTTTTAAAAATGTTGTGAATTGATAACCCAGCTTTTTGTACCAAATAAAGACAATAAGCAATTAGTATTGTGGTTATTTTTGCTGCTAAAATTCATCAAATTTAATTTTCATTAAATTATTTTCATGAAGAAAGGAATTCTACAACATAAAATTTATTGATAACTTTTCATTCTTGACTGCCGCGGGGCAATAAGACAATAAATTTCTTAGACTGTGTTCAGATGACTCGTGTGTTATTGGCATGATTCAATACCGATCTGGCAAAATTTTAATATCAAAATTAAACTAAGCCTACATCTATATCTTATCTGGGGTCTTCGAAACCCCCATTTTAATAGACAGACAGACAGACATCGTAAAATTAACATCACTCCTCATTACCGCAGAATATATGTACTTAAGAGGGTCTAAGATCAATATTTTAGAAATTACAAACGGAATGACAAACTTTTATATTCCACCTGTAGTGAAGGGTGTTAACAAAGTTGATATTTGAAAAAATGGGGATATAAAAAACTGTGATGTGGGAAGTATGCCAAGAAATTGGGGGGAGATAAAAAAACACCCACAATTTTGACTTTATTTACATAAAGTATACATATCTGTGGCATTTTGACAAAATATGTTAAGTCGAGATAAGATAGAAAAAAAGTTTAAAAAAAAATCAGTGAAAAATAAAATAAGCCAAAATTACAGAAAATTCGTATTAACAAGGTTTCGTTTAAATGTTCTAAATACCCATTTCATACTATTGATAAACTTAAATTAATTGTTGATGGTACACACAGAAAAAAATACCAATATAAAATTAACATGGAAAAATGTTGATTGAGAATCATGTTAAATTTCTGCAAAAGTATGCCCTTTATTTAAATATATCATTATTACATATTAATTTTAAATGAAAAAAAATTAAAATAATCTTTAATCACGCTTATTAAACATTATTCACTGATAAAAAAATAAAAAATAAAAATATTAAAATATAAATAAATATGGATTCAATATTGAATCCATAAAAACCTGCTTTATATTAAAATCAAAAGTTTATCTTGTTAAATTAACATGCATACATAGTTAAGTATGTTAATTTATTTATTTTAATTCCTAAAATATGTTATAAAAAAAAGACAATTCCCGTATTCTTTTAATTAAAATTATTTAGTTAAATAGTACATCAAGTTTTCAAAGTAGAATGATGACGAAAACCATATCGGGCCATTCTGCTGATTGATCTGTTAGCAAAGGAGACTACAAAATAAGTGAAGCGTGTGTTACAGGAGTAAGTGTTTTGAATTATTCTTAAATAAATGCATATGTTGTCTCTGAAGCTGCTTCACACCAATAAGTTTCTACATGAAATTCACGTTGTTTCAACATGAAATAACTTTCATTCAACGTGATTCGATTGTTATTTCAATGTAATTGACATTTTGCTCTAACTTTACTGCAATGTTAAATTAACATGAATTATAGTTATTTTAAAAGAAAAAAAATGTTGTTCGCAAGTAATTATAACATCAGGTTGAATTAACATGAAACACGTATGAAGCAAAATCACCACCGAAAAATTTTAAATCAACCTTGTTTTCGACGTTTTTAACTTGATTTTTTTCTGTGTGTATAAGCTATTCCTATTCGCATTTCACTGGTTTCTTAGGTCAGATCATCAGGAAACTTCATCCAAAGATTTACGAAAAACTAAAGATATTATACAAATAAAACTGTTAAACGAACAAGAATTATAAACCCCAGTTTTGCTTGTAACACTATCAAAGCTTAAACAAAAACAACAACAAAAAACAGTGAGTTTATATTTTCTTAAAGTCCCGATTGGTTGATTTTTTGTCAACTCTAAATGTAGTTGTTAATGGGTAAAGAAAAAACAAAAATAAAAACAAATTACTTTATTTTATTTTGCCAGTTCAGTTTTATTTACACTGCCACATGCATATTCGTATGATTAACAAATTTTTTTACAACTTTTTAATTTGACTTAAGATGTTTTGTCAAAATGTATCAGATACATATGTATATTTTACAATTTATTGAATATATTTCTCTCAGGATCATCTCTCGCGACCTTGTAGCAACAGCACAAAGCAAAAGCCGTCGGCTGATCGATCTTCGTCATTAAGGGCTGAACATAAAGAAGTCCTTAACTTAACATCTTTGAGGGGTTAGAGGTTAGTTGCCACTTGGTGACCAAAAGTGCCTCACAAATATTCTATCTAAAACTATAAAGTATGGATCACGATCGGTTTCCATACTATCAGGATTTACACATTGTGAATGGAACGAGTACAAAAAGAAAGAACTCATGACGAGTGAAAGAAGGACAAATCCCTAAACTGGTTTATGAAGAACAAAAAGGTAGAAAATGTAATGAATGACAGTACAGTCTTCAACGGTGCTGTGACACATTTTTGGTACTTTCTAAAATTTGGTTCATGAATTTAATTTTAGGACTTGTTTTTTTGAAATAATACTACATTTCAGTAACTGACACTAAGCACGTTCATTGCGAAAAGATCTGTGACTAGTCAAATTGTGTCAATTGACCCCGTCCAATGAACCTATCACGGGACTACTTTGCTGTCAGTTTGCTTCCCTCTAGGGATTATGTAGAACATTATGACGATATGACTTGATAGCACACCTTGTGAATACCCCAATTGTGAACATATTTTCAAACTAAAATCTAAATTTAAATACACAAAAATGTGTTGTTAAATTACAGCCTTAAACAAAATCAGAAATAATAAAGTTATTCATTAGATAAATTGAAAAGTTACTTATGTAGTACCCTTTCGAAACTAATGAACGAAATTATGTAAACAAAGTTTTTTTTAAATGTCGCATTTTGTGCGGACAAAGCTCCGTTTGCGAATAGTTTTGCTTTAACTCTTCGATGTAAAAAAAAGTGCGGTTAAAAGGCATCGACTGCTCACCGAAGCTTATCCTTAAATGGTTAACCGTTTTCAGCGTGTGAAAGATGGTTTGTCCAGAAGTTTTGATCATGACACAGAATAGAGCTGTGAAAAAGTTTTACATGTATAAATGCCCTAGAACCAACCCCATGATGGATTTTAACAATTGGGTCACAATCAGTGCGATCAAACTCACAAAGGTAGCAATTTTTAAAACATTTTTAAAACAACTGCTGGCAAAAATTTCGTTCAACTGTTTGTTTTTCGTTTTGTGATTTAGCTTTGACTGAAACTGTTGCTGATTTCAAAAGCGCAAGCAGAAGTCAAGTCAAATCAAATGAAATGAAAGTTATTGCAGTTTTTTTTAACACTGGTTAAAACTTATTGGCAAAATGTGTTTGAAAAGTTTGAGACTGTCCTTTTTATAATTTTTTGTGTTCGGTATAGAACGCTCTCACTACGAAACGCTTCACTTAGTCGCCGTCCAGACTAAAAACAGCAACAGCACCTTGGGATAATTCTATCTCAGACAGAACTCACCCACTAGTGGTACAAAAAATCAGCTCTTTAGTGGGACTTTGGGTCAGAGTTGTTAGGCTTTTTTCTACAAAAATCATCAAAAGTTTTAACAAAATTTGTCAAAATCGTCACTAACATTTAATAAAATCGTCAACAAATCGTCAAATATTTAAATTTTACAAATAAGAGACAATTTATCGCATTGATTGGTTCAAAACTATAGTAAGAAATTCTATTTATGATGGAGAAAGTGGTATAATTAAGTTTTATTCTATTTATTTCAGCAAGTGGCCTGAAATATATTTATCATTTGAAAAGAAATACAAAAGAAAAAATATATTTTCATAAATACATAACAAAAATTTATTTATTTAATTTCTCCATATTCACAAAACCATTAAATAAAAAATAAAATCTCATTTGCTATTAACTCGAGCTATCTTTAAATGATTAATTTTTACCGCTATCACTATTTCAAACTGTTTATACTGTTGAAGGTGCTTAACCAAGAGTTCTGTCTATATCAACCGTCTTTTTACCCGACTTCAAACGTTTTATTACGTCCAATTTTAGTTCCAAACTAATACATTTTCTTCTCTTTGCACTCATTTTTCTACACAACTTCTTATTAAGAACTAGCTTCTGAATTCCTATACTTACAACTATGCTTAGGAAAACTAACCTAACAGAATTAAATGGGAATTCGCCTTTAAACACGCTAAAAGAAAAATTGTTCGAAAAATGAAATCGTATGTAGCGACGCAAAGCAAAATCATAAAAACGCCTAGCGGATTTAACCAATTTATAAAAAACGGGCCAAATAGGACCGACGCAAATCGGGACTCTAGTGTATATTTTTTGCGGTATCGATGGCATTTATATCATTGTAGAATTTGAATTACTAATGCTTGTATTGAAAGCCACCTGGTTTGTGATGGGGGAAAAATTTTTTTTTTGTTTAATATCCAAAAATTTTTGTATTTCGAAAAATTGATTTCTAAGTTTTGGACTGTTTTCAATATAATTGTAAATATTTCTAGTAAGTATTTCATTGATGCCAGGAAATCGTCATAACACTATTACTTTTAGTTAAAAAAATCGTCAATCGTCATTTTACTTTATTTTCTCAAAAAAATCGTCAAAATTACGAAAAATCGTCACATCTAACAACCCTGCTTTGGGTACTAAGCCGCTACCATCGCCTGATTCCCGAAAGTATCCTTTCAACGGAAAAGCGAAACTTTCGCAAAGATAGTCTTACTGAAAGAGAGAGATCAATTTCCGATGCTCTATCTTATTCAGTCGTACGATTTGTCAAAAAACTCGTGTGTGCTCATTAAACATGACAGTATGTCTTAAAAATGCAAATATTTATGATGGATTCTATGCGGTCAGAGTTGTTTTTCTTGTAAAATAAATTCTGTCAGATTTTCGTGTGAATCCCGACCTTAAGAAGCATACAAACGGAAGCATCAAACAATAGTCAGTCAGGGCCGTGCCAGACAGGATCTCTGATCATCCGCGATCGCAAAAGAGATCGTGAAGAACTCCTGTAATATGTAAATTTTAGATTGTTGGCAAATCTAATATAGCTATTGCCTAATGCCCCGCATAATGTAACCCCAAAAAGTCAAATATACTTCAGATAATCCCTACACCCCAGCCCGAGATGTGAATACAACCCAAGGACTTAAGAACAGCGTACCCGAAATTAAATGGTTTTGTTATTGGCTTTAAACATGTTGTTAGAATGATGGAGGGAAAAATCATACGAACTATAAATTTCAATGTTTCAAAATAAATACAAAATTTCGCAAAAAAAACGCGCCCCCCCTTTTATATTATTAATACGTGTGTTGTAATAAGTGTAATAATTTCATTTACCAACTAAAACCTTCGCCAACAGACAACAGTAAAATCCATTAATTACAACAGAATTATGATGATAAAACAATTTAAGGCATTAAAAGTTTAAAATAACACAAAACATATTTTCAATATCCCTTCAATTCTATCATGATCTTTTGATCATAATACACTTGCATTTCCTTCCATTTATCTTCTATAAGAAATTGTCCAAACATTCCTGTCATAACTGCAAAAGAAAAGAATATCTAACATATTTCGTTACGTGCAACACTTAGACCTCCTTCCCCAGGTGCTGAGTTTCTTGGGCTGGATTTGTGCTTAATTCCTATTACGTTCTTCGAGTTTCTCTTAATGATTTTGTTTTTGCCATCATTTGATACTTTTTATTCATTTTTTTTTTGTTGTGGCAATTGCCCCAACTTGTTAACGTTTTCCAGTTCTCATCATATGTCATATCTTGTATATATGAAAGCCATGTTGTTGCACCACAGATTGTGGATGACTTATGTTGTTGCAATTGTTGTTCTTGCAAGTTTATGATGCTTGTAGGCCTTTGCGGCTGCTGTTCTTATTGTTTTTGTAGCGATCTTGCTTTGACAATCTTTTGAGTATTGAAACCATTGCAATCTATAATTGACATCTGAAGTATTTTGATTGAGACTTGGCATATTATTTAATAGAGAAACCAAACGTGATATAGTTTTAGAAGAAGCACAACAATTTTAGCACGAAAATATTGTAGCTGGTAGACAAATAGTCAAATGGAAATAAACGAAGTTCTTAATTTAGAATTGTTAATAAGTGGAATGAATTAAAGACCTTATGTTATAAAACACTCAAAATTATTTTCAAAAGGAATTACAATATTTTTTTTTTTCAAAAGCAATAAATTACTTAATTAGGAGAAAACAAAAACAAAACAGAGGAAGCTCAACGAAAAAAGAAAACAATTAAATTATAACAGTAAAATTTGCTTTTTGAAAAAAAGTCTGAAACAATTTTAATAATAAATGTTGAACTTTTTATTAAAGTTGGACAAAATCATTCAGAAGCATTTTGATTTTTGCGGTTTGAAGAAATTAAAATTTTTCATAAAATGTTGCAGCATCGTTTTAAAATGCTGCACAGTGGGTGCAGAATCAGGTAATTTTGTAGGCAACGTTTTGATATGAAATGAAACAAGTATCCAATCTTTACATAAAAAAAATTTACTTCATATTGAATTAGCCTGAAGCTAATAACTTTGGACCGTTGGTTGGCCTCTCCCCAAATCGAATGTTAAGAAGGTAAAACGGGATAAAATGGGTAAATAAGATAACTTCAAACCTCTAAAATCAAAAGAGATGCAACAGAAATGTAATACTTATCGTTGTTCTTTAGAAAAATAAGCGGACAGGTGTCTGTTACTTTTTTGAAACTCTACCCTTTTAGCCAGTAAACGGATAAAACGTGTATTTTGGTACTTTTTGTCACCCCATCTGTCTTTTTAACCAATTAACATTGAATTTAAGAATATATCACATTCTTAACTTGTCTAAAAAATACTATTAAAAATTTGGTACTTTTTCGAAATTCAAACGTTTTAGGGGTGAAAATCGTACCTATTTTTGATACTTTTTTTACAAAACATTTTTCTCTTTTAATTGAAATTGTCGTATTAAATGATGGGCTTCCACTACAACATTGAAATTTTTTATACTCCAAAAAAAAGTATCAAAAAGGGGATATACGGAAAATTTTCGTTCTTTGTTTTACTTTAATACGTTAACAGGAATTTTTCAAATTTTCTAAGTTATTGAACTTAGGACCGTTTGCACAACTTACCGATAGCTAAAAGTATACTTTAACCGGCGTTATCATCGTTTTTTAATGTGCAAAAAATTCTTATATGAATCTTAACATCATAAAATTATTTTATTCTGGTTGTCCCATTTCTGCCAATAGGCCCCAAAGAGAAACATTAAAAAATCTATCTGTTAATACTGTAGCGTATTATTGGCCGACTATTCCTTTTTTATTGTATGCGAATTTAAATAAATTTTTTTAAGTGTATATTTTCGGTTTCTCTGGTAAAAATCGAGTAAGCAATAAAATTTAAAAGTTTTGAAACACACACAAACTAGAGTTTGTTCTCGAGATTTCCCGTACAGGGAATCCCCAGTATATTCAATTGTTTTCAACTCACGTTTTTATTTGCAAGATTCCCTGGAAATTTTGAACAAAAAATATAATCCCAAAATCCCGGGATTTTTAATTTTAACATCTTTTATGTATGAAAAATTGTTGTACATATTTATAAAAAGAGAAATCGAAAATCGTTAAAGGACACTTTATCGGTCTAATAAATTTATGTTGACATTAAGTAAGTCTGAGTTGACATGATTGTTCCTTTTTCTTCATCAAACATGAATTGGTGTTCAAATGATTCATGTCATGTTGACGACATATTTTTTATTTTGTAAAGTCATGTCTTTTATTCTTTGGTCGATAAAGTTGTTATTAACAAATATTGCATATTTATGACTGCATTCATAAAAATTTTTAAAACTTACAGGTCTGTTCTGAAAATCACGTGATTTCAAATCACATGTGCTTTTAAAATCACACGTGTGATTTTGTGGTGTTCTGTAAATCACACCGTTTTTGTGTTTTTCGGTGTGATTTTCAATTGTCGAAAGCACATGTAAACACAAAGGGTTTGTTTTTCAAAATTATAGCTAATTTTTAACGCTTTTTATGTTATTTTCCGACAATTTGTTTTATTAACCGATTTAGCGATATCAAATTAGTTTTAGGGTTGTTTAAAATCTTGTATTTTTTTTGCGAATTTTAACCATGTTCGTGATAGAAGCGATTTGTTTCTGTAATGTTTCGGATGCTTTTCAGCTTTAACGATTTATATAAAAAATTAGACTCTGCTATCATGCCGCTGTTAGCAATTTTATGCGAATTTCCGCTAATTTAGCAATTTTTACAGAATTTTTGCCATTCCTTACAGTTTTAGGGAGTTTTAATCAAATTTATGGCTTGTTTGATATATAAATTTTTTTCCGCGAATTTTCGCTATTGTGCAAATTTTTTTGTTTTATTTTTCGACATTTTGTTTTTTTAATCCATTTAGAGATTTCAAATAGATTTTAGGGTTAGTTTCCAAGTTTGCAATTTTTTGCGAATTTCAGCCATATTTGAGATAGAAGTGATTTTTCCCTGTGATTCTTTTCAGCTTTTACGATTTTTAATAAATATTAGACTTTGCTTTCATGCCGCTGTTAGCAAAAAAGCGAACTTTAATTCAACTAAAAAAACAAACCTGAAATCACAACAGAAATCACAAAAGCAAATATCATTTTGTAGTTTCATCGAATTTTCTTAATTTTAAACGATTTGTTGTAAATAAAATAGCTTATTGCATAAAAAATTAATAAACAACACATGGAATATTTTATTTAAGAAATTTATTATAACGGTCAACTTACAATAGTCGCAAAAATAACAAAGTGATTTCAAAAAGTTGTTTACGTAGCTGAACGTTTTGAAATCACAAAATAATATACCCAGAACACCTTTCTTGTGATTTTAAATCACTTTCAAAAAATGTGATTTTCAGAACAGGCCTGTTAATAAAGGTTTACAAAACAAATTATTTATGAAAATTTCGTTAAATAAACGTTGTCAAATTTAATAATCATTTATGAATTAACCCCGTATTCAAGCGCTTATACAATTAAGAATTTATTTAAGACATACAATTGTTTTGTTAAGTTTTCTTTTAAAAAAAAAAATATATAAAGATATACAAGAAACGCGAAAAAGGTAATCTCGCGGTTAAGTTAACCGAATTTTAACGCCCCTGCGTTGCTCTAAAATGTTAATTATTAGTTAACTTTTCTAAACGTATTAATAAAAAAATATCGCAAATGAGAACAAAATTAAATAAGATATTCAAGGAAAACTATTAGAGTTGGATTATGGATCTCAAAAATAAGAAAAATAATTTTTGAAATTCCCGAGGCTGTGGCGAACAGAAATGAATAATCTAAGTTTATTTTTGGTTATGGTGAAAACTAAGCCCTTGGAATAAATTAAGTGTTTTATTTCCGAAAATTCCATGTTTATTACTGTATATTTTTTCAAATTTAAACGTGCTTAGAAAAGTGGGATATTTTGGTTAACTTTTTCGCGATTCTACTGTATTAACTTTTGTTTATAAAAATAAAGTTGTTAATGAATTGTTCTGTTTATTTTTCTTTTTTAAAAATTCAAACATAAATAAAATTTAGTTAACTAAAAAAAAAGTTATGCATTGTTTTGTTAAGTTTTCTTTTTCCAAAATTCAAACATAAATAAATAAAGTGTTGTTTATTTAAAAAAGTTGTATGTTAAAGAAACACATTGATGCTGAAAAATCCTCAGATTTTCGGGATCGGGGTTTCCAAGATCCCGAATCCCGGGATTTGTTAAAATCGTTCCCGTTTGGCATCCCTATTAAGGACTATTTAGCTGATTTCCGAGAGTGGCCTTAGGTAAATTATACAGCGGTCATCACCAAACTTGATGATATATACAACGAATTGGTTACAAATTAAATAATTATCGGTGCATTGCGTTAGCAATTTATGTCAGTTTCTGTCAATTTGACACCCAAATTGTTCTTAATTGCTAATGCGTTCGGCAGTCAGCCTAATTGTAACAGACAGAAATGTCTAAATCGACGTGTAATTACTGAAGGATCCAGAATGGATGTTAAACAGATTCACAGGGAATGACAAGCTTAGTACACCTTCATTCACAACTTTTTATAAATATGTTTTTAAATATGGTAAATTGAATTTCATTTTTATTCTAAATTTGTTAAACGGTGAAATTGATTAAGAATTCCTACTTCTAATGTTGACTTTTTAATTCCTATTCGACCTTCCAGGCATTATATTCCCCTAAGGCTTTAATACTTTCGGTCTAATTATGGAAATTTTTAACAATGTGTGATCCTTTTGGCTTTAGAAATAACCTCTTCAACTAAGAGAAAAATAACGATCTAAATTTAAGAACAAAATTCTTGAATTAAGATGGCAAAAATCTTCAGATTTCAATCTTAAAAATTTGGCCAGTAAGAGTGGCATTCTCCAATTTAAGCAAAAATTCTAAATTTTTAGAAAGATTTCTTAAAATCAAGAACGCAATTTTAATATTAAGATCGTTTTCTTGAAATTAAGAATATATTTCATTTCGAAATTAAACATCAATTAAAGCGTGTTGTGTAATTAATTGTAAGACGCTAAACGAAGAAGACTTATTTAGAAAAAAAAAGAAATATTAAAATATTGTGAATGGCAATTCAAAATGAAAAATCAGAACACAGATGAAATGGTGTTTATAATCATACCAATGAGTGATGATTTATAACCGCTGGCCAATGAACAACATGATGTAATCAGCATGCCGTAGGAAATTGCACCGGAGTTTTCAGACAACGCATTGTTAAAAAACTTTCTTCAAGAGTTTCAAATGGAGTCTGTTTTCAAGTATCTCATCCATCTTATTTATATGTTCAAAAAAAAATTGTTTAAATTCGATTTATTTATTTTACCCCCTGTTATTTGACCTTAAATTTATTTGTTTCAGACTCAAAAGTGACTTTTCAAAGTTTGCGGACATGAAGAAGGAAGCCATAAAAGAAGAAATGATTTCTCCTCTGTGGCTAAGAATGGAGTTCCAAAGATTTCAAGTAAATGCACTTCCAGCCTTATGAAATTGGTTCTTTACTAAATGGAATAGATATAATTGATATTTCGGATTTTACTATCCCTCCTTTACATTTGTATCCAATTAATATTGGAAAGACATACACACAGAGAAAAATCAATTTAAAATCGTCGAAAACAAGGTTGATTTTACCGTTTTCGGTGGTGATTTTGCTTCATTGTTACTTCATGTTAATTTAACATGATTTAACAATAACTTGCAAACAATATTTTTTTCTTTTAAAAAAACTATAATTCATGTTAATTTAACATTGCAGTAAAGGTAAAAAAAAATGTCATTTATTTTGAAATAACAATCCGAATCACGTTGAATTAAAGTTATTTTAAGTTGAAACAACGTGAATTTCATGTAGAATCAAATTGGTTTGAGTGTGATATATAACAGTGAGAAGAAGCTTCAGAGACAACATATGCATTTATTTAAGAATAATTCAAAACACTTACCCCTGTATATATGTATGTGTTATAACACATGTTCACTTATTTTGTATTTCCCTTTGTTAACAGAAGCATCAGCAGAATGGCCTGATATGGTTTTCGTCATCATTCTACTTTGAAAACTTGATGTGCTATTTAACTAAATAATTTTAAGTAAAAGAATATGGGAATTATCTTTTTAAAGCATATTTTAAACATTAAAATAAAAAATTTATGTTTTTCATTTTATGGTGTTGTTTTTTTTTAATACAAAACAAGTAAAACTGGTTTTTATAGTATGTATGCATGTTAATTTAACAAGATAAACTTTTGATTTTAATATAAAACAGGTTTTTTTTAATTCAATATTGAACAATGTTATTTTAACAGTGAATAATATTAAATAAACGTGATTTAAAGTTATCTTAATATTTTTCATTTAAAATTAATATGAAATAACGATAAATTTAAATAAAGGGCATACTTTTGCAGAAATTTACTATGATTCACAATCAACATTTCGCCATGTTAATTTAACATTGGTATTTTTTTCTGTGTGTATGTTTGACCTAAGTTAATATAAGTATTTATGTACATACTTGTAAGTATTACATTATCATTGCGGTTTACTTTTTTTTTTAATACATATACATAATATTATTTTAATACTTAAATAAATAAAAACCTGCGTTTTTTCAACAAAAAGACTATTTTCAAGAATACATTCTTAAAAGAAGAATTTCATTTAGAATTAATTCTTGATTAAAGATTTCTAAAAAGGACAAAATCTTGAATTCGATCTTAAAATGAGAATTCATACAAGATTACAATCTTAAATGCGATCTTAAAAAAATTTAGATTTTGTTCTTGAATTAAGAATTAAGACTACATATTGAAATTGAAATGATTTGATTTTGAACGTCAAATCTCGGTTTTAGCACTTTTTTCCCCTTATGCCCGTAATTTCTACAAAAAGAAAGCTGGTCGTGTTCGTACCTAACAATTAAATTTATCTAGTTCAAACCATACTAGCGAGTATGAAATGTAACTTTCATTGGCGAATAAATTTTTATGTTCCACTTTTCCGCGAATCAAAGAAGAGCGAAAATCCCCAAATACAAGACAATTTATTAACGAGCCCTGCTCTGTAATTGTTTTTTTTTCTCTAGCACATTAAGAAATTAAATAAAAGTGAATTGCATATTTCACTACGTAAAAAACGTGCTTCGCCGTGAAACACCAGTAAATATTGACTGCGGTCGAAAACTAATAATTAACGTAGTAGGTACATAATTTATTTATCTAAGCAACGACGAATGATATCCTTAAAAGCTTTTATAATTTAAACCGTTCTTTTTGATGATTTCAGCTTCGAAAAAGTTTTCCTCATCTAAATAAAATTTCTTAAAAAATCACCAATAACTCATTCACAAAACCACTGTGTACCGGTTTTAAAAAAAGTTTTGTTCTTTTATTTGTTGTGATAATATTGTTTCATTTTGTACGTGACGATCGTTGGCCTCTTGTTATTTATGCCATCATTTAGTGGCAGTAATATTGATACTCTTTATTACATACGAAAAATAAACTGCTATATGATCGCTACTTGTATACATGTACTTATTTATGTATGTAGATATGTATGTATGTTAGCAGCAATAATGGCAAAATAGACCCTTCATATAAAATAAAAACTTTATGTGTCAATGTTGCGGTAGCTGTTAATTGTTATTTTCTCTTTTCATTATTGGAGCTAAAACATCTTTCTTGTTGTTGTTAAAACGTTTTAAAGAAACCAAGAAAACCAAAGGAGAGACAGACATACAGTTGATACTTTATTTCATATTTAATAAATTTCGCACTACTATTAACGCAAAGTACAAACTATACACACAACAAGTTAAAACTACATTGAAAACATTTAATAGTTCTACTAACTAAAGTTTCTTAGTTGAATGCTACCTGGTATGTTGTGTGGTATGCCCAAGTTACGCACGTGCTACAAAAAAAAAGGAATAATAATAAAAAAAAAGTCTACAAAACTCTGTTGAATGCCACTAAATGTTGAAGACTTTTGAAGGAGACACGAATTGTTTTGTAATTGAGCCCTGTGTTAATTACTCAATGTGTGTTCGAAATTAGTGGTTTGCAATAATTCAGGTTTAAGTTCTACAAGGAATAATTCCTTTTTGTATGATACAAAAAATTTGAAAATATGAAAAAAATGATGCTTTACAAACTATGTTGTCTTGTCATTTAAATGTCAAAAGAAAGAAAAGTCGGTGAAGCCATAGCATACGATACCCTACAGTATTTACTAGGGTGTTCTGTCAATTAATTCTTGTTCGGTTAACCAAAATATTTTAGACGATTAATTGTTCGAATTATTTGAAATTGCAAATTTCGATTAAAAGATTAATCGAAGAATTTTTAACGATTAATCGAATAAAAATAATATATATAGTATTTCTGTTAAATGTATAATCTTTTTAAAGTTTTAAGTCGAATAAACAAACCAAATGTATGTGTCCGTTGGAATTATAAAAAAAGTCATGTTTAGTGAGTAATTTAGGTTATATTTTTGTTAAATTTGTTTAACTCAAATTCATAATTCATTTTACAAAAGAAAATACGACAAATGTATGTTAACTCAAAGATTCTAGAAATCAAAACGAAGTGAAATTCAATTACTATTTACAAAATGACCGTAGTTTTTCGTGGTTTTAGGTGTTGTTCTTGCAAAAATAATACAATGATAGAAAAAGCGTCGTAACGCTGATGTATTTTGACATCAGTACTATGACAATTGTTTTCGATTTTGACCCCATGGAACTTTTCATCATTGTGATGCCAACCTTGACATCACTTGGCCCAACTGTCATCGGGATCTAAAATTTAATTTATGTCATAAATAGGATGACATAAATAACGAATCGTAGTCAATTTTATTACAAATTTTATAATTGCGAAAATACAGTAACATCGGAAAATTGAGTAATTGAGTTACACATGTTTGTTTCACTTTAGTTGTATTGTTTTCTGAAGAACAGCAGCATGCCCAATAATCATTCTACTTTGAAAATTTGATGTATATAACTTAATAATTTAAACAAATAGAATGTGGGAATTTTTGCAACTTATTTAACATTTTAGTCATGAAACTAATGTTAAAAATACACAAAATGTGGCATCGAATTGATGTCACTGTAGTCATAGCATAGATGACGCGTAAAATATGACAAAATTTTATGATGACGTTCGTCACTGGATTATGTTCCTTTTTGCATCATTGATACCATGTAATAACATTGATGGCACAATTCTGATGTTATGGCATCATGCATTTTTCTATCAGTGTAGATTCTTAAAGAATGAAGTAGATTAAATGTAATATTTTTATGAACTTTCATTACAGGTTCGCTTTTAAAATTCGCTCGGTTTTAAATCCACTTTATTTCGATTTCAAGAACACGCCCGTATTTTTTTAACAAATAGTTCATGCGTTTCTCTCTTTACAATGAATTTGGCTTAAAAATATTGTACGAAAGATAAATATAATAATGCTAAATGTAACAGGTGTCCAAAAATATATTAACGCTAATGTTCTTCAACAGCTTTACTAATTTACCACTTACACTTGAAGAAGTGGTCCAATGAATAAATATTTTAAAAAAGATACTTCAATCGATTCTCTAGAGGAAATTATTTGCAGAGAGCATAGCAGAGGATGGAATGTCCATGAGAAGTTTTAAAAAATCCAAAGTTATATTGACTCTTTTAAAATCTAAGTGCCCGAAAGTGAGGCAGCAATTTAGGGCTACATTGACAAGTTTTATTTAGAAAAGAATGTTCATTTACTCAAGCACTAATCTTTTCTAAAATTATCGCGAAAGAAATCACGTAATATATATAAAATTTCTCTATTTAGAATTATTCGATTAATCGATTAATTTTAAAATTTCTTTCGTTTAATCGAATAAGTTAAAAATGTCATATATCGACTAATCGTTTAATCGAACGAAAATAAAACCCGATTAATTGAACACCTTAGAATTTACAGACAAACTTTTAGAAATGTACCCTATTTGGAACCAAAGGACAGTCATTGATCTGGCAAAGCAAAATTCAGTTAAGAGAAGCATTAATTAGAAAACAATATCTATATGAATATTTTTCGAATTTAAGGCCGGGATTTATGTATACAATAAATTCAGGATCTATATTCACTAAGATCGGCTTTGCTGGATGCTTTAGCTGGCGATGCCGATCTTTGTTTTACCATAAAGGAGAAAATCCTTGTTCACGGCAGATAATTGTTTTATTTCACTTTTAATATGGAAAAAGAGAATATGGCTTTATAACACTGTACCGAATTTTATTTGGTTACAGTTTTGGGCGTAATTAAGTGTTTTTCGATTGTCGACTTTATAGGGGATCGTTTGTAAATTAATAACTGTTCATAGCAAAAATCAGCACAACATCATTATGCGTTACGGTTTTAATCTGTTTTTAAATATTTCGCTAGAGGGGGCATAAAAGGCAGATTATCACAAATCTTTCTGGTGCATTTTTGGGCCCTGTTTCGCAAAACTACATGTTACAAATCTACACTCACAATATTCTGTACGTAAAATTTACTGAAATTGTAATACAAAATAAACGAAAGTTCAATTAAAAACCGGTCTACCTATTTTTCATTTATTTTTAACAAAAAGTTCATTTAATTTTTACTGTCAAAAATTCAACACCATATTCCGTAAAATCAAATAAATATTCAGTTATTTTGTAAAATTTTCCTGTCAAAAATTCAACACCATATTCAGTAAAAACGATTAAATATTCAGTTATTTATTAAAATTTTACTGTCAATTTTTTACTGTCAAATTGACCCCATATTCAGTAAAAACAATTAAATATTCAGTTATTTTATTAAATTTTCGTTTACTCCATAAAAGAGCCGAATTTCTAAAAAATTCCAGACAGACACCTGTCCGCTTGTTTTTCTCATAAGCGAGAGAGGGAGAATATTTTTATTTACTTACCCAGTTACCCACGTTTGTTTTACTTTTGTTGTACTGACCACGTTGTTTACAGAAGAACTCTCAATTTTAAGACACCAGCAGCATGACCGATATGGCTTCGCAATTATTTTACTTTTAAAATTTGATGTATTTAACTAAATTATTTTAACAAAAAGAAAATGAGAAATGCTTACACAAAACAAGCAATTCATTTTTTATAGATAAGTAAAAATTAATTTTTGGTAATAAAATTATATAAAATAACTGAATATTTAATTGTTTTTACTGAATATGGGGTCAATTTGACAGTAAAAAATTGGCAGTAAAATTTTAATAAATAACTGAATATTTAATCGTTTTTACTGAATATGGTGTTGAATTTTTGACAGTAAAATTTTACAAAATAACTGAATATTTATTTGATTTTACGGAATATGGGGTTGAATTTTCGACAGTAAAAATTAAATGAAATTTTCGTTGCTTTAAATTACAGTTTTATTTACTTTAACATAAAGAAGAATTTAACTCAATCAACGGACAATATTAACTGCAACTGAAAATCCGTATTAATATGCACTTAGTTTTTTGAATAACTGTTAGAATCAGTTAAAAATAAATTTGCTTGGAATTTTAAATGTTTATTTATTTAAAAATGACTGAACGGAATATTTCGTAAATAAACTACAGTCCGTTACTGTAATAATATTGTGAGTGTACAAGTAGAATACATTAAAAAGCAAAAATTTTACGAATTTTGTTTTAATTTCCAATAAATTTAACTTGTAGTTTTGAGAAACAGGGCTCAAGTCGTTTTAAAATAAAATGGATTAAAGCTTATTACAATATACCCAGCGAGCATTTTATATCATAATCTAATTATTTAGGAATCAGTTTCACGTGCATGAGCTCATTTTCCAATCATAAATTTTACTTTCGTTGTGAGAAAATTGAACTATACCGATGAATTACCTCAAAGAATTATTTGTGATACAATTTTGTCATTCCATTTTGATTAGTTTTTGATTATATTTTAAATTTATTTGCAGTCGTCCATATTATGAAACATTTGGGCGAAACATTTGAGTTTGGAGATGAAGGCGGAAAGGCGAATGGAAAAGTAGACTTTGTTTCGTGCAGTTGCGCGTTGTGTCAACACAATAGACTGTTGGTTTGAAAAATAAAATTCAATTATTTTTGTACGTTGGTCGATCGTGTTATGATTCATCATTAATTCCCCAAGTCTCCTTTACAAAATGCTGAAAAAAAAACAAAGATAGAATAATAATTAAAAAAGTTATAAAGAATTTAAACCATATAGCTCATTCAGCGCCACCCTGTATAATAACAGCACATTTTTTAACTAATTTGGGTGCGTTGAATTTGAATCGGAAATTGGCCTTTCACGTCTTGTTAATTTTTTATTGCATGCTGGCAATACTGTAAAACAGTCAATACTGACACAACAATTTCACAATTATTTAGTTGACTAAAGCCCACATTCATTCTAAATCTTCATAATATTTAGTAGCGTTTAAGCATGTCAGGGAGATCGTGTGTTACTGATTCAAAATATTTTTGATTTGATTAAAATATGCATATTTACTCTATTTTGGTTTTGCATTCAGAAACTTGGAAAATCCGTGGACATTAAGATTTTTTCCCAAAAAAACTAGGTGCAGTGAGCGCGAACAAAAGGAGCGTACTTACCAAGATATAATGAAAATTGAAACAATTTATCAAGGATTTTTACGTGAAACCGAACCAGCAAAATACAAACGACGTTCAAATAACGCTATTCACTTTTTAAAATTCATTATTTTTAAATAAACTAGCGATTTTTTATGTAAAAAACGAATAAAAACATTTTTTTGCATCTCGAAGCCCTGATGTGATAGAGAAACCCCAATTACCAATTCGAATTCAGCCCACCAAATTATCCTTGGTAAGATATTTGGTTGCTCCAGTCCAAACCCTTGTTGGCTAGTATAATTAGAGGAGATATAATAATAATACATAAATAAATTTTGATTTTTGAGGATTAAGACACAATCCGTTTCTATTCTATTCAGACCATGGTTGAGTTGTTCAATATTCTCTGCTACGGAGATTACTGGGCTACTGAGGTACACTTGAACGTCGTCAGCATACATATGTCTTTTTCAGTGTTGTAGTTGTTGTGGCAAATCATAAGCGTAGATGGAGAACAGCAACCGCCCTAATATTGTACCTGGAGGAACTCCCCTTGAGACTGCTATGGGCGTGGAAATATTATTATTGACACATGCAGACCGAAAACGGTTAGTGAGGGAAGAATATAAAATTGATGTAGCCGTTGTTGAAAAGTTAAAAGGATTTTTCAGTTTGAAACAAAGTATTTGATGATTTACTGTGTCAAATGCCTTAAGGCTTAAGCAAATGTACGAATACATGTAAGTCATATGAGGCAAACCAATTTGAACTTAAGGAAACTTTTTGTTAAAGTTTATGAAACTGTAATTTGCTTCAGCAAAGTGCGCAACTGATCGCACTTTCCGTACGGAATCAAATGTTTGTTGATTTTATTTTAGTTTTTTTAAATACTTTTGAGAGACTTTTCGTTAATTTTTGACATGCATATTATGAATGGGCTTTTAGACAAAAACAAAAATTCAAAATATTTAAAAATCATTGTTTTAACAAATTAATAAATCATTAATGAATCCTTTTTCTATTGCTCAAGTGAAATTAGTTTTTAATGATCAAACCTGATCTGAGAAGAACTAGCTATTTAGGTAATTTAACAAAAAAAATGATCACCCAAATGCTAGCTGGGTAATTTTATATTAGAATTTAGTACTCCAAAGTGATTTTCGGGGGTTGGCTTTATATGTCATCTATGACAAAATAGGGGCCGAGCATGTGACAGTTTTGCGACCAAATGTATTTGACACCTAATTTCATAATCCTCCATTAAACAATAGAAATACATAATCCGTTTGATATTTTTGAAGATATTTGCATTTAAGTGACATCTCGAAAACTGTTCTACTTTTGACCCTTCACATTCGGATTCAGCGGACAATTCTACATAAAGATTAGGTGTCAGATTCATTTGGTCACGACTGAAATAATATTATTACAAATTTGATGGCAATAGCTTAATTCCCCCACCGACATCAAAGTGTTTCTTACTGCAATAACAACATATCATGAGGGTACAGTAAAAAAAAAAAAAGAATTAATGTTGGGTTGAAACCAGACCCCGGGAACACATACAATTAAATAATTTTTGATGTATTTGGAGAAAATTTTTTTATTTTGTTGTTTTCAAGGCGAATTCATGTTGTAATCAAGGTCATCGCTTCAGAGCATGAGAAAGACTTTGTTTTTGTATGGAGTTTGACATCACACAGAAAAAGTTCTCTAAAATTTTTCACCAAATAATAAAAAATAAAATCAGTTTTTATTAAAAAAGTAATCAAGTGAATTAAACGTTAAATCAAGTGAATTAAACGTTTAATGAAGTGAGACAAACGTTTAATTGATGCTATTAATTTGTTTACTGGTGCAAATTTAATTAATTTTTTAATTAATATCACAAGTTTTTTGATTGAAATCAATTTTTATTATTTTCTGCGTAAGAATACCTACACTCACAATATTATTACAGTAACGGACTGTAGTTTATTTAAGAAATATTCCGTTCAGTCATTTTTAAATAAATAAACATTTAAAATTCCAAGCAAATTTATTTTTAACTGATTCTAACAGTTATTCAAAAAACTAAGTGCATATTAATACGGATTTTCAGTTGCAGTTATTATTGTCCGTTGATTGAGTTAAATTCTTCTTTATATTAAAGTAACTAAAAATGTAATTTAAAGCAACGAAAAGTTCATTTAATTTTTACTGTCAAAAATTCAACCGCGAATTCCGTAAAAACAAATCAATTTTCAGTTATCTTTTATAAATTAATTGTCAAAAAATTAACTACATATTCCGTAAAAACAAATAAATATGCAGTAATTTATAAAATTTTACTGTCAAAAATTCAACACCATATTCAGTAAAAACGATTAAATATTCAGTTATTTTATATAATTTTACTACCAAAAATTAATTTTTACTTATCTATAAAAAATAAATTGCTTGTTTTGTGTAAGCAATACCCATTTTCTATTTGTTAAAATAATTTAGTTAAATACCTACATCAAATTTTAAAAGTAAAAAAAGTGAATAATTGCTGCTGGTGTCTTATAATTGAGAGTTCTTCTGTAAACATAGTGGTCAGTACAACAAATGTAAAACAAACGTGTGTAACTGGGTAAGTAAATAAAAATATTCTCCCTCTCTCGCTTATAAAAAAAACAAGCGGACAGGTGTCTGTCTGGTATTTTTAGAAATTCGGCTCTTTTGTGAAGTAAACGAAAATTTAACAAAATAACTGAATGTTTAATTGTTTTTACTGAATATGGGGTCAATTTGACAGTAAAAAATTGACAGTAAAATTTTAATAAATAACTAAATATTTAATCGTTTTTACTGAATATGGTGTTGAATTTTTGACAGTAAAATTTTACAAAATAACTGAATATTTATTTGATTTTACGGAATATGGTGTTGAATTTTTGACAGTAAAAATTAAATGAACTTTTTGTTAAAAATAAATGAAAAATAGGTAGACCGGTTTTTAATAGAACTTTCATTTATTTTATATTACAATTTCAGTTAATTTTACGTACAGAATATTATGAGTGTACCTATGGCTACGTACATAAAAAAGGACAGCGAGCAAAACTCTATATCATGATGCTGTCACCCGTATGAATTCGCCTTGGGTGTTATAATGTTGTTGTTTCCCTAGTGATGACACCTGTATTATTTAGTCATGGTATCAACAAAAAATTTTTTTTTTTTTATTTCAGTTTTGACCATTTTAAGCTTTGATTTTTTCCTCATTTTTCTGGCAACAAAAGTTAAGCGCATTCGATTTAGAGTGTTCTGGGTCGATTGAGTCAAAACTTTTTTCTAACTAGTTTTTAGCTGGTGTTAAAACATGACCGAGCGTTGTCATGATAGAACATTATGGCTTCAAGTCTGGCCTCATATTCTGTTCGTTTTTTGTATGCGGTAGGTATTCCCTGTTTTCGGATTTTGGCCTTGATTGGGCTATTTGGCCGAGCTTTACATACGATTTGTAGTCATTCTTTTTTTATCATGGATAATGAATCGATACAAAAATGTCTTTAAGTATATTTGACATCTCTCAGCTTCAACTGCAGTTGAATATAAATTCGAGACATTTAGGTGTATTTTTCTGCTTGCAAATGTTTCGAAATTGCTGCTTATTTGGCTCCCAACGATTTTGCAAGTTTTTCTAAGTCCTCTAAGTCATAATTTTTTAATTTTTTTGCTGTCATTTTGCATGTTTAAGTCATTAAATCTAAGACACTCGTACGTTAAGACCGATGAAACATATTCAGAAGAAGCTTTGGTGAGCAATTGAGATGCTTCACCTTAATTTTTTTTTTTAAATTGAAGAGGTCAAGCAAAACTTCGATCTTTGTTGACAAAGAATTCGACATTTTCATAGCAAAAAAAAAATCTTCTTGTTCGCACTATTCTGCGCTTTGCTAAAAAAATACGATACTTTCAAAGCAAAAAAAACATTATGGTTCACACTATTTTCTTTAATGTTTAGTTGAAAAAAGGCCATATAATTTATTTGAAACACAAAACCTGTATAAAAAAACGTATTCTGTTGTGAGTTTCTGATTAAATTAATAACAGGAACTGCCCAAAAAGAGATGCCCGACTTTTAAATATATTCCAAGTAACAGTGAGTTTTCCCCCAGGGATAAAATTTTTTCACAAATTAAAAATATTTTCATACATATCTAAAATGTAAAACTTTCTTTTCATAAAATAAAATTTTTAATAAAAAAAATTTTTTTTTTATCATTCAGTCAATCATTATGACATTTGTGAGTCAATGAAGTTTGTTATTGCTGTAGCTGTTGTTAAGCACTGTTGCATGTGGCATATTGCATACACTAATATACGAAAATATTGTTGTTACCACACAAGTAGTCATCAAAAACAAGCAGCTACACTAAATTCACACTTGAGAACATGCCACACACTTAAGCTTTTAAATGAAGCAGCTAAAAACAGAAATAGCAAAATAGCGCTAGTCTCACATTTTAACTTTTAACATATTGTACACGTACAACACACAAATCTGCAACTACAATGAACAAATGCACACACACACACACACACACACATGAAGACATGGTGGCATGAACGATTTTGACTACATTTACAAAAAGAAAAAAAACCAAAAAAGAATATTTTTATAACCAAGAGCAAGGCAGCAGCTAAATAAAATAAAACTATAAAGTACTTGTACTTGCAACATCAAAATACACACAAGTTGCATTAATAAAAAACATGTACAACATACGAAATAAAAAAAAATACAAAAACAATAAAAGAAAAAAAACGGCCATGTTGTTCAACTATTAGATTCATGCAACGCATTGGTATTTCAATTAAGTGTAAAAAAATGAGGAATACGCGCGGTGTGTTTTTTTAATGCAAAAAACATATACACACACTTGTGAAGATTAAAAAAATAGAATTATCATGATCGAGTTGAAAGCTTAAAAAAAAATCACAAAACTTTGCTACACGATTTTCACTCATCTACTCAACTTTTAGCAAAAATTATGATTTTTTTTTTATGAAATTGTGACAGTGAAGACACTGACGTTTGGGTTTGTTGGTTGGTTTTTTTTTTTGCTCATTTCAGTTCAGTTTAGTTTTTGTCGTTTTTGTTGCCAGTGGTGCTGCTAAATACTGCAGAACAAAAGCAAAAAAAAAAAAAAAGTTCAGTAGCTGTGTGCTACAAATTTTAAACGATTCTTAAAGTTTCTCAGAGTTGAGAATAAAACCACACAACATTTTTTGAAATGAATGACAAGTAAGTTGGGGATTTTCAGAATAATTCTTAAGACCAAAAGGAAGTTGTTAGAAGGCAGCAAATGGAAAAGTTATTTTAAATGTTTATTTTAATCGATTCAATAGAACATTTCGATATGTTTAAATTTGATGTTGCATGTTTTTGTTTTATATTTTTTTTATTTCTGCTGCTTTTAACATTCAGCATAGATGTTGTTTGTAATATTATGCAGTTTTCAAACAGTTATTCTTGTTGCTGGTTTTAGTGGTTGGGGGAAAAAGTTAAGAGCAAAGGAAACATTAATACATGTTAAAATCTCATTATATTTCTTTGCATTCGTTTTTCTTTCCTCGTCCGGTCCCATTGTATTCTTTCTTCATTTTTCTTTTATTATTCATTATTTCTTTCATTCTTTTACGCTTATTTTTACTGCCTTCTTACAGAGAATGTCTCCCTTCAGCTTTCTAATCCAATTGGTTTTTCGAAATTCTTTTTCATCATATGAATTTCATCATACTCACATATTCCTACCACCATTCCCTATCTATTGTACATCCTTGGTCTTATCCTTTTGTCTCTATTCATCTTCAGCCCAATTATGAATACAAATACCCCCGGAGTTTTTTCTTCTTTCCAATTTTTACAACTGAATTTGCATAGAAAAATTGGGAGAAGGAAGAAAAGTCCCGGTGAATTTTTATTCATGATAGGGCTGCTTGTATTAACTTTATTTCCCCACCCATTTTTACCTATTAACTTTTTCTTTTCCGTCTCACTTTTTTTGTTTCTAATCTGAATTTTTCTATTCATTGCTCCCTTTTGATCATAATTTTCATCATCCCTTTTTCTAATTTTTCTGCAATAATCTTTTTATGAAATTTCTTTAGTGTGAATTTTCTGCTTTTTGTTTCTTTCTTCTCCACTTTTATTCCCCTTCGCGTGAATTTTCTTTTCTATTCCTATTCGCCTCGTTTGCTCTTTCTTTCAAATTTCGTTCGCTTCACATTTGCTTCTTTTTAAATTAATTTTTACAATCTTTGAATTCGTTTCCACTTTGTTTCAACCTTTCCGCCTTCTTTTAGCTCCAATTATTTTCAGCATGTTCCCGCTTCTTTTTTTAATTTTCGTTTCCTTTATTTTAACTTTCTTTTACACCTTTCTCACTCTCTTTCAAATTCCTTTTGACCCTCCTTTGCCATGTTTTGTTTTCTTTTTTTGATCTTCCTTTGCTCTTTTTCTTCTTCCTTTGGATGTCTATTTCATTTTTATTTGCCCTTTTTTTATTTTTGGTTTTCTTTTTTTCTTCTATTGCCTTTCCCTTGCATTTCTTTCGCTGTTCATTTTTCTGGTTATTCTTTGCTTTTAATTTCCTCCATTTCTTTTTCTCTTCCTTATCTCTATTCTTTCTGCCAGACCATTGTGGACGCCCATGGATGGCGGCCGAACTTCGTCTCGATGACCAAGAGGGACGTATCACATTTGGTATCAGTTGTCACGTGACACTGCCTTATAAAGTTTGTAGAACAGAAAAATAATCATTTTGCCACGCCCCAAAATATAGCGCTTTTTACTTTTTATATGTAGCGCCGCCATTAAAAGTCCGATCTTAACATATCGTATATCATTGCTTGTCTATGGCTTATATTTTACCTTTGTCCGACATCAAATTATCGGCACCAACTATGCCATCTCGGATCCTTCTCCCTTATGTTAAATTTTTTCACTTGCCAAGAAAGTCCGCAGCTGTAATAACGAAAGTGAGGAGGAGAACATAGAAAAACTTCTCTGTTACGGTCCTTCACTGTCGAGATGAAGACTGTTTAATGGAACTTCATGTTATCACAATGGATCATTAGGTCGTAGTGTGTCAGATAGATACTGACTGTAATTTATGTCTAACCTAACCTTCCTTTACATTTTTTTCTCATTACATTAAAAGATTTCCTCTTAGATCGTTTTATATTAATGGCCAATTTCACAAATTCTATTTAAATATTTATTCATTCATATGATATTTTTTATTTGACATGAATTTTAACATAAAATGATATTTAAATAAATTGGTGAAATCGGCCGTAAGGGTGAAATACATACGTTTAATGGTTTGTTGATTTGTAATATTTGCAGGAAATGCTTTTCACCCTAACCGATAAATGCTTTGGCTAACAAAACTATTTAAAATTCATACAACAACAATATGCAACAATTTTTTATTTTTTGCCTCTCTAGAGTTTTTTGAAAATGTCACATAGATCGATTTGATGGTATGAAGAAAACAAACTGAAAACAACAACAATAAAAAAACAGAACAAGCTATTGTTTTTTGAAGTTTGGATTTTTTTTTTCTTCATCCTGATGTTGAAAGGCATTACACAAAATGTAAATTTAAATAAATGATGGACACCTTGATGGTGCCACATACATAACAACAGCTACAGCTAAATATTCAGCAGCAACAACAACAACAACAACAACGACATTAAGACAATCATCATATAATCTTATATGCATAAATACTACAAAAACAATCAATACCTGTATATGAACATGAAGACGGACAGTCAGACAGTCAAACAAAAAGCAATAAATAATTGTTTATAATACAATCATTATCAACATCATCGTCATCATGAGCAGCATAATTATAATAAATGTTGTTGCTAGTGTTGTTGTTGTCATCATCTGTTGTATAAAAACAACAAGAAGCTGGCACTACAAACATCAAGTTGCTCTCTTAAGTCTTTTGTTTTAAATATTTCTATACACAATCAATAAGTTTCAAAAACACACACACACACACACACACACACACATACACGAACACTTTTATTCTCATCAATACAAAAAAGAGTTAAAGCTTTTTTTTGTTTTTTTTTTTTGAACGATGTTGTTGTTAACATTATCATTTTTGTTGCCTGTTTACAAAAAAGAACTTTCAAGTCTACGATGCCAATGAAACGAAAAGCAGCAAAAACTTAAAAAAAAATAATGAAGTGGACAAAAAATTAAAATTTTTATTGTACATGTTGCTCTCTAGTATTTTAATTCTCGAAGGTCATTTAAATGCTTTTTGGCCTGGCTGCACAATAAATGCTTCAAATTTTTTTAAGAGTATGTGTTTTTAATATTGTTTAATTTTTTTATGGGTATCATTCCTTAAACAATTACTTGTCCATAAGTTGTGTTGTTATTTTAATTCTTTTTAGTAGCTGATAACATGAGCGGTACATTCTTTAATGGCCTCTGTAATTGTACAACGTTTCAGCCCCTCATTTTGCTTTAATCGTCTAAATACTGAAAATGTTGTTGAGAATTTTAGTTATTGTTGCACAAACTTTGTTTTTTTTTTCATTTCTTTTTTACTTTACTCTAAAGGTTTTGTTAAGAATTCTATTAAGTTTCTATTGTGGTAAATTTAGCAAATAGTTTAATGTTGCCCATAATGTTAACACAATTTAAAAATTTATGTCGGCTTAAAGGTAAATGGAAAATACCTGTATGTAAAAATGGAACTTTAATTTTGTTTGTTTAAAAGTTTTTAATTTGTAAAATAATAAGGAACAAAATGATATTGAAAAATATAGAGAAAATCAGACATAGATAAATATGTGGGTATATGCTGTTTTAACGTTTGTACAACATTTTAATTCTATTAAGTATGTTTTAAGCAACTTGTAAAAAAGAAGGATTGATAAAAATAACTAAATTTTTTTAATGGGATCAATGGTTTTAATTTTTAAGTATGCCTTAAGTTATATAAAGTTCTATTAACAACAACAATCAAGCACAGTTCAATTGGGTCCAGCTATTAGTTTAACTCAGCCACACAGTTTATTTGACCTAACAGTCTAAGTATTCGTTCTCCGAAGAACGGGCCAAGACAGAGAAGATGTTCTGCTGACTCCTCTTTTTCGTCGGCGACGCAACTGCTTCATTGGTTATTTTAAGGAAGCCCTAGCATTATGGCAGGTTTTCCAATAGGCCAATGGCACAGAATAACCGCAATTGGGTTCGCGATCTGCAGTCTGGACAGCTTTAAGGCTCCCTGTGTCATTTTTACATCTGCAATGGACAAGATATTTCTCGTTTTCTCCCAGGTAGTTTCATGGAACCATCTCTGACTATCAATAGGGAGAGTTTTAAGTGGAAAAACTTTCTCACTATTCGAAAGCGTTACACTTTTATCATATGGAGAGCTCAGTTATTTTCCATTGTAAATTTTCATGTCCGCATTTCACGACTGTTCATTCGAAAATTGCTTTAAAATATTCAAAATATCGATATTTTTAACT